>HG995322.1:651360-1300220 GCA_905333045.1 Lysandra bellargus | reverse complement strand
TAGCTATTAAAGCAACCTTAATGAATATTATAATGTTTTTGTGCTGTGTCCAATGACTAGTACTGACTACTGTCCAATCACTAGTCATGTTCACCCTATGTAATATTTATATTCAAAATCAGTGGCTAAGACGTTATTTTATTGCTTTCTTTTTTTCTCTTTAGGCCCAGTAAGAAAAGTGCTAATACGAAGAATAAGAATCGTTATTTGCATGTTTTTTGCAATTATATTCAATATCAGTGGCTAACACTTAGAAATTATTATTTTCATACCGTGCCTAAATAAAAACACAAAACCAAAAAAAATATTTTGTTTAATTAGGTACATTTGAAAAGAAATCAGTCAAGTGTGAGTTGAACTCGCGCACGAAGGGTTCCGTACCATTATAGAGCAAAATTAATAAGTAGTAAAAAGTTTTATAGTGCCAAGTGTGTGCCCGTGTAAAAAGTCGGTCGTGCACCTGATCTCTCACCAGTCATGTCGGTCTTCCGCTTCGTTGGGTTACGAGAGTAAAGAATAGTGCTCTTGTGTATTGCGCACACACTTGGGCACTATAAAATTACTCCTGCGTAACTGGCCTGGTTTCATTGAAACCAGAGTGGTCGTTTGTATTGCGCACACACGACCGTTACGACACGATCGTATAGAGGGGAAAAATCCAGGAAGAACAAGCCGAAGGACCCCATATCGAGGACAAACAGTTGCCGAGTTATAAGCACTCAAAGTTTGACATTGACAGCTCGGCAACTGTCAAACGTCGAACAAAAGCGGCCATAACTCCGCTCCCAATAGGCCTAGAGGAACGGGGTTTCTTCCAACCTCAAAGGCAATACCTCGGCTACCCCCTCCCCGAATCTGGACTAAATCGGAGACATCAAAACTTCAAGGACGATTCTTCTACTATATACTTACAATACTTTTAAATGAGTAATGTAAAATTTGTCTATTACAGTAATGTAATGGAAAATTACATTACACATTCTTTGCATTTAATGGACAATAAAGGTCCGATAATGGCTCATTATTTTGTAAAATGGCAATGTAAGATACTCCATTACTATTATTTTTGTATTATTATTATTATTTTTTACATTAAGATTTTTGCAACGTTGCTTGAAACCATCACTACTAATGCGAAAGTGTGTCTGTCTGTCTGTCTGTCTGTCTGTCTGTCTGTCTATCTGTCTGTCTGTTTGATATCTCTTCACGCCCAAACCACTGAACCGATTTTACTGAAATTTGGTATGCAGATACTTTGAGTACCGGGAAAGGACAATTCATCCCGGAAAAATGTACGGTTCCCGCACGATAAACGAGTTTTGGCGAAACGGAGTTGCAGGCATCATCTAGTTTTAAACATCCTTGTAAAAACCAGAAAAAAGTAGGAGCTCCACATTATATCAGGTAGGTACTTACTGCCGAAGCATACAACAAGATATATTTAGGATATGCTCACCTAGATACAAAAAAATATTAAGTTTTAAATCTAAATTATATATTTTTTTCATTTCAATCTTTTATTTGGGAATATAAGCAACAATATAAACTAAAAAATAATGAATATATATTTAATTCTATTACTACATAACCGAAAGAAAAAAATGCCGGTTTTCTTCAAAATTTGAAAGTTCATGAGGCCTCAGTTTATTTAAAAGCAAATTTTATAAGTTAAAATCGTTGTTTCTATTACTAATTAGATCTTAGACATCCAAATCGGGTGCACAGATCTCATGCACGAAAATCCTGTTGACTTGTGTAATAAATCTAAAAAGATGGTTCGCTTTGGATTATATGTATCCCACACTAATATAGTTTTCCTACAAGGAACCCTCCTGTTTTTGTTTAATTTTTGTTGGAAATAGTAGTAATTTTTAACATATTTATGTTTGTACGCATAGAATAAATTACCAAATATACTATTGTAAATTAACTTTACTTAAAATAACATTCAGTTTTAAAGAATACACAATTTTAATAAAAACGGCTTTTTCTCAGAACTGTCATCGTGTGAGTTGAGTCCGGTATGCATAAATAGGTCCAATTTACCCAGAGTTCCCACTGTTTCTGTTTCTTTTTCAATCTTCGTTTTAGTAACAACAAGAGAATAATTCTTTCGCGATCCATATCCAGACAAGCACTTTCGTTGGAGCGCAAATATCGACTGAATAGGGATTGGATAGGTACGCGGCACGGTGTCACGGTGCGTCGCCGTACCGTATCACGGTGGCGGCGTCGTGCCGTAACACGGTGCCGGCGCCGCGCCGTGTCTGATGGAGACGCGGCCTTAATAATGCAACGATGACACTTTATTTACTAAAAGTTTGTGTTTGTGTAAATATTGTGCAACAAAACACACGTCATGACGTGGCAAAAAATATAGTTTTTATTTCCTTTTGCCATTTCATTAAATTGTATGTTACGTACAGTATAATAGATTAAATAGTGTATTAGTTGTACAACGTTTTTTAGTTTCAAATTTTATTCGTATTGAAAGTGCTTTAGTGTAAAAAAATTGTAGCGGGTAAGTAAAATATTATATTGTACCTAGTATGTAAACTGAATATAGTACATCTTATACAAAGGAGAAATTATATTCATATAACATGTTATTTTTTTAATAATTTAACATCTTAAAGTAAGATAGATTTTTAATAAAGAAAAACAATAGCGAAGTGTTTTATTAAGGAAATAAATCACAATGATGACATAGAGGGTAAAATCGGTTTTGCATCTTTAGAGTGGTATTTAATGAAATTAGCTTTCATGCGACTTTTAATGCATGATGTTTGTGCTTCATGCGGATAACTCTTATAATCCCACACAAGTGCTATGGTTACTCTCATGACTTATGATGCAGAGGCGTCAGGCTTAGAGTATTATAGCAAAAATATGTGAACTGGTGTTTGAACATAGATTTGTTTTTCAGAGCCAGTATTTGGAATCACCAGCAACGGAAAACCTGTTCTATATATCGGGCCATACAAGTATTACAAGAACAACCGAAGCAGCGGTGCAAAGGCTACCTGGTTTTGTTCTGTCCATCGTCACCCGCGTTGCCGGGCTTCTGTGGTGGTGGTAGACGACGTCGTCTTGTTCAGCAAAGGTGTACATTCTCATTTATAAAGAAATTCTTTACCTCCGTTGCTAGTAGACCAAACATGAAAATTGAAAAAAAAATTAAAAAGTCATAGAAATATCTACATCTATTATTTTGTACTTTTTTCGTGAATGATGAAAAATAATACAAGTTTTGATTTTTTGTAAAATTATGTATATTATGAAAAAAAATGGGTAAAAACTAATCTGTTTAAAGGAAAATGTGTCCTGTTGACATATTTTATTATAGAAGTTACATAACAACATAGAAATCACATTGTCTATGTACTCTATGCTTATAATAGTCTCTATAGTTTATTATAGATATAATTAAGGTTTACTACAACAATAGGAATCTCCAATTACCGTTAACACGAATCAATCTTCCACAGTAAGATTTGGGGTGTCCCAACGCGGCAACCCGGTGATAATGGTGGGGCCCCACAGGTTTAAACGCACATCCTCGTACGGGGAGAAGACCTGGTGGCACTGCGTCAAGAGGTCCCGCTGCGGCTGCTCCGCCAGCATCAGCATGGTGAACCACAGCATCTGCAAGTACAACATCCTTCACAACCACGCTTAGACTGACTGTTGGGCGGTGGCCGCAAAGAGAAGATAGATGACATGCTCGGTCAGGCCGAAGTGCACTGACGTTTTATTTGTCTTGCTGATCTCAGAAACTTCGATAGCGCGATGCAGGATTGTGTGTTGTGTGGTCCGCTATGGGCTCATGAGCAAGGATAGTGCTTCAAAATGGGCAACTACTTTATTGTAATATATGTCACTAGAACTAATGATTACATATTATTTATAAATTAGTCATGGACTTCACTACGACTTCGAATATATAATTTAAATTTTAAACAAATATTTTTTTTCTGATAGTGATCTCACAATTTTTGAAAATTTTCATGTATTGTTTAATTCTATTTAGAGTAATTTGTAGATAAGATTATGATATTTGTAGCTAATATTTATTATGATATTATACCTATCACAATTTATGAGATATTAATATATGTTAAACCCTATGTGATTGTATTAATTGATATTAAATTTATGATAAGTTTTAAACTTATCAGAATCATATTGTTAATGTTTGTATATAATAAAAAATTAAAGTCTTGATAATTAAAATAAATTTTTTATTCCGTTTAGTTAATAATAAATAATTTAATTATTTGTTCTTAAAAACTACTTAAAAACTGTACAATTCCCTTTTTTAACACGCAGTTTGTTTCTTGGCAACGACTGCAAGTATTATATTGTGTTTTTGTTTTTAGGGTTCCGTAGCTAAAATGGCAAAAAACGGAACCCTTATAGATTCGTCATATCTGTCTGTCTGTCTGTCTGTCTGTCTATCCGTCCGTATGTCACAGCCACTTTTCTCCGAAACTATAAGAGCTATACTATTGAAACTTGGTAAGTAGATGTAGTCTGTGAACCGCATTAAAATTTTGATACAAAAATGGAAAAATTATTAATAATTTTTTTCCCCATAGGTACAACTGAAACAAAAAAAATTTTTTTCGTCTAACTTATGCGTATAGGGTATCTATGGATAGGTCTTAAAAAAATCATATTGAGGTTTCTAATATCATTTTTTTCTAATCTGAATAGTTTGCGAGAGAGACTCTTCCAAAGTGGTAAAATGTGTGTCCCCCCCCTCTAACTTCTAAAGTAATTCATGATAATTCTAAAAAAAATATATGATGTACATTATTATTAAAACTACCAACGAAAATTGGTTTGAACGAGATCTAACAAGTAGTTTTTTTATAAGTCATAAATGGTAAACCTTAATTTAACTTTCATTAAATCAACTAAAATATTAAAATAAATCAATAACCTTTTAATTTTATAGAAGTAAACCTTATTGCTGCTGCGGAACCCTTCATGGGCGAGTCCAACTCGCACTTGGCCGGTTTTTGTTTGTAAATGGTTAGAGGGGAAAAAACGATAGCTCTCTTCAGGGTGTAACAAATTCTAAAACAGGTTTCTAATATTACCATTTTTTTTCCAAAACTAGCTTCTGTCACGAATTATTTAATAAGCAACTGTATATAGTGAGGGAGCCCTAGAACAATTTTTTTTTTGTGATTACTAACAAGCTAATTTTTTGTGAGTAGCTACATGCTGCGTAGGGTTCCGTTTTAGGGTACCGCTGTCAACAAAGTTTTGTTGATTACAGAACCCTAAAACGGAACCCTAACCAGCTGATTTTTTGTATATTTGTAGGTTAATAGTTATGTAATTTAAAAGTAACATTGTCCTACAAATAGAACAATCCATATTTTAGGACCATCAAATCAACGTATGAAATCCTTTCTATCTCTGTTAGCTACTACTTTCAAGATTTTTCGCAGATAAAAAAGTTGTTTGTCTTACCAAAATGACTCACAAAAAATTAGTAATCACAAAAAAATTTGTTCTAGGGCTCCCGTACTAATAGAGATTTCGATGAAACAAGTTTTCCAATTTAATTATTGTATACTTATTAAATTTTTTAAGGTGTGGAACCAATATTTACAACGACTCGATATGGGAATCCTAGTATGATTATCAACAACTACCGTTTCTTCAGAAGGAGTAATAGCAATTCGTATAGGCAGAGTTGGGTCTGCATAAAGAAGGATCGTTTCTGTCGGGCCACCGCTGTCACTATTGAGGGCAACCTGATCCGACTCAATAATATACATAATCACTAAATAGGCCTTTGACGACCCATCATCTAGACACAAGCAAAAAATAAAAAAATAATAACCATTGAGATGTATGGAGTTGACACCGCAACGCAATGTTTGGTCACATTCAACATAAGCTATATAGCCGCAGTGCACTTAATCGCACGCGAGCTCTTCTGCACGCCAGACGTACAACATTATCAAACAAACACAAAAAAGTCACAAAAATGCCTAGTTATGGGTTAAGACATTGCAAAAATTATTTCAGTAACACTTCAAAATGCAACGGAATAACATTTCATCGGTATTAGCATTCTTATTTAATTATTTTCAAATAAAATACGAACATTAAATTACTAGGCGAAGACGCGCGCCATTTGCATTGTCATAGAGTAGTAGATTCAGAGTGGAATGTAGGCAGAATACTGATCTATGATAAGACGACGATGAATTGAAGTGCTCACGTAGACGAGTTTGTATTTTGGCAATATTTAAAATATTACGTACATTATACATGCAAACGTTATAATAATTTTATTATTGTAATTGAAAATATTTAAGTACTTTAAATAAAGTAATTGGCTATAGTGGACTGTAGATCCAAACTTAATTATATAAATTTTATTAAATAGTATTTTTTATTTTTATTTCATCCATTTACGTACTCAAATAGATTCTGTATTCATTCGAGTGTAGGCACAAAACTGTGTCACTTCTGCGGTACTAATCTATAGCAATCGACGCCCCGCCTCCCTCCCCGCGCATTCCTCAAGTGCGACATGTTTTTTGTTGGCAATAGCAACTCCATACATCTCAATGATAATAACTTAATATTTAACTAAGAGTTTTCACCGACAGATGGGACTCTCCTCTGCTACGTAGGTGGATTTACGATTCACTGTTGTTAATATATTATAGTTAAAAATATGTAATTTTACTAACAATAGGTTAAGAATAAATTGTTACTAACACCTATGGATGAATAATCTGAAATAAATTATTATTATTATATAGTCTTTAATTGATTGGTAACATAATTTAATAATATTATAATCGAAATAATTGGTAGCAAATCAATTTTTTTTAAGACCAAACAATTTTTTAGACTTGCATTTTCTAGATTTGAAGAGAGAAGTCAAAATTGAACCTCTTTCGACTGAAGGAAGCAAGCACTGTTGCGACAAAACAAAGATGTTCGAGTTCAAAAGAACAAACAGAAAATTTTACTTGTGACGCGGACGTGTCATCTATTTAGTAACACCGCAGATCGGAGCAACAGAAGAAAACAGTGCTACGTAAGAAAGTGCAGGAACAAAACATACAATGTGTGTTGCACTTGTAAGCAGCCTTTGTGTGGCTCCTGTAATGTCATCAAGGCGTTCAGATGTCAACTGTGTACATAAAATTCTAATAACCGCCCTAAGAATATTTTATTACGTACTAGATGACGCCCGCAACTCCGATGCGCCAAAAACATACCATCCGCATCCTCATCAACGCGATGAGGATGATGATGATGATGAGTGGCAGTCTTCCACAGTGCGTTTTTCGCGTAACTTTCTGCCGCGCACTGTAAAACTCTGGAACGAACTGTCACCAGCAGCATTTCCGGACCTACACGACCTGCAAACCTTCAAGAAAAGAGCGTATTCGCTCTTAAAAGGCCGGCAACGCACCTGCAGCTCTTCTGATGTTGCGAGTGTCCATGGGCGACGGTAGTTGCTTACCCTCAGGTGACCCGTTTGCTCGTTTGCCCCCTTATTTAATTTAAAAAAATCGTTTATCGCGCAGGAACCGTACATTTTTCTGAGATAAAAGTCTCCTATGTCCTTTCCTGGGACTCAATCTCCATGCCTGAAAATCGGTCCAGCGGCTTGGGCGTGAAGAGGTAACAGACAGACAGACAGACAGACACACTTTCGCATTTATAATATTAATATGGATCTTTTCACCTGAGAAATATTATATCTACTATTGTTACGACTTCTACTTTTATTTCTATTTTCCAACCTCCTTTCTTGAAGTCGGTAAAATAGCTAAGAAAGTTATTACTTTTTGTGTTCGATTAAATGAATCCTTTTGGTTGCTCTGTTTTAATGCAAAACATCTCTAATCATAGGTATTAAAAAATATATTTTAAAATTTCAAAAAATTGCATCTTTCTTTCATTCATTTCCATAACCAGTCGAGGCAGACCCGATTTCTTATATAATATTATATAGTTTAAAGTCCCCGAAAAGACCACATACGCACCGTCTGAAAGTCCAGTGACCAAAAATTTACTCTGTAGCATAGTAACGTATTAATTATAGAAAAGAAAGAGGATGACAAATGAACCACTCGATGCATAATAATAGTTAAGAACGTCTGTTATGATCATCCATGCACATGAAGAAATTTATTCATAGACTTTTTATTTATTTATTTTTTTATTAAATAAGGGGGCAAGCGAGCAAACGGGTTAACTGATAGTAAGCAACTACCGTCGCCCATGGACACTCGCAACATCAGAAGAGCTGCAGGTGCGTTGCCGGCCTTTTAAGAGGGAATACGCTCTTTTCTTGAAGGTTTGCAGGTCGTATAGGTCCGGAAATACTGCTGGTGACAGTTCGTTCCAGAGTTTTACAGTGCGCGGCAGAAAGTTACGCTAAAAACGTACTGTGGAAGACTGCCACTCATCAAGGTGATGAGGATGGTATGTTTTTCGCGTGGGACGATGGCGAAAAGTTGCAGGTGGTATGATTCCGAACAATTCCTCAGAGCACTCCCCGTGATACAACCGATAGAGGATGCAGAGTGAAGCTACATCTCGGCGTAATTCCAAGGCAGTCAACAATTCGAGCGGCCCTTCGTTGGATACGATCCAGAGGGAGCAGTTGGTATTTTGGCGCCCCTGCCCAGAGATGAGAACAATATTCCATATGAGGCTGAACCTGGTCCTTGTAGAGTTGTAGGCGTTGGTCCGGACTGAACTACTGTCTCGCTCTGTTAAGAACACCAAGCTTCTTCGAGGCTAATTTGGCCTTACCCTCTAGATGATATCGGAACTGGACTTCGCTCGATATGTTGACGCCAAGTATCTCAATGCTAGGGGAGATGGTTAAAGATGTGCCCTCGAAACGAGGATATACGACCATATACGACTGAAGACAGACCTGCATCATTTGGTTGAGTTATGCAAGAGTTATGCCAATTTATATTATTATGGAAGAAGCAAACGTGGCCGGCCTAGGAAAAGATCTTCTCCGAAAGTACATACGTCATACAGTGCCCCCCAAAACAGTTCTTGTTATTACTGTATTACTGACACATTATTGTTTTTTTTAGCATTTTTTGGCTACACGGGATCCGGGAAAAGGTGTTTGAACATCGGGAGCCAAAGGTTCACGGTCCATCAGAATGAAGGTGCGAAGATCAGGTGGAGATGCGTCAAGAAGACTTCCGGCTGTAGCGCCTTCGTCACCACCATAGATAATATTATTATAAGAGTTCGACCTATACATAATCATTGAGATGAATAACTTTGGTTCATTTTTAGTTCTTCTTGATAAAGAACTACTATAATTTTAGGATTGTCGACGCAATATTCAAAGCAGCACTGAAATCGCAAAGTATTGTCAAAATATTTTGATACCTGAAGAGGTTCTATTGTAATAAGAGCTACAATTTTATTTAAAAGACTAAGCGGGTGTTAGGTAGAAAAAATATTTAGTCCATATCACTCTGGCTTGTATGGGTCGTGAAAAAATTAGAAATTAAAAAATCATTGATCATTTAGATATTATTATTATGTACATTATTTTTGTTATAGTTTCATTAATAGTGAGAAGGATTTTTGAAGTATAAAATCATAAAAAATTTTGTTAAGTCTATAGAAAAAAAAAAATCACTGTAAAAATATTGGATATATTATTTTTAAGGTATTTAAAAGATTTTTATTTTCATATTATAAATGTTATATTTAGATACTTTATTTAGTTTTCTTATTAAAGTTTACATTTTATGTTACGTTTTTAAACGTATAAATTGTTCTATTTGTTTTTTTTAACATTTTATTTGATTTTTTAAAAATTATTAATATTTAGCTTATATTAATATTTCATAAACGTAGTTCATTTGCGTCAGGTCTAGGTATATTTTCTTTTTTCTTATTGAATATTAAAACGTTTTTATTATATACCGCGTTGTCGTCATAAGATCAGCTCTAAACACTTTTTCTAGAGTTTACGAATTATTATAGATAGTAAAATATTAACGTGTTTACATTCCCCTACTGTTAATATTCAAAACATTTGTATTTTTAACTATAGATATTTCATAGTGTCTATTGAATATTTTATAAAGGTTTACATTTCACTGTGAATAAAACAGAAAATTAAAAGATATTGTTGTTGTAAATAAATGTGTAAAAATTGAAAACTTTGTTCTTTGTCCCTACAGGACTACGATGACTGTATTGCTATTAAAAGTAATTAAAATTTATTTTTCGCTGAAAGTTAATGTTCTATGTTTAAAAAAAAAACTCGTCTGCGTCTGTCTATATAATTATAATGTACTATCGAGAAAATAACCTTGTGGCTCATGGTGGACCTACGTTGTTCGGTTGGGTTATGTCAAGTTTATGTAATTTATGATGACTGAGCTTGACATTATATAACCAATTTACGTGGGTCTGGCATCTGCCTACGAATCAATTTCTTTGATAGCATAGTCAAAAGTACTATCTGACAGTGTACATAATAATATTATGACCCCCCCCCCCCCGCATTAGGCGGCTGGGTCGCTGCGGCCAACTAATTCTTCTACGATATATTGTGTAGGTGCGCGCATTACGCGACCAGCGGTCAGCTGCCACGCTCCTGGTCGCGCGGCCAAAGAAAAACATCGCGACACACACGCGGCCACTTGCAACGAGATACGGGAATTTGTATGAAATTACTCAGTGTGCGCACACTGGTCGCCGCAGCCACACGTCTTTTGTATACAGAAAACAAAATAATTGTCAAAGTTTACTCATCAAATCACTACTCATACGAGTGTGGTCGCAGACGTGGCCGCAAAGTGCGCGGGGTGGTCGCAGCGACCTGGCCGCACGACCTGGCCGCCTAATGCGCGGGGGCCCTATGACTTCAATTTGAAAATCTGGTCGCAATAATAAAATCCTAAAGAGTATTCAGTTTGCTCTCAGTGTGTAACATGTATTAAAACATCATTTTCTGTGTAGGCGCCTGCATATTGACGTCGAAACGTGGTAACCGTATACTAGTGATAAAGGGCTGGAGGTTCCACAAGGATGCGTACAGAACCCAGCGAGGCACGTCCATCTGGCGCTGCTCCCGGAGGATAAGGGGCTGCAAGGTCATCGTCATTACAGACTCCCACCAAAACATCATCCAAGTGAACAATGAACACAACCACGAAATGTTATCGTAGATCACAACTTTTATATAATTTTTACTTTCACCACATTCATGATGTAAGTTGGTGTAAGTTTTGCTAAACGGTAATAATTGTACTTATAAGAATATTCATTATATAAAAATACACAAAGATATTATAGTTATAGTTACTTTAAGTCTTCATCCTACCAATATCTAATTATTATACTCTACTGGTAATAATAAAATGTGTAATAATTTTTCAGACCTGTGGTCGCGATTGGCGCAGATAGAATTCTGGCCTTCCAGTCACGGCAAGCAAGTGCTTGTGGTCATGGGGAACAAGTTCCATAGAGACTCGCATATCAATAAGAATGGGACCATTCTGTGGCGCTGCTTCCGACGAAGATTGGGAGGCTGCAAGGCAAAGATATACACATTAAACAATAGAATAATAAGGCACCAATATTATCATAATCATTATTGATATCATTGAAAGGTTAAGCCAATTTAAAGTGATTCTCTAAGGGTAAATTTAGAAATAATGGTATTTGGATTATGGATTTGTAAGTGAAGATAATTTAGATAAATTGTATATTTAGCACAAGACCCAACTATAAGTACTAAATGTTAAACATTTTTAAAATCTTTACATAGTATAAAGTTAGTAAAGCAAAGAAACTAGAATATGAGTATTATAATATTATAATATCTACTAATTTAGTGATTTTGAACTTGATTTCTGTTGAAATTCCTCAGAAAATTACTTAAAGTAAATCTGGGATCATAATGTGCATATTTTATTGTCTTTCTTATGCTGTTAATTGTATTATCGTTCAGACAATGGCAAAAAAAACAGGTATGGCGCATCGACGATACATGTTTATTAACGCATGAAGATAAAGTTTTAAATACACACATGAATAGTTAGCTCAAATTTTTAATTAAAATGTGTCAAGAATTTAAGTATTACGAGTAGAAAACAAGGTAGGTACTTACCTACTCAAAAATTTTTCTATGAATGTATATTGTGATTATTTCAAAGTGATATTTCTAAGTATTATCGAATTTTCAGACTGGATATTTATTGTTATTTTTAGCTTTATTCTTAAAGGTATTGTGTATTTTTGTTATGTTACATTCTATTTTTAGAGTTTAATAATTTAGAAATGTTATTCTATGTATTAAATTGTACTGAGATATATAATTATATGCCTAATATGGTATAATATCTCTGATAATAAAAATTATTGGTATTTTTTATTTACTGAAAGGAATTATGTAGTTATTTATTTTAATAATGTCGCAAAGTAATACGATAATTAAATTTTTGTAAAAACTAATCTAAAAGATAACTCCGAATAAAAATAACTTTGCGTCTTCTACGTGGGACAATGTACTTTAAAAACACCAAACAAATTTTACAGGGTTACTAAAATCATTGATTTTTGTAATTACTTATTATATGTTCTGTTTTAACAAAATTATAAATGAGCCTTTACTCTAAAATATAACTTTGAGTAAGTCAATGTTTTTAAAAAGCTCAAGAGCTAACTGAAAAACTATTTCTCTTATAATAATTGGGTACTTACATATGGGTTGGTATCAATTGAATACATAATATTATTAGTGGATAAAGTGGGTTACTAACATTTTTGAAATTTTTAATTCATAAATTGTTTAATTATTATAAATTCAATATTTCGAACGGTGCAGTGAGCAGTCCCAGTGTGGCAGCCAGCAGATCCGACATTTTTTGATTTCGTTAGGTATGATGCCTTTAGATGTTGTGGCATTGGTTTGGTGGTCACTCGAGCTGGGTAGAGTTTCTAGGGTGTTAAAGAGATATTGTCCTGTGTCACATCTACCAGATGCCAGCTAGTGACATCGCCAGAACCATGTCCTTCATAATGTTGCAACATTATGTGAAATGCTAGGGAAGGGTGAGGGTCTGTCAAACCCGCTGACCAGTTCAGTCCACACTTATGTTTTAACAATTTATTTTGGACTAAATTAGTGTTATAAGTTTTCCTAATTCGTTATTTTATTTTTGCCGACATCTGAGGATCAAGTTTCACGACACGCTATGTGGCATAGGACTTGATGCTTTGATAGCCACTTTTATGTTGTAGTCTTTTATGTGTTTGGTTTCAACGCCTCCGCGGCACTTTTTATAAAGCTGGCTACAGCGTCTCCATCAGTATCAGTGTAGTAGACATAGGTAGTGAGTGTGCCGCGATGTAGCTACAACTGCATGTGGCACGCTCTTATGGATTGCCATTTGCCAGCTTTCGGGACTTGGTCTGTATGATGATCACCGAAGGACTCGTTAATCCCTGAGCTTCGTGGATTGTGAGGACGCGAGAGCCCGTTCCCGATCCATATTCTATAGCCTGTACTAGTGAGGGTTGCTATCTCCGCCTGTGTGTGTACAAGATATAGGGTATTTAGGTCGGTTTTAGGTATTCTTGTTCCTGTACTTTTCTTAGCCTTAGAGACCGCACAATTTCCCACATTATTTAATTTTTGAATTGAATCACCTGCAGTATTGATCTTGAAAGAGCAGAATCCCAGGACTGCCAGACCCTTGTAATTTTATAAAAGCTGATCGTTTTTTTCTGGCTGCCCTGCGGATCTAAAGTGGCCACTTTGGAGAATCATATTATGATCATAATAATTATGATTCATTTTTGAAAAATCGCAAAATTGTAACTTAGCGTGCGATTCATATCTAGTAATTTGCATTCAATTCATACTAATTTGACAGTCATTAGTTTGACAGTTTTGACAACTCATTTTCTGAATTGATTTGATAGGCACTGTACTTTGTGACCTTTTTAGATCTGGTCTCTTGTGCCATTATATTTTGTTTTATGTACATTTCATTTTGCTAATATTGTCTTTCTTTTAGACAATACATCTGATTCGGAGCATATTCAATGTCGTGTGCAAAAAGATGAAGTATAAGTAAACCCAAAAAAAAAAATCCCAGACAAGAAAAAAAAATGAGAAAAAGAGCAAGAAATGAAAATACTTGGAAAAGATATGCTGCAGCGATCGCCAGAGGGAAAGGTCAATAATATATATCGTATAATAATAAGATTGTACCAAAGAAAGAAATCGAACACGGAATATTATGCCGTACGACTTGTAGATTACAATGCTCCACTAAATTTCCCGTTGACACCCGGCAGGCTATTCTAGATAACTATTACTTTTTAAATATAAATTCTAAAAATTCTTTACTTTTCAACTGTATCGTTACAAAGCCAATATTAAGAGCGCGATGTAATGCTGTAAAGAGCAGGTCGTTGTCATGTCAGTATTTTATTAATTTTGCTGGCAAGGCAACGCAGGTTTGCAAGTTAGCATTGTGCCATTTGTTTCAAATAACTCAAAGTAAGGTCTCTCACATTATTGAAAGTAAAAAAGCCGGAGCTTTGTCTCCGAAGCCGGATTGTAGAGGAAAACACAAAACTCGGCGCAAAATAGATCAAGACGTATTAAGTTTTGTTCAGTCTCATATATTAAGCTTCCTAGCGGAGCCATCGCATGACTCTCGTGATAAAAATAATGAAGAATATATTTCTCAAATGTTAAATGTGACGCAGATGCATAAAATGTACTTAGAGATGTGCTGTAATAATGGTCTAGATGAAAAATATAAAATAAAAATGCGTACTTACAAATACATATTTGACACAAAAAGCTTAGTACCGGTTACCTGAAAACTAGGTTACCCGAAAAGTGACACATAATCACGCGCGATTTTGATTTACGTGAATCATATTATATTCAGGTAAATCAAATACCAAGCATATAGAAAATTTCTATGATGTCCTAGAAAACATAAAACTTAACTGATCGAAACCTAAAGTCAATGTGGTGTTACTGCAAAACTATTGCGCCTTGTTACAGTTTATCGAAATAGAACAAATTTCCGAAAAAAAAAAACACTTGCAAAAGTGCTGCAAAAGCATCAAAACAATAACAAAAAACTGGCGCGAGTTTCAGAGTTTTTACCCATCCCACAAAAGTGCTCAACGCCGCTAAAGAAGTTTTCACTTCAAAAAAAATATATATAAAAATCAGAACATCGATCCATTTCAAAAAAATATATTACTTAATTGCTAGCTATTTAAAAACTTAATCCGAAACATTTGGATAAACAATATTTTTTGATTTTCCATTTTGAGTGCGAATTACTTTCCACTTCCACTTACGTTTCACTTGCGTTTCAGAGTGGGTACCCCCAAACGGCTGGGGGTACCCACTCTGGAACAGGCAACATAAAGTTGGCCATGTGAAAAACATGATTCTTCCAAATTCAAACCACAAACATTAATAATTGTGATTATCAGCTGATGGAATACGATCGAGAGCAATTTAAAACAATTGAACTAATGCGTGACAGCCATGTCACACGACGCAGTGCGGCGCCGCACCTGAGGCTATCTCGCCGGACTACCGGCCACATGGTGAGTGTGGCGCCACAACGTTTTGCAGTACTGTAGCAGCGAAGGGCTCGAGCTCCACCAATACATACACCCCTCCCCGCCTCGTCTCGATGCCGGTGTCGGAGCGTCGGAGAGCACCGGACGCCGCCGTATGCCATACCATACATTTTTATATTATGTAGGAAATCGGAGCGGCAATGGTCAGGCGCCGCGCCGCCGCCGCACCGCATCATGTGGCATGGCACTTATGCTGATGGAAAAACCATTGTAGCTCATGTATAATTTCTCGTCTTGTATTAGAAATAATTGCACAACGTTGATCCAATTCACGATTTTCATCATCAATAAAATAAATTTGCAAAAATTGATGATCAGCGTCGGGTTACGGAAATAACCAACCAATTGATGATAATAAATCTGGCCCCGAATCTGTGACATGTATGCAATTTTTGGTTGTTGGATAAGAATTTTTAAAACTATCGAATACTTTATGATTAAGATTGTTATTTAAACATGGGACAATCTAGTTGAAAAAAATAATAATTTCACTCTTTTAAGATAGTTATATAAGGCTTTCTGTTAAGACTTATGTGATCTGCTTGGTGACTTTGGATCCAGGATACACCTTCATAATACGAAAACTCACTACTTAGTAACCGCAACACTAAGCGTCAATTTATACTATTCGTAAGTCGAAGCGCATCGAAGCGACTCAGTAATATTGAACATAACCATTAATTCAACGTTAACTCTAGAACGTAACGCACACAGTCACGTGACATTGGTGACCCTGATGTGGTAGTGATGATGATGGTGATGATGATGATGATGAATGTAATTTACACAGTAGCATATGCTTACAGTTCTTAAAGCAGCTCCCCAACCCCCAAACTTGTATCTATAAGGGGTTCGAAGTTCTTTTCAGTACCTTCGAACCATGATATTATATCATGGTGCAAAATCTTACTTTCGGTAACATATGCCTGGAATACTTCATACAAAAGCAAAATCGGCATATGTTTCCATTTAAATTTTGAGGAGTTCCCTCGATTACTCCTGGATCCCATCATCAGATCACCACTTTTATGAACATGGTACCAATCCACGATCATACCCTATACAACAAAACAAAAAATGTTTCCCCGTCTAAAAAATCTAACCATTTATTGAATTCATTTGTCACAAAAATGCCAAGCCTTCAACTTATTTTGTAATTTAAATCAACATTTAGTAAATATATCAATTATAGATTTTTTATTTTATTATTATTATAGTGGCTTGGCAATGAGCACTAGAGATAATATAATCTGCGACTAACTGGATTTATTGGGTACCATCGGCCACATGCGTCGTTACATACTAAAACACTTTACGCTTGCCGTCTGTGTAAGTATGAACTCCTCCAAGTACGCAGTTTTATATTTGTTTCTCTTGTGCTCATTGCCAAGCCACTATAATAATAATAAAATAAAAAAAATCTATAATTGATACATTTACTAAATGTTGATTTAAATTACAAAATAAGTTGAAGGCTTGGCATTGAATGTGATCTGAAAACTTTTTACGATAGAAGTATTTAATAGCTATACAATATTTTGCTTGGCTCCTTTTACATTTCATGTTTTGGTGGGATTGTTTTTTAAATGTTTATAAAAATGTGAGACATGTATCTAACGTCAATTTTAAATTGGAGTTTTATTTACTAACCTGATTTTACTTATACTTTTTACTTGCATTCAGCAGCTTGACTAAGTTATGATTTCAGGGATGCTGTACATAATTTTCGAGGATCGGGTTGCGATATACGAGGGTTACAAGTACCACAAGGACAAGCGCGTGAGGATGGATGGGAGCGCGGTGTGGCGGTGCTCGCGGCGCCGCAACCTCTTCTGCAGGGGCAAGCTGCTTGCCGACAGCAAGGGTTACGTGCTAACCGTCAGCGAACATTGCTTGGACTGTCCTCCGAATTGCTAAAGGGATAGAAGATAGCGCTGTTAACAGTCTTTTCCACTTCCCCAGTCAAAAACAGCCTCTTGCGAGCAGCTTGCGAGCTAATTTAATGCTGCGGAAAATAATAGTTGTGTTTTCAATATTATTATTACTGTGGAATAGCTAGATTGATGTAAATTGTACCTACAATCTACATCTTTATAATATTTTTATTAATATGGTTTGCAAAATTATTAAAGTCAATAATTGATTTAATATTATGATTTCATTAATTGTAATAATACCAGAAATGATTAAAGTTTTATTTATGTGTGATAACAATATAATAATATGTAATTAATGTATCTAGCAATATTCTAAATGTATGTTGGTAGAATAAAGGCTATTTTTATTTTATTTTATTTTGTACCTACATCTAGTTAATGTTAATTGGAAGTTTGTCATTTTACCTCCAGAATCTAGTGGCGCTGTATATCAACGTATAACAACTACAAGCTGATTTCCGTAATTATTATTATTTAATACTTAACTTATTTTTTAATTAAGCCTCTGTCTCTGAAATAAACGCGATTTACTGGGAACGTATTCTCGTGCATCCGCTCCTCAGATTCTTGGCTTCACAAAAGGTTCTTGAAAATCAAACACTGCTCCTTCCACTATTGCCAAGCATTCGTTTACACTTTCTTCTTATTTACAGAAGCTCCGGTCAAATGCCGGAGGTCTTTGATCTACGACGGTTGGAAGTACTTCAGGGACCATCACGTCAATAAAGACGGCACGGTGATCTGGCGGTGTTCCCGGCGCCGGTTCAACGGCTGCAAGGGCAGAATGATCATACACGACAGGTCCACTTATGTAGTGCAAACGTACGACCACCGACCGGACTGCATTCCAAAATTCTTAAAGAAAGCGTACAAATAAAGACTGTCCACCGGACTGACTGTCTAGCTGCAGAGGATCTTGAGATACATCCTGGATACGGACGGATATACGGATAGACATTAAGATGATACTTTATGACGTAGGCTACCAATGATAAGGTCAGTGGTGGATGGTGGCTCATTTTAAGATAGTGAGTCATCTATATATATATATATATATATATATATATATATATATATATATATATATATATATATATATATATAAGAATAGATTTTCAAATGTGTTAGTCGCGCTAAAACTCGAAAACGGTTGAACGGATTGGGCTGATTTTGGTCTTAAAATATTCGTAGAAGTCCAGGGAAGGTTTTTAAGTGACCCGAAATTCACCGGGACAGCTAGTGAGATCATAATTTCATCTTATATAAGTCCGTAAGTTATTTTTAGAAATTTTGTGTTATGTACCTACCTAAAATAAAACATTTGTTTTGAAAATGAGTGATACAATTTTAATATAATAAATTATTATGGTGATATGGTGTGGTTCAATATAATTTTATTTACTACAATTGATTTGATGTTATTGATGCTTAGACATTTTTTTCGAGACACCAGAGTCAATCTCTCGAACTCAAGAACAGCAAGCACTTTCTCGAATGTTTTAACAACAGCAATGCTTCGGCACAACCAAACACCCTTAAACAAGCCTCAACGTATTCACTATCCAATTAAGCAATAACGCACTTCGGCATTACGCGCCACTTAGTCGCTTTATACTCTGCATTTGGAAAACACAGTGAAAAAATACTTGCCAACACGTAAACATATTCGTTTGTCAATCCGTCCTCTTACTTACAGATGATTCGCTAGTTATATGCCAGAAGTCTTTGTTCTACGAAGGTCGGAAGTACTTCAAGGACCAGCACATCAGAAAAGACGGCACGGTGATCTGGCGGTGTTCACGGCGTCAGGTTCTCGGCTGCAAGGGCAAGCTCATCGCACACGGGAGCACGGTTTTACTCCACGTCTTCGAACACCACCCGGACTGCCTTCCGAATTTCCTAGAGTAATCAAGAGTGCTCAAGACCGCCTTAATCCTTCGATCGCGGATTCTTGGAAATGCTATTCTATTCTATTGTTGTCGCGATCACCGGTGCTCTTATGTTGAAGGATTTATTAACAATCCTTTGATTAAAATCAATAAAGAAAATAAATAAATACACATAAAAATTAAAAATCTATGCCACTCCATACACGATACCAAATATATTTGATCAGAAAATGATTTTCAATACAATTTTAATATTATAAATTACTAGCTGTCCCGGCAAACGTTGCTTTGCCATATTAATATAAAGTATTTCGAGCATATTATTATTTTATTGAAGTGACTAAATACGTATGTCGCCATGGCAACGTCGATCGCTATCCCGTCGCACAAACAATGGTCGCCGTCAGTCTCAGGTTGTAATAATTTACTTTTATTTATTCAAAAAATGCACTTATCAACATATAAAGTACCCAGTAGCCGATTCTCAGACCTACTGAATATGCATATAAAATTTGGTAAAAATCAGTAAAGCCGTTTCGGAGGAGTTCGTGGACTAACATTGTGACACGAGAATTTCGTATATAAGATTATGGTGTTTATTGTTTACTTACTACAATAATTATTGATTTGATGTTGTTGATGCTTAGACTTTTTTTCGAGACACCAGAGTCAATCTCTCGAACTCAAGAACAGCAAGCACTTCCTCGAATGTATTAACCACAGCAATGCTTCGGCACAACCAAACACCCTCAAACAAGCCTCAACGTATTCACTATCCAATTAAGCATTAACACACTTCAGCATTACGTGCCACTAAGGGTCTTATCACACTGGCGATTAGTGAGCGATTTGAAAGCGACGCGACTGCGCAGCGCGCACGCCGCGACAGCGCAGCGTCGTCGCGGCGTCGCGTGGACACCATTTTGTACACTCGTCTAGGGAGTATACAAAATACGAGTGTACAAAATGGCGTAAACGCCACGCCGCGGCGACGCTGGGCTGTCGCGCAATCGCGCCGTGTGGATATTCGTTTGTCAATCCGTCCTCTTACTTACAGATCCTTTGCTAGTTATATGCCAGAAGTCTTTGTTCTACGAAGGTCGGAAGTACTTCAAGGACCACTACATCAGAAAAGACAGCACGGTGATCTGGCGGTGTTCACGGCGCAAGATTCTCAGCTGCAAGGGCAAACTCATCGCATACGAGAGCACGGTTTTACTCCACGTCTTCGAACACCACCCGGAATGCCTTCCGAATTTCCTAGAGTAATCAGAGTGTTGAAGACCGCCTTAATTATCAATCCTGAGATTAAAATAAATAACGATAACAAATAAATACACATAAAACTCTATGCTACTTACTGCATACACGATACCTAATACATTTGATTTGAAAATGGTTTTCAATACAATTTTAATATTATTATAAATTTTAATATTATAAATTATTATGGTGTTTATTATTTACTACAATTGATTTGATGTTGTTGATGCTTAGGCATTTTTTTCGAGATTTTCAATACAATTTTAATATTATTATAAATTTTAATATTATAAATTATTATGGTGTTTATTATTTACTACAATTGATTTGATGTTGTTGATGCTTAGGCATTTTTTTCGAGATACCAGAGTCAATCTCTCGAACTCAAGAACAGTAAGCATTTTCTCGAATGTTTTAACCACAGCTTCGGCACAACCAAACACCCTCAAACAATAGTCTCAACACTTTCAATTTAGCATTAATTCACTTCGGCATTACGCGCCACTTAGTCGCTTTATGCTCTGCATTTGGAAAACAGAGTGGATAATACTTGCTAACCTGTAAACATATTCGTTTATCAATCCATCTTCTTACTTACAGATGCTTCGCTAGACAAATGCCAGAAGTCTTTGTTCTACGAAGGTCGGAAGTACTTCAAGGACCAGCACATCAGAAAAGACGGCATGGTGATTTGGCCGTGTTCACAGCGCCAGGTTCTCGGCTGCAAGGGCAAGCTCATCGCACACGACAACTCAGTTATCCACGACTACCAACACCACCCGGAATGCCTTCCGAAGTTCCCAGAGTAATCAGATTGCTTAAGACCGCCTTAATTAACAATACTTTGATTAAAATCATTAATGAAAACAAATAAATATCTACACATAAAAATCTATGCTACTGCACACACACACACATACACGAATCGAGATAGTAGCGGTCATTGACTTCTCTGTCAAAAAACTTATCATTTTCTAATGAAACCGCGATAATTGACAATGAAGTGTCAGATGTTCCTAGTCTAAGGGCGATATCGTATTTTGCTAACTCGATATAAACTGAATATTACCTGTGTTATCAAAAGATTTTCCGATGAATCTGTAATAATCTGTCTTTATAAGAGGTCAATTTTATTCTTAAATATTCTCAATACAATGCGAGCATTTTTCATTTAGCACATAGACTAAATGACCGCTACCGCCTCGTTTCGCCGAGTACAGTATAAATATTATTAGATAATAATATTAGATAATAATATTTATACTGTACTCGGCGAAACGAGGACGGATGTCAACTGTCAAGTCTCTTTAAAATATGTATAAAATAACTAGCTGTCCCGGCAAACGTTGTTTTGCCATAATATATCTGCCATATTATTTAATTGAAGTGACTAAATAAGTATGTCACCATGGCAATATGGTCGCCGTCAGTCTCAGGTTGTAATGATTTACTATTCAACAAATGCACTTATCAATATATAAAGTACCGAGTAGCCGATTCTCAGACCTACTAAATATGCATATAAAATTTGGTAAAAATCAGTAAAGCCGTTTCGGAGGAGTTCGTGGACTAACATTGTGACACGAGAATTTTATATATAAGATTATATTATGACCTTGAAATTTGTAATATGTGTAAGAATAAAGTCCTTGAAATAATTGTAAGAGGAACAATAAGATTGAATGGAAATTATACTTGAGACACAATATTACCTATTCATTGACTGACTCGTGAAAACAGTAATTGTTATTTTAGCCGTAGTTTCTTTTTCGTCGTATATGTATATTGTATACGTAATTTTTGGAAGTTTGTGTTACAAACTGCAACTCAAAAAGATTATTCAAAATATTTTCTTTCAAATGTTTTCTGAACGTCGTTACTACCACCACTTGAATTTGAAAGTTATAACTATATTCAATATAAATACTATAATGTGGTTTATTATTTACTAGATGTTGCCAATGCTACAGTGCGCTGAAATTCTCTTATCTTAAGAATCGCACTTTTCCGTGACAAAAACTAGCATATTTGTTTAGAGATAGATACTTCTCTAAACAAAATTTTATAAAAACCAGTTTAACAATTTAACATACAAACACATAAAAACACTTTAATTTTATAATTGTGGTATGATGGTCAAGTACTTAGTACTTACCTACTTATCTGTAATGTATGAGATTGTATAATGTAAGTTTTTCTGTCTCACCAGCTTCATTCACTGTGAGCAAGTTCGGAACTCGAGCCTTGGTAGTGGACGGTCACAGGTTCAACCTGCAGAACCAGGTGGGCGAAAAGTCCCTCTGGCGGTGCACCCAGAAGAACCACGGCTGCCGGAGCAGAATCTGGATCTGCCGCGACGTCATCGTCTCTTATCAGCATCAACATAACCATTCCTAGTTCTGACGATCCAATATTCCTACTGAATGCTGTATTCAATTATTGTAGCCTGTAGGTATTGCGTGAAGATACAATATCCAGTTTGTGACCAAATATTATTTTGGTAGTTATTTGTTTGTAATACTGAACTTACTGATATATATATATATATATACTTATTATAAAACAAAGTCGCCTTTTTCCCTCATGTCCCTTTGTTCCCTTTAATCTCTAAAACTACGCAACGGATTTTGATGATTCTTTTAGTGTTAGATAGCCCATTTATCGAGGAAGGCTATAGGCTATATTTTATCACGCTAAGACGAATAGGAGCGAAGAAATAGAGGAAAATGTGGAAAAAACGGGGAAAATTATTTGAAAGGGCTAACTTAAGCCCGCTATTCTCAGGAACTACTGGTCCGATATATATATATATATAGTTCATCCCGCCATCTTTTTGGAGGCCGCCCACGGCGGCGTCGTCCGTCTACTGGTACCCACTCTGTGGTGACCTTTGCCCAACGGTCAGGATGCATGCGGCTGGTATGACCCGCCCATATATATATATATATATAGGCTATATTTTATCATGCTAAGAATACCTAATTGGAGAATGTGGAAAAAACGGGGGAGATTATTTGAAAGGGCTTATCTCGCGAACTACTCGAGCAATATTTATGTTATTTGGCATAGATAAGAAGTAGACCACGACCCACGTGAAGGAGGCCTATCAATTTTAATAATTTTTTCAATGGCTATACATATATTTTATACCCGTGCGACGCCGGGGCGGGTCGCTAGTATTATATATAAAAAATGATAAACAGCTTGAGTTTCTATTACTATCACAGTTATCGTTAGTTGTTCACTTGAAAATGTGGTTGAAATCCCTATTAACCAGCATTTGTTAATTTTATTGTTTCAGAATATTTCTTTGTTACGAATAAAGGGGGCGGCAAAGTGCTAATATTAGGAGGAGAGAGGTTCAACAAGCAGGGAATGAGAGGATCAAAAATAAACTGGCGATGCACAAAGAGGAATGTTGGTTGCAGGTGCAGAGTCATTACGTTCGATAACAAAGTTGTACGGCTCCTGAATTCTCATACGCATTTTTAATTTAATTGGTTAAATTGGGCTAGGCAACTGTTTTTGGATCATTTGTACCTCTTTAATAGATTAAAGAAATCTCATTATTGCAGAATTTACCTAATGTGCACTAACCTGTAAGTTTTAAAAGTGCAATTCTATTACAAAATAATATATTAAATTGGCTTCTAGTCGATCTGTACTTAGGATATTATCAATCATATATCTGAATTACTTGTAAATAATTTATAATAAAATAATATAGAATATTTTCATTTTTATTAAAACAAATTGTTTTAGCCATAATATCTATTATGCTTAGAGGTTCAGAGTATTTGAAAGCACATAATATGTATAAACAAAGGAGAAGTAAGCCAAAGTTATAAAAATATATATTTAAATAATCTTATTGTTAAATAGATCACCAGCGTGCGAATCGATCGTCTTTACATTTAATTACTTGCTTATTATTGTTTGTATGGTTCTATTTATCAATATGTTGTTTCCGAAAGATCTAAGGGCCGATTCACACCGGAATGGCAGAGGCCGGCAGCGGCTGGCATCAGCAGAGGCACGGCGAGGCGCGGCGAGGCGCGGCGAGGCGCGGCGAGGCGCGGCGAGGCCGGCAGAGGCGGCTCGCGTCACGTCGCCGCGGGCGGTCGCTCGCGGTCGCTTGTGGACGCTCGTGGCGCGCTACCTCCAGAGCACGCGTGCTTTTCAGTTTAGATTCTACATTCGGCAAGGAAACTCGTGTCGTGTGTTTGTAGCAACATGATGGAATTGGTTATTATTGCACTTATTGCCGAAGAAGAAGAAGACAGAAACAGAAAACTAGCGCGTGCGGTGGGGGGAGCCAACGCAAGGAGCGCGCGAACGCTGGCAGCCGCGAGCCCGGCGCCTCGATCCCTTTTTGAAGTTTTTAAGCGATACTAGTAGTTATAAGTATATAGATAAAGTTTACAATTATTTCACACTAAAAGTGCTCTTCGCGCCGCTGCCGGCCGCTGCCATTCCGATGTGAATTGGCCCTAAAAGTTTGATTGATTTTATTCACCGGCGCTGGCTTTGTACCTGATTTGTGTACAACACTTTTTCCGATACTATTAACTGTGTTTGATAAATTTATTCATATTTGGATACGTCATTATTTATAAGCCATCAATTTTGTAATTTTAGAGTTATTTTGTATTAAATTATCTAAATCATAAAAAAAGGTCAGTCATTTCATTGTTACATCTTTTCAGTAAATTTCCACGTAGCGACTACAGTACACGGTAACCGAGTTCTAATTATAGGCAACAATCGGTATAACCTGCAGAAATCTTATGGGACCAGGGAGAACTGGAGGTGCACCAGGCGCAACAAGGGGTGCAAGAGTCAGGTGTGGACAATCTGTGGTCGAATAGTCCGCTCCTCCAACCGTCACTGTCATGATCAACCTAAAACATAGAATTTATTCACCACGAGAGGTAAATTATCCTTCCAAAAGAGCATAGGACCGGATTAGGATTAAATTAAGAATTAAGATTGATATTCTTTGCAGGCATTAAATGCTCAATCGTTTTCTTCTAATACTTGTTTTGTTAACAGTTTCTCTATTTTTTATGAATGAGTACGAATTTGATTAACAAAATGTTATATTGTAATAAATTTTATTCGAGTTTCTGATAGGGGCAAGATTTTTTATTTAGTCCTGTTACATTTTTTTTTATTTAAACCCAAATCCATAAAATCTTATCCAATTTAAACGAGTGTATGGTAAGGATTGTCACAAATTCGTAACTTTACTTATTTCAGGTATAAAATGTATTTCTAGCATGTTTCGGGTCAAGTTGACCGACGAGGAGAAGAAAAAGAGGCGACGGGAACAAAAAAAGTTGAGTATTCGTCGAACACGAGCTAAGCTAGATGCAGCAGCTCTAGAAGAGAGGCGTAGACAGGACAGAGAGCGGTATCAGCGAAGAAAACGAGCTTGGCTAATTAAAACGTTACTGACCAAGACTCAATCACCCGCTACGTGCGAAGAACCCTGATCCTGCAGAATGCAAACCCATACGGTGCCATAAAATATCTTAATCAGTAACAAGCACTTAGACGCAAGTTTTTTTAATCGTCCCATTGAGTAAATAAGAGACGTGGAACGAACATTTCCAGAATTTTCTGAATTTCTGAATTTCATTGTTTACACGAATACCAGATAGGAGTTTCCAAACTTCCATAAACCTCTTCGATGAAATATTTTTTGTCACAGGAATGCATTAAAACATGTTTACATATTGATTTGTAGATAGTTTGTAGACATTTTTACATATTATCATAATATAGATTACTGATTCAATATAACACCGAAAACATAAATCGGCTCTAAGTTAAACATTGATTTCAGTTGAACGTATACCGACCAAATATAAGAGTATGCTCAGGATTAACGGTTACACGTTCTCGGAGTACAATCCAATGTATTGGTACTGTACGAAGAAGAAAAGTTATAGGTGCAAGGCTAAAGCCCGTACGAATATGAAGGGGATGCTCCGATTCCTGGAGGAAAACCACAACCACGACCCACCTAATTTCAATGATTTCAGAACGAGTAAACATCACTAAAAACGCCCCAAAGCCCCCAATTGTAAATCGATATTCGATAACCCATACGTGTACCCTCAGGTATATTATGTTAATTATTCTCGAAGTGTTTCTTGAGTGATGTTTTCAATCGTAAACAGCGTTATCTATACTGAAGCATAACTGAAAATTTTCGTGCCTATATACATGTGTCATGACTCATGTGGTACTTTAGTACACAGTAATCAGTATCAACTATCACATCATTAAATAGTTACTATACAAAGCTCATAAATTACTGACTTCTGCAAGTCAAATCTATAAATCAATAAAACCTTACTAACTTCAAGCCTTAGTAAGTAAAAACCTCAACAGCTTCAATTTTTTTACGTTTATTTTTACCTTATCGAGGTTCTACTGTAATACATAAAAAAAATTGTGTATTTATTTATTCTGTAAAATATTGAATGTACCAAAAAATAATTAGAATATTTTTATATTTTGCTAAAGTCATTTGATTAAAATAAAAAAATAAAAACAGTTTTTATTTATTCCCTTATAAAATGTACTGTTTTTTCAAAAAGTTAATAGACTTTAGTTCATAGGGTGCTGTTGAAAGCATTTTGTATGATGGTCTTGTTGGTTAAGCCCTATTTTACGTATTATAAATCTGTTGCAGTTTTACAGTTTTTAATTTCTTTCCAGAACTGGTCCACGCTCTGCTTCGCGCTCGCTTCTACAAGGAGTCGACGAATATTTTCATTGGCGGTCACAAGTTCTTCCGGCACTCGCGCTCGCTCGCCGGCAACCGCATCAGGTGGACCTGCGCCAAGAAGCACAAGCTCAAGTGTAAAGCTGCCGCTGTCACCATCGACGGCATGGTCGTGTCCACCAGCGGCATACACTCGCATGCGTAGAATCACATCATTGGTAAGAGTTGTATAAATTGCAATGTTTTAACTATACTCCGTTTTGTTTTGTTTTGATCCACAAAAGAAAATTTGGGTCAC
Source organism: Lysandra bellargus (assembly GCA_905333045.1). Taxonomy (NCBI): domain Eukaryota; kingdom Metazoa; phylum Arthropoda; class Insecta; order Lepidoptera; family Lycaenidae; genus Lysandra; species Lysandra bellargus. The sequence goes on along the minus strand of HG995322.1, from coordinate 1,272,425 downwards.
TATAATTGTAATTTCAATGCCACTCATTCACCTCGTATTTGGTAGACTGTTGGATGGGCCAATGGGTTTTGTAGATCAAAATTAATCAGAACGAAGTATTGCATATTTATAAGAGCAAATATATTCCATTAAGTAACTGTAGTTTTTATACAAGTTACTTGTTTATTACCATGTCGTAAAATGAAAAATATTTTATAATTTAATGCATTTTTTTTTAATTATATCATGTTACACAAAATTATAATTATTATGATATTTATTGGCTCTCTGGTCATTTAGTCGGTCGCAACACAAAAGTCATACTTGGTGTAGTAGCCAGTAAGTCTAAAAATCAAGTTAATTCTTAAATCCGTAAGTGAGACCAACAAGAACTATTGAGGTACTGCTTGGAACCCGACCGCACATGACAACAGCAGATGACGTGTTGCAGCGACACTTGCGCGTTTCTATGACTTTGTATGAGAACTTCATGTCGCTAACTACGGAGGGATTTTCATACACACTCATAGAAACTTACGGTGTTACTGCGACACAATATGGTCTGCTTATGTTTCATGTCGCCCGCTTCCAACCCGTACCTTTAAGGCGAAGCCAAACGAGCATAATTTCTAAGTTGTGAGTCACAGAATTTCGGTCCGGCATTATTCTGCTGCATTCAGTTTCATACAAAAGTCCTGTTTGATTCACACGAGCGTAATTTTGTGAGTCATGATTTGTATGAAAAGATTTTCTGCCGCGTAAATAAACGGCAGAAATTCTGCGACTCACAACTCACAAATTACGCTCGTTTGGCTTCACCCTACTCATCAAATTACTACTTCTTTAATGTATGCCAAAAATAATATTTTGAGGCACTGTTAAACAATGCTTTTAGATATTACTTACAATTTATTTGCTGCAATATTGTTTTCTCCACAATCACGACTGCATGCTTTTTAATTTCGTAGTGTTCTTTGTAATTTTACTTTACGTACTTTATAAAACTATATTGTGGCCTTATCGTAAGTGATACTAAGATTTTTTTTATAATCGTATTGTATAAGTTTAAGAATAATATTATAATTATGTAGCATTTGGATTTAGAATTGCTTGAAGTAGATTTTCCTTTCTTCTAGACACTAATGTTAGTCTTTTCTGTCGCTTGTTATAATAATACGATTCTTATTATTGTAATGGTTATGCATAAAAGATTTGGTTGTTGCATTGAAAATAACAATGTGACATAAGTTACTATTTCGTTAACGAAATCAGTTATTCTTTATCTCTTAATGATAACAATATTCCAATAGGTACATAGTTTTTACACTACAACTAAGACGTAATATTAATTAGAATAATAATAAGTAATAATAATAATCAGTTTTAGTGTTTGTGAATTGAATTCTTTATGATAACATAATATCTACGTTTGTAGTGGACTAGTAATTACATTCCAGATTGTAAGGGCCTGTTTAAGTTATTCTATTAAGATGTCGGAAAAATTTACCAAAAATTTTATCGTTGCTTCATCATCATCCTACATCGACATGAGAAACTGGCAATTTTGCTAGTATTTTGCTAGCTAGCTATTTAGCTACCTGAAGGTAGTCTTTCAAAGCGTCTATAGCGTCAGTGACGCCACAGACGTCGCGTTAGGGTCAATTCAGACCGCAAGGCGACACGTAGATGCATTTCTAAATTTGTATTGAATTGACAGACTTCAATTGCGTGAAACGTAAATTCAATACTGAAATAGGTTCATTTACGCGTCGCCTTGCGGTCTGAAATGACAAACGCGGCGTCAGTGACGTCACTGACGCTATAGACTCGGATGACGTTCTCTAGAATTACATACACCCTCATACATCTATATAAGTTAGATCTGTTAGAACATCTATCAGTCACTCCGATGTGGCGGCACAGTCGCGAAGCGTCAGCTATGGACGCTCGCTTCGAAAGGCGACCTTTACACTTAGGGAGGATTGTGACACAGGCCCAAAGAGTTATATTTTTGTAATTAATGTGTCTACTAACACTGGCACACCTTTTATCTCTCTTTAGAAGTACCTGTTAATGTGTGTTTAATGTTTAGATGTTCTTTTTGAAGCGTTACCAAAAATCACTTTTGAATCAAAGCTTTTTGAAAAAGTTATTATGGTTTACCTTGGATAATTGTAAGAGTGTTATATGACGTTTAGTAATTTATTAATGTTAAATATTGTATAATCAAATACACGATTACATTATTATTTACAATGAGATACACTTTATTTATTTTTAAGCACAATTAATAAATATTGTTTGACACAATTGGTTTTTCGATAACCTGGTCTTAGTTAAAAATGTTTTAAATTATATGCGTAAAGTAGTGACTACAGGTCACCACAAAACGCGTGTGGCCAGTGTACGTATTATCTTATTGTATGAGGTTGTGCAACCACGGTGATCTGGGACCTGGGTATTCTATGTTTGTTCCATTGTAGCTTCTCAACTGATGGGTAATAATCCGACTTTGGATCAGTTTCATATGGTTTCCTTTAGTTAGAGTTACCGCTTTTAAATTTTAAAAATCTTACTTCACAGGAGTCAAATACATAACTGTAGCAAATAGTAGGATTGCAATCGTAAACAAATACGCATTCGCCCAGTTCTACGCGACCAAAGTCGGGGTTTGCTACCGCTGTTCCAACTACAAAAGGGGCTGCAAGGCCAAAGTTGTAATCCAGGACCAACGCGTGCTGCGCATGAGGGGCCAACACAGCCATGAACCGCAAAAGTTTTACCGAGATAGTAGCGGCCGGTATCATAGACAGTAAACATAATATTATAACCAATGAAATTATTTATAATGCTAATTAAATTTAATCTATGTTGAACATTTTGTTTAAATTCGTTAATATACATCGTATTCCCCTCTAATGTATTATCTGTACAAACCCTCCACTTTATCCCCGACTTTCACGAATATTCCAAGACTGGATAAGCCATGTCGATTCAGCCTTTTTTTAACGAGACTAACAAAATATTAAATTTATTTTTATTTACTTTTAAAGATATGGTTATTTGATTTCAGATGCTAATATTATTTTCTTGGGAAAGAAGAAGGTGGCCTTGGTGAATAAGTATACGTACAGCTTTCATCATGCCACGTCTGCGGGCAGCATGTGGCACTGCTCCCTATACTACCGCGGCTGCAAGACCACGGTTTTGCTGGACAAGGACAGAGTGATATACGCGAGAGGGACGCACAATCACTCTCCACCAGAGGTGTACCGGGATGAAAACGGCAAGTATCATAAGTATAGAACTTGTGCGAAGCAATAACCTTGGGGTTTCAAAGCTTAGCTAAAAGGTACAAAGTACACGACTACACCTTGGATCGATCCTGCCGCCTGCGTGCACCCATTACAGTCCAAAGAAAAGAAAAAATGGATAAAACAAAACGGCTCAAAAAATTAAACGCTAACTAACCTATTATAATAATACAACACTTGTGTTGAGTAAAGTCTAAAATTATTTATAGCGTATATAAATAAAAAATATATAAATAAACGTATTTTTATTACCACATTTTTATGAATGTTTATTACTGTTAGCAATAAAATAAATTTAAGAAATTGAGTGTTGATACAATACGTCCAGTAGTACCTAAGTAGATGAAAATTGTATTATAATGTTAATAAAAAAGAAAAATATTTGAGTGTTTAAATTTTTCTATTACTAAATAGTTGAAGATCCTATCATTCGTTCATAGTTTCTCGTTCCATAACGTGTGACAAAAAAAGTTTTTTTTAAGTACATAGCATTATTCATTCCTATTTCCTAAACATTGGACCAACATAGATAATGAGCAAGCTTATTGGGCCAACGTGTAGAGTTCAGTATGTTGCTCCCAATTAATAGATTTATAATAGGCCTATAATCTACATACGTTGGCCCTATGTACTGGCTCCATGCGTTGGCCCAATGTGAACAGCGGGCTAAACGATTGAACAAAACTTATTTCAGAATTTGTTATCACCCAGATCGCGAAAAAGCAAGTTGGCATAATAAACAAATACACTTACTACTACCACCATCCGTACTTGCAAGCGGGCTCGGCCTGGTATTGCTCACATGAGAAGAAGGGGTGCAAGGCCAGAGTCCTCATCAAGGACGGTAACCTCTTGTGGGTCTATGGGACACATACCCATACCCCTCCTCCGTTGTATCCTGACATTGACGATGAATGTTACGTCAAGGACGCATAGTCATCCCGACTAAAAGATCGTCAACTTTATGAAAATTTTAATAATTTATAGCCAGTTATTTGAATCAATCTACACGACTAAAATATTATGTCTATATAATATTTTATTATATTAGTATAGACTATAATATATCCAATTTAACAAAAAAAATCTTTTTATTATTTTTCTGTTTCATTTTTTCTATTGTAATTTATAACCCAGTCTATCAGTGGCCTCGTTCTCAAGAAAATTAAGATTAAGCATTTCGAATTTTGTTGATACGATGAAATTATTTAATTAACAAAATAAACTAAAAAAATGTTTGTTAATATACCGAACTGGTACGAAAAGAACATTCTTGATATAATTACATAGTATTTTAATTTTAAGGAACATCCAGCATCTTTGTTATTGATTTCAAATACCAAATTCTATTTCGTAAATAGAATCAAGCATCATCTGCGTTTTGTAATACTTTAATTTAAATAGAATTTAATCTAAGTTAGCCTTAAGAATTTGTTTTAAATTTTAGTTGCAACGTTTTCAACGTCTCTTCGTGGTCAGCCGGTTATAGAGTTCGGTGGGAACAGGTATTTGAAGGACTATGAGGTAGGCTTGAAAACAAGATGGCGGTGCTCCAGGCGGACCTACGGGTGTAAAGTCTCCATTACTACGATGGATGACCTCATTATAAAGGAAATTGGGTACCACAATCACATGTAAATTATGAAAAAAATCTGTTATGATCGACTGCTTTATTAAAATTTTTGATATTATGTTTATTAAAATTAAAAAACACAACCTTATTCTAAACTTTTAACACACCCCTTGCTGATAATTCGGAAAAATATAATATTATAATATAATTTTTAATCCATCCATTATAAGAAGTCAGCCAAGTTTCAAATTTTCTCTTTCTTTCAGAGATACGAGTACATAGGAAGAGTAAAAATAACACTGAAGTTCGGAAAGCAAATGCTGAAGTATATTTTATTCTTCCAGGAGAATTAATCACCACACGTTGCGGGGGCCAGGCTTTTCTGTTCCAAGGGTACGTGTACAACAGAGCCAAGCCGCTGAAGAGTCTGAGAGACCAGGTGGCTTGGTACTGCTGCAACTATGCTAAAGGCTGCAAGATCCGGATCCGCACGACGGAGGAGACTAGAGTCATAAGCTGCAGCGGGGTTCACGATCATCCTCCACCGACGCTACACAAATCCTCGAAAGGACGGTTTTTCATCACATGCAGAACGGAATACCCAAAAGATGACTTTATAAGTACATTTTAAGATGCCCATGAGGATGGAGGGTGAGGCTCATTCGCTTAAATTCATTCTGAATTGTAAATACATAGTTTGGAGCCATTCAAACTATGTATTTACAATTCAGAATGAATTGGCTGAAGATGGCTCTTATGCTACCAATTCAAACATTTTAATTGGTAGCATAAGAGCCAACATGTTTGCCACAAAATTAAAATGTTTGTACAGTTTCTACGTTAAAGTAAATATACTCGTATCGTATGTATGTTTTAAGTATTAACCGCCATTAAAAGAAATGCAATGGCATGTACTACTTTTGTTGACTGTCGATTGATTTTTAAACCGACTTCCAAAAAACGAGGAGGTTATATGTTCGGCTGTGGATATTTTTTTATTTTTTTTATTTTTGTATGTTCAACGATTACTCCGCCGTTTGTGAAGCGATTTTCGAAATTTTTGTTTTGTTGCATTAGGTTTCACTCCAATTTGGTACCATGTTCACAAAAGTGGTGACCTGATGATGGGATCCATGAGTAATCGGTGCCAGTTACAAATGTTTCAAATATTCTGGCATCTGGATTCAGCTATATCTGGTACCGACTTCAAAATTATGAAGGTTCAGTACAGAAATAGTTGAGTTTTAGCCGAATTCGGAAAAAGGCACCATGAGATAGGAAAAATTATTTAATACTTTTTAGTTCATATTATAAGGATGTTATTATTGTTTTTACCTCGGAAGTCGGTTTTAATTTTTTGTTAAAAATAATCGTTAGTTAAAACTTTGCTTAGGAAATAAAGTGTTGATATTATACATTTATAAACTAAACAGAACCCAGACGAACCCTGCAAGTTTTTTCGGACAAAATCATGTACTATATTATATTATGTTAATCGTTATTTTTAAGTTTTTTTTGTATAATAATTGATAAATCATGTTTTACAATATAAAATTACATGCATATATTTACGAATTAAAATAAATGAACTTACATTTTACGATTTTTAAAATTAAAATCCAATTCAACCTTTATAATATTGTACTTAACCTATGTAATAAACGGGTTTCTGCTCAACGTAGTAGTGGACAACATCAAGTAGAAATATGAAGCTTGTACCTTCACAGGCTTACTCATTTTACAGGTGTACTGATCCAGTTCTACCAGGGTCAGCGGGCTCTGTTGCTCGACGGTTTCCTGTTCAACCGTCAAAGTTGTACGAAGAAGGGTCACCGTTGGTACTGCTCGCAGTACCACGCCGGCTGCAAGGTCTCCGTGCACACCAACCTCGGCCTTATTCTGCTGGAGATGCACGGAGAGCATATACATCCCAAACCCCATATCAAGCGTTTGCCTAACGGAAAATATATTAGAACTTCTTTCCGACCTGCTTCATTTGGGCCATGATATTATAATTGCCAACATAATAATTGCAAAACTGTCAGCATGGCCGTCTCCTAGGCTTATGGGACTACGTGGAGAAGCATCATATCATGTCAAAAGAACGTCATTATGGTGGTTCGTTTCCCATACAAAAAAACAATCGACATTAATTTGCTAATTTCATACTATTACTACATAAATTTATATGCACATTGCATATCTATTTATTTTGCAATAATATTCCCGCGAAATATATTTAAAATACTTTATTTCACACAGAAGTCACATTTTTATTGATTTTTTTATAAAAAGTGACATAAGCCACAAATGTCACTTTTTATAAAAAAAATCAATAAAAATGTGACATAAGCCACAAATGTCACTTTTTATAAAAAAGTGACTTCTGTGTGAAATAAAGTATTTTAAATATATTTCGCGGGAATATTATTGCAAAATAAATAGATGTGCATATAAATTTATGTAGTAATAGTATGAAATGTAGTACTTACCTTAAGCGACTGACTTTGTAGTTTTGACCAATCAGAATGCGTTTAAAGTTGGCTTTGTTTTACGTGAGATATCATTTTGTAGTTTGATATGAAAATTGAAAAGGTCTGAAGCGAACGAGAATTTGCTGTAATGTTGTTTTAGATTAGTTAAATTAAGGTGCCGATTTTAGAAAGCATTGATTGTTTAAAGTAAGTAGAGTTTATAGTAAATAATGAATTGTATGACTTCTTATTTTTTACTAAAAATATATTTTTAACTTAAAAATTTGAATATTATTCACAATATATAAATTCTCGTTTCAAATAGAAATAACTGTAATTTTCGGTTTTCCTACGATATTTTGAGATTATTTTATAATACAGGCATAGTGACATACATTTAAATTTACAGGGGTGATGATACAGTTCTACAAAGGTCAGCAGGCTCTGATGATGGACGGATTCACATACAACCGCGAGATGCGGTCCCGGCATGGATGCCGCAGGTGGTACTGCTCGCGGTACCACGCCGGCTGCAAGGTCACGCTGGTTACCAACCCTGACCTGCTGCTGTTGGAGATGAAGGGGGAGCACAACCACACCAAACCCGCGCTCTACCAAACTGCTGACGGGTCTTACACCAAGTGAAGCGAGCTACTGCCAACAACGACTTTCTTAACCAAGGAATTTGGAGCATAGTATTTAGCTTAAAGTTGAGGATGGACTTGTGTTAGACTAGAGTTTAGACCACTTATACACATCTAAGTATAGATGAGTGAAAATTGTAAGTGACTGTTACTGTGTAAGTGTAAGTGACTGGTATTCTTCTGCAGTATTTTTGTATAATTTATTTTAAATTATGTGCCATGCATGTGCTAAAATATGTAATAAATAAATTATATTTATCCTAATAATATATTTAGTTTTTTGATAATTTTTCCTTATAGCATAATCAACATAAACATCTGAGAAGAAGACTTTAAATATTATTATATCTGGTGTGGTAAAAGGGAAAACCTTTTTATAATACCTACTAAGGTTTAATAAAAACTGTGCATGTCTTTTTAGCTGCTTTCGTGAAAACTTGCTACGGGAACGATGCAATAGCTATTGGAGGTTACAGGTTCTCAAAGGCCTACACGAAGAATTCGTTTACAAAATGGCGCTGTATAAAAAAAAACTCGAAATGTCTGGCTACACTCACCACTTTAGACAATGAAATTGTTAGAAGTAATAACTGTCATAACCATTAAATAGGTGAAGATAAAATGTAGTCGCCGGATAGAAAAATATTTTGAAAATAGCTTGTAATATTGTTACTTGTTTGTACAGTGTACACGGGGGCCCGTATTGGATGGTTACATAACAGTCGTTTTCCCATCTATTAATTTGTTCGTGCGATTTGGGCATAATAATATGGATTTTTTGTCCATCTCTTACCTTGCCTCTCTCAGCCGTGCACGAAAACATGGCTGAGGTCAATGATATTATATAAAAAACTCAAAGCAGATATGTTACTACCGCGCGCGTTGTGAAGCCTCAAATACGGGCCAATTGGCCCGTCCTTTATTTAGTCTGTCTCTTTTATGTAAATGGCATTTCGTATCTTTTGTTTCACTTACTGTCAAATTTGACAATTGAATTTGAAAATTGTTCGTAAGCAATTTAAGCCGGAAAATAGTATGAACGTAACAGATCTGTATTTAGTAGAATATCATTGGCTGAGGTGTTATATGGTGTTACGGTTGCTGGCTTATGAAAACAAAATGTCGTTAAAATTATGCACGAATAAAATATAATATTTTTTAAGAATTTCTTCCTATTCGGTGATTTGTGTATTATTAACTGGCAAGGAGTAAACAAGATCATAGATGTCTTCTATATTTTTCTAAAAAAATATAACTCGGCCTGTAGTAAAATTCTATTTCATTACGTTATTGTTTTGACTTTACAGAGATATATGATACTAAGTACCTATTGTTAATTTTTTTGGAGATACGAAACAAATTTTGTAAGGTTTTGACTAATAATTGTGTTAATAAAAATATAAAAGTATTGTGATTTTATTATTTTGCGAATCTGTCAGTATTTTAAAATGAAATGTAAGGAAATTGTTTAAAAAAATACCCATTTTGTTCATAAGCTTCTATGTATGTAATCCGAATTGCGATCCACTAATTTTAACCTTGTGATTCATATTACTTATCATGTCTTAATTAAAATTTTGTTCTTCAAGCAAACAACATTGAACATTGAACCGTCACTCGTTAGTAAATTCTGTAATAGACATAATAACATTATCACTGAATTACTGGTTCAATTTTAACAAAATATGTGGTGTTAAATGGGTGTTAATGGATAAGTCATGATGCCTAGGTTAACATCTAAGGGTATATATTTTTTAGAGTTCCGTACCCAGAGGGTAAAAACGGGACCCTATTACTAAGACTTCGTTGTCTGTCCGTCTCTCCGTCCGTCCGTCTGTCTGTCTCCAGGGTGTAATTCAAGAACCGCTATAGCTAGACTTCTGAAATTTTCACAGATTATGTATTTCGGTTGCCGCTATAACAACAAAATATACTAAAAACAAATTAAAATAAATATTTAAGGGGGCTCCCATATAACAAACTTGATTTTTTTTGGCATTTTCTGCTCTATTATCTATATCAATAATGTACAGCAGGTAGGCACTTGATATTTTGACGAAGGTCTTAAATATGTCTTTTTTTAATAATTAATAATATTAATAATAAAATACCTAATATAAAAAATAAAGGGGGCTACCATACAAAAAAACACAATTTCTGCCCTATTTTTGCTCTCAGACGGTACCGGAACCCTTCGTGCGTGAGTCCGACTCGCACTTGGCCGATTTTTTATTTGTGTTGATTAAGTGGTAGGGTTACAGTTTTTCCAACTTGTTTCAGTGCGCTTCGTCCGCAACAGATTCGGCAAGGACCTAGCTTTGCTCGGCGGGTTCACGTACTACTGCGCGTCCCTCAACATAAAGACCTCGATCTGGCGATGCACACGTTGGGGCTCGTGCAAGGCCAGGTTCATCCTAAACGAGGCCGGGAGCTTCAACACTGCTAACCTGAACCACGGTCACGTAAAACCAACGTACATCATCAAAAATGGCATTTACATCAAAATTTAACCAGACAAGTCTCTGACGAGTACTTAAAAAACAAAGAAAAAGCTAAATTTCGACAAAAATCAAAATTACGAATAATGTACCTGAATTTTATTAACGCACTAGTCTTGCTGCCTGATTTTGTAAGGTTTGTGTAAAATTTATTAAACCTTGTGTGAATTGGTTTATGAATAGAATATCAAATTACGAATAAAGTTTCGTTATTAATTACCTGTGCAAAACCTGGATTAAATGTAAAACGTAGTATGTAATAAGACATACCTATCTTTAGTTTTTTTTTACTATTAGTTTTTACTTTATTCTTAGCTACGCTGTGTGGCAGGCAGGCAGGCAGGCAGGCGGCAACGCGACGCCCCAAATAGACAATACTATTAAATAAAAAAAGTAAAAAGTAAAAAAAAAAGTAAAATGTTTTTGTCTCAATCCTGTTAACACAGAAGCTGTTAATAATAAATCGACAGATGGGAGTTTTGCCGGGATTGTGAAAGAGTGATGTCGTGTTTGCGTATTGTTTTCCTAAATTGCGTTATCTGAGTTTTTAATGTGTAATGTTGGTGGAATAAGTATTAATAATCATTACTCATTAGTCATTAGATATTCATAATCATGCACAAGTGTGGGCAAGACGTGATACAACTTCCGAACACTACCACTTTACTGAGTCAACTGACTTGATTCTTTAAATTTTAACTGACATTGACTTTTATTTAGACTCTGACTTTGGTCTTTACGATTTAGAAAAAGGATGCTGTTAAAATTCAAGACGTGAGTGGAAGAATAAGGTAAGTAACATAAAAAACTTCCCGTTTTTTAAGCAAAATGGAGGCTTTGGGGCCGGTAAAATTATATGAAATAGAAAAACTATGGATTATAATACAATCCATATATTTTTTATTTCATATAAGTATTAAAACGATAGCCAGATAAATTAGCTAGGTTAGGAAGTAGATAAGTTACGAAATGTACTTGTTCGATTCTTCCACTCACGTCTTCAATTGTAACAAGAATATAATTTTCCCACTATTTACTCGACACTGTCTTTGGTTAGCCATAGTGTCTTAGTAAGAAAAAAAATGAACATAATATTTTGATCATTCCTTTCAACTTTTTCAAATACGTTGTACCATCGAGGAAATTGATTCCTATGCAGTTGATAGACCAACGTTAATTGGTCGAATATGTCAATTCAATGTTAATTGTGATCTGTCAGCTGGGTTTGACATAACGCAACCAAACTACGTAGGCCCCCGACCTGCATAGTAATCAACTTCTCTGATAGTACATTGATATTGCGCCATCAAAATATAGTCGATTTAAAAGCAGGACACCATGTTTAGAAAAGCCGCGATATTTTAAACGAAATTTTTATCACTATTTTTCACTTGTATCGATCTTTTTTTTATTTATTCAATTATCATTTTAAACACATTTGGCATCTGAAGGGCATATTAAATTTTAATGGTTATTTTATTATTACTGATACTTATGTATTTTATTATATAACTAATCGAAGATTTATTCGAATCACGAATTGTTATAAAAGTTTTATTTATGAAATACTGTTTTAAAGCTATGTTACGAAATGTGAACTGTTAACCCAAGTTATACCGTTAAACTAGGGCGGGGGTTGGTATAACGGTGGTGTAACGTATTTTGCTTATTATTTATTAATTATTTATTATTTTAATTCATCAAGCCCCAAGCGGTCACATCCGGCCGCGATAACAATAGAAAAGCTATTGTGTCTCATTTTTCCACGATCGATAACCTTTTTGCGTATAACCTAGGGAGCTACCTGACTCAGCGGATAACAAAATTTGCCATCCAACGTGACAACTGACAATGCCTTCAGTTTACTGGGTGCTCACTGCTCGGCCTGTATTTAAATACCAGAACTGCCATTGAATACTGTTTAATATGTTTGTAGTGACTTTCACTCATTGTGTGAATGGAAAGAGGATGATTATTCTAAACGGTTTTTCATACAAGCTAATGAGGGAGCAGAGTACAAACGACTACTACTGGTGCTCAGCCGGGTCCAACAAGTGCCAGGCCAGGATCGGTATCACCAAGAACAACGAGATCACCAGAGCCAACTTCAACCACAATCATCCACCACCAAAATATATAATAAGAGACGGAGTCTACTATAAAATATAATTACTGTAGCAAAGTTTGGGAATAATGCTTCAAATGTTACCGAATATTCTGTCAGATTTTCATTGTTCTTCGTAAACTTTTTGTAGTAATTGTCGTTGTATGATTTAATATGAAGATGAAGACTCATATCATAATCATAATATTTATATTATGTAATTGATTGCACTGTCGGTTCTTGATGGAAATTCATTTTATACACAAATAAAACACAATATTGCGTGCACTTTTTCCACTATATTCATTATTTAATTACAATTTAAACACGACCGGTTTCGAAATAAATCTTCATCAGGTGTACTTAATGTCGGTCGTATTAATATATTTTAGTTATTAGGTTCAGCCGTTCTCACGTTTAAGAGAAATTTAAAATTCTTTTTATTTATATAGATAGATTTAACATATTATATATTGCATCATTTTATTAGGTATATTTCTTACATGCTGTAATTGTATAAGTCTTTCCTTTAATATATTTTATGTAAGTAGAAACTCCGCGGAGGCTTTTATTTAGTATTTTTATTTTTTAAAAACGAACGTTACTAATTTTATGTCACATAAAATTAGTAACTTTTGGTTTTGAATAAAATCGGTTAAAAGCATTGATTGTACTTTTTTAAATGCAAAAATTGATTCACTAATCGGCATCCAATATTATATACAAGCAACGAAATATGTAATATTATTTTGTTTAAATTTCAGTCGAATGGGTAAAAAATTGTAAAGGAAGGCTGTTAGCACTGATCAACGGATTTACATATTTCAACTACAAGAAAACTTCTCGAAGTTCAATATGGTATTGTACTAAAAGTGGCGCATGTAAGGCGCGATTCGCACAGGATAAAGACTCGATAATCATTCGTCAAAATTTGAAACACAACCACAGTTCGCCTGCCCACTTCGTTCATAACGGAGTTTATTACAAGAAGTAAAAAAATTGAAAAAAAAACAAAAATATTATTATTATACTAACTAGCTATGTATTATATTATAGTTACTAAGTTACGGAGGAAATAGTAAAATAATATTTAATCCTTCGATCGGGGATTCTTGGAAATGCTATTGTCGCGGTCACCGGTGTCCTTATGGGGCTTGACGGGTTAACTGTAACATTTATCTTGAGTGCGTTTTTATTTGGAGTTCGGGACTTATAGTTGATTAAAAATTGTTGGTAAATGTTTGTATCCTTACGGATTTTAGTCTTGTTTAGGCTCAAGGTATCTCCATGCCAAATTTCAGCAAAATTGGTTCAGTGGTTTGGGCGTGAAGAGGTAACAGACAGACAGACAGACACACTTTCGCATTTATAATATTAGTATGGAATTAGTATGGAAGTACGGATAGCCTTCCTCGATAAATGGGCTGAAAGAGTTTTTAAAATCTCACCAGTAGTTCCTGAGATTAGCGCGTTCAAATAAGCCCTTTCAAATAATTTCCCCCGTTTTTTCCACATTTTCCTCTATTTCTTCGCTCTTTTTAGTCTTAGCGTGATAAAATATAGCCTATAGTCTTTCTCCTTAAATGGGCTATCTAGCACTGAAAGAATTTTGAAAATCTGACCAGTAATTCCTGAGATTAAGCGCGTCCAAACAAACAAACTCTTCCGCTTTATAATGTTATAATATAGATACCAATAATTTATTGGCTATTTAATAACAACTAAAATATTATAAATGTTTCATTGCAATGGATTAAAAATCGTAAAGGTAAAACGTTGGCGCTATATAAAGGGTTTACATATTATCATAAACAAGGTGCATATTGGCACTGTACCAAAAGTGGCACATGTAAGGCGCGTTTCGTACTAGAGGACAGCACCGAGTCCGTTCGAGCTGTGTGTTTAGAGCATGACCACAAACCGACGGGCGTAATCTAAATAAATTTCGTATTCGCAAAACGAAGGAGTCGGATGAGAGTGATTAGGCATATCAGGAATCCGGCGTATATTCTGGCTCATAATTAAAATGATTAAATCGTTAAAAAATATGAAAAAATTTCAAATTTTTGGAGATAAAAATAATTATTATTATTGGTTTTTTAAATAGAAATTGGAAATATAATTTGGTTTTTTAAATTTTTCCTTAATTTCGTTCAGTAAAAATGTTAGATTTATTAGTGGTGAGGTGTAAATTGTAATAATGAAACGAGAATTATTATACAAAATAAAATATATGTTGTTTAACGCCTGCTATTTCTCTTATTTTGTTATTGTACTAAACGTAAATGTTTCGTAGTGAACGACCGATTCTCAGGAATTTAATAATAATAATAATAATATCTATGGACGCTTCCATGTAAATACTGCACGTATTTTGGACAGCTATGGTTAATATAAAGTCTTGTTTTAGTGGTATGGACTAAAAATAAGAAAGGCAAGTCACTGGCCATAATAAATGGATTTACATATTACTGCCACAGTACATGCTTCAATGCTCAGAGTTCAACATGGTACTGTACCAAAAGAAGGACATGTAAGGCGCGTTTTACACTGATGCATGAGATGAATGAAGTCTGCCGCATGAAATTAGAACACGATCATAAAGCAAATTCTTATGTCATCCATAATGGAGTTTACTGTAGGATTTGAAACAGAAAAGCAGATTAAGCAAATAATGTAGTGAAATAAATAAAAAGTATTTTCGAACAAAATAATAATAACTTTTTTTAATAAAGGCTTTTTTTAATGCAATATGTATTTAGTTACAGCTTAGCTTAAGAATACAAAAGATGGCTTCAGGTTTTCAGTGTTTACTTTAAAAATGTAATTTCGATTTTAATGTTTTAGTAAAATGGACCAAAAATCACAAAGGGACGACGCTGGCATTAATCAATGGATTTACATATCACTGCCGTAAGACCGGCCCCATTTCAATATGGCGCTGTACCAGGGGACGATCATGTAAGGCGCGTTTCACACTGACTGAAGATTCGCAGTTAATTCGTACCTATTTGGAGCATGATCACAAACCCTCTGCCTACATAATAAAAGATGGAATGTACTTTAGAATATAGATTGACAACAATTAATAAACAAATAAGTATTATAACAAACAATTAATTAATTTTTGATGTAATGTATGAAACAAGTTATTTTTTTAAATAAAAGCAATGTTTCTCAGACCATGGCAAATTATTACTTTTATAATTTTTACTCATTGTATTGGGTTATAATTTTATTTTGCTTTTATATAAAAGCAAAATAAAGTTATCATAAAATACATACAATTAAACACCTGTGTAGTAGCTATTATAAATAATAACTGTAGATATAATCTTATATCTTTTAACTAGCAATTCTTGTATATATATATATATATATATATATATATATATATATATATATATATATATATATATATATATATATATAATTGGAATCTCGGAATCGGCTCCAACGATTTTCATGAAATTTAGTATATAGGGGTTTCGGGGGCGATAAATCGATCTAGCTAGGAATCATTTCCATAAAATGTCATTTTATGTGTGTTTTTTGATTTTT
The DNA here is from genome assembly GCA_905333045.1 of Lysandra bellargus. Lineage (NCBI taxonomy): Eukaryota > Metazoa > Arthropoda > Insecta > Lepidoptera > Lycaenidae > Lysandra > Lysandra bellargus. Next base: position 1,256,278 of record HG995322.1, on the reverse strand, counting down.
TTGAATACCGAGCGAAGCTCGGTCATATAGCTAGTAATTATTATATCACTACTTTCATATTTTTTTCAGTTGAATGGATCAAAAGTAGCAAAGGAAAACCATTGGCCCTCATCGGCGAATTTACATTTTACCTCTACAGTCAAAATGAGACTGCTCAAACTTCTGTATGGCGCTGTACCAAGGGTCATCCTTGCAGGGCGCGTTTTACAATGAACAAGAAGTTGGAGTTTATCCGTTCGAATTTTGAACACTGTCATGAAGCTCCTTCATTCGTGATACATAACGGTGTTTACATCAAAATTAGCGATAAAAACGTAAAATAAATTCAAACTTTAATGTATTCTTAAAGTTATTGTTTGTATATAATATTTTTGTAGTCAGGGCGTATGTACAACTTTAAGTTGGCGAAGCTAAAGACAACAAAACTTTTACTGATATATCTCGTCATTTAAACTCAGCTCTGTTGGGCAGAAAACAGTGCAGGGAAGAATGTAAAAAAGTGAATATAGCAATTAATATTTTTTATATTGTAACACAAATCTCACAAATATAAGTTAAAAATTTAGAAATAAAAGCAATGATTCTAAAATTGTGGTAAGTCTTTTTATAATTTTAGATCGATCTTTTGGATTGCTGCTATTACTACTAAGATAGAATCATTTTACTGCGGGAAAACAACCATAAAAATTTCACGCAGTATAATTATTTTGGTTTATTTCAGTTGAATGGATTCAAAGTAGCAAAGGAAAGCAATTGGCCCTCATCGGCCAATTTACATTTTCCCTCTACACTCAAAATGAGATTTCTCAAACTTCTGTATGGCGCTGTACCAAGGGACATCCTTGCAGGGCGCGTTTTACAATGAACAAGAAGTTGGAGTTTATCCGTTCGAATTTTGAACACTGTCATGAAGCTCCTTCATACGTGATACATAACGGTGTTTACGTAAAACTTGGTGAAAAAATCGTAAAATAACTTCAAACCTTTATGTATTCTTAAAGTTAATATTTGCAAGTAATTGTTTTGTATTTAGAATAAAACTAAGTAATAATTTTGTAAAAAACTTTAAGTTGGCTAAGCTAGAGACAGGAAAACTTTTAATAATCTACAGCGTCATTTGAACTCGGCTCTGTTGGACAGGAAAGTTTACGGGGAAGAATGTAAAAGAATAAATGTATAATGATAAATAGCAATTAATGTTTCTTTATCTTACAATAAATAAGTTAAAAATTAATAAATAAAAGCAATGATTCTAAAATTATTCTAAGTTTTCATAGTAATTTTAGATCTAGACAAATTTTAATTATAATATAAATTTGGCGAAATCGTAAAAATACATACAATCAAACACATATTTTGTAGTCTAGTAGATAATTATATGATTATTTTGATTTATTTCAGTTGAGTGGATTCAAAGTAGCAAAGGAAAGCAATTGGCCCTCATCCGTGGATTTACATTTTACAATCAAAGAACGACTACTCTGACTTCTGTTTGGTGCTGTACCAGGGGACGCCCGTGTAAAGCGCGTTTTGCAGTGAACAAAAAGTTGGAGGTCATCCGTGTTAATTTGGAACATTGTCATGAAGCTCCTTCATACGTAATACATAACGGTGTTTACGTAAAACTTGCTGATAAAAACGTTAAATAAGATTAACTTTTATATGTGCTGTCATGCCAGTGTTTTTGTTTGACTCACTGAATTTTTTATTTTGAGATCGCTTGTCAAAACTGAACTGAAAACGACCCCTCTGACGTCTTATGCTCTGCTCTACAAATCACTTATCGACTAGTTTTTTTTTTAAACAGAGTGTAATAATTACCTACCGGCCAAATTTTTTATGGCAGTCACCTTAATAAAAAAATAGGGTATCAATTTTTTTACAATAACATTTTATTTACAACATTTTATCCCACTTAAAATCGTTACAGAACGTTCATTTCGCGACGGTGGGTAGAGCGGGGGTGACGCGAAATTAGGCATGATGACTTTTTTTTTCTTATTGGTAATTGAAGACCCTTAAAAATAGAAACATCGCTGAAAGAATGACTCTGATAGCTTTAAAATTCACCAAGATATGACAATTTAAACATCTCATAAAATAGGCCTGCTCGAAACGCTCCATGCAAAGTGCTACGAAAGAATGACGTCAATCTTTGTTCGGTAGGTATATTAAATATTGCGTTTATGAAAGTGGTTTTATAACAAAAGTTGCTATTAATCGCATAAGTTATCGAATGTTATACAAATGTTAAGAAATTTAATTGAAGAAAAATCGACTTGATTTTCCAACTCAAAGTTACATGAAGTGTATTTTTTATGTCAGGCGCATAACAAAAAAAAAAAAAAATTCAAATACTATCAAGCTGAAATTTTGGGAACACTTATTTTTTACCGTGATTTCTTTATTTTATTAACAAAATTCGCTAATCTTTGATCTTGTCTTCATCCCTATTGTGGTGTTTTATAGGACAACTTTTTTTTCTCAACATTTTAGTATTGAGTGATTATAAAAGAAAAATACTTAATATGTGTGTTTTTATTTTTAACAAGGCTCAATATTATCTCGAGGCCGGAAGGTTCAATGGGTTATGGCACCCTGTATATTTACTCACTTAAAATTGCGTCGATTGGGCCTCGACGGTGTAGCGTGCTGCGTGACGGGTATGATTTTTAACGAAATACACTAATTAAGTGTTTTTTTTTTTTTTTTCGAAAGGGTTTAAGCTACTGGTCTGGTTAAGACCATGGTAGTTTAATCGTGGCTATAACTAGTCTGTTGCTAGTTGGTTTGGAGATAAACAATGAGGGGGCCTGGCCCCCTCCCCTAAAGTCACACGTGTGACATTCTAATCGGGCAATATTGGGGAGAGCTACGAAAATAAGCTATTTTCATCTGACGTGGGGACACGGATCCCCCCTGCTCTTAAGGGGTCCGACCCCTTACTCACTCTCTGACGAGTTTCGTTAAAATGATAAAGTAATCTAAATATGTAAGAAAAAGTCAAAATAAATTGTGTTTTATTAGTGTTTTAAGGGTTATTATGGTTACATACTGCTATCTATTCTGGTGACACAGGAAATCAGTGGTGGGAGTGATGTCACCACAAATTATCATCACTGTATCAAAACTGGTAAAAAATATACGGTAATATTATATTATGCACCTCCTGCGTCTGTTCTTACAAGACACCTTATTCTTTAGTGTTTTTTTTATTTCAACACTTAATTATTATTTATTTCATTTGATACATATTAGTATAATGGATTAAGAATAGTAGAGAAAGGCAATTGGCATTTATCAACGGTTTTACATTTTGCCACTACTAAAAGCTAGCTTCAAGGCGATGACATGGTACTGTACTAAGGGAGGATCGTGCAAAGCGCGGTTTGCGGTGGACGGAGATTCTTCGTATGAATTTAGTCCACGATCACATGGCACCTCCCTATAATTATTATTCATAAAAGGGATTAACATTAAATTGATTTAAGTAATTTCACGTTTATTTGATCTAGATTCGATGGAAGGCATTGACTAGTTCAATACTACTAACAAATATTTTGTATTATGCGTTGATTTTTAAACAAAATATATTTTAGCTAAGTTACGAGTGTACTTTTTGAAGTCAGAAGTATGGAGTACCTAGTGTTATATATTCTGTAATCTGTGGTGGTTTTCAAAAAATACAAAATGAGTTTTTTATCATAGTGTTTATTTTTTAATTTCACTCCTGTTAAAGGCCATACTGTATATTTACTTATAGCGCGGCTTCGCCTGCGTAAATTAGGAATTTCACGGAAACCGTACATTTTCCCACAAAAAATAGCCTTTGTTCCTAGGTCACGTAATCTACTCTACATCTGTGCCAAATAACATAAAAATTGCTCGAGTATTTCAAATAATTTTCCCCGTTTTTCCACATTCTCTTCTGTTTCTTCGCTCCTATTGGTCTTAACTTAATAATATAATATAGCCAACGATTACCCTTCCTGGATAAAATATGGGCTATATGACAAAACAGTCCAGTAGACCCTAAGTTTAGCGCGTTCAAGCAAACAAACAAACTTGTCAGTTTTAAAATATAAGTATAGATTGAGACCTTCAATTTTCAATTCAACCCATCAATCCCCAGGTGGCACCCGGCTGTCGCATAACGATTGAAAATCTATTGTGTCTGCGATTCCCACGATCGAGGTAAGTAATATATAATCGCAGGCCTTACTGAGTGGTTACTTCTCTTGTAAAAAACTTACAATAATAATATCAAAGTATTCAAAAGCCAATAGTTCTTTACTTTTTAGTAAAGTGTGCCGTGCGAGTTTCCTACGCCAGTTTTTCTCGCAGGGGTAGTTCCCGAACCGGCGGTCCTACCACCGCGGCACCGGTAGACGTTCATGTAGATGTTCTAAAAGTGTTAATTTTGTTAAACTATTTAGAAATATATATTTTTTTAATGAACTAAGGGGGCAAACGAGCAAACGGGTCACTTGATGGAAAGCAACTTCCGTCGCCCATGGACACTCGCAGCATCAGAAGAGCTGCAGGTGCGTTGCCGGCATTTTAAGAGGGAATAGGGTAATAGGGGAGGGTAGGGATGGGAAGGGAAGGGAATAGGGGAGGGTAGGGATGGGAAGGGAATAGGGGAGGTTAGGGAAGGGAATAGGGTAGAGAATTGGGCCTCCGGTAAACTCACTCACTCGGCGAAAAACAGCGCAAGCGCTGTTTCACGCCGGTTTTCAATATTTTGGTTTTGATTTTGTTTTAGTGGCAGCGAACAACATATTAAGCAGCGAATTGGATCCATTGGCCTATATCGACGGATTTACATTTTACAAGCGAAGTACGAGTACTCGAAGTGCGATATGGCGCTGCACCAGACGAGGATCATGCAAGGCAAGTTTCTCAGTGAACGAACAGTTGAAGATCATTCGAAAGAATTTGAAGCATGATCACAAACCTGCACACATTTCTCACACACTTCAAAATGGAGTTTTTGCAATCGTTGGTGTCTTAAAATGAAACGAAGAAAAGGGTTGACAAAAAAATTCTGGCAGAGCAACCCGACCACATTATTTCTCTCTTTATTGCTTGCGATTTAATGCCAAAAATCAACAATATATCACAATCTGTAAAGTTATTATGCATTTTAGTGTCTTTTGCTCTGTTTTTTTTTATTAAGTAGGTATTATGTATGTTTTGTGTGATATTAAAAATAGTAATAAGTGTCTTTTTATTCTTATTAAAGCTTTAAGCTCGATTCGTATACCTTGAATGTTCATTCGATTGTAAAAGGTTTTGTCGCACGCTCATAATATATACCGACTCATTCAGATGAAATAACAACAAGCAGATGATTTATCAAAAATATTATAATTCATCGCAATGATAAATCATTTACATGTTATCGTGTTTTAGACTTATAAAGAATTTATATTTTAGTAGAATGGATTAAAAACAGCAAAGGAAAACAGCTGGCAATAATCAACGGATATACATTTTGCTACTACAAAAAACATGGACTCAAGGCGATGACATGGTACTGTACCAAAGGAGGAACGTGTAAGGCACGGTTCGCGCTTGGCGAAGATTCGAAACTCTATCGTATGAATTTACAACATGATCACAAGGCGTCCTCATATGTCATTCATAATGGAGTTTATATTAAAATTAATTAAAAAATTTAATACTTAACCCCAAATAAGTGCAACGAGTTTATATTAAAATTAATTAAAAATTGCCCTAAATAAGTGCAACGAGGGAATGCACATTGCACACTGTACTGAAATCACATAAAACATGTAATAAAATAATTTAAAATTTGCTAATTGTTTTTAAAATTACATACTTAATTTACATTTGTATTGTGGGTAGCGAAAGAAAGCTATTGGCAATTATTTTCTATAAATAATACCATAATAATTTTAGTGGCCACTCTCTCTTCTAAGAGTAGAGAAGAGAAACAACATGTATATATAGCGCGTTTAAGAGGGCGACTAAGGCAAAAAATCAAACATCGTTCTTCTCTCTTCACACTCACGCCCGTCTTTCATATGCCAGGTGAAAAAGGACGACGCGGATTCATCGCCAAATTAGTTTTTTCTCAATAACTCGATAAATATACAACATTTTAAAAATTCGCTAGGTCGATCTCTCAATGATAGAATTTTATACAATGTGTTGAAATATTAACTTAGTTTAATGCACAGTTATGGCAATAAATGAAAAATTCGTGAAAATTAGATGCATCTTTGCGTTTTATTTCTATCGAGAAAATTTTAAGATATCGTGCTTTTGCTCAGATTGAAACTCTTGGAAATATAATGTAGTATCTAATTTTATAAAATGAAAGAATTTGGGGCTTATTTCCAAGTATAAAAATGAATTATAAAATCGACAATTTTGGGTTAGTGGCCCACTTAAGGAGCGAAGTTTCGGAATTTGAAACACGGTAACAAAGCACCACAATAATTTATTATATACAAGATGTATGTGTAAGCACCGTTGTCCCTGAAACCATCAAATGAACCCGTCAAAATGAACAACTTTTTCTATGAGAACAATGCTGGGAATTAAAAAAAAAATCTGTCTTTATACCCATAAAAATTGCCGATCCGGGCATCCGTATGGCTATGGGTATAAAGACGGCATTTTTTTTAATTCCCAGCATTGTTCTCATAGAAAAAGTTGTTCATTTTGACGGGCTCATTTGATGGTTTCAAGGACGACGGTGTTTACTCAAACACACTGTATATTTAAAGTTAGCAAGAACGATTCTAAAGAAAAGTGTTTATTTTATTTTATTTTCAGTGGAATGGACTAAAAACAGCAGAGGAAAGCCGTTGGCACTAATTGATGGATTTTCATTTTACTACCACCATACTACCAAAGACTCTCAGCACTCAACGTGGCGTTGTACCAAAAGTGGAACGTGTAAAGCGCGTTTCACACTCAATAAAGATTCGATATTTATTCACAAGGATTTGGAACACGATCACAAACCAGCCCCCTATATTATACGTAACGGGATTTACATTAAAATTTAGAGTGTGGTTTAGGCTTATACCTGCTATTCATACTAATATTATAAATGCGAAAGTGTGTCTGTCTGTCTGTTACCTCTTCACGCCCAAACCGCTGAACCGATTTTGCTGAAATTTGGCATGGAGATACTTTGAGTCCCGGGAAAGGACATAAAATACTTTTTGTTTCGAAAAAATGTACGGCCCCGCGCGATAAACGAGTTTTGGCGCAACGGAGTTGTGGGCATCATCTACTTTTTTATAATTGAATGTTTTCTTAATTTTTTTCTAATTAAGCTAATATTTATTTCCATATTACGATCCAATGTGACTACATAATATTAAAGTCTTTATGAATTAATTATATTTTTAATTAAGATTAGAATTTTCATTAAGATTTAGAGTATACAGTAAGGGGTTTCTATACTTATTGAAAAAACTAAAAAAAGGTAATCAATATTATATGTAAGTAATTAAAATTGATCCTTTTGATACTTAAGTGATTTTTTACACTTTTGGATGTTTTTTTAAATATCGCTATCACCATTAATAATCTGTTATTATAGTGCATTCTTTATATGATTTGTTTGACTTTTATTAATTTTAGTGATGGGCCGAATGTGGTTTGAACTGAATTCGAACTTCGGCCGAACATTCGGTAAAAATGAAAAATTCGGCCGAAGTTCAATTTCGCCGCGCTTTTTTGTGTTGTGACTTATTTGCGCACTTGCTGCAAATATTGATAGATGTGCCCGCCCGCACTCCACACTTCCCCGCGTTAGCCAGCTAGTCATTAATTGTAAAGTAAAACTGAAGTCAAAATTTTTGTTTTTTGGTTAAGTACCATTTTTATTTATTTATTTACTAGTTAATGCCCGCAACTCCATTGCAAAACTCGTCAGACAGACAGACAGACAGACAGACAGACAGACAGACAGACAGACAGACAGACAGACAGACAGACAGAAAGACAGACAGACACTTTTGCATATATAATATTAGTATGGATTTTATTAAAAAATACATATTTCTTTATAGTATAAGCCACGAAGCTGGTTTGGTTAGTAATAAGAGCGGTTTAATTTTTTTTTGTGTTTTGTTTGTTTAAGTAACTAAACATTTTTGAGACTGGTCGTTAAAAAGACCAATTTAAGTTTTTTGTTTATCACTTAAGATTACTTTTTCTAATTCAAATCGACGCCCCCACCGAATAATCGGACAATCGAAAAAATAAAAATGTTCAGGAGAGCCAAAAAACTGATTTTTGCTAATAACTCCGTCAAACAAAAGCTAGCTATAATAAGTTATTTGCGAAAGAAGAAAATATCTAAATACGTTCTCGTTAATTTGTTTTATTTCTTTTCTTTTTACTTTTTACAAACAACAGTGACTGTCTATTTATGTCAACAGAATACATTTAGTGCCGAAACATTACGAACTATCCTTGTACGGCATGGTAATAGGGTTACAAAATGCTTTTTATTTCAATAATTCCTGTTGATCCCGAGATTCCCAAGGGGTGCAAGTGCACCCCCTGGCACCCCCCTGCCGGCGCCCATGCTCAGCGGCTACCTGAGTGGAAGGAGTGTGAAAGTGAGATGTGCAGGACTGGAAGTGTGCAGTAGGCAGCAATGTATTTACCCGAATAATCATGTAATATTCGCTTATCGTCAAATCGTTTTGACATATTTTTTTGCAATAGCCTATTGCCCAGTTTTTGGTGTAAAATACAATTTTAAGTATTGTTGTGGAATAAACACATAATTTTTTATATCTTTGTAAAATATCCATAGGAAAATTCTGAAAAAAAAATTCACATGATGTATTTTGACTTCTAGATGCCAGAAAACGCATAACAGCAAAAACCCCACAATAGCACATTGTCCGATTATTCGGTGGAGGCGTCGAAATAAGTAAATGACTATAAATGAGTATAGTTCTTGTATCAGACTTATTTTATTTCACTGTTACTACAGATGTTTTTTTAATTAATTTCTATTATGATATCGCAAATATATTTAGTGCCGAATGTTCGGCATTTTAACCGAAATTCGGCCGAATGACGAAGTTCGGTTCAAGCTGCCGAAGTTCGGTTAAACCGAATGTAAAACGAATTTCGGCCCACCCCTAATTAATTTTAGAAAGACTTTAAGGATAATTTTAACTCTCAATTTCTTTAAATTTGGTTAAGATCTCTATACAGTGTGTTATTATAATCTTAAATATAAAATTCTTGTGTCACAATGTTAGGCCGCGTACTCCTCCGAAACACTTTTACTGATTTTAACCAAATATTATATGTATATTCATTGGGTCTGAGAAACGGCTACTGGGTACTTTTTATATTGATACGTGCATTTGTTGAATAAATAATAGTAAATTATTACAACTTGAGACTGACGGCGACCATTGTTTACATGCTACGGAATAGGGATGGACGTTGCCATGGTGACATACTTATTTAGTCACTTCAATAAAATAATATGGGCGAAATACTTTATATGGAAAAGAAACGTTTGCCGGGACAGCTAGTATATTAAATTATACAGTGTGTACTGTATAAAATATGACGATCCAGTTTGTCTATTAAAGTATTTTTAAATTAAAACATCGTTTTATTTATTGCAATTAACAGAAATGTCCTTTAACTTAATGTAACAAAATATAAATTAACAATTAACTTTAAAAAAATTTTCTATAAATTAAACTTTATAAGAGAAATTGTAATGGGTTTGATTTTTTAATATTATATAATATTTTTAGTGCAATGGACTGAAAATAGCAAGGGAAAACGACTGGCAATAATAAATGGATTCACATATTATTATAGTCATTCTTCAAAACATCAAAGCTCAATGTGGCGCTGTACCAAAAGTGGATCGTGTAAAGCGCGCTTCATACTGAATAAAAATTCGAAGATCATTCATAAGGATTTTGTACACGATCACAAAGCATCCCCCTATATTATACGTAACGGGATTTACATTAAGGTTTAGAGTGTGGCTTAAGCTTCTGTCTGCTATTTTTTTATAATATTAATTTAATTCGTAAGGATTTTGTACACAATCACAAACCATTCCCCTACGCAATAAGAAACGGAATATACATTAAGTTTTAAAGGTGCTCCCAGACAGAAGTTATATAGCGTTAGATAACATATTTGTCTAACATTTTTTAACAAATTATAACAAAAGACACATTCATTTTTTGATATGTTGTAGCGTATGTTACACGATGTTATAAAATGTTATCGTGTTACAGAATGTTTTATAACGTTATATAACTTCTGTCTACATTATTATAGTCTTACCATTAAAAGTTGTCGATGAATCATGCATTAATTTTTAATTCCACCCGTCACGTAGTTGAGACTTGAGTACGAGAACGCATGATGTATATTTTGTTTTGTATATTTGGTTCGAAAGGTTGCAGTAGGCGGCGGCGCGCGGCGGTAGTGCGGACGAATATATTATATAAATCGAGCCAGACCGTATTAAGGCCGTCCCCCGAGCAAACGACCTTGGCCATACATTTGCCGCTTTGCCGAGATCGCACCAAAACCCTATTTTTTACTTATCTTAGTTCAAAATTGACCTAAAAAGAATAAAACGAGGAATTATATGTAGTTTATGACATTGTCGATTATATTGGCGTGTGTTTCAAATAAAAGTAATTTGTAAATACTAAGGAGATGCTGAATGTATGCTTGAAATTTAATACATTGGTTTTACTTTGGAAGCTGATAATATCATGAATATAATAAACATAAATAGAAAATTTAAAACGTGAAAAGGAATGTTGATATACTGAAGAATATTGCTATATTTTTATTATAACTTTGTAGCTTTCAAACTATGAGTTTATAAGGCTCTAAATACGTTAAATTACGCAATCTCCGTAGGGAAGGCCCGACGCGGTTAAGGGCGACTAACGCAAAAAATCAAACATCGTCCTTCTCTCTTCACACTCACACCCGTCTTTCATATGCCAGGTGAAAAAGGACGACGCGGATTCATCGCCAAATTAGTTTTTTCTCAATAATTCGATAAATATGCAACATTTTAAAAATCCGCTAGGTCATTGAGATATATCATTGAGAGATTCAATGATAGAATTTTATACAATGTGTTGAAATATTAACTTAGTTTAATGCACGGTTATGGCAATAAATGAAAAATTCGTGAAAATTAGATGCATCTCTGCGATTTTTTTCTATCGAGAAAATTTTAAGATATCGTGTTTTTGCTCAGATTGAACTCTTGGAAATATAATGTAGTATCTAATTATATAAAATGAAACTATTTGGGGCTTATTTTCAAGTATAAAAATTAATTATAAAATCGACAATTTTGGGTTAGTCGCCCACATTCAGATATAATATACATATTGTGTATTTCTTATTTCAGTGGAGTGGGTTAGAAATAAAAAGGGCAAGCTGTGGGCAGTAATAAACGGCTATGCGTTCTACAGCCATCGAACAAATGGTAAGGGCTCATCGTGGGTTTGCACGAAGAGTGGAACGTGCAGGGCGCGTTTCATCCTCAAGGATTCGATGATCATTCGTCAGCATTTGGAACACGATCACGCAGCCCCCGCACATGTCGTAAGAAACGGAGTTTACATTAGGATTTATTAGCGACAACTTGAGAATCTCTTTCGGTTTTTGTCGAGGAAACGTGTTGTATCCAACGATTTTTCTTTATTATTTTGTTATTGTACTTAACTGTTGTAATTAACTGAATCACATGGTCACAATAAAACGTCTAGTTAGAACATGTGTTACCAACACCGCTATCCGCAGATTAATAAAATCGCAATGCAACTCGAACTTGGCGGTTATTATTTTAAAGTAATACATTTACGGCTGTTCTCAGATCCTTGTTACTATTACAATGCCCTTCTATTTTTAGTGCAATGGCTCACTAGTGGTAGGGGTAAACCACTGGCGCTAATCAACGGTTTCACGTTCTACATCAACTGCAAAAGCGCCACGACTACACAGTGGCGATGTTCCAAGGGGGCGGTGTGTAAGGCGCGTTTCATACTCGACGCCAACAACACCATCAGCCGCATGTACTTGGTGCACACTCACCCACCTCATCGCTACTTTATTAGAAACGGAACCTATGTAAAAATTGACTAAAAGTCTTTGATTTTGGTGTTTTCATGGCTATGCAATGACTTTTTTGTGTTCATGTGCTTGTGTCATGTTTGTGTGTTCGAGGCCTGTGGCAATTTGATGGGGCCCTATCAGTAAAAATCGTCACGTTAATAATAAAACAATGTACATAAGTATAAACATTTTTTAAACTCACGGCCGCTTGGGCCGGGGCGCTTTTGGGTCGGGGCTCTTTTGGGTCGGGGGCCTGTGGTATTTTGCCAGCCATGCCACCCTGTAGTTACGCCACTGTCTATATTGTAAAGTTTGTTATTATGTTATTTATGTTTCATTTAGCAATCATTACAAATATGTTGCTGCTACTAGTCATTTGAACAGTTTAAGATTTTTTGTGTCGCTTTTGTAGTAGGTAGTAGTTTAACAAAAACCCAACCCCACCTCATAACAAAACGTGTATTTGCAGGGACAATAATTCTGTTTTGTGTTTTTTGAGGGGTTAACAGTTTGGGGTCGACAATCGTCTGGTGTTGTCGGCAGCTGTGTCAGCTTGCGAATAAAATGCTAAGAATAAATGCTACGTAAACTAGTAAGTGTATGTAATCTATTTTATTTTAAATAGGTATTTTTCCTTGCCACTATATATTTCATTTCAGTTCATTATTTGGTAGGTTCATCAGTGGATAACATCGGTAATTTGGTAATAAATAGGTAATAATCATATTAGTAATGTTTTGTGTTGTTATGATCAGTTTAATTTATATTTTGTGTTTTTGGAATACAGAAACCTAGAGGTACGTATGAGTGTACAAATACATTGTAATTTATTAATTTTATTATATTTATGGAGTATATTGTGTAAGAATGTTCTGTGTTCCATTTTTGTCCCTGGGCCACTGTGACAACACGTTACGTGTTGCAACATAGGAATCACGATTCACAGTCGCGCTAGTGTACATGCGGCAATTCTCGTATATGAAATCTATCGTATACACTATACAATATAGATAATATGTTATGCCAGTACTTTAAATAAATTGAGTTTTCAGATACCAGTCAGTCCTGTTTTATAAACAGATTCTGCTAGGTACCGTTGTAGTCTGGAGTTCAGACTCTAGTCACATTAGATCAACCTTTATACGTATCTTGCATATATTAGGCATTCCGCATTACTATCTACTTCTAATAAAAATTTAATGATTTTACAATGATTGTTTTATTTAAACTTTTTGTGTATGACAGTTATCATGAGACCGTGCTTAGTAAATTGTTTCTTTTCTACTCTGCGCTGCAGCTATCTGCAATTTGGCGCAGCATGATCATTATTCTAAATATTATTAGAAGACTATCTTGGAAATAGCTGATGGTCGCTACCAACGTCATGACTCATGGCCGTGCTATACGTGGACTTTGACAAGTTTTAAAAGTACGACATCAGCACACTTTTTCTTGCTAGCTCATATATAGGTACTTCACGGACTCAATACAGCTTAGTCCACATTTGTATCATTTGCGCGATCAGATCTCCGATCAGATCTCCGTCGCGTATCATCGAAGCGTGTCAAAATGATACGCGTATCATGATACGCCCCGATCGCTATTAACCGCGTATCTGATACGTGTCGTATCAAATACGCGCATGATCGGCAGAATGATCTAATAGGCGTCCACACTATGATACGCATACTTGATACGACGCGATGATCGCGACGGAGATCTGATCGCGCAAATGATACAAATGTGGACGAGCCTTTACGTTTTTTTTTAAATAAAATTATGGGCCTAACGAGCAAACGGGTAACTGATGGAAAGCAATACCCAGTAATGTCGGTGGGATACGTTGTTTTCTGACGATTCCTGCCTGTACCATCGAAGAAATTGATTCATAGAACGGACCTATGTCATTAGACAATTCAATGTAAGCTATAATCTACTGGCCGATTCTGTATCGTACATTTGTGAGTTAATCACTGAGTTAGTAACTAAAACGGAGGAGTGAGTAACGGAAAGTCTCATTTTTGTTTGCAAGTGAATACAAAAGTGGCACTTTCCGTTGCTCACTCCTCCGTTTTAGTTACTAACTCAATGATTAACTCACAAATGTACGATACAGAATCGGCCAGCTGTCGGCTGGGATTGACATAACGCGACCAAATAACGCAGGTCCACCATCTACGTCTATGAATCAACTTTTCTGATAGTACTTTAATTATAATGATCAATAGTAATCACACTCTTCTATGTATTACTACAGTGTTATTGGCGAGGAATTCTCACGGCAAGGAAACAGCTATCCTGGGCGGCTACAGCTACTACTGCTCCTGCATCAGCAAAAGGACCCGGAGTTGGCGGTGCACTAGGGGCAAAACCTGCAAGGCCAGGTTCATCACGGCCAGGGACAACCTGGATATAGTCAAACAATACCTCTGCCACGACCACCAGCCTAAAGTTTTTGTTATACATAATGGAATCTACATGACGTATAAACAGTAATGTATAAATTGGCCGGAGGGGCTCGTTGCAGACTAAATTATAGCCCGACATACCTCTAAAGCTCTCCGCCAAGGATTGGCGGAATGCCTTAAGGCTCGTCCACATTTGTATCATTTGCGCGATCAGATCTCCGATCAGATCTCCGTCGCGTATCATGGAAGCGTGTCAAAATGATACGCGTATCATGATACGCCCCGATCGCTATTAACCGCGTATCTGACACGTGTCGTATCAAATACACGCATGATCGGCAAAATGATCTAATAGGCGTCCACATTATGACACGCATACTTGATACGGCGCAATGATCGCGACGGTGATCTGATCGGAGATCTGATCGCGCAAATGATACAAATGTGGACGCACCGTTACGTGATTTTTTGTCATTTTTTGTTCGTAGTCAATAATGGCAACACGTAGGCACTTGAAGTATTCAAAGAATGCTCTATAATAATATACTAGATGGCGCCCGCAACAACATTTTTTCGACATAAAAAACTATCGTATGTCCTTTCTCGGGACTCAAAGTATCTTCATGCCAAATTTCAGCAAAATCGGTTCAGTGGTCTGAGCGTGATGAGGTAACAGGAAGACAGACAGACACACTTTCGCATATTTTATAATATATTTATTTATTAAAGTGTATAGTCTGTAAGTATGGATATGAATTTTGTACTTTAATAACTTATAATACCTACCTGTGACCTACTCCCATACAAAAATCTAAATTTTTGCCAACTTTGCACTATAACGGTACGAAACCCTTCGTGAGCGAGTCCGACTCGCACTTAGACTTGCATTTTTTAATATATATGTTACTGTAAAAGCTCGAACTTCGGTAAATCTTAAGATTTAAGTATCAATCTTAGGATTTACAGACACGAGTTGGTAAGTGTAATACGACGATTTTTTCGAACATTTACCATTAAAATTCGGTATTATATCATATATATGCTAGGTTTTACTACTGTCAACTGGTAAATGTTGGTTTTAGGAATAAAACAATGCCTTAATCTAAATATATAAAACTCAAAGGTGACTGACTGACATGGTGATCTATCAACGCACAGCCCAAACCACTGGACGGATCGGGCTAAAATTTGGTGTGCAGGTAGATGTTATGACGTAGGCATCCGCTAAGAAAGGATTTTGATCAATTATTCCCCCAAGGGGTTAAAATAGGGGATGAAAGTTTGAATATAATAATACTTCTAAGCGCGAGCGAAGCCGCGGGCAAAAGCTCGTAAACTATAAGACAAAACAGGTAGGTACATAATATTATTGTTAACGTAATGCTTACCTAAACTACTATAATTCAATCAGTATTCTTCTTATATTTGGTTTTAAAAAAAAGTTAAAAGGCAATCTAAATATGTGATTAATTAATAAATAAGGTATGTACCTAAAGCAAAATATTTCACGTGATGGAAAGCCACGTCCGGTGCCCATGGACACTCGCAACTTCAGAAGAGCTGCAGGTCTGTCGGCCTTTAAGAGGAAATAGGGGTAGGGGAGGGTAGGGAAGGGAATAGGGTAGGGGGATTGGGCCTCCGGTAAACTCACTTGGCGAAACACAGCGCAACTGTTTCACGCCGGTTTTCTGTGAGTCCGTGGTATTTGTCTGGTCGAGCCGGCCCATTCGTGCCGAAGCACGGCTCTCCCACGGTTAATACCACTTTAATAATTTATAATAATATTAAAATAAAATAAAGATTTAATGTTTTTGCTCTATAACAGTACGGAACCCTTCGTGCGCGAGTCCGACTCTCACTTGGCCGTTTTTCTTCAACATATACCATGCCATTACTGTAAATCCTAAGATTTACCAACTATATGGTGGTAAAAGTTCGTATCGCAAACCGTTTCGGACATTTACCATTAGGGATTGGTAGATCTCAGGTTTTACTAGAAAATCTTAGGATTTACTGCAGTTCGAGCTTTTACAGTAACATATACAACGATTTTTCTTTTGTATCATGAAAAGGAGAGATAGCATAATAATTAATAAGTTAATAACTTACTTAATTAATAAGTTAATAACTTACTAGCGGCCCATCCCGGCTTCGCATGGGTGGACGTAAGTTGGATTGCGTATTATTTAAGTTTTAGTAATTTCTGGCAATAAATATAGCGTATAATCTTTTGTCTTTAGTGTAATAACCATAGCCATTATTAGATTAAATGACTGGCGCAAATAGGCCTCAGAAAACGAATGTTTTTTTAAATAAAATTATGGGGCAAACGAGCAAACGAGTCACCTGATGGAAAGTAATATGAACCAGTAATGTCACTGGGAAACGTCGTATTCTGACACTTCTTGCATGTACCATCAGGGAAGTTGATTCCTATGCAGATGGCGGACCTAAGTAATGTATGTGGTCGGCTCATGTCAATTCAATGTTAGCTGTGCTCGGTCGGCTGGGTTTGACGTAACGCGACCAAATTACTTAGGTCCGCCATCCGTACCATCGAAGTTTTAATATCGTGATAATAAATACCTCATATAGAATAATTGACATAATCCGACGAATACGTCATTTGGTCGGATTATGTCAATTCAATGTGAGCTAGAGATAAACTACGATAACATAGCGTGCCCCTCCAAAATTCAAAACGTTTGAAGTGCGTTGTCAAAACGTTTGAAGTGCGTTGTTTTGCGCGGTCGGCTAGTTATGATTAGTTGGCCAACAAATCTTGGTAATTTAAAGTGACATTAAGTGAAATATTACGAGTACTGGTTGATTGGTTGAATACTTACTACATACAAACTCTTTCATAAGGATGTGATTACACACATTAAAACAGTAATTTGGAGGGGAGCGCCACGTTATCGTAGTTTATCTCTACGATGAGTCGGCTCCGTTTGACATATCGCGAAACGCAAATACACTGGTCCGCCGTCTGCTTAAGAATAAACTTCTCTGATAATTATTACCTTTAATTATCTTGATCAATAATAATCAAACTGGTCTCATTATAATTTGTATTGGTACAGTGCAATTAGCGAGGAATCCTCACGGCAAGGAAACAGCTATCCTGGGCGGCTACAGCTACTACTGCTGCTGCATTAGCAAAAAGACCCGGAATTGGCGGTGCACGAGGGGCAAGACCTGCAAAGCCAGGTTCGTTACGGCCAAGGACAGCCTGGATATAGTCAAACAATACCTCCACCACGACCACGAGCCTAAGGTTTTTGTTATAAATAATGGAAACTACATGAAGTACTAGCAGTAATGACGTATAAATTGGCCTGCAACAAGCCTCTTTCACAAAAAAGGAACTGCTACAAATCCCATGTAATAAAAAATAATATACGAGAAATTCCTCTTTTTAGGGCGCATTTTCATTAGTCGTTAACTCGTGCGGTATACAGCATACGAGGAGTCTATGACAACTAATGGCGCATTTTGATTGGTCGTGGCATGGATTTTAGAAATCTCCCGCACCCCGCATGCGGGCCCTATCGACCAGTGAAAATGCGCCATTAGGGTTCCGTATTCAACAAGGAACCCTTATATTTTCGGTCTATCCGTCCGTCTGTGTGTCTGTCTGTCTGTCCGCGGTTTTGCTCTGAGACTATTGGGCCTACAAAGCCGTTATTCGGCATGAATGCACATAATATTAGAAGGAAGCCAAACGAGCGTAATTTGTGAGTTGTGAGTCGCAGAATTTCTGCCGCGTAAATATCTTTTCATACAAATCATGACTCACAAAATGACGTTCGTGTGAACCAAACATGACTTTTGTATGAAACTGAGTGCGGCAGAATTCTGCCGAACCGAAATTCTGCGACTCACAACTCAAAAATTACGCTCGTTTGGCTTCGCCCTAATGATGCCGACAAAATGGTATACCGTATATAAAATCTTAAAAAAATATAATTATATGCTACCTCCCCTACACATCAAGCGGGTATGATTTTGTTTTCGTGTCCACTCCACCGTGTGGGGCGGTGTTGGATAGGTTTTTTAAAAATATTATGTGTATTCACAGATAATTTTCCGATTTAGGGATCCATTTGTGAAATATGAAGTTTAAAAGTGGAAAAAATCGTTAGAGTCCAGTGTCCCCCCCTTATACCAGCTAAACGGTTGCTTCTGGAAATGTGAAAAATTTACGGGAGTAGGAAATATTATGCTGAATTTAAAAGGGAAAACTATCACGGCTAAGGAGACTTCATAAGTTATTGAATAATAGTCAATCAACTAAAAAAATGTATTCGGAGAAGTAAAAATTTCGTTCAAATTCCTTTTAATGTAACTGTGATGATGTTGTTAGTAGTATAAAAAAACTAAAACTTTTTCTTTATAATTACAGTAGAGTGATAACCACAGACATATTATATCAAGATTAGATACCGCATGTGTATGTACTTCGCGTGCCATCGCGTTCCCAAACGACGAGCAATTTCAATATTTCGAAAGTCTGTTCTTTAGTCTGCGCTCCATCGGAATCGGACGTCAATCGAAATTCTAAAAATGCCTAATTGTGCTGTATTGGGCTGTGGAAATTCGAATAGAAACGTTGGTCTCAATAGTGGACACGTTTCTTATCATCGGTAAGTAATTTTGTTGTTTAGTCATATTGTGCCCTTTATGTATTTTAAAATCAATTATTTAATGTTAATCGTGGGTGGTTCTAGTTTTTACCATGAAATCTACGTAACTGCGTGTGTACCGCATGATTCATAATACTTTGCCGCTTTAGTTAGAAAATTATAGAGCCCATTCTGTGTGTCCGCTATTGAGCTCGCAATGGAAATAAAACAATCGATACTTTCACTCATCGCTTAGTTTCGAGGTACAGTCAATATTCTCATTTTTCTGTCAAATGAAGCAAATAGTGTTGTACATAACAGACATGAAACAGAGGAATGATAATGTTCGCTTTGGAATATTTTGTGACTCGGTAATTATATTTTATGTAATATATATTTATGTTCCTGTTTAGTGATTTAGTTTAGAATAATATTACTAGCTGTCCTGGTAAGCACGTATCTTTAGTTGATTAAAAAATCGATATACCTATTATAAAAGTGGCAAACGAGGCGGGGCGCGGCGATGCCTTCCAATTGATTCCGCGCATACGAGTATTTCCATCACTAAAGCGCTCTTGTGACGTCACAGTAGGCACGAAAAAGTGGCACGCTCGTATTCATACAAAGGGGGCGACATGCGGCTTCTATCTTGATCTATTTCTGTGGTGATAGCCAAATCCATGGTTAGGTTTAATTCAGACTGGCGCAAAAGGGCCTCAGAAAAATAAATATTTATTACATGAGCAATTTAAGTGTTTTGTTATTTATTACATATTTTTAATACAATTCATTTTAATTTAAATAACTATCTGTGGTGAAATATTATTATATAAGTAATAAACGAACATTTTAAACACGGGTTTACTTACTATTATTATTATTAACTAGCTACATGACCGAGCTTCGCTCGGTATTCAAAATATTCAAAAAACACACATAAAATGACATTTTATGAAAATGATTCCTAGCTAGACCGATTTATCGCCCCCGAAACCCCCTATATACTAAATTTCATGAAAATCGTTGGAGCCGATCTTCCGAGATTCCAATTATATTGGAATCTCGGAAGAATTGCTCGTTTAAAGATATAAGATTTACTATAAATTTAAATATCTACATGTATTAACCCATCAAGCCCCATAAGGACACCGGTGACCGCGACAACAATATAATAACAATAGATTTCCAAGAATCCGCGATCGAAGGATTAAATCACAGATTATAATCATTGAAGACCTTAGTGGAAGAATCGGACAAGTAACATTTCGAAACATACGGAAAATATTAAGTAACTCATTTTTTCACTAATTATTTTAATAAAACTTATTACTTATCTACTTTATAACCTAGCTAATATATCTGGCTACACACACATAAAATCCATAGTTTTTCTATTTCAAATAATTTTTCCGGCCCTATGGAGGCTCATTTAAGCAAAAAACGAAAAGTTTTTTCATGTTACTTACCTTATTCTTCCGCTCACGTCTTGAATTATTATTCTTCTAACTTATTTTAATACTATTATGTAAGAAAAAGTAAAAACAGTACCTTAATACTTGAAGTAAAGTTAAACCAAAACGTGTATGTTGCCCTATTTTTGAAAATTATGACTTCGGTACTTTTTATGTTTTTACATCTAAAATTCTCTTGCAGTGCAGTGGGTTCGCAGCTCGGCGGGCAAGTTGTTGGGTCTGCTTGATGGCTTCACTTTCTATCAGAACGGCGAGACCCAGAAGAGTACGACTTGGCGGTGCACCAAGGGACGATCCTGTAAGTGCCGCTTCACGATCGACAAGCGAGACGGCACTGTTCGAGTTAACGGGTTCGAACACGATCATCCCGCTCAGAAATACGTCATACGCGATGGACAAATTATTCGAATATAATAATTGTAAAATATAATTTACGAGCTATAAAAGCTGGCTAGCCAGTTCCTTTGCTGATTTAACTTTGATAAGCTGTCGCGTGTCTAGATGGTGCTGTTGTAAATTTTTGTGATAGGTTGTATTACCTATTAATTTAATTTTTTTGTTCAAGTCACAGATGACAAAGATAGCATTACGTGTAGAATAAAAATAAAAATTAGGTATTTTTATGATCGAAAAAAGATAGAAGTATTCGAAATGTGATCAATTTTAGTTCAGGTTAATTAAAAAGAAGAGGTGTAAACTGATAGTTCCACCATTTAAGCAACTTATTGTATCATTTTCTTAATTTTACAACATAAGATGGAACGGTTATTCAGGTTAGTTTTTAAGTTCTACAATCGAGAGATCGAATAAATTGCATTAAAATATGAGTTTTCATTTTCAAAATTACAGTCCTCCATACCTCCATTCCATTTAGAAATTATTTGTACAATTTCTCCACAGGCAGATGTGTTATAGAATTTGTAACTGTACAGCCTTTTATCAATTTAATGGTTCAAAGCACGAGACGAGCTAGTTCATACAAAACTTTTATTATTAAGTCTTGACATTCGTGATTTGTATTTTGTACCATAACATCCTTTGGACATTATGTTTAATTGGTAATTCAACTAGACCTAATTTATTAATACTCTTAAAACTGCGTGTCATGTTATATTAAAAGTTATATGCTTTCAGTGATTTGGGCGAGGAAAGCCAGCGGGGCGACGATCGCCGTAGTGAACGGGTACACCTTTTCCAAGAGCGGCTCGACGATGTTCACCACTATATTCCGCTGCACCAGGAGGATCACGTGTCGAAGTCGATTCACCGTCAACAACAACACGAACGCGGTTCACCTGAGAACGCTACTTCATAATCACCCCCCACCAAAGTTTATTATACGCGATGGGGTTATATTTAAAATATAATGTTGATCGCAGTGAAATGTTTAAAAGAGATCTCATAACAGGCATTAATTCTTTATTAAATTAGGCCACATATGTAAAATAAGAAAAGAAAAATTTAAAAATATACGTAAAAAATATTCACTATTTAAGTTACAAATAAATTAATTACCAGAGTTTTATGCAGTATCGGGTTATAAAATATTGTGTAAATATATTAAATTTAATTAAGTGTACTACCTAAATATGTGTGTGTAATAAAATTAAAATCAATTTGTGTTAATTGTTGATGCTTCATTGTTTTGATATTATTTTCTTTGTTGTCTTGAATAAAATATTATGACACCTAAGTAATATTCTTTCAGTACCTACCTACCTACTTACTACCAAAATGTCAGCCATTTTTATAGTTTTTGTTGTTTTGGCCTATCCTCATAAAAATTGAAATAAATCATTTGACACCTTTCAGGTGCAGAATTTTGGAGTAAAGTTAGTTTTCGGTTTTTATTTTAATTTTGATCCGAAATAATTATTTTTAAAATCGATTGGTAAGAACTTATAAAGCTATTTTTCTGAATTGATTGAGGATTTGGCTTGGTCTTTTGTTTGGCCACAAAAATAAATAAGTTAACTGAAATATCACTCATTAACTAATGAATTGTTAAATTTAATTAGAAAACTACGTTTTTCCAGTGCAGTGGGTCCACAACCCTACTGGCAGAATGTTCGCAGTTATAAACGGGTACACCTACTTCAAGAAGAGGCAAACGAATTTGACGACAACTTGGCGATGCACCAACGGAAACTCCTGCAACTGTCGCTTCCTCGTCGACAAAGAGATGAAAGTGGTCAAAATGAAAATCGAACCCCACACCCATCTGCCGCCAGTTTTTGTCATCCACAATGGAGTGATTGTAAAAATGAAGTAATTTTTTGTACATTTCAAAAGTCAAATAAAAATAAGTATTTAAATAATTTAATAGATACAAAATATATGGAATGTAAACGATGTAGAGATCAACTACGATAACATGGCGCGCCCCTCCAAATGACTGTTTCAATGTGTGTAGTCACATCCTTATGAAAGAGTTTGTATGTAGTAAGTATTCAACCAATCACAGTACACGTAATATTTCTGTTGATGTCACTTATTACCAAGATTAATTGTTGGTCAACTAATCATAACTAGCCTACCGCGCAAGACAACGCACTTCAAACGTTTTGAATTTTGGAGGGGCGCGCCAAGTTATCGTAGTTGATCTCTAGTTTTATAATCATAATTCTAAAATTTAATTACTATTAGAAGATTGAACACGAAGAGATCGTTCTAAGATTTTCAACCCTCTTTAAATGGATTTTAGTTCAGTGGGTTAAAAACACTCAAGGCAAAGTGATTGCGGTAGTGGATGGTTTTACATACTGCTTAACGAACGACCGGAAGAAGACCAGCGGCTGGCGGTGTACGACCGGTTCCTCGTGTAAAAGTCGTTTCGTAACGGACAAGAACCTTAAGATAATTTCCGCGCGTATTGTTCCACATCACCACCCGCCTCCGAATTTTATCATCGACGACGGAGTGTTGGTGCGGTTCAAAAGTTGTGATTAGATCTTCTCAAGGTATATTTTTTTATATTATTAAATTTTAAAGTGTTAATTTTAATATATATGATCTATTACATTTTTATGTGTTTTTAATATTTGGTGTCTACATTATTTAATCTATACTTATATACATATTATAATAATGGATTTCCAATTGTGTTAGTAACGCTGTAACTCGACTCAACCGATTCGGCTTCTTGAAGTCCGGGGAAGGCTTTTAAGTGACACGAAGTTCACTGGGACGGCTAGTTTTTATATAAATTGGTTTTGATGTTTTTTTTTGTTATTGACATAAATAAAATAAAACCCTTTGGCACGATTATCTGTAGTAATAACGTATTTTTAATTTACAGTGCAGTGGTATAGAAACAGCAGTGGGAAGCTGGTGCCAGTTATAAACGGATTCACATATACGGTAGTATTTCAAGGAAAGAGCACGACAAACTGGCGTTGCACGTTCGGTAGTAAATGTAAATGCCGTTTCGTAACGGACAAGCAGCAAAACGTTAGGTCCATGAAAATTTCTCAACATCATCACCCCCAGCCGCTGTTTATAATTCACAATGGAATATTACTCAGAGTCTAAAGAGGGTAAAAATTCAATGAAACTTGTTGATGTTAAGTTTATTTGGTTTATGAAGGAAATATAATATGAGTTACATAATCATATTTTTTCAATTATGTATTTCAATTATTGATAGTAATTAGTGATGCACAAGTCAAACAGATCAACCTTTTTTTATGAAATAAGGGGGCAAACGAGCAAACGGGTCACCTGATGGAAAGCAACTTCCGTCGCCCATGGACACTCGCAGCATCAGAAGAGCTGCAGGTGCGTTGCAGGCCTTTTAAGAGGGAATAGGGTAATAGGGGAGGCTAGGGAAGGTAATAGGGTAGGGGATTAGGCCTCCGGTAAACTCACTCACTCGGCGAAACACAGCGCAAGCGCTGTTTCACGCCGGTTTTCTGTGAGAACGTGGTATCTCTCCGGTCGAGCCGGCCCATTCTTGCCGAAGCATGGCTCTCCCACGTTTAAACTTGAACTTGTCTATTCTTCGGTGGTAACCCCAATCGTATCAATGATGATGGATTAATTGATCACGTGTGCCTTGTGTGTGTTATTGTTTTCTATTATTTATTAAGATCATCCAGCTCACCGTCTTGTTTTATAATTCGATAACATTTTTAAAATTATTATTAAAAGCTATTATTTTACAAATCATATTTTACAATTTTGAAATTTTAGTTCATTGGGTGAGGAAAAGAAACGGAAAGCTAATTGCAATAGTCGAGGGTTATACATACTTTATGGAGAAGGAATATATAAGTTCTACGGCCTGGCGTTGCACAATGGGTAACGCGTGT
The DNA here is from genome assembly GCA_905333045.1 of Lysandra bellargus. Taxonomy (NCBI): domain Eukaryota; kingdom Metazoa; phylum Arthropoda; class Insecta; order Lepidoptera; family Lycaenidae; genus Lysandra; species Lysandra bellargus. The sequence continues at coordinate 1,231,331 of HG995322.1, read as the reverse complement.
AAATGTCGCTTTGTAACGGATAAGGAATATAACGTTAAGTCCACGCAGTTCTCGCCGCATCATCACGCGCCTCCGAAGTTCGTCATCCATAATGGCGTGTATATGAGGATCTGAAACAGTTAAAATCTAACAAAGTTATGGTTGGTAGTACTTTATCAATGTTTGACGCTATGTAGCCACCGCCGCGCCGTAGGGTCTTTCGTGTCAAATGTCGAATGAACATGTGGAAGCTATTTCGTGACATATGACAGCTATTTGATATGTCAATTGACATGATTGACCCTACGACTACATAGGCGCCAAGCATCCCTCAGTAAGAACAACTTTTATAATTGTTGTGAATTCTCAGAACCTGCTGCTTCTGTGTTGACTCGGTGAACTTCGTGTCACTTTGGAAAATAAAAAATTTCAAGTATTATTATTATTTGTGGTAGTATTATTATACAGTCTCCGTCATCACACTCTGATATTGGCGATTCATGAAGGTATTTATTTTTCTTTGCAATACCGAATACGTGAGTTTTAATAATCGCATACCCATTAGAAAATGTAAGTATTTAATAAAAAATACAATTAAGTATTTGAATTTTACATGTTTTACATCGAAATACGCGGCTATTATGGATATAATTATTGATTCAAAACCCACAATGAAGTGGACAAAATGAATTTCATCAGATGGTAAAATAATGACTCAACATTTTTCTCATCATCACCCATAACCAAAGTTTTTCGAATGCGATGAAAATATTCAATCTTATTGAAATATTTAATCTTGATATATAAATATATATAGATTTAAGTGAGTAATGGATATTATATTGAATCTAATCTAATATAGTACTATCGAGGAAATTGATTCCTATGCAGTTGATAGACCAACGTTATTTGGTCGAATATGTCATTTCAATGTTAATTGTGAATAGGTCCCCGACCTGCATAGGAATCAACTTCTCTGATAGTACATTAAGTTTAAAGTCAGAGCCAGTGTTTTGTGTCATAAATTTATATAACAATTTGATACGATAATAATTTAAAGTTATGTTTGTTATAATATTTGTACATTTCATAAAATCACAAAAACTGTGAAATTTCCAGTGCAGTGGGTAACAAACCTAACGGGAAACTGATGGCTATAGTTGAGGGCTATACGTACTCAGTGCCGTAAATAGCCTTTTTTGCGCCCTGTGCGAGCTTCAATAACAACGCCCTTGGTTTTTTTTAATATTATAGGTACCGAGAGTAACGCTATGTTTAGGCGTATTTTCGTCCATCCAAGGTTTTAAAAAAATATCTTAGTGCTCCAATTATAATTAAAGCCCTAGGAGTGCAGCGGGAACTTATAGGGAGAAAACAGAAAAAATAATAGTTCTGCCTGATCTGATCATTCTTGCGCCAGAGTCTACGCCCTGCGCCTGGGCACCGGTGAAACCGTCCTATTTACGGCACTGTACGTACTGTATTGAGAAGGAATATAAAAGTTCTACAGCCTGGCGTTGCACAACGGGTAGCGCTAAATGTCACTTCGTAACGGACAAGACACGTAATCATGGGCGTAGCGAGGTACAGGCAGGGTGGGGCAGCAGCCCCCCCCCCCTGCCCGTACCTCGATTACTACAGTACTTATTAAGTTTAAAGTCATAGCCAGTGTTTTGTGTCAAAAATCCAATTAAGAATTTGATACACTAATAATTTTAAGTTATGTTTGTTATAATATAATTACATATCATTAACTCACAATAACTGTAAAATTTCCAGTGCAATGGGTAAAAAAACCTAACGGGAAGCTGATGGCTATAGTTAATGGCTATACGTACTGTATGGAGAGGGTGTACAAAAGTTCTACGTACTGGCGTTGCACATTCGGCAACGCGTGTAGACGTCGCCTCGTCACGGACAAGACACGTAACGTTATTAAGTCGACGCAGTTCACGACACATCATCACGCGCCTCCAAAGTTCATCATCCACAATGGCGTGTATATGAAGATCTGAAACAGTGAATTTAATAGTGCCTTTCAACATAATAATATTATGTTCCATGTGGTGTGGTGGCGTGATGGTAGTGTGGCAAAGACAGTGCGCAAATTTTTACACATCATCACCCATAACCAAAGTATGTCAAATACACTGTAATTATTTAATTTCATAAATATCTAACAAAATAATGGTTGGCAGTACATTAAGTTAAAAATTTAGAACAATTTTTATAATTTTGAATTATTGTCACAGCCAGTGTTTTAATTTTGTGTCATAAATCCACATAATATTTTGATACAATAATAATATTTTATGATACTACTTTTCATGAAATCCAGAAACTGAAAAATTTCCAGTTTAGTGGATAGAAAAAACTAACGGGAAGTTGATGGCTATAGTTAAGGGCTATACGTACAGTATGGAGAAGGTGTACAAGAGCTCTACGTACTGGCGTTGCACATTCGGCAACGCGTGTAAATGTTGCTTCATAACGGACCAGACAGTCCGCGCAGTTCACGCCGCATCATCCGCCCCTCCAAAGTTCATCATCCACGATGCAGTGTATTTGAAGATCTGAAACAGTGATAATATATTTTTATAGTACCTTTTCAACATATTCTGCTCCGTGTGGTATTATGTGGTATGATGGTAGTGTAGCAAAGACAGCGCGCAATCTTTTACACATCATCACCCACAACCAAACGTCATTTATTCAATGAAAATAATTATTAAGATTTGGTTGGCACGTTAACAATAATGAACAATTTTTAGAATTCTGAGTTGTCAGAGCAGTGTTTTTTAATTTTTCTGTCATAATTCACATTAAAATTAGATAATCTATACTTTGAAGTTATTTTATTATAAATCTTTCGTTAAGAAGAAGGTTAACAGGTTTCCAAGAATCCGCGATCGAGGTAATAATGTGGTTTATATTACAACACACAACATAACAAAAACCGTACGATTTTCAGTGCAGTGGTTAAAAAAGCCTAACGGAAAGCTGGTAGCTATAGTCGATGGGTTCACATATTGCTTGGCGCAGGATCGGAAGAACTCGACATGTTGGCGCTGCACCTTCGGCAACGCGTGCAAATGCCGTTTCGTTGTGGACAAAGAACGGAACCTCCAGTCTGCATCCTTTTCCCCCCATACCCACCCACCACCACAGTTCATCATCTACAACGGAATCTACATGAAGATTTGAAGGAGCGCCTATTCAACCACTTTTTAATTGCAATTTTGATTTGTTTTTTTATTACTATTTAAGTATAAATTACTAATAAAGTATATTAATCTCTGTATGCATATTTTTGTCACGCTGAGGGACCTAAACTTGAGAGGAGTTAATTAAAATCATCACATTTTTAGACTTATGAATTGTACCCAACATTGCAATTTGCAGTAGAGCATTTTTTTTAGATATTTGGCAGGTTATGTTTTTCATTTTAGGTTTATTAATTTTCAGTGCAGTGGGTGAGGAATACTAGTGGAAAGCTGGTAGCGATAATAGACGGGTACACCTACAATGTAACGTTGCAAAATAAAACCACGACGTACTGGCGTTGTTCATTTCGCAGCAAGTGTACATGTCGTTTTGTAACTGACAAGGACCAGAATGTGAAGTCTGCTAATATTTCTCAACACAATCATCCGCCTCCTACGTTCGTCATTCACAACGGCATTTACTTTAAGATTTAAGACTATTTTGCGTTTACACAACTTATTTTGTTGGACTTTAATCTTAATAGTCCGGGTTCCCTAGAACAATATTTTTAGGGTTCCGTACCCAAAGCGTAAAAACGGAACCCTATTACTAAGACTTCGTTGTCTGTCCGACTGTCACCAGGCTGTAACTCGAGAACGGTAATAGCTAGAGAGTCGAAAATTTCACAGAATGTGTATATCTGTTGCCGCTATAACAACAAATACTAAAAACAAAATAAAATATATATTTAAGGTATAAATATATATAATAATTGTATAATAATTTTAAGTTACAATTGTAAATTTTATTTTAAAAAGATTAATTTTTTTCTCACTTTTTTGGCAAAAAGTGGGACCCCGTGCGAGTTTCTTACGCCGGTTCTTCTCGCCGGGTTAGTTCCCGAACCGGTGGTAGGCACCAGTAGTATCAACGTTCTGAAAGTATTTGTTGCAAATCTATTCGGAAATAAAACAATTTTTATTTTTTATTTTTTATAAGGGCTCCCATACAACAAACGTGATTTTTTTGGCCTTTTTTGCTCTATATCAATAATGGCAACAGGCAACAGTACTTGACTTTTTCAAAAAATCCTTAGGTGTAATTTAATATTTAATAATAATATAAAATAAAAAATTAAGGGGGGCTCTCGTAAAACAAACACAATTTTTGGCCTAATTTTGCTCTATAATGGTACGGAATCCTTCGTGCGCGAGTCCGACTCGCACTTGGCCGATTTTTTTTTTTTTTATTAATATCAAGCTGATTTTCCGTTTGTAGCTTCATTTTGATAAGGCTAACAACAATTTCCTCTGCGAAAATTTTCGAAAGTCGTAGCTAACAGATATAGAAAGGATTTAATATTTTGATTAGAATATAGTCCTCAAAATATATGGATTGTTCTATTTGTGGGACTTTTAAGGTACCTCCCCTACACATTAAACGGGGATAACTTATTTTTTCGCGTCTACCCCACCACGCCAGTGTTGTTGGATAGGGTTTTTTTTTAATTTAGTTTGTTATAATTTTTAGCAATATTCCGGGAAATAAATCTCCCTCCTTTCCCACACTGCCTATGCACTCACATGCAAGAACCTGCAAACACCACTACCACAAGCAATAATGTTGGCAAATCCGTGCAAGGCCCCTCATTACCATGCAGGTTGAAAACCTCGACGCGCGTTTCGCCCAACACCGGAGCATCCTCAGAATGTGGACTCTACGAACAACGTCCGTCAAGACTTGACGTTCAATTCCCGAAAATGGTAGCTAACAGAGATCTGTTAGCTACCATTTTCGAAAATTTGCTCAGAGGAAATTGTTGTTCGTCTTATTATATTCTATCCCAACCTGTACTATAAGAAATTAGTGCAAAATATAATTTTGAATTTTTCAGTGTTTAGTTTTTTTCCCTTTCGTTTAATTCACTTCGGTTGCCACAATATTATAGCCGTGGACACTAAACAAAATTGACTATTTTAATGTCGCCCGACTGTTTCGTTTAGTCTTTTTTTTTGTATAATAAAAACAATATACTAACCTAACCTAACTAGCATTATTCTTATACCAAATTATATTCCCCTCAAACGCGTTTTGCACTTTTTATAGAAAAATGTGAAGTATTTAATAAAACCGGTAATATTTGCAGTGCAGTGGGTTAAAAAGAATGACGGCAAGCTGTTGGCTATAGTCGACGGGTTTACGTACTGTTCAGCGCAGGGACGAAAGAGCACCGCTTTCTGGCGCTGCTCGGCCGGGAACTCGTGTAAATGCAGGTTCGTAATGGATAAGGACCGGAATGTAAAGTCTGCGCACACTTCCCAACATAACCACCCGCCACCGAAATTTGTCATCTATAATGGAATTTACGTTAAGATCTAAACGTAAAGAAATGATTCGGTGCATTTCATTTTCTACTGTACTTTTAAGTTAACAACATTTTTCATATAAAGCATTCAGTTGTGTTAATTAATTAATTAATTTATTTATTTAAAACACTTTATGCAAATATTTACATAGGCGGGCTTAATGCCTTGTGGCATTCTCTACCAGCCAACCTTAGGGTGATGATGAAAGTGTAAAATAGGCGCATTCTAAAACATAATTGGTGATATCAAATAAATAGTTATATTTATATCAATATTTGATACACTATTATTTTTATGCATATTATATCTTAATAGACCTACATAAACCGTAATTACCTATTACATACTAATACATACTAGCTTACTATAATACCATACATAAGTTATACATAATTAAAATACACATACATAGAATAAGTAATTAAAATACTAAAATACTAAATAAAAATATAATATATGATAATAGTATATTAATTGTCAAACATGAATTCCAGTGGAACCTTAAACTAATGACTAATTATTATCGTTCAACTGATTTAAATATAATTGACGAACTCTGCGTTTAAAAATATTTTTGTTAGGGGACATCCTGATTTCTTGGGGGAGGGCGTTCCAAAGTAGGATGGACTGTACAAGGAAGGAGGAGTGGACAATACTCGAATTATGAGAAGGACAATGGAGTCGCAAGATTTTAGATCTTACTACGGCTTTAGAGCCAATGCGTTTGATGGTAGTTTTGATCTCACCCGGAGTAATTGGAGAAAAATGGAAAATTTGATCGATAGCAAAAGGTAAACTTCCTAAATAGGCAATGGTTTGACGTTTGGTTTGAGTATCCAATGCAATGCTGGTAGAGAAGTGGATGTTAATATCTTTTAAGTTTATGGAGCTTTGCAAATCACATTGATTCGATTTGCCAATACCAATCGTGCCAAGGATTTTCAAATGCTACCAGATGAAGAAGAGTATGATATTTTATTATTTAGAATATGTCGGCGTTTTGCGTTGCGTATCACCTGGTTACACCGATTTCTTGCAGCCTTAAAGTCGATCCAATTGTCTTCAGACCGATGAGACCTAAATTTCCGGAATGCCCGATCTCTACGTCTCATAAGTAATTTAATATCCTCCGACATCCACGGTGCTGGTTTATGTTTTAATTTGACTCTCTTAAAAGGTGCGTGGGTGTCGAATAGATCGGTTATTTTACTATTAAAGATCTGGACCTTATTGTCGATAGAGGTCTCTGATATTAGAGGCTCCCAATCGATCTCCGCTGCATCTAACTTTAACCTATCAGTGTCTATACGAGATAAACAACGTCTGTATATAATTTTAGGACGAAATTTTGCAGGTTTTAGTTTATACCGAATAAAGATAAGGCCATGGAGAGAAAAGGAAGGAGCAGGATATTGACCGTGAGAAAAAACTGATAAAGGACTAGAAGTCAGAATTAAGTCCAGCCATGTGTCCTCGCCGTTGATGTTGTGATGTGTGGCTTGAAGAGGCAAGTTATGTAAACTGCAAGATTCTAGCATATGTTTAAGCTTTTGAGAACGTGACGATAAAATGTCCAACAAATTAGTATTAAAATCTCCCATGATTATGAGATGAGTATAGTCTGTGCCAAGGGATTCTAGAACTAATTAGTTCCCACTTAGAATTCTAACTGGAAAAAATAGTCAACAGTTTTTGTTGAAATATGTTAAGAAGTAAAGCTGTACAGTTCTCACCACTTTGCTCTTGAATACCAGAGATCATTAATGATTTCCTGCGGGGCCTTGTTTCCATTATATCAAGTGCTTTGGAACATTCAGAGATGTTTATTATTATAAATTAACACATTAAGTTTTGTTATTGTTATGGTGATCATTTTAGAAAACTATCCATAATGCTCAATACATATTAATTTCATAATGTTAATAAAAAAGTTAAAGTTAGTGGTTTTTCAGTCAGGTGGTTGAATAATTCTAACGGTAGGCTGATAGCCATAATAGACGGGTTCACGTACTGCGTGGGCAAGACATGGAAGTCTACGATAAATTGGCGTTGTACTGCCGGAAGTAAGACGTGTAATCGTCGCTTTACTACGGACAAAGAGCTGAATATAAGGAAAGCGTTGACCTCCCCTCACCGTCACCCGCCCCCGAAGTTTGTCATCCACAACGGAATATACACGAAGATCTGAATCATGTGCGTTGTAATAAAATATATTATATTCAATGTCTTTTTTACAATAATAAATATGTATTTCAATACAATACAAATATAACATAATATTTGATAACGCACAAGTCATAATACTTACTTACTTAATAAAACGAACTTATAGGGAGCTAGAATTATTATTTTGTGACGATCTATTTTATAATTGAATACGAAAGAATTCAAAAATTTTAAAATAACTGGATTTTAAAATCAAATGAAATTCAAATGTTATCAAATGATGTAATTATTTTTTATGGTTGTGGTTTTTAGTGCGGTATATAAAAAAAGCTTGCGGGAACACGATCGCAATAGTAAATGGATTTACGTACTCGGTGTCAAGGGTATGGAAGACAACGATTAATTGGCGTTGTACGATTGGACCTGCCAAATGTAAATGTCATTTCATAACGGACAAGGAACTGAATTTACGGTCCACACAAATTCACCCTCATAATCACCCGCCCCCCAAATTTATCATCCACAACGGAATATACACCAAGATCTAGAATATAAGTATACCTAGGTACAGGTAATATGCAATATCTATGTCGCAATCATATTATGGTTCAATCTGCTATTTGATTGCGATAACTATAGCGCGTTCAATATGACGACTGACGACATACAATTAAATGATTGAAGGACAACTCGTGAAGTCGTTGAATGTATCGTTCTCTGATAACTGATCGTCATTTAGTAAAGTCGTTGAATGGGATATAGCAGGGATTATAGAAAATAAACCTGCAATGATTTTGTTGTTCATATTCAGTTTCGGCTCAATTTTTTCTTTCAACGTGGCCTACAGTTAATTAAATACCGTCATTAAAAAACGCGCTAGTGATTCAATCAAACAGCAGGCTCAACCAGATGACTGCGATATCTATTCTATAATTTTTTGCAATATGTTAGAAAATATGACATGAACAGAATATAATAATATACGACATAAATTGTAAAATATAATTTTGTTAAAAAAGTATATTTTTTTTTTACAAAATATATGAAAATACCCTTTGGATACGACTCCGAAACTATGCGATTACAAGTTACTGAATGTTCGTACAAACGTAATATTTTTTATTTTTCTTCATATTATAACTAGATGACCCGACAGACGTTGTCCTGTCTAAACGATGATTATTTAATTCGAATTGATATAATTAATAAAAAAAAGTTTGTATATTTTTGAGTGCCATCGTGCACTCATCCCAAACTATCCCGAAAATCATAAAAGTTTATTGTGCGGGAACTGTACATTTTCCGGGACAAAAAGTAACCCTTGTCCTTTCTTAAGACTCAAAGTATCTCCATACCTAATTTCATCAAAATAGAATAGTTTAGTCGAAAATCATAAAAGTTTATTGTGCGGAAACCGTACATTTTCCGGGACAAAAAGTATCCCGAGACTCAAAGTATCTCCATACCAAAATTCATCAAAATCTATTGAATAGTTTGCGCGCATATCGTAAAAGTATATTGATGTTCTTTTCCGGGACTCAAAGTATCTCTCCACCAATTTTCAGCCAAATCGGTTCATTCGTTCTTGAGTTATAAGTAGTGTAACTAACACCACTTTCTTTTATATATATAGACTAGCTGTCCCGGCAAACGTTTCTTTGCCATATTATATTAAGTATATCGCCCGTATTATTTTATTGAATTAGTGACTAAAATATAAATATATCACCATGGCAACGTCCATCGCTATCCCGTGACCCGCGTCGCATAAACAATGGTCGCTCTTTATAGACAAATAATTTGCAATAAAATAAAATTGCGACTATAATTTGAGATTTAAACTATCCTATCTCTCAAGTTGGATCGAACTGCAAATGGTGTGCGAATTTTATTATAATCGGTTAAGTGGTTTAGGAGTCCATTGAGGACAAACATTGTGACACGAGATTTATATATATTAAGATTACATTTCAGTTTGTTAGAAACGTTGGCGGAAAGCCGATTGCTATAATAATTGATGGATTTTCATACTACATCTCCAAGGAATGGTAGACATAGACGAACTGGCGTTATAGGTTTCATCCGCATCCTGTCAAACTGGGGTGGGGTGCGGGGACACAATCATCCACCCCCGGAGTTTATCATCCACAACGGAAAATACATGAAGGTTTAAACATGAACGTTTAAACATGAAGGTTTAAATAGTATGGCTTAAGCCTGAAGGTGGGTTAAAATTATTTGAAGAAATTGTTAGGAATAATAGGCTTGATGACTAATTTTTTTTCTTATTGGTAATTGAAAGACCCTTAAAAATAGAAACATCGCTAAAAGAATGACTCTGATAGCTTAAAAATTCACCAAGATATGACAATTCAAAACATCTCATAAAATAGACCTGCCCGAAACGCTCCATACAAAGTGCTACGAAAGACTGACGTCACTCTTTCGTAGTTTGTATGGATCGGGAGAGAATTTTGTTCGATAGGTATATTAAATATTGCGTTTATGAAAGTGGTTTCATAACAAAAGTTGCTTTTAATTGCATAAGTTATCGAATGGTATAAAAATATTAAGAAATTTAATTGAAAAAAAAATTGACTTGATTATCCAACTTTGAAGGCGCATAACAAAAAAAAATACAAATGCTATCGAGCTGAAATTTTGGGAACACTTATTTTTTTACCGCGATTTCTTTATTTTATTAACAAAATTTGATAATCTTTGACCTTGTCATCATCCCTATTGTCTATTTTTATACTATGTGTCTATGCAATGGAAGACCACAACAAATTGTCGTTGAGCGTTAAACAGAATTGTAGGACATTGTTTCTCTTAAATTATTATATAACTATTAACCTATCAATATGCAAAAAATCTACTGGTTAGGGTTCCATTTTAGGGTTCCGTAGTGAACCAAGTTTTGTTGATTACAGAACCCTAAAACGGAACCCTAACCAGCTGATTTTTTGTATGTTGATAGCACGGACGTAAAAAAATACAGACGTAGCATTACACTATACAGTGGTGAAGCATGCAAGGTACGATAATTTCGTTTATTGTACACGTGACTGACACTCATACACGCAACTAGGTACTGAACCCGGCGCCGTGTGATGGCGCCAATGACATACACACATCCTACACGGGCGGCCATAATTACTATGCTTCACTCGTGATTAAACAAGGTTACGTCCGTATTTTTTTACGTCCGTGGTTGATAGTTTAATAGTTATATAATTTAACAGTAGCATTGCCCTTCCAATAGAACAATCCATATTTTAGGACTTTCCAATCAAAATATTAAATCCTTTATATCTCTGTTAGCTACCGCTTTCGAGAATTTTCGCAATGGAAATTATTGTTCGTCTTATCAAAATGAAGCTACTCACGAAAAATTTGCTTGACAGTAATAAAAAAAATGTTCTAGGGAACCTGTACTAAGTAGAGATCAACTACGATAACATGGCGCGCCCCTCCAAACGACTGTTTCAATGTGTGTAGTCACATCCTAATGAAAAAGTTTGTATGTATTAAGTATTCAACCAATCACAGTAGGTACACGTAATATTTCACTTAATGTCACTTGTTACCAAGATTTGTTGGTCAACTAATCATAACTAGCCGACCGCGCAAGACAACGCACTTCAAACGTTTTGACAACGCACTTCAAACGTTTTGACAACGCACTTCAAAAATTTTGAACTTTGGAGGGGCGCGCCAAGTTATCGTAGTTGATCTCTATAAGAAATTAGAGCAAAATTTAATTTTGAGTTCTCTAGTTTTTTTATATTTTTTGTTCAATTCACTTTACAAAGTTTATGGATTTTCAGTCAGGTGGTTGAAGAATTCTAACGGTAGGCTGATAGCGATAATAGATGGGTTCACGTACTGCGTGGGCATGGAATGGAAGTCCACGATAAACTGGCGTTGTACTGCCGGAAGTAAGACGTGTAATCGTCGCTTTACTACGGACAAAGAGTTGAATATAAAGACAGCGTTGACTTCGCCTCATCCTCACCCGCCCCCGAGGTTCGTCATCCATAACGGAATATACACGAAGATCTGAATCATGTGTGCTGTAATAAAATATTATATTATATTCAATGACTTTTTTTAACATAATAGTTATATTATGTATTTAAGTATAATACAAATCATTCTGTTATAATTTGTACCATCCTATTTGGCAACGCGCTAGTAATATTTTAAGTAACGAACTTAAAAGAGCTAAAATTATTAGTTGACGACGATCCATTTTATATACGAAAGAATTCTATAATTTTTTAATAAATGGATCTCAAATTCGAATGAAATTGAAAATGTAATTCATATTTTATATAATGGTGCAATGCAATTATTTTTTTATTATATTAATTGTGATTTTTAGTGCGGTATATAAAAAACGCTTGTGGAAAGACGATCGCAATAGTAAATGGATTTACGTACTCTGTGTCTAACGTGTGGAAGACAACGATGAATTGGCGTTGTACGATCAGGTCTAAATGTAAATGTCATTTCATAACGGACAAGGAGCTGTATATACGGTCCGCACAGATTCACCCCCATAATCACCCGCCCCCGAAATTTATCATCCACCACGGAATATACACCAAGATCTAGAATATAAGTAATCAAGGTATAGGTAATAATAATATGCAATATCTATGTCGACGTCATATTATGTTTGAATCTGCTATTTGATTGCGATAACTATAGCGCATTCAATATGACGATTGACGACTTACAATTGAATGACTGAAGGACAGTTACTTCGTGAAGTCGTTGAATGGAACGTTAACCGATCGTAATTTAGTGAAGTCGTTGAATGGAATATAGCAGGGATAGTAGAAAATAAACCTGCCATGATTTTGTTGTTCATATTCAGTTTCGGCTCAATTTTTCTTTAATTGTGGCCGACAGTTAATTAAATGCCGTCATTCAAAAACACGCTAGTAATTCAATCAAACAGCAGGCTCAACCAGATGACTGCGACATATTCTATTCAATAAATTTTTGCAATATGTTAAAAAATATAGCATGAACAGAATATAATATACCACATAAATTGTAAAATATAATCGTATAATATCGAGAAATATCGATATAATAGTTTAATATAATAGTTTAATATAGTACATATAAAATATAATAGTTTAATTTTATTTTTACAAAATATATGAAAATACCCTTTGAATACGACTCCGAAAGTTCGATGCGATTACAAGCTACTGAATGTTTAATTTAATTTTAATTTTTTTTCTTCATATTATAATTTGCAGTTCAGTTTGTTAGAAACGTTGGCGGAAAGCCGATTGCTATAATTGATGGATTTTCATACTACATCTCCAAGGAATGGAAGACAACGATGAAGTTAGCGTTGTACGTTTCGTCCGTACGGCAACAACTGTCACTGTCGTTTCGTAACGGACAAAGACGTGAATGTGAAGTCCGCACTGATCTCCCCACACAATCATCCGCCCCCGGAGTTTATCATCCACAACGGAAAATACATGAAGGTTTAAACATGAACGTTTAAACCCACCTTCAGGCTTAAGCTTAAAGTTAAAAAAAATATTATTATCAGGAATAATTGATGATTTTTAACCGACTTCCAAAAAACGAGGAGGTTATATGTTCGGCTGTGGATATATATATATATATATATATATATATATATATATATATATATATATATATATATATATATATATTTGTTTGTTCAACGATTACTCCGCCGTTTGTGAACCGATTTTCGAAATTTTTGTTTTGTTGTATTAGGTTTCACTCCAATTTGGTACCATGTTCACAAAAGTGGTGACCTGATGATGGGATCCATGAGTAATCGAGGGAACTCCTCGAAATTTATATGGAAACATATGGTGATTTTGGTTTTATGAGAAGCATCCTAAGCATATGCTACCAAAACGCAAGATTTTGCACCGAGGTATACCATGATTCCGAAGATACTAAGAGAACTCCGGATTCCTTATAGATACAAGTTTGGGGGCTTAGGCGCTGTTTTAAGAACTGAAAGCATATGCTACTATGCAAATTACATTCATCATCATCATCATCATTACAAATAGTAAATCTTTCGGAATCTAAATACGTGGTCGCCATTTCATTAGATATCTCAGGCGCGTTCGATCATGCTTGGTGGCCGATGTTATTATTAAAACTAAAAAATCGAGGTTGCTACTCTAACATTTATGCCATAATACGTTCTTACTTTTTTAACGGTCAAACTAAGCTTCGACTTGGCCATTGTACACACGCCAAAGATTTAACATGCGGCTGCCCTCAGGGCTCTGTTATCTCGCCAAAACTATGGAATTTCGGATTTGATGATTTATTAAGTCTTCCCCTCCCACCGCTGTGCATACTAGTTGGATACGCCGATGACGGGTTTCTCATCGTTCAAGCAAATTCACGTTCCGAAATTGAATCTAAAGCCAATGATAGTCTTAATTTAATATCGAGCTGGGGTAAACGTAATCGCCTGAAATTCGCCGCGCATAAAACTTACCAAATTCTTTTAAAAGGGTCCCTTATATCTTCCCCTAGCATTAAACTTGACAATATTAACGTGAAACGCAAACAGTCACTCTGTTATCTTGGTTTTTACTTGGAAAATAAATTTACATTTTTGGAACATATAATTCAAACCGGTGAGAAAGCGAAGCGCAATTTTTACTCCTTTACCAAAATATCTACGTCGACATGGGGCCTCTCCTTCAAAACCCTAAAATTAATTTACACTGCTACTTACCTAGGCAGCATTTGCTACGGGGCCCCCATGTGGGCCGACAGAGCAACAATCGGCGCGGCTCGTCGCAAGTTGCTACAAAGCCAACGTCTTGCTCTTATATTCTTATGCAAAGCTTACAGGACCACAAGCACCGAAGCCTTACCTGTGTTAGCCGGAGTTTTACCCGTTGACCTTGAGATTCAGCGTCGTGCGACAATGTACTATCATAACAAAAACATGGACAACCCGTTCTTTTTAAGCGCTCGCGATAAAATTAAAATAGCAAGATTGTTTGAACCTTTAGAAAACTCTGTGCAAAGCTTAATCTCCGAATGGCAGTCACGATGGGACTGTTCCACCAAAGGGCGACACCTTTATAATTTTTTCCCTAATATTCGTGAACGGCTATCCAAACATTGGATGGATATTGATCACTGCGTTTCTCAATTCCTGACCGGTCATGGAAATTTTAAGGCCAAACTTTACGGATTTAAACTAGTAGCATCACCCATGTGCGAGTGCTCGACGGAAGGCAACATGTTTGAACAAACCGCGCATCATGTTCTCTGGGAGTGCAGTCTCTGGCAGGACGAAAGAACTACTATGCTAAACAACCTATTCTGTACATCTGGAGTCGCATACTACGGTGATCTCGTGGACAGCGCTAGAAACTTCCGTGCCTTCAAGCGTTTTTGTCACAATTATTATTGGCAACAGTCAAACACAATAAACTCCAATATTAACTTAGCTTTAGCTTAGGAGTCACAATTATTAATCTTATTTCCGTGGTGCTCCCCCTTAAGTTCTTTGACTTTCGGTCATTGCAACTTTGTGCTGTCTCCCGCTTTTATGGGGAGGGAAATTGGAATCTTCCTACTCCTCCTATTTTCTTCTGATTAATTTCGTTGCGGGTCCCAAGACAGTTTTAGCATGTCCCTCGGGCTCCCTGAGATCATATCAAAGGGTTTTCGTGGTTGGATACCGCTGTCGATCCTGGCGACACAGGAGATACAGTGGTGGGAATGTGTGGTGGGCCAAAGCCCGTTTAAAAAAAAATCATCATCATTACCACATTAGGGTCACCAATGTTACCAAAATTGAACATAACAAATTCATCCTTAAGTCCAGAGCATAAGGCACACATTTGACATTACTTCAGAGAAGTAAGCTGCTTCGATAATTAATACAAGTAACATGCATGTCTCACAACAACACATGAAAACAACCTAATTTCAACCTTTTGCATTGCGCTTAGCGTTCATAGTGCAATAACTGTCTGGCGTCTCGCTTGCTATAATCTGCTAGGGCTGTCAAGCGAGCGGCGCGGGACCGGGTACCAGACCGGGCGGCGTATTTACAAAGGCTATACCGTTTGAGTCACGAGCCAGACTCTAATAGATGAGCTTTTGTTTATGCATATTACTCGACAATACCTATTCTATCTCAGTAAAAAAATTGACTCAAATGGATTAGCTTTTTGCCTTGATATTTTCAAATAAAAATTCACTTACAAAACCTAGTCGAGTAAAGGCTCACCGCCATAATATTTGTTTATCGCGAGCATGGGCGCCGGCAGGGGGGTGCCAGAGGGTGCACTTGCACCCCTTGGGAATCTCGGAATCAGCGGGAATTATTGAAACTAGCTATTTGACCAAGCTTTGCTCGGTATTCGATAAAACACGAATAAAATGACATTTTCTAAAAATGATTCCTAGCTAGATCGATTCATCGGCCCCGAAACCCCCTATATACTTAATTTCATGAAAGATTCGAGATTCCAATTTTATATATATTTATATAATATATACAAGAACTGCTCGTTTAAAGATATAAGATAAAAAGCATTTAGTAACCCTATTACCATACCGTACAAAGATAGTTCGTTATGTTTCGGCACTAAATGTATTCTGTTGACGTAAATAGACAGTCACTGTTGTTACAAAAATTAAAAAGAAAAGAAAGAAAACTTAAATCTGCACCCCTTGGAAATTATTTCTGCCGGCGCCCATGATCGCGAGCGTGCCATACTCGTACAGCATACTTATAAATAAGACTGACTGTTACCAACTACGTTTAAATTGTAAAAATACTAAACTAATCGTGATAAAAATGATTATCTGCGTTTTTTATTTTACATTAGAGGTACCTAACTACGCTAGAAAAAATATTATAGTTTTCTTAGCTATAAATAATCAGACAGATCAAAGACCAATCATTTATCTAAGATAGTTTTATAATTATATTTTGTACTCTCAACAAGTGTGTAGTTATTAATTAAAGTTTGTTAGTTAATTAAGTAGTATTTTTTCGTCACTTAAATACAGAATAGAAACGAGTAAGTAATTTCATTACTGTAACATTAAAATAATAAGTAATAACAATTTTCATGTAACTATCCACCTACATATTTTTAAAGCTAACAATGACGATGTATTTACCATATCTAGTATCAAATTGAATAGCATACCTAAGATGTTGCTGCAATGTTAGAAACAATTTAGCTAACAAAGTCTAGGCGATTTCGGTCATTTTCTGTACTAAAATAGATAAGGGTTTTGTCAAGTTTTTGTCTAACAAAAGCTAAGCCAGTTCAGTTTGCGCTTTCACTCTAATGATAATAATATATCCTTTGTAAATTCGCGACCGGGCGCGCACTAGCGGCCGAGCCGCAGCGGCGCGCGGCGACGGCTATCGAGATACAATGTGGCCGCTTGGGAGTTGAATCGTTCGAGACCGGTCTCTGCACGATACTTATGATTAGTTGCTAATCTGTTGCTAATAGTTTGTATCCTTCGATTCTTGGAAATATATTGTTATTCTATTGTGTCTCGCTCACCGGTGAGCTTGTAATAAGATACGTAGAATAATATAATACAGGTGTATTATTCTACGTACCATCGAGGAAATTGATTCCAATGCAATAATTGATAGACCAACGTTATTTGGTCGAATATGTCAATTAAATGTTAATTGTGATCTGGGTTTGACGTAACGCAACCAAACTGCTTAGGTCCCCGATCTGCATAGGAATCAACTTCTTTGATAGTACATAGTACGCGATAGTTTACTATTTACTAGGTAACTAATAGAAACTAAAAAGAGTGAAATTATTATTTTTAACAAAAAATTAACACCGACTTCCAAGGTAAAAACAATAATAACATCCTTATAATATGAACTAAAAAGTAATAAATAATTTTTCCTATCGAATAGTGCCTTTTTCCGAATTCGGCTAAAACTCAACTATTTCTGTACTCAATCCTTCATAATTTTGAAGTCGGTACCACAGTTACAAATGTTGAAGATTCAGCTATATCTGGTACCGACTTCAAAATGATAAAGGATTGAGTACAGAAATAGTTGAGTTTTAGCCGAATTAGGAAAAAGGCACTATTCGATAGGAAAAATTATTTATTACTTTTTAGTTCATATTATAAGGATGTTATTATTGTTTTTACCTTGGAAGTCGGTTTTAATTTTTTGGTTAAAAATAATTTATACTACGTGTCCAGGCAATGGAAACCCACAAAGAATTGTCGTTGAGCGTTAAAGAGAATTGTAGATTTCGTTTTTTTACGGACAAAAAACTGAATGTGAGGTCCGCACATACCACCAAGTAGTCAAGATCAAGTTCAAGATTTAAGTTTTGTTTTTTTTCTTATGTTGTTTGACAAAAGCGTTCTCTGTATTAAGATTACTTAATTAAATTATTAATAAAAACTACCTGTCCCGGTGAACTTCGTGTCACTTAAAAACCTTCCCTGGACTTCAAGGATTATTTAAGACTAAAATTAGCAGAATCGGTTCAGCCGTTATCGAGTTATAGCGTTACTAACACAATTATTGGAGATCCATTTTTATATATATAGCTGTATCTAATATTGAGTATTGTTGACTGCATTTTTATAGATTACAATATTTTCTAGAAACTCCTTTTGACGTAATCGGTTTTGTAGAGTCAGCAATAGTTTGATGAACACAAAAAGTGCTTGCTATCCCAAAATACGATCGAATAATATTGTATCCTAATAATCAATTTTAATGTACACTTTCAGTACAGTTGGCTAAAAATGCTAGCGGAAAACAGATAGCCATATTAGATGGATTTACGTATTATGCGTCTATGCAATGGAAATATACGACAAACTGGAGATGCACGGCTGGAAACTCGTGTAAATGTCGTTTCACCACCGACAAAAATTTGAATGTGAAGTCAGCAAATGTTGTTTCACACACCCATCCGGCCCCGAAATTTATCATCTACAAAGGAACGTTAATGAAGATCTGAACCAACGAACAAAATATATTGGTTATAATAGGATGTTTTCACGCTAGACGCAGCACCTGCATAGACAGTAAACAAAAAGTTTTGTTCGACGTTTGACAACGTTTCTGACTTTCTGTTTATATTCTGATTTTATGACGTGTGTAACATAGTCAAATAGTTGGTTTATTTACTGTAACATCATATGTGGTAGTAGCATGATAACATTCCCTATTTTGTCATTGTTCTATTTTTTTTTTGTTCTTTGTTAGTTTTGTTCATGATTATTGATTACGCTCGTAAAATTTTGATGGAATCAGACATGGATGATAAAATTATACACAATATACTTTCGAAAAATAAAATTATCAACGTACCTACGCGTAAAGTATTTTTCCTACGTATTTACTAGTAAAAAGATTAGTTTTGTGAGGGCTCGCGTCGTTTTTCTGCGTCGTAAAGGTGCTCCCAGACCGAAGTTATATAACGTTATAAAACATTGTGTAACACGATAACATTTTATAACATCGTGTAACATACGCTACAACATGTCAAAAAATAAATGTGACATTTGTTATAATTTGTAAAAAAATGTTATACAAACCGGCGTGAAACAGTTTCGCCGAGTTTACCGGAGTCCCGATTCAATTACCTTAATCCCTCTTAAAAACAACTCACCTGCAGCTCTTCTGATGTTGCGAGTGTCCATGGGCGACGGAAGTTGCTTTGCGTTTGCCACCTTATATTATTAAAAAAATATATATGATTATGATGTGTCATCTGATGTTAGCAATACTACCTGTGACACTACCATAATATAAGTACAAAAAGTGCTTGTAATTGCAAAATACTGTGTAATAAAATTATATCATAATTGATTATTAAATTATCTGCAATTTCAGTACAGTGGGTTACAAATGTCGGCGGAAAAATGGTAGCCATAATAAATGGATTCACATACTACATGTCCAAGCGAAGTAACACCACGAGGAATTGGCGATGTACAACTAGAAGCATGTGCAAATGTCGATTCACAACGGATAAAAGTATGAAGGTGAAGTTCGCACATATTGCCCCGCACCACCACCCGCCACCGAATTTTGTCATCCACAACGGAATATACATGAAGGTTTAAATAGAAGCTGGGTGGAGCTAAGTTTGCAAAATTATTGTGCACTAGATGTTTCGCGCGGCTTCGCCCGCGTAATTTAGGAATGTCACGGAAACCGTACATTTTTCCGCAAAAAAACCTATGTCCTTTCACGTGGTCTATTCTATAAAAATCGCTCCAGTAGTTTCTTAAGATAATAAGCAATTTTAAATAAATGTTTTTTCCACATTTTCATCTATTTCTTCGCTCCTATTAGACTGAGCGTGATAAAATATAGCCTATAGCCTTCCTCGATAAACTATCCTGATTTCTATCTAATACTGAAATAATTTTTCAAATCGGACCAGTAGTTCCTGAGATTAGCGCGTTCCTTTCAAATAATTTCCACATTATCGCAAATTTGTAAGCAAGCACGCGCGGTACGCACCGCATTTTAGAATCCGTTATATGAAATGATGTGAAACCTCGCACATTTGTCCGCACCGGCGTACCCGGTGTTCCCAGACAGAAGTTATATAACGTTAGATAACATTTTTGTATAGCATTTTTTAACAAATTGTAACAAAGTACTTATTTTTTGACATGTAGCGTATGTTACACGATGTTATAAAATGTTATCGTGTTACACAATGTTTTATAACGTTATATAACTTCTGTCTGGGAGCACCTTTTGACGTATGTACATAACTAGCTGTTGCCCGCGACTTCGTCCGCGTTAGCATAGTATAAATAACGGAGATCGGTTTCATGTTCCTAACTTAAGAAATGACGGAATTTCATTCAAACTTTCAACCCCTATTTCACCCCCTTTGGGGTAAAATTTTCAAAATTCCTTCCTTAGTGGGTGTCTACTTAATAAAACAACCCTACTCACCAAATTTCGTGGCTGTAACTTTAATAGATTTGGACAGCGATCATGAATCAGTCAGTCAGTCAGGACATGTAATTTTATAAGTATAGATAATACTATGCAATGTGTCATATTGTGTGTAATGCATTTGTGCATAAAATACTTCGATGTGATGGGTCATGACACTCATGACGTGACGTTAGCAGTACTATGATCGGCACAAAAAGTGTAATTGCAAAGTACTATAAAATAAAATTGTGCCATAATTAATTGCAATGTATCTCCAATTTCAGTACAGTGGGTTCAACATTCTAGTGGGAAACTAGTAGGCATAATAGATGGCTTCACATACTACGCATCCAAGCTAAGGAAAAGTACAACGAATTGGCGATGTACAGTTGGAAACACGTGCAAATGTCGTTTCACAACATATAACAAAAGTATGAAGGTGAAGTTCGCACATATTGCTTCGCACAACCACCTGCCACCGAAATTTGTCATCCACAACGGAATATACATGAAGATTTAATCCTATGGGCTATGACTGTATAGATATTCAGCCTTGAAACGATAAGCTTTTGTAAAATAACAGACCTAAATGATGTACCTAATGACAAAAAAGTTTTTTTTTACATATTTTTGTATTTAAAAAAATAATAAATGACTTAAAATCTACATATTATATGCAATAATTTGTACCCTTTTACTTTAATCATATAAATACGTACACAATCAATAAATACGCTATAAAAATATGTATATGTCCTTGGCTGATAACTTAAATAAGTTACTTGACAGACAAAAACAAAACATAATATAATGCTAATGTAAATGTATGCGCGCTGACGAATAAGTTTATTCATTGACGTCAGCAATTCTTTGAAAGTTCTTCATATAGCTTAACATTATGATGAAAATATAAAACTGAGTCTAAATCCTTTTTTTCATTTATATTTCAGTACAAATTGTTAAAAATAGCAGCGGAAAGGAGATAGCTATATTAGAAGGGTTTACATATTATCAGTCCATGCGATGGAAAGCTACAACGAATTGGCGATGCACGGGTGGAAAAGCATGCAGATGTCGTTTCACAACGGACAAAAGTATGAAAATAAAGTCTGGACAAACTTACCCGCATCCCCACCCGCCACCGAAATTTATCATCTACAAAGGAACATTTATGAAGATCTGATTCAACGCCTTTTCATATAATCGTAAGATTTTAATGGAAATTAAAATTATACGAGTTTTTAACTTTCGCTGCAGTAAAATTGTTAAAAGTGTGCATAATACGAAATACGGAATATCCCAATCAAGTTAGACCAAAATACCTGGTTGCATAAATTCGCACCAAGCTGAAAATCGACAATATTGTTATGAATGTGATTACGAATAAAATTTGAAATTTGCCCATAGTAAATTCTCTTGTACGCAATTTTTTTTATTGAAGCTCAAAGATCCAAAAAATTGCTTTTCACGGTAAGTTTCATATAAATACCTATGATGAAAAAATGTAGGCCATAAATTTACGTGGGAGAGCCATGCTTCGGCATGAATGGGCCGGCTTGACCGGAGAAATACCACGTTCTCACAGAAAACCGGCGTGAAACAGCGCTTGCGCTGTGTTTCGCCGAGTGAGTGAGTTTACCGGAGGCCCAATCCTCTATCCTATTCCCTTCCCTACCTTTCCCCTATTACCCTATTCCCTCTTAAAAGGCCGGCAACGCACCTGCAGCTCTTCTGATGCTGCGAGTGGCGACGGAAGTTGTTTCCATCAGGTGACCCGTTTGCTCGTTTCATAAAAAAAGAACTTTTTTCACACAAGTCACCGTAAAGTTGTATTTCTCACAATATGCATTAAAGTAGGCATCGTATACAATGTACGCCTATACCAGTGTCAAATCTATATTATATTATATATATTATATTAAGATTATAGTATTATTTATCTGCAAATTGCATCTTTTTTTTTCTCTCTCTAATGGCTTTAGAATGGCAGCTGTTAATTTTTTTTTCTCAGACCCTTACTTTCTTTTGACCAATGCTTCTCACCTATGTATCCTAGGAAGATGAAAAAGGTCGCATTTGATAGGCAAACTCAAATACTACAATTGTACAGGCGGCATATAACATTTTTCGTACAAAATAACATAGAAAACTGTAATTAATTGAAAAAAAGGAAATATTTTGTCTTTTTTTTTAATTTTTGGCTTTTTGTGAAAAATCTGTCCTAACAAACTGGTTCTTTTTATGTTAAATAATAGAGGAGGAATTCACCTATACATTCCTAAGCTTCTTTTGTCTCAGTTAGATAGTTTAGAAAGTATAATGAATTACTTATGACTACTCCGGTCAATTTAGACATCCGAAGCTACAATTCGAAGTTAAAATGAAATCCTACCAAGCTGAAAATATTGTTCAGAATATGATTAAAAATAAAATTTGAAAGCTCCTAATAAATTAGACCACGTGAATGGCTATTTCTTTGTGGGCTAATTTGTCTGTGAAATTCCTAATTTACACAGGCGAAGCCACGTGAAACGTCTTGTCTATTGTATCTAAAATTAAAAATTCTCGTGTCACAGTGTTTTTGCGCGAACTTCTCCAATACGGTTCAACCGATTTTAATGAAATTTTGTGTGTAAATTCGTTAGGCCTGAAAATAGGTTTTATCTACTTTTATATTGATACTAGAAATAAATTTAACAACGTTTGCCAGGTCAGCTAGTAACTTACAAATGTTATTTTCAATTTCAGTGCAATGGATAAAGAATAATAATGGAAACATGATAGGTATAATAAATGGGTTTACATACGGCGTGTCGATGCGGAATAAGAGCACGATTAACTGGCGCTGTACGTTCGGGAGCTCGTGTAGATGTCGCATCAGCACAGACAAGGAGATGAATGTGAAGTCCGCGACTGTCACCCCGCACCACCACGCACCGCCGAGATATATCATCCACGAAGGAATATACATGAGGATCTGAATGTATACCCGAGGAAATTGATTCCTATGCAGTTGACGGACCTACCTCGTTTGATCGGCTTATCTCATTTCAATGCTGTTGTCGGTCGGCGCGACCATCTACCTAGGAATCAACTTCTCTGATAGTACAACGTTTATCAATAATTGTTTTAATATTTTTGGTTTCGCCCCAATTTGTCATGGAGTGTAGAAAATGTTTCTTTTTAGAGAAGATTACATTAGTTTTTTATGAAAATTAAAACATATATACGCTTTTAACACTTTAATTCATAAAACGGCAGTTTTGATAAGTAATAATATTAATAATTATAATAATTGTTATAGACTAAGTTCTTATTTGATTTGTATCCTATTTTTTTATGTTAAGGGAGATTGTTGTTTCACTATTTCGTATTAGGCTTCTATAGTACCTAATTAATTAAGGCAAGTAAGGTACGGTAAAATCCAGGAAAGGTTAGATTTTTAAGGTTTTATTGTTTTCCCATACATTTCTTAAAAATATAAAACAATATACTGAAATATAACACTTTCCTTAAGTTCCTTACCAGCAATACTATAAATTGATGCAATAATACCGAGTGTTATTTTGTGATTTTTTCTTACCTTCTATCCTCATTAACTTTTTTCTCCCATGGTTTACAGATTTTTCGTCATACAATAAAATGTTCAACTTTTCAAGCCCTTTTCATTTGGTATATGTCTCAACGTGCTACATTGGTGGGTACGAAATGCCCCTCCTTCAAACCTATCGGTAAAATATATCATACGAATATGAAATAATGTAAAACAAATATTTAACTCTTTTATCTCTGACAACGAAAATTGTCTTTGAAAATTAAAAATATAAAAGATTCGCCAATATTTTGTTTATTAACGTTTTTACTAATTTTCAGTTCAATTTGTCAAAAATACATCCGGTAAGGTCGTAGCCATCGTTAACGGGTTCACATACTGCGTGACGAAACTGGGGAGGAGAACCACAAACTGGCGCTGCACCTTCGGCAGCAGGTGCAAGTGTCGTTTCACAACGGACAAGGCGTTGAACGTGAACTTCGGGAGGATATCTCCACATGGTCACCCGCCGCCGAAATTCATTATTCACGAAGGAGTGTACCTGAGAGTTTCAAGGAGCATGGAAAGTACCGAATGAATTTAGTCATAGCTGAAAGGGAGATTTTCGGCATTTGGTCGGGTTAGGCACTATGAGAGAAGTTGATTCGTAAGCAGATGGCGGATCTAAGTAATTTGGTCGCGTTAAGACGCTGCCAACCGCCAATGACCTTGATCTCGCATCACACTCGCACCTGTGTCGATTTTCATGCCAGAGAGACAGAGATGTGAAGTGTTCACTCGGTTGCGTGGATACATTTTTCGTTCCTTAGAGGAAAAAATAAATATTACGGAAAATCTAGATGTCAGAACCGAAAATTAAATCCGGCAATCTCTGGATTTTTGTAATAAACAAATTTTTAAAGCAAATATTGTATTATTACTTTAGTTAGAACTGTTTAAAGTTCCTGAAAGATGTGATTTTGGTATTTTTTTTCATCCAGTAGGAGAACATTATTTCATTTTTTAAATTCGACAAGCTTTTCTAAATATAATTAAAAATCACATTTTATTGTGCCAATCAATGAAATACATACGTCTAGAAAACTGCACAAAGATGTCAAATTGGCAGCTGTCTTCCCCTTAAGTCAAACCCATGTGACCGATCATAGCAAACATTGAATTGACATAAGCCGACCAATCACGGAGGTCCGTCAACTGCCTAGGAATCAATTTCCTCGATGGTACATAATTCAATAATAGTTTTAATTAAAATAATAAATAAAATAAAATGAAATAATCTAATAAAAAAATAAAATAATAATACTTTTAACTGTCTACTACTCTAGCTATGTTTGACATCGATAAGGAGGACAAAAATAATTTATGTATAGTGACATGAGACGATCAGATAACGTCCTGTGTCTTGTCTTGTTTACTCAATATCTAATCTTAATTATTATCAGCTAATAAATAAAAATAAATACTAAATACATTTTTCAGTAATGACACATGCAACTATTTAGGCCTGCTACAATTTTTTTCAGTAAGTACAATTTTCATGAATTTAAGACGTTTAAAGACAAGGATGGACAAGGTTCTTCCTATCTTTGAACATTTATCAAAGACTTGGAGGAACTTGTTCCATTGGCGGTGCACGGTACGGGAATCGTGCAACTGTCGTTTCACGACTGACGGCAAGCAGAACGTGACGTCCCCATGCGTCACCAAGCATCGTCATCCAAAACGGGATATACATGACTTCCGAGTAATGAGGACTTGAAGCATACAAAGAAGGTTGTGTTGTCATAGGACATAATATGCTAATTTTATACCAGAAGGAAAGTATTTTTTGATGCTTTCATAGACTTAACGTAACGTAATATTATTCCGAAAAATTCCGACATTTGACTCCATGAAGTGGCGTTTTTCAAATAAATAAACAAAATGGCGTCAATTCTACACATAATGAGCACCGCGTCCAGTATACTAGGTTAAATTTCGAATTTTACCTTAAGTTATACATGGACACAGATAGGCATGGTTATTATAAAATATAGATGGTATGTGGACTTGAACCTAGGAATTAGGATACAATAATATTAGGAACTTACATTCTAATACTTCTGAAATTTTTTCTTGCAGTACATTTCGTGAGGACTAGTTTGGGTACTGTGGCAGTAGAAAAAGACAAACATAAATTCTTTAAGGACTACACGAGCGGGGGCAAAGTCAGATGGCGATGCAGAAAAAAACATTCTGGATGCTTGGCAGCCATCACCACTTTCGGAAATACTGTTTTAAAAATTACAGGAGAGCACAATCATGACTAATGCATAAAAACGTAATATACGTACGATAAAAACGTAAAATCCGCCAAAAAATAACATGATTTTTTATTGTCAGTATATCGAATGCAAATTAAAATCTCTTTATAAGACGTAACCCACTTAATATATTCAAACATATTTAATGGGAAATGATGACTGTCTTAAATAAATATTGTGACGAAAACTGGGAAAACGGCGTTTCACAACTTCGCTTTGTTTAGCTAATATTAAAACATTCATTTCATAATTTGAGTAATGTATAATAATTGCTATTGAGTAAAAAATGAGTGAGGTTTATTTGCATTAAATACTGAAAAATATGTTATCAAGCCCCAGTTTACGAGGTTATACATAGTTTTCAGATTTTACATGCGATAAACGTGATTTATTGTTAGTTTTGATCCGAAGTCTGATTCCGATTTTTATTTTAAGTGCAATGGATCAAGAGTACTTCTGGTAAACTGGTTGCGGTCGCTAATGGCTACACATTCTTCAGACAGAGGGAGAAGAAAAAGACCAATCAAATTGTTTGGGTGTGTACGTTTGGAAACAAATGCAAATGTCAATTTGTCGTTGATGAGAGAAACAACGTTATAGATGCAAGACTAGAGCCTCACCCACACGCCGCACCTAAGTTTGTTATTCACAACGGACTGTATCTTAAAATATAAGATAAGAGGGTTTAAATTCTTAATAAGGGTTAATTCGGTATCACTTATAATTAAGATTTTTAATTATTAAATATTATTATGATCTAGCCTAAATATGTACTAACACTATGCAATGTGTTAAAATATATAAAATTAGTCTAGAATAATATTTTCTCACCTCCGGGCGGAAAACGTCAACTTTCTTCCCGCTGCGCTTACCGATGTTGCCGTTTTCCGCCTCCGTCAATGAGAAAAATAGTGTAGCACGTGAATACGTGATCTGAGACATTTTTTATTTTCCTGCCCTAGGTGCGTAATGTACTAATTCCGTAATTGTAATTTTCAAGTGAAATGGATATTTCTGATTTCAACATACCAGAGAATAAGAAAACAAGTCAAACTGTTTGATGTGTAGTATGTAGAGAACAACTACGATAACATGGCGCGCCCCTCCAAATGACTGTTTCAATGTGTGTAGTCACATCCTTATGAAAGAGTTTGTATGTAGTAAGTATTCAACCAATCACAGTACACGTAATATTTCTGTTAATGCCACTTATTACCAAGATTTGACGACCTCCGTGGCGCAGTGGTGAGCGCGTTGGTAGCTCAAGCCGGATGTCGCGGGTTCGAGTCCCGCCGGCGGAACAAAAAAGTTTATAAAGTTCCTGGGTCATGGGATGTGTATTAAATATAATAAAAATCTTAAATATATGTATAGTATAAAAGTATTAAATATATTTCCGTTGTCTGGTACCTGTAACACAAGTCCTTCAGGTACTTACCACGGGGCCAGACTGACGTGGTGTGAAGCGTCCATAGATATTATTATTATTATTTGTTGGTCAACTAATCATAACTAGCCTACCGCAAGACAACGCACTTCATACGTTTTGACAACGCACTTCAAACGTTTTGAAATTTGGAGGGGCGCGCCATGTTATCGTAGTTGATCTCTACAATGACACAAAGCTTTGTGTCATTGTAGAGATCCATACCAGACGAGTGTAACGTGTAGTGTAACACGAATTCTACGTGTGGACGGCACTACGAGCATTACATGTAACGCTAAGGGTTTATCCATCGGCTGTCGGTTTACGCGCGAGCACAAAGGCTCGTTTGTGCTCGCACATCGCTCGTTTGTGTCCACACTGTTGACGCTAAATACACGTAATCTTACATTACACGTTACACTCGTCTGCACCCGGCTTAAGAAAGTGTACGATTGAAAACAAGTGCCGGTGTCAATTTGTTGTCGATGAGAGAAATAACTTTATAGACGCAAGACTAGAGCCTCATCCACACGCCGCACCTAAGTTTGTTATTCACAACGGAATGTATATTAAAAAAATTAAGGCTCTTATCGATAGCTTATTGTAGAAATAGTTTTGGCTTAGATGTTAGTGGGCTAGATTAAAAGTTACGTCATTAAAAGATAATGTATTTTTTGGGTTTGTTTCGATTAAAACAATTCAAAAAGTTAATTTGCTATCAATTAAAATAGTAGATTAATATAATTTAGCATAACTGCTAAGACTACAAAATATGCTAAAACAATCTAGATTGACATTTTATGTAAGTAATTACTATTATCAAGTGCAATGGATCCGGAACACTTCTGGTAAACTAGTTGCAGTCATCAATGGCTACACATTCTTCAGGAAAAGAGAGAATAAGAAAACAAGTCAAACTGTTTGGGTGTGTACGTTTGGGAACAGGTGCCGGTGTCAATTCGTTGTCGATGAGAGAAACAACGTTATAGATGCAAGACTAGAGCCTCACCCACACGCCGCACCTAAGTTTGTTATCCACAACGGAATGTATCTTAAAGTATAAGATTTTGAATGGCTTAAACGACCGTTTTTTTAATAGTAATTATTTTAAGCTACGTAGAGGTCAGTGGGTTATATTAAAAGCTTCCTCCTTACACATATAATGTTGACACATAAAGATGTTTTTTTTTGCTTTGTTTCAATTACTGCCATTCAAGGGGTTTATTCGCTATCACTTATAATCCAGGATTTTGTATTGTTATTTTTAATTAAATATAATTTAGCCGAACTGCTAAGAGTTCAAAATATGCTAAAACCATCTAGATTTACATGGCATTTTATTTTTCTAGTGCAGTGGGTCACGAACACTTCTGGTAAACAAGTTGCTGTCGTCAATGGCTACTCATTTTTTAAGAAAAGGGAAAATAAGAAAACAAGTCGAACTGTTTGGGGGTGTACGTTTGGAAACAGTTGCAGGTGTCAATTCGTTGTTAATAAAACAAATAACATTATAGACGCAACACTGGAGCATGCCCACGACGCACCAAAGTTTATTATACACAACGGAATTTATATTAAACCTATAGCGTACAAGAAAAGACTTGGAGATTGCTTATTTAAACAACTCCGTACAAAATAATGAATTTATTCTGCACTACTAACATTGAGATGTACTACTAAGCAACTACGATACCAGAGATTACAAACTACATACCAGAGATTACAAATATATTGATGGAATGATGTTTTTTTTTAGTAATTTGGGGTCGTCTATGGGCTGTTCGCCCATATCCTTTTTTGTTAACTTAGTATTTAAATTGTAGTCCATCACGCCATGGTCTTTTTATATGTATATATGTATAGAATACATATTATAATATATACACATTAAAGTAATATTGTCATTGTTGAAATTAGAATAAAATGTCGCATGTCATTATAATTTACCTAATCACGTTAATCTGTAAACATTCATTAGAGTACTAGATTGGAGGGTTGGAGGCCTGGTGTCTTGAAATACAAGCAGGTAACTGCTTAGTTTAAGACGCCAGTCTCCCCACAAAATATGTGCACTGTATTGTTAATATTATAAAATATGTAAACTTTTTATCGGAACGGAATTATTTTGGCTGTAGTCAATTTTTAGAATTTTATATATTGTATAATATTATCTATTAGTCTTCTGTATAATAATTGAATATTTTATGGTGTACTTTAGAAGATTACAACAAGCCCTGACACAAAAAAAAAAAAATATGTAAACTGATTATTGTGACTTATATTATATGTAATAATTTATTGGAATGATGTTAGGCTACGGGCGATTGTAGGACAATTAGAGGTCGGGCAAATCGAGCTCCCTCCTGTAGTCCTCGATGACGTAGTTAATGATTATTTTCAAATCTTTTATTCAAACAATTTATTTTCCTCAATTTGTAATATTCTAGACACTTGTAAGATATTTTGCTCAAGAACACTCACAATTCAAAGTCTGATTGTACTTTTTGTTTTAAGTGCATTGGGTTAAGAACACTGCTGGTAAATTTCTCGGTATCGTGAAAGGCTACACATTCTACAGGAAACGAGAGAATAAAAGAACAAGTCATTTTGTTTGGTTATGCACGTATGGGAGCAGATGCAAGTGTAAATTCGTTGTTGATGGGAAAAACAACATAATAGACGGAATACTGGAGCATGCACACGCCGCACCTAAGTTTATTATATACAACGGAGTGTATATTAAAACATAAGTCATAAGGTCTAAAGTTTTGTATAATAGTCTAAAGTATTTATTTATTGATTGATTCTCTAACAGAATCATATATAATAGAATACAGAATAATACAATTGAGTTTTTTAAATGGATGAAATGTGTTTGAATGAAAGGTGAAATACAACATGAACACTTGAACAGTATGATCTTTGTAATTTTTATGGTCACATTTTTTTGGAAATATTGATGGGTTTATTTAACAACAGACTACATATTATTTTAAGTATTTTATTCAAACAATATATTTGTCCCAAGTTGTTATTAAGATTCTAGTAACGTCTTGTAAGACATTTTGCTAACGAACGGTGCAATTCAATGTCTAATTGTGTTTTTTGTTTTAAGTGCATTGGGTTAAAAAAACTTCTGGTAAACTTATCGGTGTCATCAACGGCTACACGTTCTTCCGAAAACGACATCACATAAGAACAGGTCATTCCGTTTGGATATGCACTTATGGGTACAGTTGCAAGTGTCAATTCACTATTGATGAGAGAAACAACGTCATCAACGTAAGGTCGGGTCCTCACCATCATCCCCCGCCGCAGTTTGTTATTCACAATGGCGTGTACCATAAAGTCAGGATCTAAAGGGGACTAATAGTCTAACTGACAGAAACAGGGCATAGAAAGTGTTTAAATCGATACTAGTATTACAAGCATGAGTGTGTACAAAGTACGTTAATTTTCTATCATGTACATAGCGTTATGAGCAGTAGCCTCGTAAAGTTTGTGTAAATGTGTAAGTGAAATCTAAATTATTCATATTTTATTCTGTGATGCAATTCATTTTTGTTGTTATTAAACTGATTCAAAATTAAAATCCATGGTTTTTAGCAGTACTGTGTGATGTGTCTATATTACACGTTGTGCGTTTATAACTTAGAATTATACAATGCTATTTATTAAGAATTAATGTTAATAAAACAAAACTTTACTGACTATTTTATCTAGTTTATTAACGTACTCAAAAGCTAAATCACTACTCAGTCATTCATAATCGCAACACACATGACATATTTTTACAATCCACGACTCTAGCTAACTTTTTTATAGTCAAGTGGGTGAAGACGAAGTCAGGCAAAAGTGCTGGGTGAGCATATGTACTACGAGCTGAGCCGCCACGGCACGCGGACGACCTGGTGCTGCTTCACCACATCCTGTACCTGCAGCTTTACCGTCAACAGGGACACCATCGTGCGCATGCCCGCTGTCCACCAACACCCCCCCACCGAAGTTCCTCATCAAAGATGGCGTTATTATCAACATATTCAAGAAATTGTGACATCTGCTACGATGAATGTTTCCCGTGCAAATAACGGAAAACTCACATTTTGCTACAAGCAACCCACGCCTTCTCCGTGGTATATGTTTTTATAAAATTCAGTATTGACATCCCCTGCATAATGTACTAGCGGTCGCCCGCGTGTCCGTCCGCGGCTCCGCTCGCGTGGATGTTGGTTACCGCTGCAAAAAGCCTTCCCAGGAAAGGCACGGTCAGCAAAATGATTCCCAGGTCAATTTGACGACCTCCGTGGCGCAGTGGTGAGCGCGTTGGTAGCTCAAGCCGGAGGTCACGGGTTCGAATCCCGCCGACGGAACAAAAAAGTTTATAAAGTTCCTGGGTCATGGATGTGTATTAAATGTGTGTATCATATAATAAAAATCTTAAATATATGTATGATATAAAAAATATTAAATATATTTCCGTTGTCTGGTACCTATAACACAAGTCCTACAGGTACTTACCACGGGGCCAGACTGACGTGGTGTGAAGCGTCCATAGATATTAAATATTAATATTAAATTCACAGACACCGACACTAATATAACATCGGCGACGCAGTCATTATCCGCAGGCTGCACAGATTGTCTTTCTGTGGATGTCAATGTTGTTAATGATGAAAATATTTAAATGTAATAATTAAATCTCGTCTCTCCCGAACGCGTACCCCGCCTTAACGACGCCCACTTCGCAACGTGCAGCAGAAATCGTAATATTTAAATTTCGCCACAACTTCAAAACCAAACGTCTAGTTTTAATCATTCACAGACCAAATATTATCTACATTAACTGTAAGTACTTAGTGATGAAATATTTTATTTTGATAAGGGTTATTAGCATGAGTAAAATAAACGCGTTTAAATATAGTCCAAAAAATTCAAGATTTTTTTTAAAAATCGGCCAAGTGCGAGTCGGACTCGCGCACGAAGGGTTCCTCCGTACCGATGCAGAGCAAAAATAGGCTAAAAATTGTGTTATGTGTGTATGGGAGCCCCCCTAAATTTTTTATTTTATTTTATTATTATTATTATTAATTATTACAAAAGACATATATTTAAGGCCTTCGTCAAAATTTGAAGTCTTATTTAATACCTTCGTCAAAATATCCTGCTGCCATAATTGATATAGAGCAAAAAATGCCAAAAAAATCAAGTTTGCTGTATGGGAGCCCCTTTAAATATTTATTTTAATTTGTTTTTAGTATTTGTTATAGCGGCAACCGAAATACATAATCTGTGTAAATTTCAGAAGTCTAGCTATAGCGGTTCTTGAGTTAGAGCCCGGAGACAGACAGACGGACGGACGGACGGACAGACGGACAGACAACGAAGTCTTATTAATAGTGTCCCGTTTTTACCCTTTGGGTACGGAACCCTAAAAAATAAAATCTTACCTCTTTATAATATTAGTGTATAATGTAGATTAATGTAGATTGATGTAGTGTAGTCTGAATATGATGATTGAAATGACTCGATATTGTCCGCTTTTGGATTGCCCTTATTTGCATGAAAATCTAGTCAACGCCAAATGAATCTGAGAAAATTAATGGTGTTGGATGCATATTATTTTAATATTTTTTGAAGTAAAATACTTGAAATAATATTAAAATAATATTCAAACAATTTATTTGCCGCAATTTATAATTAAGATTCTAGACACTTGTAAGCTATTTTGCTAACGAACAATGCCATTCAATATCTAATTGTACTTTTTGTTTTAAGTGCAATGGATTAAAAAAACTTCTGGTAAGTTTACTAGAAGTTTCAAATACTATAAATATTGTATAATAGAGGAGTGAAGTTCTTCTCTCAGCTCTCGCTGGCATCCATCTCAGTCCCACCCCGAATCCTTCAGGGATTTTTCATGTTACTTCCCAAACTTTTGAAACATTTGTACTTGTGTGAATAGCTGCTTGTTTTTGCATTATGTTAACCATAATCTAAATCATAATCCATCAAATTTAGCACCCAGTAAGTCACATAAGTAGATGTATAATATAATATAATATTAAAATTGTATAATATAATGCAAAACATTCTGTTTGGATATGCACTTACGGGTACAGCTGTTGTAAGACGTGTCAATTCACTATTGATGAGAGAAACAACGTCATCAACGTAAGGTCGGGTCCTCACCATCATCCCTCGCCGCAGTTTGTTATTCACAATGCTATTTATTAAGAATTAGTGATAATAATAAAACAAAACTTTACTGACTATTTTATCTAGCTTATTGATGTACTCAAAAGCTAAATCACTACTCAGTCATTCATAATCGCAACACACGTGATATATTTTTACAACCCACGACTCTAGCTAACTTTCTTTATAGTCAAGTGGGTGAGGACGAAGTCAGGCAAAACCATGGCTGTGCTGGGTGAGCACACGTACTACGAGCTGAACCGCCACGGCGCGCAGACGACCTGGTGCTGCTCTACCTTCTCCTGTACCTGCAGCTTCACCGTCTACAGGGACACCATCGTGCGCATGCCCGATGTCCACCAACACCCCCCACCGAAGTTCCTCATCAAAGATGGCGTTATCATCAACATATTCAAGAACTTGTGACATTTGCTACGATAAATGTTTCCCGTACAAGTAATGGAAAACGCACATTTTGCTTTAAGCAACACACGTCTTTATTTAAAAAGAAAAACAATGTTGCTATCCTCTTTTTATTAATAAAATATAAAATTAATAATGAATCTAAACTGTCTCGACGTTGTTATGAGCAACTACATCACTTTTGGCTGCTTGCCCTTATTCGCATGAATATTTAAATATATCTAGTCAGCGCCAAATGAATGTGAGAAAAGTTCTAGTTCTCATTGCTAAGCCACTATAATAATTATAAAATAAAGAAATCTATTGATACATTTACTGAATGTTGATTTAAATTACAAAATAACTGGAAGGCTTGGCTTGAATATGATCTGAAAACTTTTTACGACAGAAGTATTGAATAGCTATGCAATATTTTGCTTGGCTCCTTTTACATTTCATGTTTTGGTGGGATTAAGTATTACATCAACTGTCAAATTATCATTTTGTTTCTTGATCTGTTATTCCGCAAACATTAATGATAATAAATATTCTTGTACTATTTAAAACTTATTCAAAATAAAAAATGTGGTGTAAGAGGGTTTTCAATTATTATTAGTGGTTTTAAATTGGTTTTGAAGGTAGGTATTTCTTACTGAAATGCTATTTTGGTTACCATTTAATAATTAGTACTTATTTTTGTCATGTTTTTATTGAGATTTACATTATTAGATTAGAGTATTTCATATACTTGTAGATGTGCCAAATTATATTTTGTCGATATGTAAGTGAGCCGTCAATACATAGGTACAATTAGAATATAAACATTCTGTTTATTAATGAGTAAATTTTTTAACAAGCCATATAATATTAAGTAAATATAACTATTAAGTACTACAAATTTAAGTACCATCGAGGAAATTGATTCCTAGGCAGTTGACGGACCAACGTCATTTGGTCGGATCATGTCAACTCAATGTTAATTGTGATCTGTTGTGGCTGGGTTCGACGTAATGCGACCAAACTACGTATATCCCCCATCTGCCTAGGTATCAACTTCTCTGATAGTTGGTACAATTGATAAATAATACATAATATTACATTAAAGATTTGTAATTTTATTTTACCTTCTTATATAGGAAGCTATAACCTTCTTATACATCTCTTAATTGCATAGATACTATACAGGGTGCAATTAAACCTTCCTGCCAAATTTTTTCCAGGGCTTAGGTATTATTTTGAGAGTCCATTTAACCAAAAAAATTGGGTTTTTTTTTCAATGACATATTTTATCCCATTTAAAATCGTTGCAGAATGGTTACTCGCGGCGCGGGGTAATGATCGGGGGTGACGCGGGATGAAGCGCGCGCGCGGGGGCACGCCACGCGCGGCCGACGCATCGTGTCCATTAATTGTAGTGTTTTTTAGGATAACTTTCGGGAGCTATTTCTCAACATTTTAGTACTGAGTGAGTATAAAAGAACAAATACGTATATTTTTATTTTTAACAAGGATTAATATATCAAAATTTGTCAGGAAGGTTTAATTGCACCCTGTATTGTGCAATAGTCTCAAGCATAGTATATCGAACAGTATCATTAACAAACATTCCATTCCAGTTGAATGGGTGATGAACAAAGTGGGGAAGCTGGTGGCTGTGGTCGACGGGTTCACGTACTACCAGAACAAGGAAACCCTCAGCACCACTGTGTGGCGGTGCACCAAAGGCAGCTCCTGCAAAAGCCGCTTCACCACAGACAAGAACAGAAAGATCGTGAGGATGAGCAAGGCACCCCACTTCCACCCAGCGCCACATTTCATCATATACAATGGTATGCTTATCAAGGTTTAGAACATCGTAAATGTGTGGAGATAATGTTCCGACTCACGGTTCAGAGTATTATAACCCTCAAGGTCTTGTCGACAAAAGTTATTATGCTCTGAAGCTTAGCCTACCGTCCCCTGATATAGATAGATGGTATAATAAAAATGTTCTTAAAACGGGGGAATTAGTATCTTTGAAGAAATAGATACTACTCTCATGTAGTGTAAAGTTGCGTCATTAAAATATTTCATATTATGTCGCCAATATATAAATATTTCATATTATGAAATATTTATATATTGGCGACATAATATGAAATATTTAAAAGAAATTTTTCATATTATGTCGCGATTGATATAAATTTCAAGAAGACTATACTTTCTAAACAGCGCTTACTTTAATTTTCTTTATAAAACGTAACGCTTATTTGACATTCCAATTAAAAAAAAAAAAAACATAATGAAAAAAAATGTAAATCTATGCATATATGTTTCTGTATTTTTTATTTTAACAAAACTTGTTATATTTTTCGTTTGTGAAAATATTGTCACGCCTTTTTCTGTACAATGAGTAAATGAGATAATACGAGATTTAACTTAGGCTCGATTTATATGCGTCTGTGCAAACGAGCGATTTGGCAGCTACGCCGGCCTTGAGATCACAAGTAATAAAATAGAAACAAATAAAAATAGAAACATCGCTGAAAGAATGACTCCGATAGCTTAAAAATTCGCCAAGATATGACAATTCAAACATCACATAAAATACACCTGCCCGAAACGCTCCATACAAAGTGCTACGAAAGAATGACGTCACTCTTTCGTAGTTTGTATGCATCGGGAGAGAACTTTGTTCGATAGGTATATTAAGTATTGCGTTTATGAAAGTGGTTTCATAACAAAAGTTGCTTTTAATTGCATAAGTTATGGAATGGTATACAAATATTAAGAAATTTAATTGAAAAAAAAATCGACTTGATCATCCAACTTTGAAGGCGCATAACAAAAAAAAATATACAAAATATGCTATCGAGCTGAAATTTTGGGAACACTTATTTTTTTACCGTGATTTCTTTATTTTATTAACAAAATTCGCTAAATTTTGACCTTGTCATCATCCCTATTGTACGTAAATGACAGCGCGACCGCGCCTCTATTTACATAAATCGTTAGACATACATATTCTATCCTTCGTTCCCTTAACGTGTACTCCTCAGTTGTAGAATGGTTCGACTCATATCTTCGGGGACGCTCGCAGCGGGTTCGATCTGATGAGGTTATCTCGGACTGGTGTGATCTCGATGCGGGGGTCCCACAAGGTGGCGTTCTCTCTTCTCTTTTATTCTCAATTTTTATTAACACAGTAAACTTCCTTAGTCATTTTGCT
The DNA here is from genome assembly GCA_905333045.1 of Lysandra bellargus. Lineage (NCBI taxonomy): Eukaryota > Metazoa > Arthropoda > Insecta > Lepidoptera > Lycaenidae > Lysandra > Lysandra bellargus. Next base: position 1,193,547 of record HG995322.1, on the reverse strand, counting down.
ATGTAACTTCCATCTCTATGCAGATGACTTGCAGATTCATCGTCAATCATTGAAAGCATTAGTGCCGCAGTCAGCGACGTTAATGCTGATCTACAGTGGATTGCAGATTGGGCTAACTCTTTTCGTCTATTGGTGAATCCCAAAAAGTCACAAGCCATTATCATCGGTAGTAAGTTTATGACTCAGCGCTTGCACAATGTCCCCAAGGTCATGTTTAATGGTACTCTGATTGATTACACGAACGCAGTGACAAATCTTGGCATAATTATAGATAATAATTTGTCCTGGAATGCTCAGGTCAATGATATCAGCAAAAAGATGTATCATGCACTACACAAGCTTAAGACCCTTCAAAATTTCTTGCCCTTGAATACGAAAATCCTTCTAGTTCAAACCCTTATATTCCCTATCCCTAGATTACGCGGACTCCTGCTACTTGGACGTTACTGAAGAGCTGTTATCAAAACTGGAACGGTTGCAGAATCTCTGCATCCGTTTCGTGTTTAGTTAATCCTTTAAAGTTAATCCTTCTAGTTCAAACCCTTATATTCCCTATCCCTAGATTACGCGGACTCCTGCTACTTGGACGTTACTGAAGAGCTGTTATCAAAACTGGAACGGTTGCAGAATCTCTGCATCCGTTTCGTGTTTGGGCTAAAAAATTACGACCATGTATCAGCATTTCGATCGAAATTAAAGTGGCTCCCGATCCGGCTCCGGCGTAATTCCCATATCCTTTACAATCCCATATCTCCATCTTACCTTCTAGATCGTTTCAATTTTGCTCGACCTCTTGACATGCCGTGCAGGTCTAACGTGAGGACGAATCTATCCCTCCCCTCCCATCGCTCCAACTTCTTCTCCTATTCCTTTACCGTTCATGCAGATTGCAGTTAGACTATGGAATTCCCTTCCCCACACCATTCGTGACAGCCCCTCCTTCCCTGTCTTTAAGAAGCGACTAAAAGAGCACTACCTCAACAATGAATCCTAAAGCTCTAATTAAATATACATATAGTATGTATTTGTTTATTTTAGTATGTATTTTTGTAAGTAGGTACTTACATATTTATTATATTATAACATATTTATTATCTTGTATATTATTATATATAAATATGTATTGTATTTGTAGTATATAATTATATTATTATCAATTATAATAGTATGTGTATTATTCTATATACATTTATAAAATTTATCTGTGCATGCCCTATCTGATATTTCCCATCACATTTCTCTCCGTAGGGCTGCTGGGCTGGAAGAAATTTCTGTTAGAGATAATCAGTACCTGTTGTGTCGTTTTTCTTCTGTGTATATTTCGTGTTAAAAATGTGTGTGTGCAATAAATCTATACTAATATTATAATTGGGAAGAGTTTGTTTGTTTAAACGCGCTAATCTCAGGAACAACTGGTCCGATTTGAAAAATTCTTTCAGTGTTAAATAGCCTATTGACCTAGAAAGGCTATAGGCTATATTTTATCACACAAGACTAATAGGAGCGAATAAATAGAGGAATATGTGGAAAAACGGGGGAAATTATATGAAAGGGCTTATTTGAACGCGCTAATCTCAGGAGCTACTGGTCCGATTTGAAAAATTATTTCAGTATTAGATAGCCCATTTATTGAGCAAGGCTATAAGCTATATTTTATCACGCTTAAACTAATTGGAGCGAAGAAATAGAGAAACATGTGAAAAAAACGGGGGAAATTATATGAAATTGCTTATTATCTTAAGGGCCCTCTCTCCCTAAATTAGCAGGTCGATTGTCTGTCAGTGCGAATATCGACGTAAATGACATTAAAATAACATTCATAACAGCGCGCCTTGTACGGTGGCGGTTATGACGCTCGCCGCGTCCATGATAGGGCGAAATAGGAGAAAAAACCTTTTTAAGGCTTAATATAATACATATTTCAAAAAAGTAAAAAAACCAAATTATTAACTTATGTATTGGAAAGCAGTAGATATTTTTTATATATTCTTTTGATAAATAATGAAGGAGTAAAGTGGTTTCATTCAACTATTTGGAGGTGATTTGATTTTTTATTTATTTATGCGATACCGATAGAAAAAATATGGCAAAACCAAATTACATATTATCATGTAGATTACTAATTATTTTTTTCAGATATAATTTGTCTGTTAATGCCGATGAAAAGTTGTTTCATCTGCACGCTTTTTTCGAAAGAGCAGCCTTAAGAACTGCTGGAGCAATTTTTATGTTATTTGGCAAACATGAAGAATAGATCACGTGAAGAGACAGGCTATTTTTTACGGAAAAATATACGGTTGCGTGAAATTCCTAAATTACGCAAGCAAAGCCGCGCGGAACATCTATACAGGGTGTAACAAAAACTAGTGATAATACTTTAGGGTGTGTACGTGTTCCCTGTAAAGAGTTCACTGTGAAAGTAGCAGCGCTGAAAGACCAAAAAATTTTTTCACTTTTGTATGGGGAAACTCGTGACGCTCGGGCCCTTGCCCATACAAAAGTGAAAAAAAAATTTTGGTCTTTCAGCGCTGCTACTTTCACAGTGAACTCTCTACAGGGAACACATACACACCCTAAAGTATTATCACTAGTTTTTGTTACACCCTGTATATTATAATAAAATCGTAGGAATGACAATTCTGTATATTTAATATATTTGTACAATAAATAATACTTGGGATGCGCCATTTGATCTACTATGCTAACGCGGACGAAGTCGCGGGCAACAGCTAGTAGTAAATAAATAAAAATAAATAAATATTATGCTGTTGCTTGTGATCCACAATGTGCCAAACCGCTCATTCGCGCGGGTGCATATAAATCCACCCTAAACCTTGATAGCTAAGGGTGGCTAAGGTGAAGTCAGCACTAAAGACTCATGTATTATAATCAACTTGAATACTTTACCAAAGAATTTGTATGTAGACACACTTCATAGTAGTCATATATTTTTTTTTTATTTTTTTTATATTTGCATAACAAAATATACCTACACGGCCAATTTTTATGATTATGATATTCATTTGTTCACATAATTTTTTGTGATTTCAAATCATACGAGGATAAATACTTAAATCAAACTAGTCAAGAAGTTTTAAAATATGTATATTTTAAGTGTAAGTAATAGTGATTAATTTATATTATTATATAAGAACATAATTGTACATTACGAAATAAAATTAATTATTGAGTGATATTCACGGATTTTTATTTATGTTTTTATGAAACTTCTGTTGAAGTTTTCCTTTTTGCCCTCCCGTATGTCGCCGGTTACATGGTCAAATTTTTATCAATCTGATCCATCAATCAGGTAAAGATTGACGATAATTTAATTTTAATCTAACCCACGGATTGATTGATTGATCGTATTTTTGATATGAACTTTTTAAACCCATCAATATTCCGTCAATTGAAGCGTCTGAAGCGTCCAATCAGATTGATGGATCAGATTGATGAAAATTTGACCGTGTAACCTGTGACTGAACAAAAAAAAAATGTTTTTCAATTAAATAATTTTTCCATGTTTTATCATTGGCAGAGTCGGCCACGAAATTGAAAATGGTGAAGACCTTAAAGGGGAACGTGGCAGCTGTGTGGGACGCTCAAACCTACTACCGGTTTCGAGAGTCATCTTCAACTATGGAATGGCGCCGCGCTGCTCCTCCGGAAAGCGTTGCAGTGCTCGCTTCATAACCGACAAGAACCTTACGGTCACTCGCACGAATATCGCACATAACCACGAACCCCCTGAGTTCGCTGTTTGTGACGGAATCCTTATGAAGTTTAGGACTAATTAACTCTGGAAAGACAGGACCAAGAGCGGTCAGACACTGCCGCCGTGTTCCACTTGACGTTAAAAACGATCAAAACTTGTAACGAAAGATGTTTTAACGTGACAGGGCTAATTTAAATGCCTTTTAGATATCAACTACGATAACATGGCGCGCCCCTGCAAATGACTGTTTCAATGTGTGTAGTCACATCCTTATGAAAGAGTCTGTATGTAGTATTACTAGTTAGTATTCAACTAATCACAGTACACGTAATATTTCTGTTAATGTCACTTATTACCAAAATTTGTTGGTCAACTAATCATAACTAGCCTACCGCGCAGCTCGCAAGACAACGAACTTCAGGCATCCATTACACGGTAGGTTCCTCGTCAGTCAATTCCATCAATCATGAATAACGTTTGACTGATGGACTGACGAATATATCTAGATTTTCGTCAATCACCGTCAGTCACGCTCTTACACGGTAGGTTACCTATCAGTCATAACTGTGCTAGAACTGACAGCAAAACCTACCGTCTAATGGATGCCTCAAACGTTTTGACAACGCACTACAAACGTTTTGAATTTTGGAGGAGCGCGCCATGTTATCGTAGTTGATCTCTACCAATTGTACATATATTATTGTATAAAAATAGTTAACATTTTAGACTAAGATTTTCTAACTTAATTTTAAAAAATCGGACATCTACGTATTCATTGGAATTATTTGTGTCTGAAATATCCGAGATTTTTAACGTAATTCTTCTTATAATTTTTTATAATATTTTTGAGTTAGCATATTAAACCATTTAACATTATAATATTATGTTCTTTAGTTTTATTTACAATAACTAGTAAATATTTCGTTTTTCATATTATTGTATCAATTTTTAATGTCACACGTATGTCATTCTACAGTTACCTGGGTGAAGAACACTAACGGGAAGATTATTGCTTTACTAAACGAATACATCTTCTGTAACAATAAGAAGACGCACGCAAATATTTACTGGCGCTGCTCATCAAAGCCTTGTAAAAGTCGCTTTAGAACCGACATGGAGTCTACAATATCTCGCCTAGTCGAAGAACACAACCATGATCCACCAAAATATGTTATCCATGCTGGAACCCTAATAAAGATGTAAATAAAACATGTTTATATTTTCTACTAGCTTTTACCCGCAATTCTGTACACGTTATCGCATAATAACGAAGATGAATAATTTTTCCTGTTTTTCAACATTTTCCACTGAGTCTTCGCTCCTATTAGTCGCAATGTGATGTTACATAACCTAATGGCCTTTCTCATAATATGGAGTTTACATCATATTATATGATGCAAAAATAATCCAAATTTCACCATACTTCCTGAAAAAAAAGCGCCCAAACAGGCAAACAAATTTTATTTTTCTTACATCGTGTTGTTCTTCAAAACGTCTTACAGCAGGCTTTGCTTCTAGTGTGCGATTTTTTTACAACTACGTACCTTCTTAACATTTAATATAAGTTATTTTGTTCCACAGTTAAACTAGTCAAGAACACTAAAGGGAACGTGCTAGCTGTGCTTAACGGCCACACTTTTTTTAAATATAGAACGACGCACACAACAACGGAGTGGCGCTGCTCTTCCGGAAGAAATTGTAAAAGTCGTTTTATCGTCGGGGAGGACTCTACTGTACAACGCGTCACTCACAACCACAACCACAACCATCCAAGATTTATTATTAATGACGATGATATACTTGTACGTCTGAAGTATTAGGGGAAAACTACCCAATCGTTGGCATTTGTACTATTCTTGGCAGCTTAGATTCATAGAAGACAAGGAATGCCAATAATACTATTTTCTGTAATGTGAACTCTTGAAGTGTAAATAATGATGCATAATATGATTCAATATCAGCTGCGCAGGTTCCTCTAACTTATTCCTATATCTAAATTATTCTAAACCATCACAGTTGTATAGATTATTATACAAGGCTGCTTGCAGTCCAATCAGGTCCCTACTATGAAACTGGCAAGGGGCTACCAATGCAGCAGAATCAGTTACTTATTGTTGGAATATTTCATAATAAAATGAAAACACAATATTATTATGATAATTTTTTTATAATACGTAAATTACATTATTTCTAGTTTTATTTTTATTTTAAATTATCACTTTTGCTTTACAGTAACGTGGGTTAAGAACACTAAAGGTAGCATAACTGCTGTACTAAACGGTAATACTTTCTATATAAATAAAGAAACCCATACAAATACTTACTGGCGCTGCTCGGCAAGAAACTGTAGAGGACGCATAGTCACGGACAGGAACTATAGAGTAACACGACTATTTGAGCAACACAACCACAATCCTCCAAAATATATCATTCGCGAAGGAATCCTAATAAGGATTTGAGTATCCATTAATATCAATACTATAGTATATTCAAGTGTTATGTTATTGGTATACTTCTAATTTTTTACACCAATATTTTTTTAATAAAAATTATTAAGTACTTTTTTATGTTTTCTTTAAACCCCCTACAAAAAGAGGGGTTTTATAAGTTTGACGTGTCTCTGGCTAAATGTATGTATGTGCGTGTGTGTGCATGATCGAGAGTATTCCTAGCAATAACTAGTTTATCATCATCGGCCCGCTGCAGTGCTGGAAATTTTAGGTTTATCTATTTAAAGAAAGGTTGTAAGCATCTTCTAGTGATTTGATCTACTCAATATTTTTTATTCTGACACTAAAGGTGGCTTTCGGGTCTTTGCCGCGGGCGACTGCGACCGGTAAAAATTCAAATAAAATGCTACTTTATGACATTGAATATAAGTATCATTTTCTACTGACATTTGCGTACGCTGCCGCCGGCGGTGGCGTAAAAGCTATTATAGACCGTAGAGTAAAATAAAAACTATCGCCTATGTCATAAAGTGGCATTCCGTTTGAATTTTCGTCGGTCGCGGTCGCTCGCGGCAAAGATCCGGAAGCCACCTTTAGAGTTTTGAATCAAGGGTTGTTTTAAAATTTCCTAATTTAAAATTTCAAAGGTTAGTCAGATATATTATGTCTGCTTCACAGTGACCTGGGTGACGAACGTTAAAGGGAAGATGACGGCCTTATTGAACGGCCATACCTTCTACAACAACAAGGAGACACGTACAACTATAGAGTGGCGCTGCTCCTCCGGCAGAAGCTGTAAAGGCCGGTTCATCACCGACAAAGACTATACAGTGACTCGTATAGTCGACGAACATAACCACAATCCTCCGAAATATATTATACGTGACGGAATCCTGATAAAGTTTTGATTCCTTACTTATTTTGTATTTGTTGTATTCTCGTTAATCACAAAAATAAATGGCTTGTTAAATTAATAGAAAATATATAATTAAACCTTTTTTATAAATATAGTACCGTTAAAGCCAGTCCTCACGGCGCGTTGCGTCAGCAATGACAGGCTCTTAGTAGAAACAAATTCTTCTGCTAATTCGTACGAGCAAAGTGTTCATTAAAATGTTTGTAAACTGTTTTAATTTTACAAGGACTCTACACATTTTCTGATTAATTAAAATTTTTACAACTTTATTTTGTTCCGCAGTCACCTGGGTGAGGACTGAGGAACAACAACGGGTATCTCGTAGCCGTGTTGGACGGTTATATTTTCAACAAGAAAGAATAAACACAGAAGTCAATAATATGGCGGTGCTCGCGAAGGGGGACTGTAGGGGGCGCTTCATCATGAACAGGAACATGGAAGTGACGCGTATCATCAATGAGCACAACCACCTGTCCCCGGTGTTCGTTATACACAACGGAATTCTTATACGCAGTAAGAGAAGAGTAGGGAAAACTGGAAGGCTATATTAAGCCTCGTTCGTTTGTGACGTGAATGGCAGTGCTAGTTGTAATTTCGTTGATGCACCAAAATATTATAGTTATTCGACTTTAAGTTGTCTCTTTACTTTTTTTTCATATGGGACGTAATTTTTTTACTAATGATTTTGTTTGCAATTGTTAATTTCTTTCAATATGTCTATTATATGGTTTGGCAAATGATTGCTTAAATAACTTTTTTAATATTTTCGAGGTGAGACCGCACCAAGCCTAACTTCCATATTGGAGCGCCGTGTCGGATGATTCTGTTGCCACCTAGTATTTGACGTTACTTTTCTCGTGCTGCAGTTTCACCTTGTGCGGTCTTGCCTTAGTTTTAACTTTGGAATTGTACCATTAAATTAAGTTGAGCATTATATTTGTTTCACTTTAATAAAAATAAATGTCAGTTTTTGAGTTCGGACACCAGTGTCCTTTGTTTTCGCCGTAAAACATTCATCTGGCTAATCAACTTTGAGTTTCTTCTCTCCTTTCTGAACAGTGAAGTTACTACGTACTCTCTTGTCTGACCACATCGGTACGAAGTCCGTGTTGGTTTTTTGCAAAAAATATTTTATATAACGTAACGTAACGTTGTATTTTAAACAAAATGGTAGTAGTTTATATATTTGTGGACATTTGTGGACAGTTGATTAAAACAACATTTTTATTTCAGTTAAAATTGTAATGAACAGGGCGGGCAAGGAAATAGCCCTGCTGAACGGTTACACATACTATTTGGCCAAAATAAGCTCGCACACTCTAGCTTGGAGGTGTACTAGAGGGAAAGTCTGCAAGTCTCGGTTCATATCGACTAAGGATTTGGTTATTGTGAGGTCACAGATAGCACACGAACACCATCCGTCAGCTTATTACTTGGACAATAGCAAAAGATATTATAAATTATAAAAAATATTGTGTTCATAAAATACATACTTACTTCATATTAGTTCCGGTTCCTGGGACTCGTTATTCGTTAAACCCCACCGCGTACCTTCCGAGTTCGTACTTTTGGGAAAATAGGGGGAGAATAGTTTTTTTTTATGCAATAAGGGGGCAAACGAGCAAACGGGTCACCTGATGGAAAGCAACTTCCGTCGCCCATGGACACTCGCAGCATCAGAAGAGCTGCCGGTGCGTTGCCGGCCTTTTAAGGAGTAATTGGGGAGGGTAGGGAAGGAAATAGGGAAGGGTAGGGAAGGGAAAAGGGTAGGGGATTGGGCCTCCGGTAAACTCACTCACTCGACGAAACACAGCGCAAGCGCTGTTTCACGCCGGTTTTCTGTGAGGACGTGGTATTTCTCCGGTCGAGTCGGCCCATTCTTGCCGAAGCATGGCTCTCCCACGTCAAAAGTAAATATAATTACATACAAAATAGTTACATAAAACGTGCTTATTTTTTTTTCAATTTTTCCTTTCATGCAAAAGTTCCAAAACTTACGCGTCCTTTGTACTAAACTGAAACTGAATTTGATGGAAAAATTAGACTGAATGTGCTAGAACATTTACCCCTATTTTGCCAGACATAATGAAACTCGCAACGAAGTATTTTATTATAAGATATTTGTAAAAATTATAGGCTATATTATCGAAATTATGTATTAACGTTTTTTTATTACGTATCTAGGACCTAGGTGTTGAAATCACCTTGATTTTTTTAAAACCTCCATAAGCACAAAAGACTTTACACAGTTTTTGTTTTCTACTATAATAATTGTACCTAAGTTAAAGCTAAATGAAATTATAAATTTATAATTTTGTTTGTTTGTTTCTCTATCTACTCTGCATTTTTGAGAAAATAAAATAAAATGAATAATATACTTTTAATAATTTCTTCATAAAGGTGCCAGGTGATTTTGTTACAAATATGAGGAAATATGATAATTATTATAATATTATATAGTTCAATGTGTCGCGACACCAGTGACAGTGAGAGAGAAAAAGAAATTGAGAGCCAATTTGTCAATTAAATATAGGTATTATTTATTAACATACATCATAACATTAAAGGATAGGACACTGGTGTTGTGACACATATAAATACGCCTTGTCCTATTGAATGTTGGGTCTGTACCTGTGGTCTATACCTAACTTGAAAGTTTCAGATATTGTCAGCCGAGACGAATTCAACACACACTTACAAAACTACTACATTATGATAAATAAAAAAAGCAAAAAATTGGAGTGGACGAGTGATAGAATACAAAATGTTATTCGATTGTTGAACGAATACAGTAGCAGAAAAGCTCAAGGCAGACGAGCGTCGAGCACTCACTACTATTACGCGAGCAAATACGATCTTATGAATATTGGGAGCCAACAAATTTTAATTGTTAAGAAAAAGCATATTTCAGGACCTACAATACAGATCGTACCCAAGGAGGAATATTACAAGACGATATTCGACGCACATGTTGCAACCGGACATGGAGGTCGAGACAAAATTATTCGCTATCTGAAAAATAAATACTTGGTACCGATAGCTGCAGTTAATGTATTCCTAAGTTTGTGTAAGACATGTTTGTCAAAGAGGAGTTTATCAAAAACTGGAGTAGTGTAACCGTTTTGATCACTTTATGCCTTAAAAGGGCCCAATCCCTAAGATATTTTTAAAGCATTGTAAAATATTATAAGCAAAGTGAGCATGTGTAGTGTAGCTCTTATAAAATATCTTTTTGTACGTTACAAGAATAAAAATTCATAATTTATTCTTTAAATTAATATGTATATACATTTTTTTCATTTTGAATAGTACATACTATATAATATACTTTACTAACAATAAGTGGACTACTCTCGTTTCTGTCGTTTTTTATGTCACCACTAAACTCAGAGACAGCGATCTTAGAGGCCTTCAAACAGAGTGCTTTAAAACAGTCGTGTCTTACAGTGGGTGATCTAGGTTCTAATATTCAATGGGTGACGAACCTCGCGGGCAAGAAGCTCGCCGTGCTCGACGGGTTCTCGTTCTACAACGATGGCAATTCGCAGAATAACTCCAAGTGGCGCTGCACCAGGGGCGGCACTTGCCGGGCGAGGTTTCACGTTTACCTGCCCACGCAGAACATCCGCCGGTACCAGCCCGTGCACGACCACCCTGCGCCCTCCTTCTATATACATAACGGCCTCTACATGAAAACGAACAAATAGACTTGCCTTCCGATGCGTGATGATCATTTTATTGCTTAATTGTCATTACATATAGAAGAGACAATATTGTCAATATGGTACTCCTTACAAATTGAGGCGATCACTCAGCTGTGCGAAATGGGACAGAAATCAAGTATCTGAAAGTCTTTCCCGATAAAACAGCAGTTATTCATGCAATGCAAGTTCTTCGTTAGCGATTATTATAAATAGTAGTATTAATAGTAGCAGTAGTAAAGGCAGTTTTGAGGTTAATTCGAATTGCATGTTTTTTTGACTTTAACAAAATTCTTTGCTGAATTAGAGGGTGTTTTTGAATTTTTGGTAAAGATCTGTATATATATTGAATTTGAAGAATTTGAAGAAAAAATTGAAGAATTGCTCGTTTAAAGATATATATATATATATATATATATATATATATATATATATATGTGTGTTAGTTATTAATTAAATGTACAAGTATTTATTAGTACTCTTACTATATATAAATAGATGATATATTAGTTTAGACAAGTCAAAAAAATACTCTATATAATATGATCTCGAGAGTTCTATGTCAATGTTGTAAATACTTACTTTAGAAAATATTAAATACGGGCACCAAGAAAAAATATTTAATTTTATTTTATTTCTAAGTCTCAATAATTATAATATGAATTATCTTATAACAAAATTGATACTAGCATATTGGTTTCATTATTTAATGCAGCACTGTGTAATATCCCGCTTACCACTAATGTCGGCTGTACACTCTCGCCGAGACACAGCGAGGCGGCCCGAGTGCGAGAGTGTAAATGGGTGCGCTCGCCTCGTCTCGCCTCTCTCGGACCCTCTCGGTCCGGTGTCGGTATTTTGCGCCCGAGACAAAGGGCCTCGCGAGGAAAGCGAGCCCATTACTGTACACTCTCGCGTTTTCCACTACTAGTCGCGCCGCTAGACAGTAATTGCAGAACAGAAAAATAACAATAATAAACGTCATTATTAGTCATTATCTGTGAGAAATAAAATTAAATATGATATATAGATCTTTGGATTACAATGATATCTTTCGATGCATGGTGAATGGTGATCATTGATCGTAGATACGTTTTTGCCATTTTTTATTTTTGTATTAATATTTGGTAATTACTAATTATTGCCGTAGCTCTCTGTGCTATAATGCTCATAGCACAGAGAGCTACGGCAGCTGCAAGAGAAGTGTTTTTGTCCATCTCATAGAGAAAAATAATGGTCCATCTTTGCTAAGTTCATAACTGCGATTGAACTAAGCGAGAATGTACATGATCGCACTCGAGCAAGGGTCTCTCGCACGAGACTCTCGCCCGAGAGCTCTCGGCGAGAGTGTACAGCCGACATTATATTAAGTCTTAAGAGCTTATAATATTAATTACATTTAACCTACCTTAACGGCCATGCCACACAATGCGATGCGGCACCGCACCGGTGTCCGTCTCACCGGACTACCGGCCACACGGTGCGGTGAGTGCGGCACCGTAAGGTTTTGCAGTACTGTAGCAGCGACGGACTCGAGCACCCCACGCCCTGCCTCATCTCGATTCCGGTGCCGATTCGCGTGCGGTGCAGCGCCGTAGCGGACCGGGCGGCGCCGTGTGCCATACCATCCATTTTTATATGTAGGACATCGAAGCGGCACCGGTCAGGCGCCGTACCGCCGCCGCACCGCATCGTGTGTTTGCATCTACTATTGTTTGTCATGTTTTGTAAAAATTTGCTGAGCTGCTTTTAATTATTATTTATTCTCTTATAATCCACTAACATTTGTAATTTTTTCAGGCCCAGGTGATTCATTTGTATGGTTGAATTGTGACAGTAAAGACAACGAGGAGCCGGTTGCATCACCAGATTTGGACTCTATCGTCGTGGGAGCACCTCAAGCAAGTAGCTCATTCTCTACTTCAACAAATCCGTCAGTTTGTAAAAGAAAATATAAAGGTAAAAGGAGGAGGCGCGAAAGTGAATGGCTGGATAACAAAAGAAAATTAAATAGAAGTTTAGGAAAAGATTATATAAGTCGAAACGGTACACTAGTAGAAGCTAAAAAAATGGGTGCTAAATGCCCAGAAAGTTGTCGATTGAAATGTCACACAAGAGTTTCTGAAGAACAAAGAAAACATATCTTCGACAGTTTTTGGTCAATAGGCGATAGAGCAAAGCAGTGGGAATACTTAGCTCAATTCGCTTTAAGAAAGACTGCGCGAAGGATGATGACGGAGAGAAAATGTAATCGCAAATATACCATTAAGTACCATTTACCATCAAACTCGGAAGAGCAAAACATTTTGCAGCCAATTGAAGTGTGTAAAACAATGTTTCTCAATACTTTTGCTGTGGGCGTGCAAACGGTTTATACAGCACTAGATAAAAATAGTGAAGCTACAAGGAATATTAGAAGCCGACGCGATGGCCGTCGTAAGCATAAAACTTAGCGCAGAGTGTTTGACTGATGAAGACGTCAAAGTATTCAGCATAAGGCTACGTTTCCACCAGAGTTGAGCTAATCTATTGGTTCTTGAAAACACATTCCTCGCAACGCAGCTTAGCTCAGTAGGCCAGTCATTAAAGCCAAAACCCGAAAGAAATTAGTAACTTGATAAAATTTTAGGGGGTTGTTAAAGAAGGTAAAATAACTTACCGTGTGATTTTGCAGCGTTCTGGGGTGTACGGAAAGGGTTGAAAAGGGGTGAAAAAGGTTTTTTGTTAATAACATTGCGTAAAAAATTAGTAACACGCTGCAAATTTGGAATTAGGTTGTTCTTACCGTTTTCTAATGTGTATTAAAATTGCAGCGTTTTGCAACATACGGAACATTGTTTATTATTAAAAAACAATTAAATTTGTTATTAACAAGGGTAAAAAATGTAGTAACACGCTGCAAACTTATAATTAAGTTGTTTTTACCATTTTCTAACGTATATCAAATTTACAGCAATTTAGTAATAAACAATGTCCGTATGTCGCAAAATGCTGCAAAATTAATGCACTTTACAAAACGGTAAGAACAACTTAATTCTAAATTTACACCGAGTTACTAATTTTTTTTACCCCTGTTATTAATTAATTAATAATTAATTATTAATTAATTAATATTAATAAATCACACGGTAAGTTATTTTACCTTCTTTAACAACCCCCTAAAATTTTATCAAGTTACTAATTTCTTTCGGGTTTTGGCTTTAATGACTGGCCTACAGCTCCGGTGGAAATGCAGCCTAATAAATAGAACGCGTTAGGATAATAGTAGCCAACTGATATTTTAGGTTTTGCGACAAACTAGCCCGATTGATGGCGTTAGGGTCGGGACACATAAACACGGTACGACGTCGTGTCGTACCACGATGCGGCGTCGTTTCACAATGCGACGTCGCGTCGTGGGAATCTACGACGAGCATCGTAAAAAAACTATATCACGACATCGTAACGTACACGGTACACGCCACTACGTCTTGTCGTAGAAATTCACGATGCGTTCCTGTGTCAGTGCCACAGTTGTTATTAAAAATTCAAAGATGACGCATCGTGAGTTTCTACTACGTGACGTCGTGCCGTGTATCGTGGCACGTTACGATGTCGCGACGTAGTTTTTTACCATGCTCGTCGTAGTTGCCCACGACGCCACGTCACATCATGAAACGATGCCGCATCGTGGTACGACACGACGTCGTATCGTGTTTATGAGTCCCGGCCCTTAGATAGGTACATAACAAGCCTTTGTCGATTCTATAATTTTCAGCAATAATGTGATTGAAGAATGACGTATTATATAATAACAAATTAACAACTAATCCTTATTTTAATTTACATAATACACCTTGAAAATAAATTATAAATTTATTCTCTCCACTCACTGTCTCGCTAATAATATTACTCACCAATAATCTTTTTTTTTTTTTGATGCGCAGGGGAAACCCATCAAGGGTTACTCACCAATAATCTCGAATATTCTATGGTAATATAAATGTTGTGAAAGATTTCCTTTTTTGAAGTCGGTTAATTACTTTAGAAAATATAATACAGGTACCGAGATATGAATATTTTATTTTGTTTTTAAGAGCCCGTACTCTCTTTTCTACTGCTCTCTTCACACTCACGCCCTTCTTTCATATGCCAGGTGAAAAAGGACGATCGCCAAGTTAGCGGGCAGATAGAGGTTTTCTGTTTTTTAAAGGGTTTTTTATATTGAAGTGGTAAAAAGTAATTCCAACATTGTATAGACGACTTTCTCAACAGTACATTGTATTTTTTTCATACCGTTAAGACGTCAATACAATCTATAAAAAGGTGATATTCTAAACCTTTTACAGCAAAAATCACAAAACTGTCGCGGGTTTGAGTTGGATTATTTAAAGATACTTAAAAAAAATAAAAAATCTAGCTCCAACATTAGATTATAATTGAAATGATCTTACATGTTGTGCATTAAAACTTATAGAAATACTGTATTTTAATTGTTAAATCACGTCTGTTAAATGAGCGAAATCGGCAAAATTTCGTATACGGACTCTTAAGTCTAAAAAAATACATATCTATACTAATATTATAAAGCGGAAGAGTTTGTTAGTTTGTTTGTTTATTTGAACGCGCTAATCTCAGGAACTACTGGTCCGATTTGAAAAAAAAATTCAGTGTTAGATAGTCCATTTATCGAGGAAGGCTATAGGCTATATATTATCACGCTTAGACTTATAGGAGCGAAGAAATAGAGGAAAATGTGGAAAAAACGGGGGAAAATTATTTGAAAGGGCTTATTTGAACGCGCTAATCTCAGGAACTCCTGGTTCGATTTGAATAATTCTTTCAGTGTTAGATAGTCCATTTATCAAGAAAGGCTATTGGCTATATTTTATCACGCTAAAACTAATAGGAGCGAAGAAATAGAGGAAAATGTGGAAAAAACGGCGGAAAATATTTCAAAGGGCTTATTAGAACGCACTAATCTCAAGAACTATTGGTCCGATTAAAAAAAAATCCGTGTTAGATAGCCCATTTATCGAGAAAGGCTATAAGTTATATTTTATTATGCTCAAACTAATAGAATCGAAGGAATAGAGAAAAATGTGGAAAAAACGGGGGATATTATATGAAAGGGGTTTTTTGAATGCGCTAATCTCAGGAACTACTGGTCCGATTTGAAAAATTCTTTCAGTGTTAGATAGCCCATTTATTGAGGAAGGCTATAGGCTATATTTTATCACGCTAAGACTAATAGGAGCAAAATAATATAGGAAAATGTGGAAAAAACGGGAGAAATTATTTGAAAGGGCTTATCTCACGAACTACTAGAGCAATTTTTCTGTTATTTGGGTCAGATAGGAAGTAGAGAACCTGAAGGATCATGGGCTATTTTTTGTGGACTAATTTGTCTGTGAAATACCTAATTTACGCGAGCGAAGCCGCGCGGTACGTCTATAAATAATGAAAATTAATCCATATTTCCCTTGGTTACGACATCACGCGTCAAACAGTTGGACCGGTTTTGCTGAAATTTGGTATAAGTAGATATACTTTGAGTCCCGGAAAAGGACATAGGATACATTTTGTCGCGGAAAAATGTACGGTTCCCACAAAGGACCTTTATGATTTGCGCATGAACTATTCAATCGATGTACGGGAACAACTATAAACTGAAGTCCACGCGGACGAAGTCGTGGGCAACAGCTAGTACTTATAATATCTACTTAATAAAATCAATAGTAGGATGTTCGTTTTATTATCTTATGCAGCGCCAAGTAATATTCCGCTTATTTTCACCATAAAGAGTTGATTAGTATCAACTCTTAGATTTTGTGGAAAGTGGTTGGTAGTCCAACCTTAAATTGGCAATAAGTCTATAATCTCTTATATATAAAATTCTCGTGTTGTCCATCCAAAAATGTTAGTCCACGAACTCCTCCGAAACGGCTTTACTGATTTTTACCAAATTTTATATGCATATTCAGTAGGTCTGAGAATCGGCTACTCGGTACTTTATATATTGATAAGTGCATTTGTTGAATAAATTATAGTAAATTATTACAACCTGAGACTGACGGCGACCATTGTTTGTGCGACGGGATAGCGATCGACGTTGCCATGGTGACATACTTATTTAGTCACTTCAATAAAATAATATGGCATTAAATATATTTAATTATGCCAAAGCAACGTTTGCCGGGACAGCTAGTCTTATATATCCGAAACGGCTTGACCGATTCTCATGAAATTTTGTGAGCATATTGAGTAGGTCTGAGAATCGGCCAACATTTATTTTTCATACCAAAAATTATTTATAAGTATGGCAAATCACTGTTTGCCGGATCAGCTAATTGTCCATAAAATTGACAAACTCAGTGAGATGGTCGCTAAATTTATAATTATTTCTAATTGAATGCTGTTATGGTTTCGTGTACCTACTATCCCACAAGAATACGTATTGAGAACTGAGGTACTAATGTAGTTATATTCTTTAGATGTTTTTGAACTAGATTACATCTATGTACCTAATTATTATATAAAAATGAATCCGAAATTTGGTAAAGAGATACTTTGAGTCCCGGGAAAGAACATAGGATATATTTTGTCTCGGAAAAATGTACGGTTACTTCACAATATACTTTTATGATTTGAGCGTAAACCATTCAATGGATTTTGATGAATTTTGGTATGGAGATACTTTGAGTCTCAGGAAAGGACAAAGGATACTTTTTGTCCCCGAAAATGCACGGTTCCCATAACCCACCCACCAACTTGTGGGTTAGAACACAAAGCTTAACGGCGACCAATTTTGGTTTTAAATTTTTGGATAAGCTGATTTTATATTAATATGTTATTATTATTGACATTATGATATTAATCGTTGCTCTGTTTTACAAGATAACGAGGAGCCAGTTCCATCACCAGATTCGGACTCTATTGTCGTGGCAACACCTCAAGCAAGTAGCTCATTCTGTACTGCAACAAATCCTTCATTTTCCAAAAGAAAATATTATAAAGGTAAAAGGAGGAGGCGCGAAAGCGAATGGCTGGATAACAAAAGAAAATTAAATAGAAGTTTAGGAAGAGATTATATGAGTCGAAGTGGTAAACTAGTAGAAGCTAAAAAAATGGGTGCTAAATGCCCAGAAACTTGTCGAATGAAATGTCACACAAAACTTTCTGAAGAACAAAGAAAACGTATCTTCGACAGTTATTGGTCACTAGGCGACAGAAGAAAGCAGTGGGAATATTTAGCTCAACTCGCTTTAAGGAAGATTAAACGAAGGATTTTTACTGACAGACAATCAAGTCGCAAATATACCATTAAGTATCATTTACCATCAAACACGGAAGAGCAAGACATTTTGCAGCCAATTGAAGTTTGCAAAACAATGTTTCTCAATACTTTTTCTGTTAGCGAGCAAACGGTATATACAGCACTAGATAAAAATAGTGAAGCTATAAAAAAATATTAGAAGCCCATGGCCCGCGTCGGAACTTGACACATAGAGTATGGAGAATCTGTCAAATAAGCCTATCGGGCACCTTATCAGGAAGCGGTGAAACAGGCCCTAATTATCGGGTTAGTTTGCCCCAGCAGCAGCAGGTTTACCTATTTAGGTATACCCAAGGAAATCGATTCCTTTGTAGTTGACAGACCTACGTCATTTGGTCGGCTTCAGTCAATCCAATGTTAGCTGTTGTCATTCGAATAAGTTTGACTTAACGCGACCAAATTACTTAGGTCCGCCATCTGGCTATACGAATCAACTTCTCTTATAGTGATATACATAACAAGCCTTTGTCGATTCTATAATTTTCAGAAATAATGTGATTGAAGAATGACGTATTTAACTCGACATACAGAGTAATGATTAACAGAGAGACATGCTCACATCTTAATAAACGAAATCGTTTATTCAATTTTGTATTTAAGTATATTAAAATAAAGTATTACCGAAAACGAGTTAATTTTGTATGTAAAGTTTACGGTCAAAATTATGATGTTGGTGCACTTGTCAAAGAAACATAGTAGTCAAAAGTTACTATATCAGCACTTTTACCTTTATAGAGAACTTTATACAGGGTGCAATGAAACCAACCGGCCAAATTTTTAGGACTTAGGTGAGATAGTACTGATTGATTATATAAATTAAAAAAATACTTGTACTTAGTTTTATTGTTTACAAGGATCAATATATTAATTTGGACGAAACGTTTGATTGCACCCTGTAATATAAGTTGAACATGAACAATACATGTCACCATGTTAAAGTACAATATCGAGATAATATTTAAAACATTATATAAGAATAATTACTAAGGCTTATTTTAATTGACGTAATACATCTTGAAAATGACTATATTTTAACGCGTTTATATTACTCATGCTATTAATCCTTATCAAAATAAATTATTTCATCAAGTACAGTAATTTATGTAGATAATATTTGGTCTGTGATTGATATTGGACGTTTGGTTTTGAAGTTATGATGAAATCAACATAATATAATAACGATTTCTGCTACACGGCCCGTTGCGAAGTCCGTCCGCGAGAAACTATAATAATCGATTTAGTTAGCTATCCTAAAACAACGGGTTGCACTCCGGGACTGCCAGCGAAAGTAAAAACTTAGTATTAAATACTTACATTTAAATATTTTCATCATTAACGACTTTAAAAGGGCCCATTCACGGCAGTCCGCCGTACAGGACTGCAAATGGACATAGCTCACTCATTGGTTCAGACGACTGGAAACACCGAGTGTGAACCAATCAGTGAGCTTTGTCCATTTGCAGTCCTGCACGGCGGACTGCCGTGAATGGGCCCTTTGACACCCTCAGATAGACAATATTATGTGTAGCCTGCGACGCCGATGCTAGTGTGGGTGTCTGTGAATTGACCTGGAAGTAATTTTGCTGACCGTGTCTTTCCCGGGTAGGCTTTTTGCAGAGGTAACCGACATCCACTCGCGTGGGCGGAGCCGCTGGCGACCGCTAATTACAAATATATTGTGATATTCATATAAGAACCACTAACATTTGTTTTTTTTCAGGCCCAGGCCATACATTTGAATGCTTAGATTGTGATCGTAGCTCTGTTTTACAAGACAAAGAGGAGCCGGTTGCATCACCAGATTTGGACTCTGTCGTCGTGGCAACACCTCAAGCAAGCAGCTCATTCTCCACTTCAACAAATCCGTCATTTTGTAAAAGAAAACATAAAGGTAAAAGGAGGAGGCGCGAAAGTGAATGGCTAGATAACAAAAGAAAATTAAATAGAAGTTTAGGAAGAGATTATATAAGTCGAAACGGTAAACTAGTAAAAGCTAAAAAAATGGGTGCTAAATGCCCAGAAACTTGTCGAATGAAATGTCACACAAAACTTTCTGACGAACAAAGAAAACGTGTCTTCGACAGTTTTTGGTCACTAGGCGATAGGGCAATGCAGCGGGAATATTTAGCTCAACTCGCTTTAAGGAAGATTAAGCGAAGGATTCTTACTGACAGACAATCAAGTCGCAAATATACCATTAAATATCATTTACCATTAAACACGGAAGAGCAAGACATTTTGCAGACAATCGAAGTTTGCAAAACAATGTTTCTTAATACTTTTTCAGTAGGTAAGCAAACTGTCTATACAGCAATAGATAAGCATAGTAAAACTACAAGGAATTTGAGAAGCCGATGGCCGTCGTAAGCATAAAAATCAGCGCCTTATGTTTCCCTGATGGAGACGTCGAAGTACTCAGCATAATAGATAGAACGCGTTAAGCAGGCAATATAAGCCAAGTAACATTTATTTTAGGTTTTGTGGCAAACTAGCCCGATAGATGGCACTAGGTTGGTACATGACAATTAACAAGCCTTTGTCGAATCTATAATTTTCAGATATAATGTGATTGAAGATTGAAGAATGATGCGATAAACTCGACATGCAGAGTATTTATACGTGGGAGAGCCATGCTTCGGCACGAATGGGCCGGATCGACCGGAGAAATACCACGTTCTCACAGAAAACCGGCGTAAAACAGCGCTTGCGCTGTGTTTCGCCGAGTGACTGAGTTTACCGAAGGCCCAATCCCCTACCCTATTCCCTTCCCTTCCCATCCCTACCCTCCAATATTACCCTATTCCCTATATTATTATTATTATAGGCCAGGCAACGCACCTACAGCTCTTCTGATGCTGAGAGTGTCCATGGGCGACGGAAGTCGCTTTCCATCAGTTGACCCGTTTGCTCGTTTGCCCCCTTGTTTCATTTAAAAAAAAATACAGAATAATGATTGATTGATGATAACAGAGAGACCATCCACATCTTAATAAACGAAGTCTTTATTCAATTTTGTATTATTTAAAGGCGATTTGTTTTGAACTTATGAACATAAATACTATTATTTCCTCATTATAACACATATGATTCTACAAAGTATAACAAAATATAGTATTACCCGTTAAGAGTTCATTGAGTAAGTAAAGAAGCAGAGTATTTTTTTTTTAACAATTTAACGGTCAAACTCATGATGTCGGCGCATTTCACATAGAAACATAGTAGTCAAAAGTGACTCTTTTAGCGCTGCTACTTTTATAGGGAACTCTGTATTATAAGGGACACATACATATTAAAGTGTCATATCGAGATATTTAAAGTATTCTATAAGAAATACTAAGACTTACTTTAATTTACCTAATACACCTTGAAAATAAATTAAAAATAATTTCTCTCTACTCACTATAACTCACCAATGGCCTCGAGTGTTCTATGGCTATATATAAATGTTGTAAAAAATATATATTTTTGAGTAAGTACTTAAAAAATTAATATAATTCAGGCACCAAGATTTTTTTTATTTCCACTAATATTAATAGGTACAATGAATAATTTAGATAATCTTAAAATTAGCAATAAATCAAACTATACAAGGTGTATTCAAAACTATGTGATAATACTTTAGGGTGTGTATGTGTTCCATGTAGAGAGTTCACTGTGAAAGTAGCAGCGCTGAAAAACCAACATTTTTTTTTTGTCTTTTCTATGACGAAATTCGTGACGCTGGGATGCTCGCACCATACAAAAGTGAAAAAAAAGTCTTTTAGCACTGCTGATTTCACAGTGAACTCTCTACAAGGAACACATACATAATATACCTTAAAGTTTTGTTACACCCTGTTCATAAAATTGACAAATCTCAGTGAGATGGTCGCTATAATTGGATGCTGTTGCCTGTTAAGCATTTTGTGTACTAACCCACAAAAAATATACGTATCGAGGTTTCAATTACAGTCATGTTCTTTAGAATATGATTTTGAACAAGACTGCTTTCAAAATATACAAAAAATATGTGGGTTAGGACACAAATGTTTAACAGCGACCAATTTTTGTTTATACTTTTTATACAAATAAGCTGAGTTTTATCATTATTTAAAATGATATAAATATAAGAACCACTAACATTTATTTTTTTTTTCAGGCTCAGGCCATACATTTGAATGGTTAAATTGTGATCGTAGCTCTGCTTTACAAGGCAACAAGGAGCCGGACGTTGCATCACCTGATTTGGACTCTGGCATCGTGGCAACACCTCAAGCAAGTAGCTCATTGTCTACTTCGACAAATTCGTTATTGCCTGAAAGAAAAACTAAAGGTAAAAGGAGGAGGCGCGAAAGTGAATGGCTGGATAACAAAAGAAAATTAAATAGAAGTTTAGGAAAAGGTTATATAAGTCGAAGCGGTACCAAAGTAGAAGCTAAAAAAATGGGTGCTAAATGCCCAGAAACTTGTCGAATGAAATGTCACACAAAAGTTTCGGAAGAACAGAGAAAACGTATCTTCGACAGTTATTGGTCACTAGGCGACAGAAAAAAGCAGTGGAAATATTTAGCTCAACTTGCTCTAAGGAAGACTGCGCGAAGGATACTTACGGACAGAAAATTTAATCGCAATTATACCATTAAATATCATTTACCGTCAAACACGGAAGATCAAGATATTTTGCAGCCAATTGAAGTTTGCAAAACAATGTTTCTTAATACTTTTTCTGTGGGCGGGCGGTCGGTCGTTACAGCAATACGTAAAAATAGTGAAACTGCTGGTCGTAAGCATAAAAACCAGCGCATTGTTTAACTGATGACAAAAAGTATTCAGCACAATAAACAGAACGCATTTAGTGATACTATTTTTTTAGTACTATAGTGAGGGGGCCCTAGAAAAAAAAATTGTGACTACTAACAAACTATTTTTTTGTGAGTAGCTACATTTTGTTAAGACGAACAATATTTTTATATTCGAAAAATCTCGAAAGTGGTAGCTAACAGAGACAGAAAAGATTTCATATTTTAGTATATATAGGACCATCAAGTCAAAGTATGAAATCTTTTCTATCTCTGCTAGCTACCACTTTCGAGATTTCGAAAATAATAAAAATGTTGTTCGTCTTCTCAAAATGTAGCTACACACAAAAAATTTGCTTGTTAATAATGACAAAAAAATTGTTGTAGGGCTCCCGTACTACTGGTACTACTAGATAACGCTCTCAACTACGTTGCGTTAAACTTATTTATCAAGCGGAAACCGTACACTTTTAATAAACGAAGTCTTTATTCAATTTTGTATTATTTAAAGGCTATTTGTTCAAAACTCATGAACATAAAAAATACAATAATTAATTATTTCCTTATAATAACACATAATAAATGATTCTACAAAGTATAACAAAATATAGTATTACCCGTTAAGAGTTCATTGAGTTAATAAAGAAGCGGTGTAAGATTCTTTTTTTTATCAATTTTACGGTCAAACTTATGATGTTGGCGCATTTCTCATAGAAACATAGTAGTCAAAAGTAACTTTTAGCGCTGGCATTACCTTTATAGGGAATTCTATAATAAAAGGCACACTTACAATAAGTTAAAGTGTTAAACACAACACTAATCATATCAATTTAGCGACCATCTCAGTGAGATGGTCGCTAAATTTGTAATTTCTAATTGGATGCTGTAGCCTGTTAAGAATTTGTGTACTAAGTAACCCTCAAAAACACGTATCGAGGTTTGAATTGCAGTCTAAAGAATCAATCAAATCATCTAAAGAACATGTTCTTTAGATGATTTTGAACAAGACTGCTTTCAAAATGTACAAAAAATATGTGGGTTAGGACACAAATGTTTAACAGCGACCAATTTTTGTTTATATTTTTTATAAAAATAAGCTGAGTTTAATTATTATTTAAAATGATATAATTATAAGAACCACTAAGTACATACTAACATTTGTTTTTTTTTTTCAGGTCCAGACCATACATTTGAATGGTTAAATTGTGATCGTGGCTCTGTTTTAAAAGACAACGAGAAGTCGGTTGCATCACCAGATTTGGACTCTGTCGTCGTGACAACACTTCAAGCAAGTAGCTCATTCTCCACTTCGACAAATTCGTTATTGTCTGAAGGAAAATATAAAGGTAAAAGGAGGAGGCGCGAAAGTGAATGGCTGGATAATAAAAGAAAATTAAATAGAAGTTTAGGAAAAGGTTATATAAGTCGAAGCGGTACACTTGTAGAAGCTAAAAAAATGGGTGCTAAATGCCCAGAAAGTTGTCGATTGAAATGTCACACAAAAGTGTCGGAAGAACAGAGAAAACGTATCTTCGACAGTTATTGGTCATTAGGTGACAGAAAAAAGCAGTGGAAATATTTAGCTCAACTTGCTCTAAGGAAGATTGCGCGAAGGATACTTACGGACAGAAAATTTAATCGCAATTATACCATTAAATATCATTTACCGTCAAACACGGAAGATCAAGACATTTTGCAGCCAATTGAAGTTTGCAAAACAATGTTTCTTAATACTTTTTCTGTGAGCGAGCGGTCGGTCTATACAGCAATACAAAAAAATAGTGCAACTACTGATCGTAAGCATAAAACCCAGCGCATTATTTAACTGATGTAAACGTCAAAGTAAAGTATTCAGCATAATAAACAGAACACGTTTAGTGATATTATTTTCTTTAAGTATGTACTAGAACTACTAGATTAAACGCTCTCAACAACGTTACGGAAAATTTATTTATCGGGCGGAAACCATACACTTTTCGGGAATAAAAGTATCCTTTGTCCCGGAACCCGAAGTATATCTTGCTAATATAGCAGCTGGGTATGCCCAGCAAAATGGGTTCATCGGTTTGGGCGTGAAATGGTAACAGACAGACATACTTTCGCAGTTATATTATTAGTGTGGATGTTCGTTTTTTCGGCAGATTTTTTAAAAGCAATAATCTTTTCGTGTTACTAAATTGTTATTTATTAAATATTATTAATACAGAAATATAACTACCAATATATTTTGTTTTTATTTACCCCACGCTGAACTGACACTAAAATATGGATGAAATAAACCTTTTTGGTCACTGTCAATAAACGTATGTTTAAATATACTCACCATATATTTTGTTTGGCAGTACAATGGGCGACAGATATTGATGGCCGTCTCGTGGCCATTCTTGACGGGTTCTCATATTACAACTACGCCAACACGTCGTCTTCGAAGTGGCGCTGTACAAAACCGGACTGCGGGGGGAAGTTCATCACCAACCCTCTGTTCCAGGTCATTCAGTATCAACCCACACACGACCATCCAGCTCCATCATTCGTCATACACGAGGGTGTTTACATTGAAACTGACAAGACTATATCTAATAAATGACAGGAGATATAGACGCACAGTTTAGTTTTGTTTTACCCAACTCCTGAGACCTTCTGCCTTGACCGCAACCAGATTTTGATATGCCGCAGTAAAAGTGTTATCAATTTTAAAAATGATAAGTAACGTTATTTATAATAAAGATTATAAGAGCTTATACCAGCAAGAATATCAATGTGAGGGGGCCAAATTACAATCATTGCTAATATTTAAACAAACGTACCAAAAATATTTATTAAATGTATAATTTTATATTTACCTTTTAATTTCCGTAAGAGATGTATCCGATGTTTGAACACGAAAGCCAAATATTTCTGTTTCTTAACAACTATCGAAATAAAATCACACACACTTAAAAGTTTCGCAGGTCGCAAGTTTAACTTGATCGAATGACAATCGAACTTGACAGCCTCTGTTGGATTTGTACGGTGCTAAATTAATAGCATGCCGCGAGCATCCTGTTCCACCAAAATTATACTGGATAGCGTTGTTAAAACATTAAATATTTTGGGGGGGTATTCTATGTGCAGGGGCCACATTACCACCTTTTCCCTGTAATATTAAAATAAAATAAAATTTTAAGGGGGGCTCCCTTACAAAAATCACCATTTTGGCCCATTTTTGCTCTCTAATGGTACGGAACCCTTCATGCGCGAGTCCAACTCGCACTTGGCCGATTATTACATTTTGCTATCTTATTACCAAAAATATCAACAGAGACAAAGCTTTTATTAAATGTGTCAGCAAGTCTATAAATTTAGAAGTCGGTTTTATCTTTTTAAAATACAGTTATTAAAAGTTTCATTCAATTCAAAATGTTTATTGATTTTCAGTACAATGACTCAACAACAAAGCAAACAAAACCCTGGGCTTGATCGACGGATACACCTTCTACTTCGCCAGGAGTACTCTATCGACGACATCTTGGCGGTGTACCCGAGGGACGAGCTGCAAGGCGCGGTTTGTCTGCGCCCGTGCACCCGACTTGCCCATACTTAAGAAGAACCTATGTCATACGCACAGAGCTCCTAATTATACCATGAAAAACGGCTACTACTATAAAATTGAGGGAGCTAATATATATTGACTATCAGCAACTACTAACACAGGATTTTCATTGTCTTCCACGATTACTAGAACCATGAAAAATTTGTTAATTAATTTAATATTGACGATATTTTTTATTTCATATGCACATGGCATGTTGCCTCACTAGTAGCGTTAAAGTTTTGTACCAAGATAAGTACATTCTGGGTTTACTTTTTTTAGTGGTTGTGGTGTCGAAATCGAACGGGGGTCAGGTTGCTCTGGTCGACGGATACTCTTTCTACCGGGACAGTCAGCAGACGAACTTCGCAAACGGCTCAAGATGGCGGTGCACGATGTACAGCACTTGCCGATCCTACTTCTCCATGACAGACAACCGTGTCATCATCTCATCCAGAATATCACACAACCACCCACGGCCGCAGTTTATGATCAAACGTGGATTGTATTATAAGTTATAATATTGTGTAATATAGTGTTCACCATAGAAATTGATAAGCAGATTTTGACGTAGAATTGAAACCTACGAGATTTTGTCAGGATATGTCAAGCTGACAGTGATGAACTTGATTTGACCTAACCAGACCAAAATATGACGTACGTCCGCCATCTGTATGTGAATCAATTGCTGTGGTGGAAGTAGTCCTACCGAATATTTCGTAAGACTGCTTAACCTTTGAAGACTTGATTCGTTACCGTTTCGTGACCACGGCCCAATTTCACCAATGACTGTTAAAGTAAATGCTCGAATTGTTTCTTCTTTCTCTATCTCTTTCTTCTATCACTTTACCTCTTTCGTTTTTCATATGAATGGAAGAGAAGACACGACATTTTAACAAGATGTTAATACTAACAGACGTTATATATAATGATAATGATAAAGAGTTTTTTTTGTTGTCTTTTTTTCATGAAGCGAGATTTTAAACGTATGTTTAAAGTGAAGTAAAAAGAGGTTAGGCTTAAGGAATTGGGTTCACGGAAAGTATTTGACATTAAATGTATTTCAGGAATAATTCAATTGGTCGAGAAGGTGAATGGTAAGAAGATGGCCATCTACAACGGTTACACATTCTACTTGGTGTACAGGAGGTCGGACGCGAGTATGTGGAGGTGCACCTTCACACACCAATGCAAGTCCCGATTCACCATCGACAGTAACATGAAGATCGTCAGGGAGAAAATCTATCATAACCACAACCCCACCCCTTACACTATATACAATGGGATCTACTTCAAAGTGTAAAGTTGTTGAGTTGTGCTGAATAGTTCTTGTGGGTGTGCGAATTTTATACCCGAGGAGAGCAATGGAATCTTGGCGTGCGGTTATTGTTTGTAGCTTAATCATGAAATACGTTTAATTTAGTGTCCGACCGAAACTGGTTTTTCAGCCGAAACCGAAACCGAACTTTCGGCCTTACTCTCAGTTTCGGCCGAAACCGAAACCGAAACCGAAACTTGGTAAAACATTTAAAATTACTATTATTTTCTGAAATTTATTGTTTTTTTTAACATATATTACAACTTTTTAAACTGAAGAAAAAGCACCACATTGAATTTTTTACTTTTTGCGACATTTCTTAAAATAAATATTATTAATCTTAGACATTGGCTTGGTGGCGACCAAGACCAACATCTACATGCAAAGGATGGAGCAGCATAAAACCAAAGGAAATCGAAAAATGTCGGGTCTACTGGCCGCCACACTGGGACCACACCGTTCAAAAACATTACCATTATAATTATGTAATTTATAAAACAATAAATAAATATAAATATATATATATATATATATATATATATATATATATATATATATATATATATATATATATATATATATATATATATATATATATTAAATGTATATAATATTATAATCTATTCTATTATACAGGGTGTAACAAAAACAAGTGATAATACTTTAGGGTGCGTACGTGTTCCCTGTAGAGAGTTCACTGTGAAAGTGGCAGTACTAAAAGACCAACATTTTTTTTTACTTTTGTATGGGCAAGGGCCCGAGCGTCACGAGTTTCCCCATACAAAAGTGAAAAATTTTTTTGGTCTTTCAGCGCTGCTACTTATGTACTGTATATGAAAAAAAAGTCCATGGCGTGATGGACAACAATTAATGAAATTTAATAATATTTAATATTATATCGATATAATAAGATAACAAAAAAAGGATATGGGCGAACAACCCATAGACGGCCCCAAATTTTTTATTAAAAAAAAATCTTAGACTCGAATATGTTCCCTAGAAACTTTTTTGTACTATATTCCGTTTTTTAAATGATTCCAAGTAGGTGCGATTTCACCAAAAAAATTCAACGCGCTTAGCGCACACTAAACCGGTTCTTAATCGTATAAACACGTTTATAACACTCAATTGCATTTTACCAACTTAAACTAAACTTGTTCACACCAAATCCGATTTTCATCTTCTGAACGCCCAATATTCGAGTTTTAAGTTCATAAAATACATTTGGTCCTGTGAGTGTAGTGTCATGACAGATCGAAAAATATAGATGAAAAAATTGTTAAGATGACAGATTTCACAGATGCGTTTGGTTAGGTTATTTATCGTTTCTTACAATTTTGTTAATAAAACAACATCACAAGGCTCCAAGCTGATAAAAACATAAAAATCATCGCGTGACGTAACGTAAACTTAGATTCATTTATCGCGATTAAAAGAAGAATGTAAAATCTATTTGAAACAAAACGAGATTTACGTCGCCATATTAACGCGTTCATTGTTCATTGAGAACTTAGTTTAATAAAACGAAGTTTTACGTGTGATTGGTGTAAGGGTTGCAAGAGTGAAGCTTATGAGGAAGTGGGCTAGATAAGATTCTAGCAAGGTAGGGACGGTCTAAGTCCTAAGAGATTGCGTGTCCATAGTTAAAAGATAATTTTAAATATTGAAATAAAAGCGTGGTAAAAGTAAAAGAGTGAGGCGAGATGATTTACTACATAAATCTTGCAAGATATATCCTAATATATCCTATAATCTCATAGTCAAACAAAATTCTTAAGTAAGTAGTTCATACGCAACATAATCAATTTATCATCGAATTTACTAAATCGTTACTACTTTTTACTACTACTTTACTACTACTTTACTAATTTACTAAACTTAGTAAATTACTATTTTAACAAAAATAGCACGTAATTTGCCAACAGTTATCTAAATTAAATAAGCTTGCGTGTGTCGTAGAAATAAAATTCAATAATATAATTTCGATAACAATAAGTTTAGACAATTTAGTTAAAATAAAACGAAGTGCTAATTTTTGATTTGGGACTAATCTGGAAAACATTATCTTAAAACACGATTAAATAGATGGTGGTGAACTGAGCCGGGGCCTCGCTGGCAAGCAAGCACAAGTTAACTGCGAAGTTCACCGAACGACGCATGAGTTTCGGCCGGGCCGAAAGTTTCGGCTATATTTTGGCCGAAACCGAAACTAAGGCCGAAACTAGATTTTTTGGCCGAAACTGGCCGAAACCGAAACCGAAACCGAAAGTTCGGTCGGACACTAGTTTAATTACAAAAAGCTAGTGCATTTTGAAGTGCGTGAAGAAGTTTTGAGTACCCGCCCTGAATATTCAATGCGGGCTCAAGATGGCGGTGCACGATGTACAGCACTTGCCGATCCTACTTCTCCATGAGAGACAACCGTGTCATCATCTCATCAAGAATATCACACAACCACCTACGGCCGCAATTTACGATAAAACGTGGATTGTATTATAAATTATAATATTGTGTAATGTAGTGTTCATCATAGAAATTGATAAGCAGATTTTGACGAAGAATAATAATTGAAACCTGCGACATTTAGTCAGGATATATCAAGCTGACAGTGATGAACTTGATTTGACCTAACCAGACCAAAATATGACGTACGTCCGCCATCTGTATGTGAATCAATTGCTGTGGTGGAAGTAGTCCTACCGAATATTTCGTAAGACTGCTTAACCTTTGAAGACTTGATTCATTAAATGACCACGGCCCAATTTCACCAATGACCGATAAAGTTAATGCTCGAATTAGTATCACTTCACCTGTTTCGTTTTTCATATGAATGAAAGAGAAGACACGACATTTTAACAAGCTGTTAACACTAACAGACGTTGAAGATGATAAAGAGTTTTATTTTGTTTTTTTTTTCGTTAGTGAGATTTTAAACTTATGTTTAAAGTGAAGTAAAAAGAGGTTAGGCTTAAGGAATGAGGTTTACGGAAAGTATTTGACATTAAATGTATTTCAGGAACAATTCAATTGGTCGAGAAGGTGAATGGTAAGAAGTTGGCCATCTACAACGGTTACACATTCTACTTGGTGTACAGAAGGCCGGACGCAAGCATGTGGAGGTGCACCTGCACATACCAATGCAAGTCCCGATTCACCATCGACAGTAACATGAAGATCGTCAGGGAGAAAATCTATCATAACCACAACCCCACCCCTTACACCATATACAATGGGATCTACATCAAATTGTAAAGTCGTTGAGTTGTGTTGACTAGTTCTTGTGGATGTGTGAATTTGATACCCAAGGAGGGAAAAGGAATCTAGACATTAACAAAATGCTAGTGCGTTTCCGAACGTGAGTCAAGAAAGTTTTGAGTACGCGCCCTGAATATTCAATACAACAATATTTTAATAAGGCTAATCTTTCTTAACTTGGAGACATCTCATTTACACTGTAATTTTAAATAAATTTTAAACCTATATAATGTAAGAAATTAAATACTAATGTAAAATTTAAAATAACATACCTACTGGTTGATTGAGTTTAATCCTATTTGAGTTAAATCCTATTTATTTATTAATTACAAAGTCGTGTATGAAGAACATTCAAATAGATTCAATTAAATTCAATAAATCCAGAGCAATAATGGTAACTTATTTAAACATGTACGAAGGGGTTCCAAAATGAAAAAAACATATTTTAGTATTTTGTATTATATATTAATAAAGAAAAGCTACAATAAATAAATGTAAAGTAAATCCAGTAACAAAATATAACTTTCGGAAATATATTATACATTTTTTAGAGTGTTACAAAAAACACCCATGTTTATGCGATTCGACTGGTGACTTGCCGGGTGACGTGCCGAAACGCCACCCCACTTACACAGGTGACTAACGGGTCGATTTCAGTCACCCGGCAAGTCACCTGTCGAATCGCCAGTCCAAGTCGAATCGCCACCCCATATCCAAATACTACATAATATTATTTTTGTCCATGTTTTCGTGAGTGCCGCCCGAGGTCTGCGCTCGCTACAGTAGTATTCGCAGCAAGCGATCGCTTGCGACTGAGCGTTTGCACGATCGATTTTAGTCACCAGCCGCATGCGGCCATTGGTCGCACGACTTTGGGGTTTGCGACTTTAGCCGCATGCGGCGTAGTCGAATTGCCATTTACACGGTCGATTTTCGCCGTGCGGTGTAAATCGTGCGGTACAGCCGCACGATTTACACCCGTCATTTGTCACCCGTCTAAATCGACCATTAGTCTATATTTTCCCATTGCTAGGCAAATGCCTTTCCAAGGTCTTCCATTTGTCTTCACCGTAGGCCAGCCTGGCTCGAAAAAAAAAACCTAGATGGACTAGTCCATCTCGTCATCTTTTTCGATGCTCTCCACGACGGGGTCATCCGTCTTCAGGTAATTTAACACAGCTTATTTTTCAGTTGGTATACGCTGGGTGAAGACCAAAAATGGTAAAGACTTGGCTGTTATCGACGACTACTCCTACTACTGTGGGGTGAAGTGCATGAGCTCTAGCATATGGAGGTGCACCAGGGGCACCAACATCTGCAAGGCAAGGTTCATCCTGTCCAACGTGAATGGAAAAATAAAGAAAGCTGATCTCGTACACTACCACCCTCCGTCTACTTTTGTTATTAAAAACGGATTGTACATGAAAATTTAAATGTAAATTTGATGGCAGGTATCCAACAGGGAATTTAAAGGTTAACACGGTAACGTGTTATTTGGTCGGGTTATAGCAAATCAAGATCAGATTAGTTATGATTTGTCAGCTGGTCTGAAGACTGAACGTAATTCAACCAAATTACTGAAACCTGTTTTTGATTCAAACCTTTTGATAGAATATATATTATATTAGTGTAGACGCACATTATATACACAGTGCAATATAGATCATAGAAGTATATAGGTCCCCCGTCCCACGAAATTTGCGCGTATCTACCCTTGTATATATTTTGATAATTATTATTATGGACACTTATTATGAAAAATGAAAATACTAGAGTAATTATATAAGTGTCAAATATAAAATTAAATCAATTAATGAGAGTATTACTTAATATTATTAATTGTGTTAGATCTGTGTATTTGATCTCTAATTCGTAGATTACAATTTTATAGTTTTAAAGTAAGGAGTAGGTTACTTTATAATATAATATTTTATTTATATCTTTAGTAGAGCGTTAATTACTGTTTTGTAAATATTTTTTATTATTAATAAATAATATTACTTCATCATGTTCATTCCACTCCTCTCTTCATAATATTAAATGAATACTAAATTGTTTAAAATGAATTACAAAAGGTTACCATTTTCTAATTCTTAGTCAAATTTTAGGACAAAACTTTTAGATGGATCCCCCTATAATATAAAAGATACTAAATATACTTTTTTTCAGTGATTCTGAACTGGGCGACTAAACCATGTGGTAAAATGCTGGCGATCGTCAACGGGTATACGTTTTATCACCACAAACGGCTCAGCAAAACCGATGTATGGAGCTGTACCTTCGGGTCCCAGTGTAAGGGCAGGCTCACACTGACTAACGACAGTCGGAAGGAGGTCACTAGGGCGCATCTCAACCACAATCACGGACCGCCGAAATTCTTCATCCAAGATGGCGTCTTCTACCGCCTTTGAATTAAGAAGAATTAATTTATTTGAATTTAAAAAGATTATTCTTTCTATTCATAATATTATAACTTTATAACTTGGTTAACTGCCGCAGTCGGAGACGAATATTAATAACTAACTGTAATCAAATGAAGATTTTGACATAATAATAATATAATGCCCGTATACATTATAGTATTATTTTTATATATTTTTGTGATTACTAACAAGCTAATTTTTTTGTGAGTAGCTACATTTTGATAAGACAAACAACTTTTTTATCTTCGAAAAATCTTGAAAGTGGTAGCTAACAGAGATAGAAAGGATTTCATACTTTGATTTGATGGTCCTAAAATATGGATTGTTCTATTTGTAGGACAATGTTACTCTTAAATTATATAACTAATAACATACCAAAATAAGTTGGACTCACGCAGGAATGGTTCCGTACCGTTAGAGAGCAAAAAAAGGCCAAAATTGTGTTTTTTGTATGGGACCCCTCTTAAATTTTTATTTTATTTTAATATTATTATTAATTATTGACTTAGACATACAATAATGGCCTTCGTTAAAATATCATGTGCCTACCTGTTGCCATTACTGATATAGAGCAAAAAAGGCAGAAAAAATCATGTATGCTGTATGGGAGCCACCCTTAAATATTAATTTTATTTTGTTTTTAGTATTTGTTGTTATAGCGGCAACCGAAATACACAATCTGTGAAAATTTCAAAAGTCTAGCTATAGCGGTTCTTGAGTTACAGCCTGGAGACAGACGGACGGACGGACGGACAGACATCGAAGTCTTAGTAATAGGGTCCCGTTTTTACCGTTTGGGTACGGAACCCTAAAAATAACAATTTATTCTAGGACCTCACTATTATCTGTCAAACTCTTCACTAAATTGAAATGTAAATAATCATTAAAATATGTATGTCTCTGAGTGCGGCCGTAAATTATTGCGAAAGTTAATTTTGAGAATCGAATGCAATTTATTATTATTATTACAAGCCTAAACTGTCCCACTGCTGGGCAAAGGCCTCCCCCAAAGACTTCCATCTGTCTCTCTCCTGCGCCACCGCTGGGCAGCCTGGCTGGTATGCCTCCAGCTCATCACGCCATCTTTTTCTTGGCCGGCCTCGGCGGCGGCGTCCATCTTCAGGTGCCCACCCTGTTGAGATCCTTGCCCAGCGGTCGGAATGCATATGGCCAACGTGACCCGCCCAATCCCACTTCAGCTTGGCAGCCTTGACACCTACATCCTTGATACCTGTTTTGGAGCGCAGTGTGGTGTTCCTTATTTTGTCCAGAAGTTTTACTCCTAACATACTGCGCCCCATTGCTCTTTGGCAAACCCCGAGTTGGGACTTTTGTGAATGCAATTTGTCTAGTAAGTAATAATAATATCAGAAGAATAGGAAATACTTTTCCCTAATAGAAGTCGTACATACCAAAATATAATTTATTTACGTATAAGTAATTAACGAGTTTTAAGCTATTAACTTTAAGCTTTACAAAGCTTTTTTTTAAGTATCTTTTAATTTATAACATTATATTTTATATCTATATGTACTTTTCAGTGATGTGTGATGTACTATGACATATTTTGAATAACGTGTTTTTTGTTTCGTATACCTACTTGTAAGTAATGTAGTTTTTCTTAAAATTAATATGCTATAGTCATTAACTTCTACTAGTCGAGATTAATATTATAATATTACCTTGACCCAAGGCCTATTATATGCTGTTTGCTAATATTAATAATAATATTTATTAATAATAGTAATAATAAATAATTATTCAATGTATATCTATAGACTAAATAGGTATGTAAGTATAAAAAAGCCGATACCATATTAATCTGGTTTTCAAATGTTTAAAATGAGATAAACTGTACTTAATTAATATATTATTATTATAAATACATCTCGGCAGATTGTCAGTTTTATTAAACTATGTACTATTTTTTCCCAAAACCCAAAGGTGTGGAATTCATGTCATTTTGTACTATTATGATACAATCATTTATAGATATGGGACTATTATTGGTGTCGTCATTAAAGTATAATAAGAGATTAAGCGTTGTAGTGTGTGTATTTTAATGTCGAATAAAAATAAAGTTTGATCAAATTGTTTTTAAAATTTTCCCAGTTGAAGCGAATTATCTGGATTGGCATTAGGTCACAAGTTGTTCAGAGGTTCATTGTTTTAAAAGGTTTGACCTTAACACATACAGGGTGCAATTAAACCTTCCGGCCATATTTCGATAATATTATATTAATCCTTGTTAAAATTAAAAATACACGTTTTTTTTTCACAACCAGTAATCACTCAGTACTATGTTGAGAAACAGCTTCCGAAAGTTTTCCTAAACAGTTAAGTGTAGGCGCACACGATGCGATAGGCGTCTGTGACAGCTCGACGACTAGACGCAACGACAGGCTACGGCCGACAGTTTTCATATATTTTGTTCGAAGCTCCGCACACTTGACGTCAGAGTCGCAGAGTCGCAACGACAAGCTAGGGGAGAAGCGCGCGCTCGCGTCTAGTCGCCGCGTCTGGAATCGCTTACACGCGCACATACGACGACAGTCGCGCGTCAGTCTCGCTGTGAGCGCTATCCAAGGTGCACGTCTGTTGATAATCTCAAAATGGATACGTTCGATGTTGATGTGTTCATTTCGGACGTCGAAGCGCGTCCTGCTGTTTGGGACTTACGTTCGAATGAGTATAGTGACCGAAGGAAGAAAAATCAGGCTTGGCAGGAATTATGCCCAAGCACCAAGGCAAGTGCAACTAGAACCTCATCCATATTCACTCACGAGATGAACAACACGGCCGTCGGATACTCTACTACTAATGATGGCTTCCTGCACGGCGTCTGTCGCAACGACTAGTCGCCGATGCAAGCGACAGCTCGGCGTTTAGACTCAACGACTAGTCGTCGATGCAAGCGACAGCTCGGCGTCTAGACGCAACGACAAGTCGCACTGTTTGCGATGGCTCTTATGGACACTACGCGACGCTGGCGCGTGATTCCCGCGCCCCCCTGGCGCCACCCCCCGCGTCACCCCCCGCGTCACCCCCCGCGTCACCCCCGCCCACTCTACCCACCGCCGGGAAGTGACCGTTCTGCAACGATTTTATGTGGGATAAAATATGTTATTGTAAAAAAATTAACACCCTATCTCTTTGGTTAAATAGACTCTCCTAATGATGCCTAAGCCCTAAAAATTTGGCCGGTAGGTTTAATTGCACCCTGTATATACTATATATATTAGATGAAAGATTTGCCTGACGTACACAACATTAAATCAGACCAATTTCATCCTAGTCAAACATTGTGTATCAGGGCTTCTTTATTATGTTTTAATACACGCGGGTATATTTACAGATGTGTCACTAATACCTCTCCGCACCGGTCGATTTCTGCTGGAAATTGGCGACAACACCTTCTCCACGAACTGTAGGAGTCTGAAAGGCTGCACCACGTGGTACTGCTCCAAGCGAGTCAGCAAAAAGTGCCCAGTCCGAGTCAAGATGAAGGACAAAGCTGTCATCACTATTTTAGGTGTACATACTCATCACGGAGTTAATACAAAGAGGAGCTGGCCTAAGCAACATGGCACTGTGATTTTCAACTAGGTCCTGACGTCATCATTGTGGGCCATTAAGGCCATCCCCCGAGCAAACGACTTTGACCATACATTTGACGCGTTGCCGAAATCGCACAAAAATCATTTTTTTTAATTATTTTACTTCAAAATTGATCTAAAAAAAATTAAAACGGGAAATATGTAGTTTATGAAATTGTCTATCTATTGTCGTGTGTTTTAAATAAACGTAACGCTTCAACTCCCAAGCGGCCTCATGTGGCCGCGAGAACAATAGATTTCCAAGAATCCGCGATCAAAGAAATTATTTGTAAGTACTAGAGAGATGCTGAAAGTATGCTTCAAATTTCAATTATAATAAATTGATATTACTTTAGAAGCTAATAAGTATAATAAACAAAAATAGAAATCTAAAAACGGAGAAAGTAATCAGCATTCCTTATAATCCAATATTGAAGATTATTGCTGTATTTTTATAATTACTTTGTAGCTTTCAAATTATGAGTTTATAAGGCTCTAATGCCCGTTTTCACCAACATCACCTAAAATTTAGGTGTCCCTTAAGCCAATATAAGGGGCACCTAACGTCAGTTTTGTTTTCACCGACGTTTAAGTGACACCTACTCTATTACCTCTTAAAAGGCCGGCAACGCACCTGCAGCTCTTCTAATGTTGCGAATGTCTATTGGCGACGAAAGTTGCTTTCCACCAGGTGACACGTTTTCTCGTTTGTCCTCTTATTTTACATAAAAAAATCGCTCAAAATGCTAACCCTAATTTTATTGCTTGATAATTAATATAAGTATATTTTTAGGTTTCCGTACCCAAAGGGTAAAAACGGGACCCTATTACTGAGACTTCGATGTCTGTCCGTCTGTCTGTTCGTCTGTATGTCTGTCTCCAGGCTGTAACTTAAGAACCGCTATAGCTAGACTTTTGAAATTTTTATAGATTATGTATTTCTGGTGCCGCTATGCTATAACAACAAATACTAAAAATAAAATGAAGTTAATATTTAAGAGGGGCTCCCATACAACAAACGTTATTTTTTTGGTATTTTGGCTCGTAATCCATAATGGCAACATATTATAGACACTTGAAATTTTCACAAAATCCTCAATTATATTATGTTTACTTTTAAATAATAAAATTAAAATAAAATAATTTGTTAAGGGGGGCTCCCATACAAAAAACACAATTTTTTCCTTAAATTTCGCTCTATAACGGTACGGAACCCTTCGTGCGCGAGTCCGACTCGCACGTGGCCGATTATTTAAAGTTCTGAGTACGTCCCATAATATTCAAGACTTTTGACATCTAGTTTGAAATAACTGAACTACGTACTGACTCTGGTACTGACATCAACATCATTTGCTTTTGCAAAACTACTAGCTTAGGTCGACGCCGATAGATGAAATATTGAAAAGTGGGCGGAGCCTGACAACCCACACGTCGTTTCATAAGGGATTAATTACCACACCTCTTTGTATTAGCTATTAGCCCCGTGATACTCATAAGCGCGATCCATACCCAATATTATAAGTGGATAATTCAGGCGATGGATCCAAATCTTAATACTTAAAAAGTTTATCATATCAAAATATCAATCAACCTTACCAAAAAATAAATTATATTTATTACAGTGTATTATTATTTACATTTTATATGTCTTATGCTTACTATGTCTTATGCATGGGTTTTTAAAGGAGTCTATCTATCAACAGGGATGCTGATTGCCAAATTTAATTTCTGTCGCTAGCAAATTTCTTTAAAAAACCTCAGAAACCGAACAAAGGAAAATTCTATTATTGTTTAGTGTTTTACAGTATTGCCAATATTACAGTAAGGTTAATAAAGAGTGTACAAAGGCACCTCTTCACGTCATTAAATGATAAATGATCATTATTGCGAGCTTTTTTGGGATGTTAAACACGAGGCTTGTAATTATGTATGCTGCTGTCTCGTTTTTACTTCTGCCTCTACTATGTCTAAGTAATAGTTTTTTTTATTTAACCAAATTTCTGTCCGGAGGTGGTTCTTAATTATTCATTATTTTTAGATTACGAGTTGATACCGATATCGAACAACAATTTTCTACTGAAGATCGGGAGCCACACGTTCTCGAGTAACTACAAGGGGAGCTGCAGCGGTAGGAGCGTGTGGTACTGCTCCAAGAGAAAACGGAAGAGGTGCAAAGCCTCCGTGAAGATGGTGGACGGAGTAATCGTGTATATGCAGACGTTTCATACACATTAAAGAATTAATGAAACATTTTTGCCAATGGATCTCATACTAGATAAGGAATATACGAGGAGGCCGAACGTTCTGTTGTGACTGATCGCAAGCCGACCTGTCATCAGTAATACCGGCTTCGATCGGCCTCCCTGTAACAAGTTATGTAGAGTTCACTGTAAAAGTAACAACGCTGAAAGAGCAAATTATTTTGTAAATCACAAAATAATTTGCTCGTATGGGCAAATGCTCCAGGGTCATGAGTTTACCCATACAAATGTTTAAAAAATTGCTCTATCGGCGTTGCTACTTTGACAGTGAAAACGTTCTAAAGTAGTATCACTTTGTTTTGTTACATTCCGTATAATATGTGTTATGCTCAAAGACCGAAATCGCTCAATGAGCGAACAAATAGCTCACAACACGTGAAATAGCC
Source organism: Lysandra bellargus (assembly GCA_905333045.1). Classification (NCBI taxonomy): domain Eukaryota; kingdom Metazoa; phylum Arthropoda; class Insecta; order Lepidoptera; family Lycaenidae; genus Lysandra; species Lysandra bellargus. The sequence goes on along the minus strand of HG995322.1, from coordinate 1,153,862 downwards.
ACGACGCGCAATTCGCGTTGTGGCTCTAATGAAAACGGCCACGACTCGTTCTGGCAATCACAAAAAGACCATAACGCGAAATTCGTGTCGCGGCTGATATGAAATTCGTTCTTTAGTAAAAGAGAAGTTCGTGATTTAGCAAAAGAAAAAATATTTTGTACTACGCGTGGTAATTGAAATATAATCTTCCATACCTATGGACGATAAATCAATCAAGAACAAATCAAGAAAAACGAATAGCATATCAGCCACGAACACGAATTTCGCGTTATGGTCTTTTTGTGATTGCCAGAACGCGTCGTGGCCGTTTTCATTAGTGCCACAACGCGAATTTCGCGTCGTGGCTGTATCACTGTGACCACAACGCGTTGTGAGTTATGTTTTCACTCACTGAGCGATTTCGGTCTTTGAGCGTAACATAATATGTATAAACGGGAAGGCCTATTGAACCCTTTTCGCTTTCTTATTTTCCACAAACACTGCCTGTTATAAATGAATTGTGTGAAAAATTACGATACATTTGGATGAACTTGTATGCAATCGTACCATTCAGTTGAATTATTTTTAGCAGAAATCAATAGTTTATAAAACAATGAGCATCGAATAGCTTATTTTCACTTGTTTGACGCGCAAACTAAGTTTGCTTAGTTATTGTAAACTTTTAGCTTAATAACCATTGCAAATAGGACAAGATAAGAAAAAATAAAACTTGAGCTAGTTATATTTTACAATAACTAAAAACTGTGCCAAAAATTAATGTTTAAGTTCTAGCTTATAATATTATACCAAGTTTCTAAAGTCCAAACGGCGAATAGAGACACAAAACTTAAAATTATATGCCAAAATGTGTATGAAATTCAGTGTTATTTCAGTTATCGTAAAAAGCATTGTCAACGATCTTAGAAATAGTCTGGCTAGTTACATTATTATTTTAACAATCATCAATCAATCAATGACATTTAGGGTACGCACTTAAACAGCATCTTTAAATCTGCAAGGGTGTTTAGGTGTCTTTTTAGCGCTAGTTCTGATTTTGACCACGCGGTCAAAATAAGAACTAGCGCCTAATTCAAGCATTTGGCCTAAATGAGAACTAACGTAGTTGTCGTTATTTATTAATGATATAATATGCTTCACATGAAGCTAGGCCTAATTACAATGTCATAATATTATACGAGCCTAGTCATCCTGGTTGGTCCGTAAAATTTTATAAGCGCTTAAGCACGGTTAATAAACAATCTTCCCCTAACATGGTAAATGATATTATATTGTAATAGATAAATAATAATATACTGTATATACGTTGTAATTCTAGTCGTACTGACATGAATCCATAAAATGTTTCAAGATCAGTTAATAATTAGATAATAGTAATTTATGGCACTAAATCTAGTCTACATTATTTATGATTAATGCAATAAATTGATCTCAAAAATTATTTTTGATTATATTTCCCTTCTGTACGTCTACATCAGAATAAAACATCCATATTTTCTTTGATTTTATTCAAACGTGAGTAATTTTAGAAAACCAGCAATGAGTAGATAACGTAAATGTAAAAATCTTGTTTGTGCTTACTGCTGGAAAACAACAGGCTGATTACGATTATTAAGGTGTCGTTCTGATCAATGCGCCAAGCGACTGCGTCCCACAAAAATCAAAATAAAATGTCAAAAATAAAGAATCCGCTCTCTTCTTGAAGGTTTCAGATCGTGACGCCCCGGAAATATTACTGGCAGTTAATTCCAGTTTAACTGTACGTCGCAGAAGGTGAAATTATTTAAATGTTATTATAATTTCAGAGAATAATATCTTTGTCGACAACGGCCGACTCTACGTCAACGGTCACAGCTTCACGAGATACTACAGTAGCGCATCCGGCAGAAGCATCTGGTACTGCTCGAAACGAAAGACTATGGTATGCAAAACGGCTGTCAAGATGCAGGACGACGCTATCATCAAAATCATCGGTCAACACTCACATAATCCATAGACTATGCTGACAACTTGAGCGCGAAGCTAAAATGGTAGAGGAAGTTCTTCGACTAAGAAGAGACCTAATCTCTGGAGGGTCGGGCAGTGAGCAGGGGGAGTGCGCAAGCGAAAATATATCTTCCATTTACGTATCTGGCGATCTTAAAGCCGTGTTTTCACTAGGGGACATATCGCAGAGACAAGTCGTCCGACATTTACGTAGTTTGTCCCCTGCAACTTTGTCCCTCGTCATATGACTTGTTCACACTAGTCAGTGGTGAACAGTATGTCGCCAGCGACAAGTCTCGCAACCCGTAAATGTCGCTGCGACGTCGGGCGACATGTCGCGGGACACGTACATTTCGTGTCGTGCGACTAGGTCGCGAGACAAATGTTCCCTAGTGAAAATGCGGCTTAAAATAGCTGCACGTGGCTATTATTTAAATGTTGCCCGATACTTTATACTGTGCAAAATTGCAGCCAACATCTAGTTTGAAATTAGTGGACAGACTTTGATGTGTGAAACGTATTGTGTGCGATAGATATAAGAGTCCTTAAGGGCTCGGGTGACGCGCTCGAAAAAATGAAATTCGATACCGCGCCAGTACAAGTTTTATATGTTGCTGTCTCGCTATTGCGCGCGGGGTACGGGGTACCCCCGCGCCCCGCGCGCCTCCGGCAGCGTATTATATGTGTGCGTGCGTCGTCATTCATTATTTTACTCTGATCAAGTTATTAAAGCCGTGCGTTTGTTGCGATTTGCGAAGTATTATATTTTATTGTTTCATGAATCATTAACAATATTGTTTTTGTGGTTGTTTTATATATTGGAATAGTAGGAATACGGGCGCGGGCGTAGTGTCGTCGATCTTGTCACTGAACTGAACAGAATACAGATTCTACATAATATATTAAAATAATATACTTACTATAATATCTACATTGGACTCTTCACAAATCACACCACGTCAGCCTGGCCCCGTGCTAAGTACACTAAGGACTTGTGTTACAACTTACAAGTACCAGACATATAATACCGAATATATTATAATTTATACTAGCGACCCGCCCCGGCGTCGCACGGGTATAAAATATATAGCCACTGAAAAAATGATTAAAATCAATGATCTATCCTATGATCTACTTCTTAGCCTATGATCTACTTCTTATCTGTGCCAAATAACATAAAAATTGCTCAGTAATTCGCGAGATAATTTTCCCCCGTTTCAAATAATTTCCAACGTTTTATCCACATACTCCTATTAGTCTTAGCGTGATAAAATATAGCCTATACTCTATAGCCTTCCTCAATAAATAGGCTATCTAACACTGAAAGAATTTTTCAAATCAGACCAGTGTTCCTGAGATTAGCGCGTTCAAGTTAGCCCTTTCAAATAATTTCCCCCGTTTTTTTCCACATTTTCCTCTATTTCTTCGCTCCTCTTAGTCTTAGCGTGATAAAATATAGCCTATAGCCTTCCTCGATAAATGGGCTATCTAACACTGAAAGAATCATCAAAATCCGTTGCGTAGTTTTAAAGATTAAAGGGAACAAAGGGACATGAGGGAAAAAAGGGACTTTGTTTTATAATAAGTACCTATAATATTACTTCAGTCGGAATTTCCAGGAATTGCTATTGTATTCTATTGTTGTCGCGATCACCGGTGCTCGCGCGGGGCCTGAAGGATTATTTAGATATAGATTTCCTTTTTATTATACTCAACTTATTTAAGATCCATACTTCCATACTAATTGTAAAAAATTAATAAAAAAGTGTGTCTGTTTGTCTGTCTGTTAATAGCTTATTACCTCTTCACGCCCAAACCGCTGAACCGATTTTGCTGAAATTTGGCATGGAGATACTTTGAGGCGGTCCCGAGTCTTTGTCCTTTGACATATAATACTTTTTATCCCGAAAAAATGCACGGTTTCCGCGCGATAAACTAGTTTTGGCGCAACAGAGTTGCGGGCGTCATCTAGTTTTTACAATATTATTATACACATATTTAATACACATACATGAGTCATGACTCATGAGTCATGAGTCATGACCCAGGAAAACGTTTTGTTCCGTCGGTGGGATTCGAATTTCGAACCAGCGACCCCCGGCTTGAGCTACCATGCGCTCAACCACTGCGCCACAGAGGTCGACGCTTTTATTTAAAAATTATTAAAAGACAGTACGTAACAATAAAGTTTCAAAAACAGAAAAAAGGCTACTCCAAATATTCCTCACATTGTTATCATTCAAAATAATAAAATCGGACAAGTGCGAGTTGGACTCGCCCATAAATGGTTCCGCAATCCGCAGCAACAATAAGGTTTATTTTTATGAAATTATAAGGTTTTTTTTTATAGTTTCGGAGAAAAGTGGCTGTGACATACGGACAGACAGACACACAGACATGACGAATCTATTAGGGTTCTGTTTTTTGCCATTTGGCTACGGAAGCCTAAAAATCAAAAGAGTATTATTAATTACTAGCTGTTGCTGTTCAGTGTTAGATAGCCCATTTATCGAGGAAGGCTATAGGCTATATTTTATAACGCTAAAATTAATTGGAGTGAAGAAATAGAGAAAAATGTGGAAAAACGGGGGAAGTTATATGAAATTGCTTATTATCTTAAGATCTACTGGAGCAATTTTTATGTTATTTGGCAAACATAAAGAATAGACCACCTGAAGGGACATAGGCTATTTTTTGCGGAAAAATGTACGGTTGCGTGAAATTCCTAAATTACGCAAGCGAAGCCGAATAATAAAATCGTAGGAAAGTCAATTCTGTACATTGAATATTTTTGTACAAAAAATAATACTTGGGATGTGATCTAAGTACTATGATAATGCGAACGAAGTCGCGGGCAACAGCTATATTATAATAAAGTCATAGGAAAGTCAATTCTGTACATTGAATATTTTTGTACAATAAATATTAATACCTACTTGGGATGTGAACTACTATGCTAACGCGGACGAAGTCGCGGGCAACAGCTAGTATGGAATATCTATTTCTTCGCTTCTATTAATCGTAGCGTGATAAAATATAGCCTGTAGCCTTTCTCGATAAATGGACTAACACTGAAATAATTTTTCAAATCGGACCAGTAGTTCCTGAGATTAGCGCGTTCAAACAAACAAACAAACTCTTCCGCTTTATAATAATATTATTTAATTATTAAAGTATTTATATTATTTAATTGAATAAAACTGACATCAGGAAATAATTACTAAAAATACAAACTAAAATAAAATATACAAACATAGGTATACAAACTTAGAATACAAGTTCACTTTTATATTTTATTTTATTTCAAGACAGAAATTAGCAAGTCTGTTCAGGAGTTCTCGAGTTTTAGCGAGACTAACGAAATTAATTATACATAATATCAATGTATATTGTATAATCATATTATAATATTATGACTATCGCTAATATTCCTAAACGTTATTTACAAAATACAGTATATAAGAAAATAATAATATTATGATTTATGATATTCATAATTATTATTTATTTTAAACTACTGTGTGATACATCATACATCCCACCTTTCGGTATCCATTATTAATTATTATCAAAAGTTTAAGCAATAAAAGCAAGTTGTTCAAGCAATTGTCTTCAAGTATCACATAAAAATTTTCAAAATCAACATTCAACAACAATAACATTCTCTCGATCGCGGATTCTTGGAAATCTACTGTTATCGCGCGCGCGGTCTCATGCGACCGCTTGGAGCTTGAGGGAATATTGTACTTGAATAATGAATGCCTTGAATGAATTATTGTCACGTGCACCGGTTACAACACTCCGCCACCCTGAACGCGCCTCCCGCCCGTTGCCGCGCTCTGTCGTGTGAGCGGATCGGCACGATACCATGTTGGAAATTATAGAGAAATTTCGTTGCGTTTACGAATACCAAAAATGATGAATGAAAATTTATTATATTGCCATTCTTTTGAAGACATTCTGTAACTACACAATATAAGCTGTGTTCCCAGGAAAAATACATTACGATTCGATGAGTTTTTAATATAAAACAAGTGTGCGAAAAGTATGTCGACAATGGCGTAAAAATTTATGAAATGTAATCGCTTATATTTTTTAGTGTGTAAATATTTTGAAGTTAATTTTTGTTCAGGAACCTAGGTAATTACTATTTTAAGCTGAAAAATAACTCAAACATGTTAAATATTTTCGTATGACAAAATGATTTTGGTATTACGTTTGTATGAGAATTTCGAGGGTAACCCGGCCCCTTAATACAATATGCCTCTTGATGTGCCTCCTGGTGTGTAAAGTTTTATATGAGAATAGTAACAAGCCAAAGTCGTTAATTTCTATTAAGATCCTTTATTTTTATGTGGTTTATACAGATATAATACATAAAAATTTTTAAAAGTGTTGTCTTTATCCTTCGAAATAAAATATAACTCTTATTTTTGTGTATATTTTTTCTTTCATTAGATCAGACAATACAGCCTTATGGCATAAAAATAACTAGCTATTTGACCGAGCTTCGCTCGGAATTCGATAAAACACGAATAAAAATATATTTTCTAAAAATGATTCCTAGCTAGATCGATCGATATCGCCCCCGAAAACCCCTATATACTAAATTTCATGAAAATCGTTGGAGCCGATTCCGAGATTCCAATTATATACTTATATATATATACAAGAATTGCTCGTTTAAAGATATAAGATAACAGTAATTTAATATCTAACATTAACATATTGTTAACATTCATTTTTATTTCAGATTATGAAATAATAAAAACAAGATGTCAGAGTAGACTCCGCGTTGGTTTCTCTATGTTCACGCTGGTCTCCGTTAATGAAGCCACCGAGGAGAGCACGTGGTATTGTACGGAAAGAAAGTCAGAGAATTGTAAAGTTGTTGCCAAGATGACTGGCAACCGACTTACCAACGTCACTGGCAAGCATACTCATTAATTGAAGAAGAAAGCAATCGCTTAAGAACAGAACCTAGAGTAGGTTAGGTTAGGACTAAGGGCCGGGACACAAAAACACGGCACGGCGCCGCGCCGTACGGCGTCGTACGGCGTCGTACGGTGCCGTACGGTGCCGCGCCGTGAGAATTCACGGCGCGCGTCGTAAAAAACTACGGCACGGCGCCGTGCGGCGTCGTACGACGTCGTGCCGTAGAAACTCACATAGAAATTCAAGATAAGTATCTACGTCGTGCCGTGTTTTTGTGTCCCGGCCCTTAGGATATCGAAATACAATTAGATTTATAACTCTCGTGAATTTGACCACTCCAATATCAATATGATTCTAGGTATAAGCATGTATCTATGGCAACGAAAACTGTATTCTGATTGGTTGCACTAAGTTAAAAATGACATAACCAATCGCAATATATTACGAAGTTTCATTGCCATGTTTTTTTTTAATTTTAAGCACTATCATTAGGTATGACAATTTTATATTTTCAATTTAAATAAATAATAAGATTTTATAAATATCTTTTGAGTATACCTTGTGAGACCTAAGCAAAACAGGAACTAAAGTAACATTATTCTGTAAAATTTAAGTTTGTATTCTCATTACAGATCCAGTGTATATACCCAATAATAATGGCAACTACACTCTCTTGCTGGGGTCGTTCAAGTACTGGAGTAACTGGGCGAGGCACTCATCGTTGAGAAGTTGGTACTGTTCCCAGCGGCGGCACAAGAAGTGCAAAGTGGTCGTGAAGACTGCTCATGAAAGAGTGGTGCGCGTTCACGGGTACCATAACCATCTGTAACATGTAACTACGAACAGTAAGGGTTAATCGAAATTGATTGTTTCGTGTGGCTTGAGTACTAACGTTCACAAAAATTTTACTAGAAAAACTGATTAATAAGAAAAGTAGGTATAGAAAACAAAAGTTGCCTGCAATTCGTTTGCATAGTTCAATTGTGTATGACCATTCTAATTCACTAAAATGTACAATCAATTTAAAACGGAAAGGAATTCTAAGGTTACCGAAAATACCAAAGAACTTTAATATAGGATTAAAATCTGAACAATACTTTTATTTCATAGAAATCTAACCAATACTTTGGCTTCTTTTAAGTTTAATTTTTTTTTTATAAATGTGAAAACTTTAGTTTTCTATATGTTCATTTATGCGTTATTATTAACGTTGGATCAAGGCGAAATCAAAGTATAGGTATTATTATTATTCAGTTACAGGTTAGTGAACGTATCTAATATAAAATTATAATTATTATCATACCTTCCAATTACCACAAGCAGAAAAATCATCGCGTCGTCAGTCGTCACTGAACTGACTATATTGTCTGTCTTACAGTTACAGGTGCAGTATTTCTTCCGAATAGAAACGGCAACTTCATCCTTCAGATCGGCGGTTACACGTACTGGAGTAACTGGCAGAGACAGTCGCGTCTCCGGACCTGGTACTGCTCCAAGCAGAGCGGCACCCGGTGCAAGGCTCTCGTTAAAACTCTCTATGAGAGAGTCATTTCGATACGAGGATGTCATAACCATGCTTAAGGCACCTTGTAACAAGGTTCTTGTTAATCGACTTCGAAAAGGGGGTTTTTATATTTTTTGAAGACCTCTGTGGCTGTGGGTGGGCTGTGCGGGTCGCGGATTCGAATACCGCCGACGGAACAAAAATTTTCAAAGTTCCTGGGTCACGGATGTGTATTAAATATGTGTATTATATAAATTAAATATCTTAAATATATGTATAATATAAAAGTATCTTATATATATAAAACTCAAAGGTGACTGACTGACATAGTGAGCTATCAACGCACAGCCCAAACCACTGGACGGATCTGGCTGAAATTTGGCATACAGGTAGATGTTATGACGTAGGCATCCGCTAAGAAAGGATTTTGATAAATTCCAACAACAAAGGGTTAAAATAGGGGATGAAAGTTTGTATAAATAATACTTCTTAACGCGAGCGAAGCCGCGGGCAAAAGCTCGTTAAATATATTTCCGTTGTCTGGTACCCGTAACACAAGTCCTTCAGATACCACGGGGCCAGACTGACGTGGTGTGAAGCGCCCATAGATATTTTTAATATTATTATTACTTACAAAATGATTAAAAATTATTCTTGTCAATACCACGTGAACAATTGAAAGGGGGGGGGGGGGGGGTGTCTTCGGCTGTGAATATACTTTTTACCGACTTCTAAAAAGCAGGAGGTTCTTAAGTACCTTGATAATGGGCTTCGAAAACGGGATTTTATATTTGGCTGTGGATTTACTTTTTATCGACTTCTAAAACGGAAGGCTCTATGTTCTGCTGTTGATATATTTTTTGATGAAAATAAAAAAAACATGGTTTATACTTTATTAGTTAATCCTTGTTTGTGGGATACTTGATAACTAATTTTTAGTCGCTTAAAAGTTTTTAATATTTCCAAGTCTTGAAGACCTTAATTATATTATTTGGTACTGCATAATATTATATTTACTTACGTGTTGAAGAATCAAACATATTTAATTTGAATTTTATAATAAGTAAACCAAAAAAATATTGATCTCAAATAATGTAGATAATATACCTACCTACGAGTTAAATAAAACTTAAGTTATTAATGTAAAAAGTTATAGATTGTTAGTGAGACATAAGTAAGGGAACTCTCTCATTTGCAATGGATCATTTAGATCTTAGCTACTAGTATTAACTGGTTTCTGAGAAAACAATTATTAGTGATAATAATATAAGAAACCGCCTAACACCAGCCGACAGTGGCTGCCCTAAAACTTATTTATTTAGTAGACACTATAGGGACATAAAAATTAACGTAGCGTATTAATGGAAATGCCAAATAATATCAAAGTATAACTTTCTTGTGAGTTGAATGTAATGTAAATAAACAATTTCAATATCTGACGGTAGTGTCAATCAATTCAATTAGAGTTTTCTAACCCGTGACATAACTCTTGAACGAACTGTCACCAGTAATATTTCCGGACCTATACGACCTGCATACCTTCAAGAAGAGAGCGTATTCCCTCTTAAATGGCCGCCAACGCACCTGCAGCTCTTCTGTTGTTGCGAGTGCCCATGGGCGGCGAATAGGCTATTCACAACTTTTTTGACAGATTCCCCACACTTTATGTGTCAAGTTAAGTAGTGGATACTGGATAGCCTATTCGGCACTTATCAGGAAGTGGTGAAACAGGCCCTCTATGTCGCTAGCTTCGTGTCGCTAGCTGTTGGCGGTGTTTCTTAGAAAAAAGAAATACATAGAAACCAGTATTTCTATTTTGTATGAAACCTAGTTGTTGTTGTTGACCTAGTCCATCAAATTTAATTATAAGTCTTTTATGTTCCTATTTTTCTGTCTTTTTTTTTACTTTTCCTTGTTCTTTTGTTTTTTTAGGGTTCCGTACCCAAAGGGTAAAAACGAGTTCCTATTACTGAAACTTCGATGTCTGTCCGTCTGTCTGTCTGTTTCCAGGCTGTAACTCAAGAACGGTAATAGCTAGAGAGTTGAAACTTTCACAGATTATGTATATCTGTTGCCACTATAAGAACAAATACTAAAAAGAAAATAAAGTTTAAATATTTAGGGGGGGCTCCCATACAACAAACGTGATTTTTTTGGCCTTTTTTTCGTGATCAATAATGGTAGCAGCCAGGCATTTGAAATATTCATAATATTTCAATTATATTTGTACTTTAATAATTTATAATAAAATAAAATAAATATTTAATCCCATACAAAAAAAAACTAATTTTTTGCCAACTTTCGTTCAATAACGGTACGGAACCCATCGTGCACGAGTCCGACTCGCACTTGGCCGATTTTTGTACCTAATGTTATTATTATTAGTGTCGCGACGACACGTGTAGTTGTTGCGTGTCACTCGATTCCAACTTATACCTTTACAATTCCTTTACCACGTTACTCTCGTTACACCTATTAGTTATCAATACTCTAAGTATTACAATTATACATTTTTCCATTTCCGTCTTTCCAGTGATATTCGTACCGACACTTCGCGGCAATGCGAAGTTGGTGTACGACGGTTACTCGTTCTGGTGCGGGATGAAGGGCCAGCCCTACCAATCCAGGTGGTACTGCTCGCAGAAGAAGAGCAAGAACTGCCGAGCCTCCCTCCTGACTATCAACCAGAAGGTCGTTGCATTTTACAACGAACACAACCATACGCGAAACGTGCAGTACGATAATTGGTACAAAATGAAGTAAGCATAGACTACAACGGTAATTTTATTGTGGGTCGAATTCCCTGGCGGATCGCAAAGCTTCGGTTCGCAAGAGGTTGAAACTTGAAAGTAAAAAAAATTAAGAAGCAAATCGCAGTAAATAGCAGTCGCATCATCAAACATGTCAAAAAACGCTGGAACAAAATTATCTCTGGCACCCACAATATACCTTCTTTGATCCTGTAATACTAATTTTAATCGATATCTACGTAGCGTATAATTATTATTAAAGATTTTGTCTTGCTGTTTTTGTCCGCCATGTGACTTTTCCATTGTTTTAAAGTTTTAGACAAACGAAGCTGACCTTGTATAGTTTATTAGCTTTGTAAAGATTTTAATAGGAAAAGGTGAAACATTTGCGCATGGAAAATGTTTTCAAAATCTTAGGGCCTGTACACAAAAACACGGCACGACGTCGTACGGCGCCGTACGACGTCGTGCCGTGTTTTTGTTAAACTTCAGCTTAGGAAAATGACCATGTTAGGCGGAGAATACCTTTTGATTGTGATATTGATTATCTGATGTTGGTGACAAAAATGTACATTTATTCAATATTATTATATTATTAAAGTAATTTTTAAGGTGCGTGGGTTTTTTTACCTTCACGTTTAATTAATTTATAAATCCGGTAAATACTATTTCATAGTATATATAACAATCGTATTAATAAAATATGATATTGATACATATATTTTTTTAATAAGACATTTAATGTTGACTTAAAATAATTGAGATAGGCTATAATTTTTACTCGAGTGGTAAGTTTGGCTTACAAATAAATGAAAAACCAGCCACATTTTGTTTTTCTTTGGAATCTGCACTGTTTATTCGATCTGAGGTATAAATTTATTACTATTTCAGCCTTCTTCTTTACAAAGGCAAACGGAAAAACTCAAATGATATATAAAAGTCAAAAGTTTTACCAACAGTACGAAGGACGGGATAAGGTGCGATGGCGGTGCACGAAGCGCGGATGTAAGGCGTACTACTACTACGTCGGACAGATGATGGTGCGGGCTAACGAGGAACATAACCATTACTGAAGAGAAAAAATAGATTAGATCAGAGATGAGAACGAAAGACGAAATATCCATAAATATACTTTCAGAGAGGTTGATTCACAAGCAGGAGCGAACCCACGTATTTTGGTCGCGATATTATGTCAAAACCGGCTGATAGATCACGGGTAATAGTGAATGGACATAACATGACCAATTGACGTGGGTTCGTCCTGCCCATGAATCAATTTCTTCGATGGTACTCATGGCATGACTAACGTGACCATACGTCCCGCTTTGGGCGGGATAGTCCCGCTTTCAGGCAGTCTGTCCCGCTGTCCCCCGCGAGGCCGAAATTGTCCCGCTTTCGCAAACAGACCAAACGACAATATAAAAGTATTTTTATATTCGAAATGCCTCTGCATTTGCCTCTCCCATACAACAATTAATGGGATTATTCTGCCATATTTTGCTCAATATCAATAATATGGTAGATACAAAGGACAGGCACTTAAAATATTCACAAAATACTCAATTGTTTACCTCTATACTTTAATAAAATAAAAATAACATTCATTATTATGGGGGAGGGGAGGGGGGGGGGGGGGGTATTCCGTAGAGGTCCCGCTCTGACAAATAAAATAAATGGTCACGTTAGGTAGGCACGACGGGCTTTTATCTTCGTCTTTATGGATGGTTAAATGCCTTTAAATCTATTGACCAAATAGATTTATTTGTAATTTAACTTGTAATATATTACGACCGAATTCATCGAGTGGACAGTGAAGACATTTCCTGCCCGAGGCAAGTTTTAGGATGGAGCGAGATCTGATTATGGCGCTCTTTTGCTTGCTTGAGTAGGTCAAATTTGAACACTGTCGGATGTTCTGGGAGTTACAGCGGCTGCTCAGCTAGCCCTGCTCTTTCTCATTCATCTTCCACTAGTTCTTTGTAACATATTTGTTGAAGGAGTCAATTCAATTTAACAAACTAGCATTGAATGTTGCTTCGCAATGTACAAACGCTTATAAATAAGCAATGAATAGCTTATTTATGTCTTGAAGTAATTTATCCTAAGCTGTAATGGAGGCTTCTTCGTTTAGAAAATGTTATTGTTTTCTTTGATCTCATGAAAATTTAATTTAAGAAAAATGTTAAAAAGGCGTTATTAAAGAATATCCTATTTATTACGTATTTTGATACTATTTTGTTTTCTTTACATTAGTCTATACCACCTACTCTTAGATACATTTTTGGGAAATGTGTGTATTTTTGTGGAAATGTTTTATTGGTATTGCTTTTTATTTCAGACGATAGCGAGAATGAAGACAATTATGTTAAAGTTAAAGCAGATCCAGAGACTAAACAAAATAATGCAGACGAAAAACCTAATATACCAAAAAAAAGAAGAACATGTTCTGTTTGTCCTGCCGCAAAGCGAAGGATGACTAAAAGTACCTGCATCAAGTGCAATAAGGCGCTGTGTGGGGAACACAAAATTACCGTTTGTCAAAAATGTTATATAATCTAGATTTTCCTTTGAATTCTAGTTTTTTGAGGTTTACATTTTAAATATTGTTTTAATTTTATGAAGCGATGATCTCATTAATAGCTTTGTGGCTATTCGATTAATCATTATAATTAATATACCACATTAGTTTATTCAATACATAAAAATAAAAAAATTTAATAACACCTTATAATTATTGTTATGATTATTAGCAGCCTACAGTGTCCCACTGCTGGGCAAAGGCCTCCCCTCTATCTTTCCAAAGTTCACGATCCTGTGATGTTGCTGGCCACTCTTTATCGAACGCATCTAGTTCGTCGCGCCACCTTTTCTTGTAATAATATATTAAATTTAACAAAAGGCTCGTTATTAAAGTGACATTCTAATTTATTTTAAAAATCAATCTCGATCGACTAACCTCTGCTAAAAGAACCAGTATATCTTTTTAGATTGATAAAATTATCCTTTTTACTTTAATTTAAAATTAACTCTGGTATTTTCAGATGTATCATTCGTTAAATCTAGAAGAGGAAAAACGATGATTAAAATCGGCGATTACTCGTTCTACCATCAGTCCAAATTCAATATTAAAAGCCGCTGGTCCTGTTCCACGCATAATGCCAAAGGCTGTAAAGCGTATCTGTACACGATAGAAAATGAAATCATTAAACTGAACAATGACCATAATCATTAAGCACCACAGACCTCCATTATACAAGTACGCTGGACTTATGATACACTTTGAAATGACAGCCGTTTTTTGTGCCTATTTGAAACGGTATCAGCGCCCCCTATGCGGGGGAAGAGAACTAAATCTGACGTGAACATGACGTTTAAAAATCGCCATATTGGCGCTGATAGCAGTAGTGGGAGTACTTGGAACTAATACTAGTTTCTACAAGCAATAGCGATTTAGCGGCCATTTGCAAGTTACGTCAGATTTAGTTCTCTTCCCCCGCATTGGGAGCGCTGATTCCGGTTCAAATAGGCACAAAAAACAGCTGGGGATCATGAGTCAAGCGTACTTGTATAATGGAGGTCAACGTTAAATACTAATAAAATACAATTTTTGTGCACTTTTTGAACTAAGTGAAATTATTACAAATCACTCAACCGGTTTCGAAATAAGTCATCATTGACAGGTGTACTTACCCCTTTGCTCATTTTAATCCTAAATAATTTCTTAGAATAATGAAAAAAGTGCACGAAAAATTGTCTTTTATTAGTGTTTAACATGAATTTCCACCAAGAACCGACAGTATAATTAATTACATAATATTATCATACACAATCATTAAACCAATTTACTATTTTTTCATGTATTAGATGTTAGGGAAATGTTGTATCAATAAAGCAGGAATATTTATTTTTTGCACAAAATCCTGAATTCTATATTTTTAGTAATAACATACGTTTAAATATAATATATATATTAGTAAAATGGTCAAAACTGACTTATAAATAAACACTAAATGCGTTTTAGGTATAACTTTCGTCTTTCACTTTAGTGAAAGACGAAAGTAGATTTATCTAGAAGAGGAAAAACATTAATCAAAATAGGTAGCTACACTTTTTGCCAACAAGCCAAAATTAATTTTATTAAAAGCCGCTAGTGTTGTTCGACACATAATATGAACCAGGGTTGTAAAGCACGATGAATGGTGAAATTGCTCAATTACGCAATGACCACAATCATTAAATTGCTACTTCATGTGATACACAAACAAAGGTATTCATTAATATTAAGGCCGTCCCCCGAGCAAACGACCTTGACCATACATTTGCCGCGTTGCCGAGATCGCACCAAAACTCCTATATTTTTATTTAACTTAGTTCAAAATTGACCCAAAAAAAAAATTAAAACTTGGCACATGTAGCTTATCATAAAATTATTGTCGATCTATTGGCGTGTATTTCAAATGAAAGTGATTTGTAAATACTAAGGAGATGCTGAATGTATGCTTCAATTTTAATAAATTGGTTTTATGAGTATAATAAACAAAAATAGAAAAACGTGAAGATTATTGCTGTATTTTTATTATAACTTTGTAACTTTCAAATTATGAGTTTATAAGGCTCTAAATATGGTAAATTACGGAATCTCCGTAGGGAAGGCCCTTAAGATTAATTTAATCCATCTATCCCCAATCGGCAGCCGGCTGCCGCATAACAAAAAAATCTATTGTGTCTGCGATACCCACGATAGAGGTGTTGAAAAGAAATATGTATATTTATAAAGTGACCAAGTGTTTTATTTTTAGATATTTTTGAAAAACATTATACTTTACATCCACATAATGTTTTAAATCCAATTAGTAGTGTTTGCGACTAATGAGAAACATTCGTTCGTGTTCAAGTTAATTGTATTTTGTATATAGTTTTTAAATTTTATGTGTATGATGGAAGAGCCTGGTCTCCACGACACAGAGAATCCTAGTGCGGAGATTAGTGATTGTTTAAGACTAGCATGTAAAAAATTTAAGTGAAAATAAAGATTTGTTTATTTATTTGTTTGTTAAGTGTTTTATCTAATGACAGATTTGTGAAAAATTCTGGGTTTTGGGTTCTGTACCAAATGGGATTCTATTACTAAGACTTCTCTGTCTGAAATTCGTCTGTCTGCCTATCGGTCTTCTCAAGAACTGCGATGGCTAATTAATAATTGCCGTTCAATAAATGCTAAAAATAAAGTAATATTAATATAGTATTTTTTTATTAATAACTTAGAGAAAATAAAGTATACAAGGAGGAATCCCATAGCCATAGCCACAAAAGCCTCAATTTTACCTACTTTTGCTGCATAGTAGTTTGGAACTCGGATTTTAATAATAATCGGCTAAGTGCGAGTGCGAGTTTTTTTGTTAGGGAGCCCCTCTTAATTATTTATTTTAATTTTATTATTTAATCCTTCAGGCCCCGCGCGAGCACCGGTGATCGCGACAACAATAGAATACAATAGCAATTCCTGGAAATTCCGACTGAAGTATTAATATTCAAATTTAAAATACACATATTACAATTGAGGATTTTGTGAAAATTTCAAGAGTCTATATATGTTGCCATTATGTATTACGAGCCAAAACGACCAAACAAATAACGTTTTTTGTATGGGAGCCCCCCTTTAATATTAGCTTTATTTTGTTTTTAGTATTTGTTGTCGGCACCAGAAATACATAATCTGTGAAAATTTCAGAAGTCTAGCTAGACGGACAGACATCGAAGTCTCAGTAATAGGGTCGGGACCCTTTTTACCTTTGGGTACGGAACCCTAAAAAGAAACAAGTTGCATACTATTTCTAGTTTGGTTACTTCAAATAAATGTTTATAGTATTTTTCAGGTTATGCTTCGTTCATTACTTCTAGAAGAGGAAAAACATTGATCAAAATAGGTAGCTACACCTTTTGCTACCAAGCCACAGGTAATGTGAAAACCCGCTGGGTTTGTTCGACGCACGTGAATAAGGGATGTAAAGCCCGCATCCATACGATACAGGAAGAGATTGTTAAAATTAACAATAACCACAATCATTAAATCAATACATTACTACTGGGGTACTATAAACCACACTAAAATGTAGATTATCTCAAAAATGTATATTCACAAAGTATGAATACAAAGATTGTATTTAAGATATTTTTGATAAACATTGGATTTGACACTCATTCATAAATAAGACAAATAAATAGCATCCATTTATTCATTCGTCTTCACTTTAACATTTTTAAAGAATAAATCGAATCCCAATTTTACTTTGGTACTATACCATCAAATACTTCCCAAGCAGCAACCAAGCGTAATGAACACCTTCAAAGCAGCCAATATAGCACTTAACGCTGTTTTAGAGCTGTATAAGAGCGTTGAAGAGATATTGTAGTGTTATAATGTCGGTTTAGGAGTAATTATTCAGCTCTAGCTGTATTAAGTCTGTATTAAGAAGTCACGCAGTACGCTTAAAGTTCTAAATCAGTGTATCGAAACTGTCATGTACAGCTTTAAGTTTCCTGTAGCGTATTGATCCGAATTTTAGTATTAAGTAAGCTGTACAATAGCTGTATTATGCATACCGTCACTTACTTAATACAACTTAGAGCTGTATTATGATAGTCCTCAAATCTTATTTCTGTATTATGGAGTAGCCAAACTCTCTTCTACAGCTTCTTTTTCTGGTGTAATTGTACACCCTTTTACAGACTAAAGCTGTATATTTTCTCTCTTTGAGAGTAATAAACAGCAATAATAGTAAATTTATTCATTTGTACAGCCCATAAACCGCTAAAAGCTGAATTTCGCATACCGTCACTTAATACAGCTTTAAGCTGTATTATGGTGGTCCTCAAATCTTATTTCTGTATTATGGAGTAGCCAAACTCTCTTCTACAGCTTCTTTTTATGGTGTAATTGTACACCCTTTTACAGACTAAAGCTGTATATTTTCTCTTTTTGAGAGTAATAAACAGCAATAATAGTAAATTTATTCGTTTATACAGCCCATCAACCGCTTAAAGCTGAATACTATATCCATTACCTACATAGTGCAGCTATTAGCGCTATAAGACCATTAAAATAGAATTTAGGCTGCTTAGCAAATTGTCGCCATTTTATCAATTACAAATCGAAGATTACGAACATGAGTACATAAAAATTAGACTAATGTTATTATATTTATCAATATTTTTAGTTTGTCCAACAACTTGCTATGCACCAACGAGACTCTACGTCTATTAATTCAAACCTTTTAATTTCTAACCTATAAAAATCATATTAAGTAACCTTATTTAATATCTCTTCCTTGATTATTTTGCTGTCGCGTTTATTTTTTATCACAAAACATATATATAACCACAATAAATTTATTTTTGCACGATAATGCACTGTATCCTGCCCCTATCGAATCTCCTTAAACACAGCGTTTATAATATGTTACTTTAATCAACAGCTATTATAAACGTCATCATTAAAATAATATATCTTCTGTTTCGTTTTATTTCTTTTATTACTCTATTCAACAGACTTTTTACAGCGTAAAGCTGAACAACCACCATAGTACAGCCGCAATACAGCTATTATACAGCCTATTATATGCTTGTATAGCTACTGTACAACCAAATAACGCAAAACGCTGCATAATTTGTACCCATTTCAGGGGTATAAGGGCTGTATAAGCGCTTATACAGCCTTTATGCAGCCTGGATATACAGCATTAAGAGTATAAACGACCTTTAATACAGCTGTTATACAGCTTGTGATGCTGCTTGGGTTATTGTTTTAGTATTATTTTTTTTAGGTCATGTCACTTTCATTATATCTAGAAGAGGGAAAAAAATGATCAAAATAGGTGACTACACCTTCTGCTACAAAGCCACAAGTAAAGTGAGAGCCCGCTGGGTTTGTTCGACGCACGTGAATAAGGGATGTAAAGCCCGCCTCCATACGATACAGGAAAAGATTGTTAAAATTAACAATGACCACAATCATTAAATTGATACTTAATTGATTAATTCGGTACAATAAACACCATAAAATCCAGAAAACTGGAACAATATATTATTATTTATAAATTAGAAAAAGTGTATTTTATTTGAATATATTTTTGAAAAACATTGGATTTATCATTCATGAATGTTTAAAATCCAATTAGTATTTTTGGGGCACATAAAAAAACACCTTTTTATCCAGATTAGATTCAACTTAATTTTGAAAAGATTAAGTTGAATCTCATTTTTACTTTGGTACCTTCAAATAATAATTGAATTAGTATTTTTTTAGGTTATGCCACTTTCATTACATCTAGAAGAGGAAACACTATGATTAAATTAGATGGCTACACTTTCTGCCACCAAGCCACAATGAATGTAAAAACCCGCTGGGCTTGTTCGACGCACGTGAACAAGGGCTGTAGAGCCTACCTCTATACTATACAGGAAGAGATTATTAAAATTAACAATAACCACAATCATTAAACCAATGCATTATGGGGTACAATAAACCACCCGAAAATGTTGAAATATGAGAAGATAATAGAAAGAAAGATAGAAAAAGGACAATAGAAAACAAAGCGTTTATTTTTTAAAGATATTTTTCGAAAACATTGAATTTGACATGCATGAATAAGACAAATAAATAGCATCCATTAAACCATCGTCTTTGCAAATTTAACTTTTTTAAAGAAACATATCCATTCTTATTTGTATTTTGGTAACTTCAAATAAGTGTTATTGTATTTTTCAGAAGCAGCAGTAGATTCGTCGACACCCACCGATACTGACCGAAGAGCCGACACACCACATGCGGTCGAAACATCTCCAAAAAAAAGTATTCGCATTACGAAACAAGAAAATAAAATGAAACGCAACACAGGCCAATCATATAAAACATTAAAAGGTAAAGTTGTTTCCAGCAGAACAATGAAAGAGCTAGGGACGTGTCGAATGAAATGCAAGGAGCGTATATCATTAAACGATAGACAAGCTATTTTCAAAGAATATTGGAAAATGGGAACATATCTCAAGAGAACAACTTATATGGCATCTTTAATTGAAATATACGACAAGGCCACTCAAAGACAACGCACACAAGATCCTCACAAACAAAGAAATCGCGTGAAAACATACAAATATTTTTTATTAATTCACGGGAAACGTGAACCCATTTGTCAGGGATGCCTTTTAAAGACGTTAGGCGAAAGTGATAATTTTATAAAATCAGTTGCCACGAAAAAACGGTTGTAGATAGGTGGCACTCAAACAGATGATAACCGTGGGAAGAGTATACCTAAACATAAGATTTCTGATGAAAAAAGACAAGAAATTAAGGAACATATTTTTTCATTTCCATCCTATGAGAGCCATTACACAAGAAAAACTACATCAAAAAAGCACTTGCCTTCTCATCTAACTATTACGAAAATGTATGATTTATTTTGTGAAAACCGCGACGCGCGAGATAGTGAAAAAGATGAATAAATAGTTGAATGTCAACTAAAACATAGTTTATAATAATATTAAATTCACTGTTCTCATACACATTCACAAGACGTAACTACTAAGTACACAATGTTCTTTCTAACTTCTGTCACTAAAATCGCTTTTATTATATTTTTATCAAATTATATATTTACGTGCATGTTACTATTAATTAAAAACATCTCAATATTGCAATAAAGTTGATATTATAGTTTTTTCTTATAAAGTTTTTAGTGGTTCCTGAAAAGTTTCACTTTTGTACTTAATATGTTTTTTAGTCTGCCAGCCCTATTTTTTCCCATAAATTTTTTGAGAAACATCTAATTGTGCATCATAAAAATGTTTAATACCTATCCAACTAGTAGTTTTCGTGACAAATAACAAACGTCGATTCTGGATGGATGAATGGATGATTGTTATTTATTTACTCACAAGTTTTTTTTCTTTGAGAGGAGCAGGATGAATAAAATTTGTACTTTAGAAAGTTTTAAATAAATGCGATAGTATTTTTCAGATGTAGCGTTCATTACATCCAGAAGAGGAAAACCAATGATTAAAATAGGTGCCTACACTTTCTGCCACCAAACCAAAATTAATATAAAAAGCCGCTGGGGTTGTTCGACACATATGAACAAGGGATGCAAAGCCTCCGTGCATACAATAGGTACAAAAATTGTAAGGTTAAATAATAACCACAACCACTTACCTTTGATTCGTTTGTTTGTATAATGTATTATATATAGTTTAAATGTTTCTATATCGAGGCGGAAAATAAATTACTTTGGAAAAAAATTGCTACTACGACTTATAAAAAATGCATGTGTAGCCAATCCTCAATAGACTTTATTACTCTGTACGATAATTAGGATCAGCTTAATTTTCATATATAAGTGCAAAATTTTGTATTCCGATATAAATTTCTATCTCACCAAAAACATTTCATGTAAAAGTTACCTCGACGACCACAAAAGGTTTGCCCTTGGTGTTTGTTTTTCATAAAAAAGACATCAGATCTAATGTAGAGCCAAGCTTCTGAATCAACGCGGCCTAACTCTATCGATCCTAACTCCAACACTTTCTACATATCCGTAAGTATGTATGGCTTCGCTGTGTCGAATATTTAGTTTCTGGATTCTGATCTGAAATAAGTAACGAAACTGCCAAGCCATAGATACATACTTACTGATATTATGTAGAATTTGTTGGAGTTATGGGTCGATAGAGTTAGGCCGCGTCGATTCAGAAGCTTGGCTCTACATTTGATCTGATGTCTTTTTCACAGGGCAAACCTTTTGTGGTCGTCGAGGTAACTTTTACATGAAATGTTTTTGGTGGGATTTCAGTCCTTTTTGTAAGTTGCTACAACGGAAACCAATTCTATAAGGGTTCAAAAAAACGGCGAAACACTTCGAGAAAAGGTAGGTAGTGCCCTTGCGCTTCGCTTGGCTCGTCTCGTTTTTGGATAAGGTTCCCAAAAAATGTTTAATAAAATTTATAACCTCAAAATTTTGCAATACAAATTCGGTTGTAAGGACTTCATCTTATTTTTCACATTTTAATGGCTCAATTGAGCTTGTTTTCCTTTCCTTTCATCCATTAGAGTCCTGTGGTGAAATGCATATTTAAAAAATGTAAAGGCTTACGCATAACATAGAGAAATATTTCAGAGAATCGGAAACCTTGGAACAATGATCATATCCTTGAGATGACCGACAAACGGAGAAATTGTGCTGGATGCTATGAGAGACTGCGAAAAACGTTTACTAGCATACAAGCAAAGAAAAAAGTAAAGAAAATTAAAAAATATTGTAGAAAATGCAACCAAAACCTTTGCACTAAATGTTTTAAGGCCAGGCATATTTAGTAAAATAAAAACGGTTTGAATTTTTAATTATTACCAACTAACTGTATTTTCGATATCTACAGTTGATAAATATTTATATAAGACCTATTTTTGTTTGTTTTATTACCACTTAAAATAATTTGATCTTATCACACTAATAAAATTATTAATAGTCATAGTAAATTAACGTACTTCAAATAGGTTTCTTTTATAATTTTACACTCGCTTGTGAATTTGATGAGGATTTGTATGCAGTATTAAAAACTTCGAACAAATTACACACTATTTTTCAGAGATATCGTTGATCAAATCTAGAAAAGGAAAAACGATGATCAAAGTCGGTGATTACACTTTCTACTGCCATGCCACTGGTACTGTCAAGAGTCGCTGGTTTTGCTCGACGCATATGAAGAAAGGATGTAAAGCCAGTCTTTACACGATAGAAGATGAGATTATCAAGATAAACAATGATCACAATCATTAAGATCTACATACAAATACTCTTATTGATGCACTCTGCGTTGTGGATGGATCCCTCATAGTTAGTTCCCAAGTAACAATATCCGAGAAACCCTTACTTAGCTGTAAGGAGATGGTCCCCTATAGGCTATAAGGCAATACGAGAGCGGGCTGAAGTGGTCACAATACTTCTCATAGAGAAGCAGGTTAAACTGATAAATATGCGCCGGAATAGAAAGAAATATGAAATAAAATATATTTAAAACAAAAGTGTTAACGAAAAACTAAATGTTTAAGAATTTAAATGTGTTTTTATTTTCTAAATATTAAACAGATTTTTTAATTAAGGCGACTCCTTGATAATTTGGATGTAGCGATATCGATTTTTATCAGCAATGACTAAAACTAATAAATTAAAGTTCATTGTCAGTATTCATCTCTGAATTACCCATAGCATAACACGATGGGTCAACTTTTATAACACAGAATAATCAATCAAAAAGACCTCTGTAAAAAAGGGACTCCTATTTTTCCTGATTCTTTGCTATAATACCTATTATTATAGGTATTACAGCAAAGTATATATTATATATAACTGTATAAATAAAAAGTATATATTATATATAACTGCACAATCAAGCATGAGTTTATGAGTATTAAGTCAAAATTGTGTATTATAAATTATTATCTGTTTATTATTTTCTTCCTTGTGTACTTAAAGTACTTTTAAAAATAACTTAAATAGTCTGTTTATAAATAATAAGTGATTTATACGGTTTTTTTAGGTATGGAATAGCGTTGTTACCTGACACAGGCCAAGGCCTACTAGGTGACTTCAATATTGTATCTTACTAGTAATGTAATTGTTTATAAGAAATAAAAATTATTATTATTATTATTTTTGCCAACAGAAGAGAGTGATTTAAGCTTCCAAAATTTGTACATATGTTGGTTCAAGCATACATTTTAATTTGCCCATAACTTATATGAAATGTGTTTATGGTTTTTAATTACGCGACAAAAACCATTTTGTCGCTACGCCCTTTCCATTTCTTGCTGTTCCATTGCTTGTTTTCTATGAGAGGCCGGGTCGGTCTCTTATAGAAAACAAGAAATCTAAAACATACCCAACACAGTTTTTTACTTTGACGCGGATTCACCTTAAAGAAGTAACTGATTTTATAAATATATTTTTTGTTGTCTAGGACAAATCCCTCAATTACTTTAACACACAAAGAGTGAACAATACATGAAGTCCAATAATTACGGGTATTGTAATATTATATACTTTTTGTGAGCTAATAATTGGGTGGGTTGTTCTAGATCTAGACACAAACTATTGTAAGTGTTTTTATTTTTATTTTATACATATATGCTAGGAATATGTCATGTAAGTACTATTTGTAGGAATTGACAGTTAAGTTTCGTGCTCTCACAATACTGTTGATTACTTACTACGAATAATATAAAGTAAGGAAATGTAACTCCCATACTAATACAGTTTTAAATTTGGTTCCATTCGAACTGTCATGTAACGTCAGCCTTTATACCGCTCAAGGTCACCTAAATATTGTAAATGTATTAAAAGTGAACCTAAGGTACACTTTTTTGACAAGTATTTTGGAGCATGTTTTTTGACGGAGTTACTCTTCCATTTATATTATTCGTAGATTACTTATTATAGTTAATAAAAACGTAGTTCCTCTGGACAAAAAGGATTTTTAATAAGGTAAATGAGGATGTCTATTTAACGTGAAGTAAATGTTTGCAGTCAATATGTGGTACATTAGATCTAGAAAAGGAAAAATACTGATCAAGGTCGGTGATTACACTTTCTGCCACCATTCTTCTGGCACTGTCAAGAGTCGCTGGTTATGCTCGACCCATATGAAGAAAGGATGTAAAGCCAGTCTGCACACCATAAATGATGAGATTGTCAAGTTAAGCAATGACCACAATCATTAAGATAGTATACGTTAGTATAGTATACGTTTAGTATCTTAGGTACTATTAACAAAATTTGTAAATAAAGACTGAAAGTATAAGGTTTTAATTTATTAATGTTAAGAATTATTATTATTGATTAGTTTCTAAATATGGAAGATAATTTTAAATTCAAGCAATAGGTAGCTGATTTTATTAATATATTTTTCGACATCAAGTCTCAATAACTGCTACTTATGTGAATACTGAAGTTCAGTCTTTGGTAATTTTTTTTTTGTTACCAGGTGGCAAAAATCAAAAGAGTGTCAATGATTGAGTGGATTGTTCTAGAGACTAATATTATTATAGTAGAACTTTTAGATCGAAGTTCCTTATCGCGCGTTGCGAAAGGGGGCTAGATGGAAAAAAGTTGTAATGACACTTTTAAATTCCATACAAGTTACAACTTATTTTATTATTAAGTAGTCTTTTATATACTCATATTACACAATAATTATGAATAGGGTAAAATGAGGTTGTACAGCTAGTTAACGTGAAGTAAATGTTTGCAGACATTGATATGTGCTTCGTTATGTCTCAAAAAGGAAAAAGGTTGATCAAGGTCGGTGATTACACTTTCTACTACCGCGACCGCTCCACAGGAAATATGAAAAGTCGTTGGGTTTGTTCGACGCATAACAAGAAGGGATGTAGAGCCAGACTGTACACGATAGATGATGAGATTATCAAGTTGAACAATCACCACAACCATTAAGATTTACATTTAAATGATCTTAATGATACACTTGTGCGTTGTGCAGCCACGGATCCGTCATAGACAACGCGGCATGGCAGTGTTAACAAAATTTGTAAATAAAGTCTGAAAGTATAAGGTTTTAATTTATGAATGTTAAGAATTATTATATTTTACTAGCTGTCCCGGCAAACGTTTCTTTGCCATATTATAAAGTATATCGCCCGTATTATTTTATTGAAGTGACTAAATAAGTATGTCGTCATGGCAACGTCGATCGCTATCCCGTCGCACAAACAATGGTCGCCGTCAGTCTCAGGTTGTAATAATTTACTATTATTTATTTAGCAAATGCACTTATCAAGATATAAAGTACCCAGTAGCCGATTCTCAGACCTACTGAATATGCATATAAAATTTGGTAAAAATCAGTAAAGCCGTTTCGGAGCAGTTCGTGGACTAACATTGTGATACGAGAATTTTATATATAAGAAGATTAATTTCTAAATATGAAAGATTTTTTTTTCAGGCAGTAGGTAGCTGATTTTATTAATATATTTTTCGACATCAAGGGCAAACGTCTCAATAACTGCTACTTGAATGTGAATACTGAAGTTCAATCTTTGGTGATACTTTTTTATTGTTACTAAGGTGGCAAAAATCAAAGGAGTGTCAGAGATTGGGTGGCTTCACTGGCTTGTTCTAGATACAAATATTATTATTGTAGTTCTATTATACAAGTTACAACTTATTTTATTATAAGTGTTTTTATCTATTATTAATTATGAATAAGGTAAATGAGGATGTCCAGCTATTTAACTTGAAGTGAATGTTTACAGATAATGATATTTCTCAAAAAGGAAAAAGGTTAATCAAGGTCGGTGATTACACTTTCTACTGCCGCGACACAGGGAATATGGAAAGTCGTTGGGTTTGTTCGACGCATAACAAGAAGGGATGTAGAGCCAGACTGTACACGATAGATGATAAGATTATCATGTTGAACAATCACCACAACCATTAAGAATATAATATACATTTACATAAATACTTTTAATGACACACTAATGGTCGATTTACACGGGTGACTAACGGGTCGATTTTAGTCGCCCGGAAAGTCACCAGTCGAATCGCCTGTCCAAGTCGAATCGCTACCACATTTACACATTCTACAAGAATCGCCTGTGACTAGTGCCGACAAACTATCAATTTGCAGCAAGCGATTGCTTGCGACTGAGCGTTTGCATGGTCGATTTTAGTCACCAGCCGCATGAGGCCATTGGCCGCACGACTTTGGGGCTTGCGGCTTTAGCCGCATGCGGCGTAGTCGAATTGCCATTTAGTGCGGCTTTAGTCACCCGTGTAAATCGCCCATAACACCCGGTTTCTGAAAGGCTGATCAACACTAAAATTAACTAATCGCCTGTTAAATCTCTTGTCAAGTACCAATTGGGTTGCTAGAAGCATGATTAGTTAGTTTAATTTGATCAGCGCGTCAGTTGACATGGCTGTTCAAATTGACTTGAGAATGATATGTCAACCGCCATTTTGGGTTTCCGAAACGCTTGTCAAGCCTAGATCATAGATTAAACGTTTGTCAAAAGCGGTGTCAACTAATCGGTAATTGTGGGTGAATTAACTTATGAATTCAATTGATTTTTTATGTGAATCTACATTTTCTCTTTTGAACCTACGTTACTATAAGGTTTGTAAACACATTTATCATGAAGTTTTAATAAAACTTCGTAATAACTACGTCAATTATGCAAATAAACTGTTTTAATTGCAATACTCGTTTTATTTTCAAAAAATGTAAAAAGAATTTAGGAATAGATACCGTCTGAAAAATTGAAATTCAAAATTCTGACGAATGAACGAAAATAAACAAACCGCATGTCAAATCTAAATGATCACAGATTAGTTAATTGTCGTCTCATCAATGGTTCAGAAAGCATCAGATTTGAAATTCCCATAACATTTTTGATAGCAATGACAGTCTGCATTTCCTTCTTTTGACAATTCATTGGCATTTTTGATAGTTAATAGTGAAGAAATGAACGAAAACAAATAAATCGCTAGTCAAATTAAAAATGATCATAGATTAGTTAATTTTCGGCTGATCAATGTATCAGAAACTCAATTTGATTTGACATCCATGCTAAATTAACAGCAGTGTTAGTTGATCAGTGATTTGACAAACCTTTCAGAAACCGGGTGTAAGTGTTGTACAGCCATGGATCCGTCACAGATAACGCAGCAGTGTAAGCGCAACGGAGTTGCGGGCGTCGTCTAGTATGAAATATAATTGTTTTATGCAAAAGTTTTAAGTATGTTAGCACATTAACAAAAGTAAATAAAGACTGAAAATTTATGGATTCCTATATATTTTTACACTATTAATTCCTTGTTATAATTGAAACGTCGTTTCTGTGAATGAAAAGGGTTTTTAATAAGATACTCGTGAAAGAGAATGTCTAGCTATTTAACGTGAAGTAAAAATGTTTGCAGACAATATGTGGTACATTAAATCTAGAAAAGGAAAAACACTAATCAAGGTCGGTGATTACACTTTCTGCCACCATTCTGCTAGTACTGTCAAGACTCGCTGGTTTTGTTCGACGCATATGAAGAAGGGATGTAAAGCCAGTCTGCACACCATAAATGATGAGATTGTCAGGTTGAACAATGACCACAATCATTAAGATATTATACATTTAAATGGTCATAATGATACACTGTTGGACAATGGATGATATAATAAAAATAGCAGGAAAAGACTGGATGACTAAGGCAAATTATACAGATGCATGGCAAAGTATGGAGGAGGCCTATACTCGTAGAGAGGTCCTTAACAACTAAAAATCAAATAATATTTTTTTATAAATTAATTAAATGATAATATTGATCTTTAATACAATGTTATTAATTTTTTTGCTTTAAATATAACTTAATATTTAAATTGTTAATAAATAAATAAATAACTATAAAATATATTAAAATAAAAAATAACATTGTAATTTTGTAAATTTATTATATTATGTGAATAATTAAGTGTATATTGAATAATTAAGGAATAAATGAGGCTAAATAAATAAATAAAAAATGATACACTGTGCGATGTGCAGCCATGGATCCGTCTTAGGGCCGGGACACAAAAACACGGCACAACGTCGTACGACGTCGTACGGCGCCGTACGGTGCCGTGTCGTAGGAATCCACGACGCGCGTCGTAAAAAACCACGGCACGGCGTCGCACGGCGCCGTACGGTGTACGACGTCACGTCGTAGAAACTCACGTAGAAATTCAAGATGAGGCGACGTCGTACGACGCCATGCCGTGGGTTTTTACGACGCGCGTCGTGGATTCCCACGACACGGCGCCGTACGACATCGTACGACGCTCAGTTAGCGCAGGCCGCAGGGGTGCTAGCGCAACGGCGCGGCACGGGCGTAGCGGGCGTCATCTTGTATGAAATATAATTGTTTTACACAAAAGCGCTAACTTAGGACTTTTAATAAAATTTGTGAATAAAGACTGAAAGTATAATGTTTTAATATTTTATGAAATATGTTAAGAATTATTGTTTTTAGGGTGAAGCCAAACGAGCGTAATTTGTGAGTTGTGAGTCGCCCTTAATTTCTAAATTTGGAAGAGAAATTTTTATACAAGCATAGATAATTTTATTAATGTTTTATTAATTTAATATATTCGGCATTTAGGGGAAACGTCTCAATAATTGCTACTTAAAGTGTGAATACTGAAGTTTAATCTTTGGTAATCCTTGTTTTTAGGGTTCAGTGCCCAAATCGGACTCAATTAATATGACTTCGATGTCTGTCTGTCCGTCTATCTCCAGGCTGTATCAGCTCTGCAGACGTGAGGCGGAGTCACTCGACCCTCGGAGGAGGCTAAGGAGAAGGCAAAGGGTCAGACATGGCCCCGACGTCCCGACTTAGCTGGGGAGCTCGAGGTGACGGCGTGGGGACGCCGTCGCCTAACATCACCGAGACCCCAAGTTGGCCGCGATGCGCTAAGTGTTCCGCGAATCGCGTCGTAGGGTCAGTGTGGGCCTAACAGCCATGCACTGAAGCCTTAAAGGCATTCGCTGGCAGGGTCGCGGTTGTGTATTCCGCGTATCCCGTGGCTCTGCCTAAAGCGGAAGAGCAGGAACACCGTTGGGGTTTTAGTGGGTATGCCCGGGCGCGGCCTTCACCGACCCCAGTTAGTCCCAGATACCCCGGTGGCCAACGGAAAAAAAAGGCTGTATCAGCTCTAGAACGGTGATAGCTAGAGAATTAAAATCACAGATTATGTATATCTGCTGTTTCTATAAAAACAAACACTAAAAACGAAATAAACAAAATATTTAAGGGGGGCTCCCATACAACAAACTTAAATTTTTGGCATTTTTTGCTATATATCAATAATAAGGCTACACGTACATACATGGTGACCTAAAACACGTAGGTACTTGAAATATTCTCAAAATTTACACAATTATTAAGAAAATAATTGTTAGTATTTTAGTATAATAATATGACAATCAAATTAAAAAATCGGCCAAGTGCGAGTCGGACTCGCTCACGAAGGGTTCCGTACCGTTATAGAGAGAAAGTATGCAAAAAATTGTGTTTTTTGTATGAAAGCCCCCTTAATTAAAAATTGATTTTATTATTAATTATTAAATTACAAATATAATTTAGGTCTTTGTGAAAATATCAAGTGCCTACCTGTTTAGTCCATTGAAATGTTACATTTGCTTTGCATTTATTAGAGGACGCAATTTTATTTTTGAAATATGTTGGGTGGTTCAATAGAAGCTTAACCTCAAGTTTGTGGGGTCGCCACTCTTGTCCCCCGGCAGCCATTTTGAAATAAGGGGTGACAACACTATTTTCGTGATATCTCGGAAACTATACGTCTTACAAAAAATTTGTAAGAACATAATTTGTTGCAAATTATTTTGCCTACAAATATGCTTCTATAACTTTTTACCCTAAATTAAAAATTTAAAAAGTAATAAGCAAAAAAGTGAGAAAGTGTCCACGCCGTCTGCGTTAGTGTTGAAGCAAACGTTCTATTTTTTTCGCACACTTTTTGTGGGGCGCGACGCGAAGCGGCGCGATGCGGTCTGCCAGAATGGGGATTGTCCATTTTTTTTAAATTTTGCTCATTACAAAAACATTTCGAGGAATAAGGTCAGTGATCGTTTTTCTGTATATAAGCGAAAAAAATACCCATTAGTTACTTATATTTTTGAACAAATATGTTTAACCTTAGTTTGACCTTCAATGGCGTTAAATTAGCAATAAATTCGACCAACATTACTTTTAGAACTTTTGGTAAGCTTCTCGTATCAGCTTTCACATAATGAGCACTTGCATTTGACGAACCAGCCATTATAAATAAGATTGAAAGGAAAAAAAACATAGTGCAGAGGTCAATTGGCCGCCGATGATGACGTCAGAGCGAAACTTTAAAAATTTATTGAGAAAAAACTAGTCAATGAATTTCAAAATTATTTAATTTATATTCTTAAAATACCCTATTTTAACGAAAAAAAATATAAAAAGTACATGTGATTTTTTTTGGACAATGCCCATTATATGGATTTTTTGTGCGCCGGACTTTTTGCGTGTCGTGTGCGTTACTGCATATAATTGCATAGGTTCTATTTCTACAGACTAAAAAGTGCGTCACGGATAGTCTGTCGTCTGCGATCTCCCGTAATGCGATACTCAGGTACGATTTATTAGAATGATAATTAATAATATTAATAGTGATGTATGATGAAAAGAATGTTTTTATTATATTATGTTTTATCTAGCTATTTAACTTGAAGTAAATCTTTGCAGACAATGATATGTTTTTCGTTCAATCTCAAAAAGGAAGAAGGCTGATAAAAGTCGGTGGTTACACTTTCTACAACCACTCTACAGGGAATATAAAAAAACGTTGGGTTTGTTCGACGCATAACAAGAAGGGATGTAAAGCCAGTCTGTACACGATAAATGATGAGATTGTCTCGTTAAACAATGAGCACAGTCATTAAGCTATGCATTTGTATTTAGAGATTACACTCTGTGTGTTGCAGCCATAGATCCGTTATAGTCCGCATACACGTGAATCCGGATATATCACAAGTGTTCTGCATTATCATTTTCATCATACATCGTCATCATCATCATCATTAACATCATCACCACCATCATAATCATAATCATCATATACTATACCACCGCTGGACAAAGGCCTCTCCCAAAGACTTACATCTTTCTTACTCCTCCGCTACCTACTAGACTCGCGGTTATGAAACCTCCAACTCGTCGCACCATCAATCCACGTGGCCCCATAAAGAACGTGCAAAAGGGGTTTTTTATCGGTTCTGCAAATAAAACTTGAGAGCTGCAGGCTTGGATTCCAAAACTTTTGTACATCAAAGAATACACATACCCCTGAAATAAAATATATTGCAATTATATACCGTCGCGACAAAAAAGTATTCTAAAACATCAATGTTTCCTATGTAGATTAGGTACCCTTACACTTTTGGCAAAACTGTTTAATTGGTTTTACTAAAAAAAATTGTAATTAAAATTTAACTTTCTATTTTTTTTTTCTAAAGGAGGGAAACTCGTTTTATTTAAAGAAGTGGCTCTCACAGATTTTTTGCATCGATGACAAATCACTTAATTGTTCCATGATTATTCCCACTTTAAGAGTGGATACAATTAAAAAAATAGATCTTATTATGTATTTGCATTATTTTTTTTTGCCTGAACTCTTTTAGATAGTAAAAAATTAGGGAGGGATTTTATAGTGCCTTTCTTAGAAATTGTGTAAAAATCAACTATTTCACTAATGAATCTTCATACTTTTGAACGAGCAATAATAATATTATCTATTACGAGTGTCGAAGATTTTCACCAATTTCCGAAGTAGGTACTGACTCCGACGTGACCAAAGTTTTCTTTACTTTGTAAAACCATTTGGTAAAATAATATAATAAACATATTCCTTATAATAAGGTTATTTTATTGGGTATCATTCCATAAGTAGGCGTACAGTCGCCAAATTTCGTCCCCAAGCCTAATTCCGTCCCCTTCGATATCTACTTATTTAAAAACTGCCATCTATCATAAGTGGCACGAGGTAGGAGCTGGTTGCATCAGTCGGTTATTGTAAAAAAGTGAGGGCGTCACGCCGTTCGAACCGGCAGGAATTGGAAAATCAAAAAAAGTTTTCAAAGTCAATTTTTCATTGAAATATTCTTGGATGCTATAAAATATTGAGATGCCTGACTTATTGATACAATTTGTTTGTAAAACTAATTATTATTACCTCAGATGTTAATCGATTAAGTAAAATTTTGAGATGAATTACACGTTTATTGTTTAAATAGATGAACCAAAAAAAAATTAAAACCTAATATCGTCCCCTTACATGAACCTAATATCGTCCACAAGACGGTATTAGGATCTTAAACAGTGAATGGATCTCGAACGTTCATATCACTTCTTTTTGCTTAGAAACTGTAGAAAAATATGTTTTTTAGGGTTCCGTACCCAAAAGGTAAAAATGGCACCCTATTACTGAAACTTCGTTGTCTGTCCATCTGTCTGTCTGTCTCCAGGCTCTATCTCAAAAACCGCTATAGCTAGACTTCTGAAATTTTCAGGAATTGTGTTATATATATTCTGTTGCCGCTACAACAACAAATACTAAAAATAAATATATTATATAAATCCCTCTAATATATTTATATTAAAGGGACGGAATTAGGAGCCCAAAAATAAATTTTTAAAATATGAGTATTTATTTTGTTAAATTTACTTCCAAACTTTTCCTGAAAACGTTAACGCATTTTTGATTATTTTTAAGAATAAAGGAATAGTGAAGCTAAAATTTGATGTTTGATTTATAACTGTAGTATTTTATTTTATTTTTTTAGAACGTTTTTAAAAAAGGGGACGATATATGGCGACTGTACCTTAGTTATTTAGTTACTTTAAAATTGATTATTTTAAAGACTCACTTAATATAAAATTGAAGTTTTTTTTAAAGACTACATAGTACTTAAAATACATTTATTATATAGCTATTATTAACTTCAAATGAATGGTTTTTCAGACATAATGTACGTTAAATCCTTAAGAGGAAACAAACTGATTAAAATCGGCGAGTACACTTTCTACCACAAGGTCACAGTCAACAAGAGGAGCCGCTGGTGTTGTTCGACGCATAAGGCATGTAAAGCCTCCCTGTACACGGTAGACAAGACCATTGTTAAGATGAAGAATCACCACAATCATTAAGGGCAGCCGCATAGAATACAACAGGAGATATCACTCCAATGTTTTCACACTAGACGACAGAAGCAGCACAGACAGTAAACAAAGTTTTGTTCGTCGTTTGACAACGTTTCAGTGAATAGTGTGTCGATATTCTGATATGACATGTGCAACACGTCGGATTATGCTCGGATCATTGTATGTGCTAGTAGCCCTCTCTGCTCTGGCCTTTGTGTTATTATACTGTGTAAGTCTCTACTGTAGGGACTGCCGACTGCCAAATGTTGGATTGCCGCAGGAAGTAGAGATGTGCGGAACATGTACAACGTTAAAGCGATTTGATTAAAATTATTGTCGATTTTTATAATGTATGAAATAAATAATATGTCTGTTTCTTACTGTGAGAGTGGTTAATTTTTACCTGTTACCTGTATTGTTGAAAAAGTTATTTAATGAAAAAAATTTACATATCAACTTAGGAATGGGTTTTGTCCAAATAGAGTTTTCATTTGGAAATTTGACCAACAGTACAATAATCCAAAGGGTCTTGACTCTTGACTGAAGTCCTAGGGCGACCTAAAGCGACGAGGGCATTCATAATAATTAAAATTATACAAATTAATACCAAAGTATAATTAAAATTATACTTTGGTATTAAGGCCCTGACTGGCGATACAATCCATTCATAAAATATGAGATGTCCTAAAAACGTTATATTTTTATATACAATGATATATTATATGAAATTTTGTTCAAATTGGGCGTTTGTTTTCTAGCAAATTTCCAAAAAACTTTAACGAGAAGGTTTTGTCGAAAGTTCGGTTTGAAAAGTTGTTTGGCCAAACATAATTTTGCCGAAGGTGTCCAAAGCAGTCGGTCATTATAAATAATTCAATCCTCTTTTCCCCAGGCGTGCGTGAGGTGTTTTTCGTAACGTTGAAAAACAAGCCGTTCCTGTTCGTTGACGGTAACAAGTTCAGAGTTAATGGAATCACTGGCGCCAAGACTCGATGGCGGTGTGCCCAGCATGAGCGGTTCAAATGCCGGGCCGTCGTCCATACAGTTCACAATCAAATAGTTTATATGATTGAAGAGCACACGTTTGGATAGTTTTCTAGGGTTCCGTACCTAAAGGGTAAAAACCCTATTACTAAGACTTCGATGTATGTCCGTCTGTCTGTCTCCAGGCTGTAACTCAAGAACGGTAATAGCTAGAAAGTTGAAATTTTCACAGGTTGTGTATTTCTGTAGCCGCTATAACAACAACTAAAAACAAAATAAAATAAAAAATTAAGGGGGGCTCCCATACAACAAACGTGATTTTTTTGCAATTTTTTGCTCGATATCAATGAAGGCAACAGGTAAATGAAATAATTAAGGGTGGCTCCCATACAAAAAACACAATTTTTGTCTATTTCCTTGAACCCTTCGTGAGTGAGTCCAACTCTCACTTGGCCGATTTTATTAATACAAAATTAATCTTCAAAATGATTTTTTTCCAACATGATTTTGTTTGCTTATTATTATTATTTCCTTATATTAAATTATTTAAACATTTTCTTTAATATTTTAATCAACCTTTACAATTATTATTACTATTTAGTTACTTATTATTGGCAAAAGCTTGATTTCGTGTTTATTTTATTGGCTCGATTACTGACACTAGATATTATAATTAAGAAAATAGCTTCTAATTTTAAATTTACAAATGGATGTGAAAGGGCATTTTTTAAGACGCGACGAATTACCAAATGCGAAATTATAGGACGTAGGTAAAATATTAGAAGGAATTGAGATTCACCTGAATCAAACTTAATTAACATTTTATTACAAAATGAAGAAACTATGTATGACAATCTTTTACATGTATTTTTGTAATATCAAGCTTTTATTGTTACAATGTTGCAATGTGGTTGCAATGATCCTGATGAGAAGTTATTTGAGCAGAATGTTATAGAACATTATCTGTTTTGTGTGCTATATTTAAGGCTCATTTTAGGTTAATATAATTTTTAAATAATTTTGTTTGTAATGTGAAAGTTAATAAAGTTACTATTTTTATAAGGTTAATGTGTCTTTATTTTTATCTCCTAAAGCCACATTCCTAAGGGACTGACGAAAACGGAATAAACAAACTGGAAAAAAGCATTATATTATCACTGTCGCATTTAGGCACACGCACACGGCACGGTAAGCATACAATCCCAGTTGGCTATTATTTCTCTATTTTTATCAGTAAAAGTTAGAAAAAGTCATAATAAGAAGATGAGGAAAGTGAACCAACATAATATTTTTCTTGTGCTCAAAGTTTCCAAGTTTTCTCTTAAATGTACACAATATTATTATATTGACCTTTTACGAGTATATATTTAGACCGACCGTTTATTTCAGGGTGTGTTGAAGTTTATTGGTCGAAAAAAGGGAACATGATCCTCTGCGTAGACGGCTACAAGTTCTGCAAAAAGAGAGTGAATTGCTCCGGCAAGACCCTTTGGTTCTGTTCCACTCACCATTCCAGAGGTTGCAGAGCGTTACTGCACACAGTTCAGGCCAGTGAAGATGATTTGCCTATTATAGTCAAAATTTGCCAGAATCATAACCACGGCTTTCCTAGAAAGATTTGGTAATGCCAAATACACGTGAAAACATGCCTGGATAAAGCGGGTAGCTAACATTTTGCAACATAAGAGCAATTCCGCATTTTTTACTTATAATTTAAACAAACCTTGCATGTTACCTTATTTATCATATATAGGTAATTTGTCTAGCTATACATAATATAAACTACATTTTTTATTTCTCTTAAAGTTTTAATGTATATGAAAGAAACGTCAGTTTTCCAATTTTTGGCAACACACCTCATCCACTCATGTCCTCAAATGTAAAAAAAATACTATGTCTTAACTCTTAGGGCCTGTTTCACTACTACAAATATTATTCGTACCCATTTCTTGATAAAGGGCCGGATATACTATCTACAACTTTTTTGACCGATTCTCCATACTCTATATTTTGTCAAGTAAAGTGGTGGATAGCCTATCCAGTACTTATCAAGAAGTGGCGAAACATGCCCTAAGCATGGATGACGGATTTTATTTTATATTATTTTCGCATTATAGTATGTAATATAGAAATTAATAGACGTGGCATCTAAGGGCAAGGCAATTTCAATCATACAATGATTTGTTTTAAGTCGTGCCATTATATTCAGAGTTTAAAAAAGTTTCTTGTGCCAAAGATTATGTTTTATTTAATTTATAATAATTTTTTGGTGTTAAGAATGTTTAAAGGCTTGAGTGTGTAATGTCTGAAGATTGTTTAAATATAATGCTTGAAGTATTTTTCTGTATTACCTATTATTTCTGTAGTACCTTCAAGAATCAATAATCAAGATCATTTTTTATTCAAAATAACAAAATAATAAAAAACGCATTTCAAACGTTAAATGCACATACGTACCATGGATAATTAACCTATTAACCCCCATAAGGACACCAGCGACCGCGACAACAATAGAATAACAACAGATTTCTAAGAATCCGCGATCGAAGAATTAATTTAGTATTATAGTGCATTGCTTAAAATTAAAATGTTCGTCTGTTGGTACTTGTTTTTTTATATAATCATATAATTTAAAATATTAAATTTCCCCGATCATTAAGACGTTTCCTTCGAGGACACAACATGATTAAAGCAGTTAACAAATTTTCATTATCATTTTAGAAGTTTCCTTTATAACATCTAGACGAGGACACAAATTAATCAAGGTGGGTGACTACACTTTCTACCGGAAGGCCCAAGCCAATTACAAAGCCCGCTGGGTCTGTTCGACACACCACCCGAGGGGATGCAAAGCTAACCTTCACACGGTGGACAATGAAATTATTATGTTAAACAATCAACACAATCACTGACGCATTACCATCTTTGATGTGGAGAAACTTTTAATAAAACCCCTAGGTCGTCCACTCTGAAGCTATTGGACAGCTCTAAGATCTTAATGTAAGAACCATGTAAAATAATCCTCTAATATAAACGTTTATTTGATTTTTGTTTATTTACTTTATAACTTGGATAAAATATGTTGGTTATACATATATTATAATATACAAAAATGAAATTTTCTAACCGTAATAATTGTCTTATTTATGATTTAGATGCAAATGGAAGAGGTATTGAATTTTATCTGATCGAGTCAATCCCAATCCACTGCTCACGAACAAATATAAATAAAATTTTCTGATGCTACCTTTTCATTACTGATGTCCTGGGATCGCAATTCGACTATAATTTTAACTTTATTTTCATATTTCAGATGTAAAGTTTATTATATCCAGGAGAGGAAAAGCGATGATCAAAGTCGGTGAATACACTTTCTTTTGTAAGGCGGAATTCAAATCGAAAAAACGCTGGAGCTGCTCGACGCATCATGCCAAGGGGTGCAAGGCCCGACTTCACACGATAGGAGAGGATGTCGTCATGATCATGAATTGCCACTCGCACTGATCGGGGAATAAAAACAATTTCAGCAATAATTACAATTTTGTATATACTTTTACCAATTTACAACCAAAATCCATACTAATATCATAAATGCGAAAGTGTGTCTGTCTGTTACCTCTTCACGCCCAAACTGCTGAACCGATTTATCTCAAATTTGGTATGGATATACTAAGTAGGTACTTACTAAATTTTATTTGTAAGTACGTAATATAATATTTTAAAATATGATAGTTAATTTCATTTACTGGACTCGTTTTGTGCATACTCAATTACTCATGTGTCAGGTTAGCCTGACGGATTCAAGCGACCTACATGGCAGAGACATATTTTAATAATGATTAAACTTCAATTTAATGAAGAGTTTGACAGATAATGTATGGGGCTTATGTCAAAATGTACATTAAAGTATAGTTAGGTAATTCATTTTCGTCTCTGAGTACGGCAGTAAGACTTAAAGAATAAATAAGTCTGGATTAGGTCAAGTCCAGCTACAGATCCAGCCTCCAGGATATCCCTCCGTATACGACTGAAAGCAAACCGCAGGTGGTTTTAGTGGGAAAGCCCGGCGCTTATCGCCGGGAATCCCGCAGCCCCGGGATGCTTCAGCTTAACTGAGGCACATTCCCAACCCGGGGCACGCATAAGCGGTTTCGCATCAAAAAAAGGTCAAATCCAGCTGGCAAATCACGACAAATATCCACTCGACGTAATCGGACCATAATACGTTTATTTGTAGCAATTTATGTACCTTTTTAGCCGACTTCTCTCTCTAAATAATAACGATGACTTTATTTTGATGTTTTCAGACGTATTGTTTACAACATCTAGGAGAGGAAAAGCAAGGATCAAAGTCGGTGGTTACACTTTCTTTTGCAAGGTCAAGGCCATGAAAAGCCGCTGGGTTTGCTCCACACATCACGCCAGAGGGTGCAAGGCTAATCTTCACACCATAGAGGAGCGGATCGTCATGTTCAACAATAACCACTCTCACTCACCACGCTATGAATATGAATTTAATTAATAGAAATAAAAAATAAGCGTAGGTTTGTGCTAAGCATTAAACAATCAATAATTTGTCATTTTTGGCTAAAGAAACACAACAGAATAGTTATTTTCTTTGTTAACTCGTAATTTGCACATTTAATAAAGCACTCGTAATATTATTACTTTTATTTTTTTATGAAATAAGGGGGAAAACGAGAAGACGGGTCACCTGATGGAAAGCAACTTCCGTCGCCCATGGACACTCGCAGCATCAAAAGAGCTGCAGGTGCGTTACCGGCCTTTTAAGAGGGAATATGGTAATAGGGGAGGCTAGGGACGGGAAGGAAAGGGAATAGGGGAGGGAAGGGAAGGGAATAGGGTAGGGGATCGGGCCTCCGGTAAACCCACTCACTCGGCGAAACACAGCGCAAGCGCTGTTTCACGCAAATGTCCTAGCAGTGTAATAATTTTGGGTAATTTCAGGCACATCAAGAAGAGAAAAAACGATGATCAAAGTAGGCGACTTCACTTTCAGTCATGAAAATAAATTTTTTTTATTTGACCTGATGGAAAGCAACTTCCGTCGCCCATGGACACTCGCAGCATCAAAAGAGCTGCAGGTGCGTTACCGGCCTTTTAAGAGGGAATATGGTAATAGGGGAGGCTAGGGACGGGAAGGAAAGGGAATAGGGGAGGGAAGGGAAGGGAATAGGGTAGGGGATCGGGCCTCCGGTAAACCCACTCACTCGGCGAAACACAGCGCAAGCGCTGTTTCACGCAAATGTCCTAGCAATGTAATAATTTTGGGTAATTTCAGGCACATCAAGAAGAGAAAAAACGATGATCAAAGTAGGCGACTTCACTTTCAGTCATGAAAATAAATTTGATATGAAGAGCCGTTGGATTTGCTCGACGCATTATGCCAAGGGGTGCAAGGCCCAACTTTACACAATAGAAGAGCATGTCGTCATGATCATGAATTACCACTCTCATTAACCGCGGAATTAAAGTAATTTAAATATGCCAAGGTTTTTTTAAACAATTATTATAATATCTCTTACAGTTATTGGTGGTAGCTACAATGGGCATAGTCCAAAAAAAATCACATGTACTTTTTGTATTTTTTTTCGTTGAAATAGGGTATTTTAAGAATATAAATTAAATATTTTTTTAATTTTTTAATAAATTTTTAAAGTTTTCGGATTTATGAAGTCATCTTCGGCGGCCGGCTGCATTAAATACATAAAAATTAAAAAAGAGCATTGTCAAGTATCAACAAGGTGTTAAATGAATGCAAGTTCTCTTATTTGTATGAAAACTGATTCGAGAAGCATAGGTACCAAAAGTTCAAAACGTAATATGACGTCATTTAAGGTCAAACTAAGGTTAAACATATTTGTTTAAAAATATAAGTAACTAATGGATATTTTTTTAATGTATATACTTACAGAATAACGATCACTTAACAGAACCTTATTCCTCGAAATGTTTTTTAATGGGCACAATTAAAAAAAAATGGACAATCCCCATACCCATGCATTTCTTCCCGTCCTCCTTTATTTTAAGCCGGTTACTTTTGAAGGTATCAAATGGTAAAGATGTACTTTCGTTTAAGTAATTCGCTAGTAAAGTACTAATTCATATATTAATTTTGGGTAATTTCAGACGTATCATTCATTACATCTAGAAGAGGAAAAACTATGATCAAAGTGGGCGACTACACTTTCTGTCATAAAGCTAAATTTCATTTGAAGAGCCGTTGGGTATGCTCGACACATAATGCTAAGGGCTGTAAGGCCTACCTCAGTACGGTTGAAGAAGATATTGTCAAGATAGTCAATGAGCACAATCATTAGGAGGGAAGAGAAGACACGAAGCAATATACTGGCAACTTGCTTCTCTCTGTTATCACTTGTCACATATTCCTGTTGCCCATACCAGGAATCTGAAAAAAAATAAAGCCGCTGGTACAGTCCCTTACTAATATTATATAAATAGATAATTATTTTGTACTATGTATTTTATTGACTTAAACTTATAAGTAATATAATATTTTAAACTTACTAGCTGTCCCGGCAAACGTTGC
The DNA here is from genome assembly GCA_905333045.1 of Lysandra bellargus. NCBI lineage: Eukaryota > Metazoa > Arthropoda > Insecta > Lepidoptera > Lycaenidae > Lysandra > Lysandra bellargus. Next base: position 1,112,345 of record HG995322.1, on the reverse strand, counting down.
TTTGCCATATCATTTTATTGAAGTGACTACATAAGTATGTCACTATGGCAACGTCGATCGCTATCCCGTCGCACAAACAATGGTCGCCGTCAGTCTCAGGTTGTAATAATTTATTATTATTTATTCAACAAATGCACTTATCAATATATAAAGTACCGAGTAGCCGATTCTCAGACCTAATGAATATGCATATAAATTTTGGTAAAAATCAGTAAGGCAATTTCGGAGGAGTTCGTGGACTAACATTGTGACACGAGAATTTTATATATAAGATGTAAAATGAAGAATAAATTGGCCACACTGGTAAATAAGCTTTATCTATACTAATATTATAAAGCGGAAGAGTTTGTTTGTTTGTTTGTTTGTTTGAACGCGCTAATCTCTGGAACTACTGGTCCGATTTGAAAAATTCTTTCAGTGTTAGATAGTCCATTTATTGAGGAAGGCTATAGGCTATATGTTATCACGCTAAAACTAATAGACGCGAAGGAATAGAGAAAAATGTGGATAAAATAGGAAAAATTATTTGAAAGGGTTTATTTGAACGCGCAAATCTCAGGAACTACTGGTCCGATTTGAAAAATTATTTTAGTGTTAGATAGCCCATTTATCGAGGAAGGTTATAGGCTATATTTTATCACGCTAAGACTAATAGGAGCGAAAAAATAGAGGAAAATGTGGAAAAAACGGGGGAAATTATTTGAAAGGGCTTATCTCACGAACTACTAGAGCAATTTTTCTGTTATTTGGGACAGATAGGAAGTAGAGCACGAAAAGGATCATAGGCTATTTTTGTGGACTAATTTGTCTGTGAAATGTGTAATATTTAATTTACGCGGGCGAAGCCGCGCGGAACGTCTATAAATAATAAAAATGAATCCATGTTTCCCTGGGTTAGGACATCACGCGTAAACAGCTGGACCGGTTTTGCTGAAATTTGGTATAAATAGATATACTTTGACTCCCGGAAAAGGACATAGGATACATTTTGTCCCGGAAAAATGTACGGTTACCGCACAATATACTTTTATGATTTGCGCGTAAGCTATTCAAATCGATTTTGATGAATATTGGTATGGATACACTTCGGAGTCTCGGGAAGGACAAGGGATATATTATGTCGCGGAAAAATGTACGGTTCCCACAAAATGTATCTTTATGATTTGCGCGTAAACTTTTCGATCGATGTACGGGAACAACTATATACTAAAGTCCACGCGGACGAAGTCGCGGGCAACAGCTAGTGTAATTAGATAATTTTTACCGACTTCCATTACGATGGACATAATACAATCCATTATCCAATGGAAAATGACTTAATTTTTTTTTGGTCAGACAAGAAGCTTTTCTGCAAAAGCTTTTTATTTTCGCAAAAAATGTTGCAATTAAGTATACTAATAGTAGTAGTACTTAGTAGTTAAACTAGTATGATCTTAATTTCCTAACCCAACATCAGTTCAAAATCAAAATACTTAATTCAATTCATAATATTAGTATTTACATAATATTTAAAATATGACATTTATTTTGGGCTGCAGTAAAATTTATTAAATTAATATGTTTTGTATCTAAGGTGGCTCCGTTAATAGAAGTATTTAGTATTTCAATGTAGTTTTTGTTCTTTATTTCATAATGTTCTTATCTTTCAGACGTATCGTTCACTAAATCTCAGAAAGGCAAAACTTTGATTAAAATAGGCGATTACACCTTCTGCCACAAAGTCGAGGTGAACGAGAAAAGTCGCTGGGTCTGTTCCACACATAACAACAAGGGGTGCAAAGCGAACTTGTACACGAAGGGAAAATATATGAATATCGTCAAGATAAAAAATGACCATAACCACAAGCCGCTAATTAAAAAGAAATTCCATATGATTCTAATGTAACCAATCTTAAAATAGGGATCTGGCCATGTGGTCGACTATTATTAATACTAATAAAACATAGTTATAAATTTTAATATATTATGATCAAACAAATTGATTGCGTTAATTTTTTGTGTAACATTAAAATTTATTTAGTTATTCTTAATTACAATTTAGGTACATATTATAGCGAAAACGTCGCTACGTCTCTGATAGAATTTGAGTTCAAACTATTTCATATTGTTGTATCTTTCAGGCATATCGTTGATAATGTCTAGAAGGGGGAAGACGATGATCAAGGTCGGCTACTACACTTTCTACCAGCAAACCAGCGTCAACATGAAAAGCCGATGGCTGTGTTCGACTCACATGAACAAAGGGTGCAAGGCCACCGTGTGCACGGTTGGGGACAAAATCGTTAAGCTTAACAACTACCACAATCATTACCCGATTACGAATCAGAAAAAAATTATAAAACGTTACAACAACACCAACATCTGTCGTAAGACCACAATTTAAATGTTATACAATAAGACCAACGCCTATATGGTCTAATGGTTTAGAGCTCGTACACAAAGTGCGATGCGACGTCGCATTGTAAATATCGATGGCAAAAATATTCCAATCTCATAAACCATCAAAAACACTTTAAAAAATCGTAAATATTTAAAATGCAACGACGTCGCAGCGCAGTTCTGTGTACACCGTACAAGCCTTTAGGACCAACCCACACGTATCACAACCACACGACATCGCAACGACAAAATGTCGTCGAGCAGTGGTTACGTGAGAATGGTGTCGCTGCAGCATTTTGTGGTTGCGTTGTGGTACCGACAAAATGCCGACGTGGTTGCGTTGTCGCCAGTGGTTGTGATGTGGTTACGTACGAAAGTCAATGAAACGGAGGGGGGAAGAGCGCGGGCGCGGCGGTGTGCGCGCACTGTCGTTGCATCGACGCAACTTTGTGGTTGCGATATGATTGCGACGTGGTTGCGATGTGGTTGCGATGTGGTCGGCCGTTTTTGCGTCTGACGTAAGTTATCTGACAAGTGGTCGACAACGACTGCAAAATGTGGTACGTGTGAATGGTCCAGTTCATTTACAATACGAAATATACGCCCGACCACGTGGTGTAGTTGTGGTGTGGTTGTGGTTGTCGTGTGGTTGTAGTACGTGTGGGTTGGCCCTTAGAGCGTTGGAAAAGTCGTTTCCAACTTTTGTTAGGACTATACCTTCTACTATATCTACTAAAAACTATAAGGTTGTGTTATTATATTAAATAATAATATTATAACGTGTGTGCTAATAGTGTCTGACAGAAAAACAGAAAAATAAGACTACAAACTAATAGACTGAAATTGTCTGACAGAAAAATTGATCAATGCGTCGGATTCAGTACGTTGAGCAGGACTGTGTATTGCGCGCATACATGGATTATATAAAAAATACATCTGCGCAGTTAGCTTAGTTTTGGCTTGGCTTGGTAGCTATTATACCTAATATTTAATATAATTATTTATATACTACATTTCTCTTTTTATGGGGTCTCTCGAAACCGGTGCATAAATACATCACGATTTCAATAAAGTTAAAGTAGCAAATCTAAAAGCCTAAATCTCTGTATTTAACTAGTTTGCCTTTATGTACCTACGTGTCTGATTTATCAATCATTATTGTTGTTTATATTTAAGTTTTATTGTAATTTTGCACACTCAAATATATTTCTTTGTTTGTTTGTTAATTATAGTCAATAATACGACTGAGTATCCCTATAATTGTACGTTATAAAAATTACGTAAGACATCTAAATTATCGTGAAAATAATGAATAATATTGTTTATTTACTTTAGTGTTTAGAATGGATACCTACTGCATTTCATAAGTTATATAAGTGTGTTTCATGAATTAATTAAGTAGAATAAATTTGGTGAATAGTGATTTTTTTTCTCATTTTTTCTATAACTATAAGATAATAAAATAAAACGGTTTGGTACTTATTTGATCCATACTTTTTTTCAGAGATATCGTTCATAACATCAATCAAAGGAAGGACAATGATCAAAATCGGCGAGTACAAGTTCTGTCATCAGATCAAAAGGAACATGAAAAGTCGCTGGGTGTGTTCTACTCACAAGAACAAGGGATGTAGGGCCTACCTGCACACCATAGATGAAGCGATTGTGAAGGTGATGAATGACCATAATCATTAAAGGGTGTTTTCCCATCTACGGAGGGAATCGTGTTGATCCTCATACTATAAAAGATTTTCACCTTACCTTTATCTTGGATGTTACTTTGTCTCGGAAAAACAGCTATACAGACAATAACAGCTACATAATAGATAAACAAAAGTGTAAAGTAAATATTTTTAATAGTAAAGGTGAATACAGAATAGCACCGCACCGTCTGCGATTTTTGCATATCAAATACTCATAAAATACGTGAGAGTCTTTCTGTCTCATCCCTATTATACCGTTGTTTTGATTCAGATTTTAAATGCTTATACATTATACATAATAGGAGTCCCGGGAAATCTTATTTGCTGAATAAATGATAGTAAATTATTACAACTCGAGACTGCCGGCGACCATTGTTTGTGCGACGGGACGGGACGTTACCATGGTAACATACTTATTTAGTCACTTCAATTTTTTTTAATGCAATGATATGCAAACGAGCAAGCGGGTCACCTGATGGAAAGCAACTTCCGTTGCCCATGGACACTCGCAGCATCAGAAGAGCTGCAGGTGCGTTGCCGACCTTTTAAGGGGTAATAGGGGAGGGTAGGGAAGGAAATAGGGAAGGGTAGGGAAGGGAAAAGGGTAGGGGATTGGGCCTCCGGTAAACTCATTCACTCGACGAAACACAGCGCAAGCACTGTTTCACGCCGGTTTTCTGTGAGGACGTGGTATTTCTCCGGTCGAGCCGGCCGGGCCCAAGCATGGCTCTCCACGTCAGATAAAAAATAATAATATGCCAAAAAAAATAATAATATGCTCAATAAAATAATAATATGCTCGAAATACTTTATATTATTATAGCAAAGCAACGTTTTCCGGGACAGCTAGTAATGTTATAAATACCTCCAAACAATCTATTGTGGCTTTCTTGCCGTGATAAGCTACACAACCACTTGTCACTACCCGCCATGCCCTGCAAAACCCACGCACTGCAAGAACTAAATAGTTAATAGTAAATACAAACAGCGCATATTATGCAGTGCAGCTGGATCTGCGTTCACCTTTATTGTAAGTATTTGAAACGATAGTTAAGTAAAATTCCAGCTGAAATGAGACTTTAATAATGACCAAGTTATATGAAGTTTAACTGGATTATTAAAATTAAATGTTAGTAAATTAAACTTTAAGCCATTTTTCGTATTCCAATGTTTTTATTCCTTTTTTTAAATTATTCATATGTGTGTGTATTTTATTATGTTGTATTAAGTTGTCATACGGCCGCAATCAGGGACATTTAGGGCCTGTTTTACCACTTCCTGATAAAGTGCTGGATAGGCTATCCACCACTTAACTTGACAGATAGAGTATGGAGAATCCGTCAAAAAAATTGTGGATAGCCTATCCGGCATTTTATCAAGAAGTGGTGAAACAGGCCCTAATTATATAACTTGAGGAGCGCCATACATTGTCTGTCAAAGTGTTCGATTTAGAGCACCTAATGATTACATCTCTGAGCGTTACCGAAAAATTACATTGTGTTAATTAGTCTAATATGTATTGTGTGATTTCAATAAATGATTTGATAGAAGTATAGTTTCACAATTTTATATTTTTAAAATTTCCCACGACGAAGTCAGCAAAAACCCATAAACATCGGATATACACGACCTAACGACGGGGTTTGGGGGGGCACAGCCACCCCAAGTAGGGGCGGGGGCAAAGCCCCCGCATTTATTAATCAAACGACAATCGAAATCATTTTAATTTTTCTTTATTTCGACTTTATTATTTTCAGTATCCTTTATGATGTCGCAGCGTAAGAAACCTCTTCTATGTCTAGGAGATTATCGGTTTAACCTCGCCTACAAGAGCGGCTCGATAAGGCGGTGGATTTGCTCCAAAAGGAACTCCAGAAACTGCAGAGCAGCTGTGAAAACTGTCGACGATAATGTCATCGATGTCACTAACAGTCATAGTCATTAAGAACGCTCAAAGTGACGAGAGGAGGTATCATATCAGCAGAAGTCATAGGGGCATTCTGTGTTATTTTCCTCCCTTAACCTAGTGGAACAATCAGGCGATTTGCACATTCTTGTTACCAAACTTCAAAATAACATTTTAGTTGTTCGAACGCGGAAATCGAACACATAACCTCCGTTGAGTCGACAAGGCACAGGATCACTAAATTGTGAATTATTATTTGTAATTATCCATTCAGTGGTATTTTATTCGATTTATTTTGATTGTTTAAAAATGTCTAAGCCCCTATTTCACCAATGACTGTTGAAGTTAACGCTCGAATTAGTGTCACCTTACCTCTTTTGTTTTTCTTATGAATGAAAGAGAATATATGACACTTAAACAAACTGCTAACACTAATTACTAACATAGTGCGATGGTGAAATTGGGGCTTACTAAAATAATATAATTTTGCATTGATCGTTTGAACTAATTGCATTTGCTATTTGTTTTTTAATTGTTTACCTTCAATAGTTTTTAAATATATGTTTTAGATATAGAATAGGTTAAAAAAGTTTTTATTATATTTTTTTTGCTTGTTGAATCAGTTTTGTATAACATTTAATTGTGGCAGAATAAACGCTTATTTCTTTATTTAAAACTGAAAACACAAAGTCAAGACTCAACGTATGCCAATGGCAATAAAGAAAATAATTATTATTTTCCCCGATGTTTGTAAAGAAAATAAATAAGTCGAGTTTTATGTAAATGTCACTCAGAGATCGAAAACGCTCATTGAGCTGAAAAATAGCTCACATGTAAAACAACGTGAAATTCGCGTTGTGGCTCTAATGAAAACGGCCACGACGCGTTGTGACAATCACAGAACGACCAAATAGCTAAATCCATGTTGTGGTTGACATGCTGTTCGATCTCAACGCGTTGTGGCCTTGAAAAAAAGCCATGACGCGAATAGAACATTATTATTTTATATATCATGTTATTATGTTAATAAAGATTTTCGTTTTTTTTTTTTTGCTTATTTTATATATCACTAGCGGTCGCCCGCGGCTCCGCCCGCGTGGATGTCAGTTACCGCTGTCATTCTGATCTCTGTCAGCTATCAAGGTGTTCGATTTTGAGTAATGATCATAATTATGTCTCAGAGCGTTACCGAAAAATTACACTGTGTTAATTAGTCTAATACGTATTGTGTGATTTCAATAAATGATTTGATAAAAGTATGGTTTCATAATTTTTAAATTTTTTAAATTTCCCACGACGAAGTCAGCTAAAAAAACCCATAAACGCCGGATATACACGACCTACCGACCTACCTACCGAATTAGGAACCGGGGGCAAAGTCCCCCGCATATTATATTATATTAATCAAACGACAGTCGAAATCATTTTAATTTTTCTTTATTTCCACTTTATTATTTTCAGTATCCTTTATGATGTCGCAGCGCAATAAACCTCTTCTATGTCTAGGAGACTATCGGTTTAACCTCGCCTACCAGAGCGGCTCGATAAGGCGGTGGATTTGCTCCAAAAGGTGCTCCAGAAACTGCAGAGCAGCTGTTAAAACTGTCGACGACAATGTTGTTGAATTCACTAACAGTCATAGTCATTAAGAACGCTCAAAGTGACGTGAGGAGGTATCATATAAGCAGATGTGATATAGTCAGGGAGCCCTAGAACATTTTTTTTTTATTCCTAGCAAGCTAATTTTTTGTGAGTAGCTTCATTTTGATAAGACAAACAACATTTTTATCTGCGAAAAATCTTGATAGTGGTAGCTAACAGAGTTAGAAAGGATTTCATACTTTGATTTGATGGTCCTAAAATGTGGATTGTTCTATTTGTAGGACAATATTACTCTTAAATTATATAATTATTATTAACCTACCAATATACGAAAAAACTGCTGCTGGTTAGGGTTCCGTTTTAGGGTACCGTAGTCAACCAAGTTTTCTTGATTACAGAACCCTAAAACGGAACCCTAACGAGCAGATTTTTTGTATATTGGTAGGTTAATAGTTAATTTAAGAGTAACATTGTCCTACAAATAGAACAATCCATATTTTAAGACCATCAAATCAAATTATGAAATCCTTTCTAATATCTCTGTTAGCTACCACTTTCAAGATTTGTCGCGGAAATCGAACACATAACCTCCGTTGAGTCGAGATGCTTTAAGGCACAGGATCACTAAATTGTGAATTATTATTTGTAATTATCCATTCAGTGGTATTTTATTCGATTTCAAATGTCTCGTTTATTTTGATTGATTAAAAATGTCTAAGCCCCTATTTCACCAATGACTGTTGAAGTTAACGCTCGAATTAGTGTCACCTTACCTCTTTTGTTTTTCTTATGAATGAAAGAGAATACATAACATTTAAACAAGCTGTTAACACAAACATACGTTGGTGAAATTGGGGCTTGCTAAAAAAATATAATTTTGCCTTAATCGTTTGATCTAATTTGCATTTGCTAATATTTTTTTATTGTTTATCTTCAATAGTTTTTAAATATATGTTTTGGATATAGAATAGGTTAAATAGGTTTATTTTGCTTGTTCAATCAGTTTTGTTTTGTATAACATTTATTTACGTTAGAATTATTTTTATTTTTCCCCGATGTTTGTGAAAGAAAATAAATAAGTCGAGTTTTATGTACTTATATGTTACGCTCAAAGATCAAAAACGCTCATTGAGCAGAAAGTTAGCTCACTTCGCGTTGTGGCCACAGTAAAACAACGCTAAATTCGCGTTGTGGCTCTAATGAAAACGGCCCCGACGCGTTGTGACAATCGCAGAACGACCAAATAGCGAAATTCGTGTCGTGGCTGACGTAACGATTCTCAAAAGAATAAAAAGGCTGACAATTTTTGTGGACAATCAAATTCTCTGAAATACATCTTCACAATAGTCTTGTGACACATAAATAATTATTATATTAGGACGAAGCAGCTAACACCATCGTTTGTATTCATTTTGGCCTCAAGTAAAATCGTGGTGTAAGGTAAAAGAGCTACCACATGACACTTTACAAAATTATGTCGAAATTAGTTCCATTTTTTTTCTCCTCGGTATAACAGTGTTGTAACGCGTTGAGGTGAACTCATAATATAATATTATAGTTAAACTAACACAGTTATATTATTATGTAGTAGGTATTACTAATTCGTATATCTGCAAGAGTGATAAACATAAATTTCCCTTTTCAGTGTCAATTGTAAAGATCAGGAAGGGCAAGACTAATATAAAAGTAGGGGATTATACGTACTATTGTAAGCCTGCGAAATATTCTTCACCTGTTAAGCAAAGGTGGTGCTGCACCAAGAACAAGTACTGCAAAGCCATGCTGTACACCGTGGAGAATAAAATTGTTGCTATAAACGAGGAACATAATCATAAAAAGAAATATATATTTTTTACTTAATTATTTTTGTTACCAAAATAATATACTTATGTTTTAATTTGTGTGAAATACGGCTAGTTAAACGCTCATACACCAATAAGGAAATAGATTCATAAGTCTAGTGGGGATGGTGGCTGAGCTTAATAACTCGATCAAATTACATATGTCTGCAACTTTCTCTTATTCTATGTAAATCAACTCCTCTTATCATCATTATCTCATTCATCTTATAATAATCTTGCGGTATTTAAATCATATTTGGCTAAAGCAGCTGCTACAAAAAGTGACACCAGCGTACGTCATAGTTGTGTGAGGTAAAACAGCTACCAAATAACAATTTAGAAAATTTTGCATATAATAATATTATGTAGTGTTACTTGACCATCATTTACAAAAGGTAATTACATCACTTTCTTTTTTCAGTGTCAATTATAAAGACCAAGAAGGGCAATACTAATATAAAAGTAGGGGAGTATACGTACTATTGTAAGCCCGGGAATTATTCTTCATCCAAGCAGAGGTGGTGCTGCACCAAGAACAAGTACTGCAAAGCCATGGTGTGCACTGTGGATAGTAAAATTGTTTCTATAAATAATGAACATAATCATGAAAAAAAATTTTTTTTGTGAATTTACCGCGTACAGTGCGAGCGTGCTAACAATTTAATAATTTTTATGTACCTACTGGGGACTGGGGTGCACTTTTTGCTTTGGCGAGTGCACCCAGTACATGACACTTCCACTTCCATTAATGTTCTGTGTATGTTTGTAAATTATTTTAAAGATTTCCCTACTTTTTTAAGATTAATTTGATGTGTAACTTTAAAATCGTTACTGTATGCCGTATTTGATAACTTTTTGTTCTATTAATTTTAAGATTTCTTATTTATGTGAATTGTAATTCTTATGAGAAATAAAGGATATCTCAAACCCAAATATAAATATTTTTTTCCTTTTATTAATTTTTTTATACTTCAAAATTATTGTAATGCCGGAATAGATGCGTAATAATGGAAATATCATTCCATATCCTGTATCCGACTGTAAATATTAAGAGGGATGAAACGAACGAAAGAAAAAGATTTTTTTATACTTTATTTCTATTTCTTACAGGAAAGTTTCTAATCAGCATGCGGGGAAGTATTCTACTGAGTTACGAAGGTTTTTTGTATCGCAACAAAAAACTATACAGTCCTGCAAAAGATTTCAAAAAGAGATGGGTGTGTTCAACTAACTTCGGAAAAGGTTGCAAAGCTGTGATATACACCGTAGGTGATACTATAGTGAATGTCAGGAATTCGCATGATCACACGCCGCGGCCTGTCCCTTCTATGAAATATAAATTTTACAAAAGAGTGACTAAAATTGAAATAGAATAAAATACCATAATCGTCAAATTTCTGTTATTTCTATTACTTTTGTAGCTGACGGTTGAGTTTAAAACTTTATAATATAACAAATATTATATAAAAATCAAAAATACAAAAAAAGTTGTTTATTTATTCATCCTTGGTTTAGATTTGAGTACTTTTTGGCCCGTAGACCGTAAATCGTAATACATTTTAAATCCTTTGGTCCCTTTTCGCTTAACGTATTTAAATATTACAAGTTATCTCATCTTGTCATCTAAAAGAAGTTTAAGTACTAATTAATTAATAGTTTTTAGCAAGACATTTTTCTAATATATCTTTAATAATACCAAAAGTTTGAGCAGAGCTTCGTCTCTAAGGTTCTTACCAACTATCAAAAATTAGCTCGCTTCAGTGTAAATCAGCCACGATAAAGTATTTTTATGGTGTGAAAGTTTCAGATGACAACAACAAAAATTTGCATCGATGTATTCGACTGGACAAACGGATACGATGTCGGGTGTGTGCGATGCACGGGAAGAGACAAGCCACCTATCATGGCTGTGACACGTGCAAAACCTGGTCGATGAAACCCATCGGACTGTGCAAAGATTGTTTCGATGAATATCATTTATACCTTACACTACCAAAATAGTACATTTTATAAAATTGCATCACTCTTTCAACTGGAAGTTGAATTTTGATTTTTCCCCCTTTGCGCAGATTTTTCAAAATATTCGATTGATTGATTGATATCCAAAAAACGGGTAAATAGGCCAAGACATTGTATATCCGACGCCGATCCGATGTTACTCTGTGTCATGAGAAGACGTATTTTTGTACCTATGTGAGGTATTATAATGATATTATGCCAAGTGCCAACAAAATCATTTAAACGTCAATACACTGGCATATATTTTTGGACGAATCAACAATACGGCGATAATTCTAAAGGCTATGAGCACTGGATAATGTACTGACATTACGGACCAATACTGACCATACTTTATGTATCGATTTCTTTTTTTTTAATGAAATATTAGGGGGCAAACGAGCAAACGGGTTACCTGATGGAAAGCAACTTCCGTCGCCCATGGACATTCGCAGCATCAGAAGAGCTGCAGGTGCGTTGCCGGCCTTTTAAGAGGGATTAAGGTAATAGGGAAGGGTAGAGATGGGAAGGGAAGGGAATAGGGAAGGGAAGGGAAGGGAATAGGGGAGAGAAGGGAAGGGAATAGGGTAGGGATTCGGCCTCCGGTAAACCCACTCACTCGGCGAAACACAGCGCAAGCGCTGTTTCACGCCGGTTTTCTGTGAGAGCGTGGTATTTCTACGGTCGAGCTGGCCCATTCGTGCCGAAGCATGGCTCTCCCACGCATAACATGGCTCTCCCACGTATAATTTTATTTTGTGCTTTGTTCCAAATTTTGAATATAAAACACACATTTGACAAGTTGACGCAACTTGATGCTCCCGCTTCGCAGTCGCGTGGTCGCGTAGGTTTGAACAAAGCATTAAAATGTCATAGTAGCGTACCTAATCATCATATTTCATTTCAGATTCGAGGTACAAATTTATGATGTCGAAACGTGGAAGGCCTATCATCGCCGTCAACGGGTACAAATTCTACAAGGAGAACCCTCCGAAGGGCAAAATGGACGTGAAACGACAAAGATGGCGGTGCTGCTCCCGCAACGCGTTGAACTGCAACGCCCGGCTGTACACCGTCAACAACCGCATTGTCGTCGCCAATAACTGCCACTCACACCTCCCGGTAGCGGAAAACTAAGCAAAAATGGTACTTTTAGTCTAGTCATCTAGTCACGTGACTCTAGGAGTGGCAAATCTAGGGAACAACAAACCTGTGTGTTTGTTTTTAATTGTTCGTGATCGGCTTCGATTATTAATATTGTAGAACGTTGTGCAATTACGATGGTAAACATGGATATCCATCATGCTCCAACGTAAAGAGGGCGTCATCATCATCATATAAATCGTTAAATGTATCTCCGCAATGATCCATTGGTCATCAAAAACGCGGCCTAAGCATAATGATGCTTAGGCCGAGTTTTTCAAATTTTGGAGGCCTATATTATTTCGCCGATGATGGTGTCTTACTGCACTTTTATGATATTAAGGGGTTGTTTCACCAATTCCTGATAAGTGCCGGATAGGCTATCCACCACTTAACTTAACAGATATAGAGAGAGAATCTGTCAAATAAGTTGTAGATACCCTATCCTGCACTTTATAATATATAAATGGATCTCAGGTTATAATATGAGCTAGGTACAAAAAAATTTATACCAAAATAATCAAGATATTATTAAATATTGTGTGTTCTTATTTATTTTAATGTAGAGTAACTTATTGTGTCTGCCAATGAGGTAGGTAAATAAGACTTAAGAAATAATCTAAATAGAACTTAAAATTATTATTAGAAAGACTAAAACTTTTATATTTTTTTTATTTATTACAGACTCATAAGTTTAATATCTCACATATACAAATTTTTTGTTAAAATCATTCAAAATCGCATAGACTACCAATTAGATCTCCACCAGCCACCTGAACAAGTTGGCTTTCGACCAGGTTTTTCAACAACAGATCATATACACAATGTAAACCAAGTAATAGAAAAGTCATATGAATTTAATTTACCTTTATACATAGCCTTTGTCGATTTCAACAAAGCATTCGACAGTTTATTTCATAATAAAATTTTTTCGGCCCTCATTAATCAAAATATTGAAACCACTTATGTAGATTTATTCAAAATAATTTACCAAAATAGCTTAGCCGCCGTCAAATTGGAAACCACAGGCCCAAAATTTAAAATTGAGCGGGGTGTCAAGCAGGGTGACCCTATCTCCCCACGCCTCTTTACGAGCGCCTTAGAAGAGGTTTTCAAGAAAGTGTCAACAGGTTGGGGAGACAAGGGTATTGTTGTTGCCAAGAAAAGGCTAACAAACCTCCGCTTCACCGATGACATCGTTCTGCTTGCCACGTCAGCTCAAAACTTACAGTCCATGCTACAAGATCTTAGCACGGTGAGCCTCGAGGCGGGACTCCAGATGAATCGATCAAAGACCAAGATCATGACTAACAGCACGAAACGCAGGGTCGAGGTAGATGGGTATGAAATGCAGTATGTCGACGAGTACGTTTATTTAGGCCAAATAACATTTTTTCATAATAGACAGGACAAGGAAGTAGACCAAAGAATTGAGAAGGCGTGGAAAAGCTTTTGGTCGATGAAAGAACTTATGAAAGGGGACCTTCCACTCTGTCTAAAACGTAAACTTGTCGACATGTGCATCCTGCCCATCCTAACCTACGGTGCTCAGTCTTGGTCTTTGACCGATCTACAAAAGTCCCGGCTTGGAGTTTGCCAAAGAGTTATGGAGCGCAGCATTATAGGTGCCAAAAGGACGGATCGTATCCGAAACACTACTCTGCGCTCCAAAACGAAGCTAATGGACGTCGGCAGAAAAGCGGCTAGTTTAAAGTGGAGCTGGGCAGGGCACGTCGGTCGCATGCACCCGGACAGATGGGCACGTCTAGTTACGGAGTGGCTACCGAACGGTCGGCGAAACAGGGGCAGACCTAAGAAAAGGTGGCGCGATGAACTAGACGCTGTCGATAAAGAGTGGCAAAATACAGCAAAGAATAAAGACATGTGGAAGGAAAGAGGGGAGGCCTTTGCCCAGCAGTGGGACACCATCGGCTATTAATAATAATAATAATAATAATAAAACTTTTATTTAATAAATATGTCTCGACAGACGAGAGGATAACCTCTCGTCTGTCTGAGACGACTAAATGGGCGTTTTTTTTTTTTTTAAAAAGGCGGGTCTGTTATACGCCCAATTTGGGTGTCGTAATACGACCTAATATAAATAAACAATATTATAAGCCAGCTTATATTGTTTCTCTCCTTGTTACACTTCTTACAACGTTTGAACGTAAACAATAAAACGGAGATCCAAATGAAACACGGTAATAATAATTATAATATGGTTCACATTCGTTTCATTAAAAATCATGTAAGTAGGTATACCGTCAAACATACGTCGTAACTTGTAGTCTATCCAGATTTAAAAAAATGTAGTTACTAAGTACCAAATTTTTCGAAATTCTGATTTTAATATTTTTTTAATGATACTTAAACAACAATTTATAATAATTTTCAGATGAAATTCATTACACATATTTTACTTCGGTAAAGGGTAAGCGTCTCATAATAGTCAACGGGTACAAGTACTACCCAGACCTAAGAAAAGATCGGACGCCACCGTTGAAAGTGAGATGGCGATGCTGCACCAGGAGCGCTACGGGTTGCAACGCGATCTTGTATACGTCTAGCGACGAAATTGTTAGCATCATCGGTCATCACAACCATCCACCCAGAGAATTAATTTTACGAGGAAAATTGGAGCATCGTACCTTTAAGGGTCAATTCAAACCGCGACGCGACGACATGAGGCCAGGCGCGGCGGGGCATAAGGTATGGATTTCACAGATTTCAATTGTGTGAGACGTCTTGCGAATCTGTCAAATCCGTATACCTAAACTTAGAAAATATACATCTACGCGTCGCGTTCCGGTCTGAATCAACCCTAACGAACGACTACGAATAATAAAAATTAAGAAAACGTAACTCCCATACTTCAACCGTTTTGAATTTCATTCCTTTTCGCTCCCTAAAATATGACAATAGCTGCGAAACACTAACACTCTTGACGAAATAGAGCCATTGAAAAAAAATGTCACTTCTATGAATACACAATACTGTGTACCGAAACATGCATAATTCTGCATAAAGCATGCAATTCAGGTCTCATTTTGTAGACTCGCGGAACAAATTTTTGACGCAGTTACTCTCCCTTAGTTTTTAACCGACTTCCAATATATAGAGTACAGAGAATCTGTCAAATAAGTTGTGGATACCCTATCCTGCACTTTATAATACATTAATGGATCTCAGGATATAATATGAGCTTGGTACAAAAAACTTTATACCAAAATAATCAAGATATTATTAAATATCGTGTGTTTTTATTTATTTTAATTTAGAGTAACTCATTGTGTCTGCCAATGAGGTAGGTAAGTAAGACTTAGAAATAATCTAAATAGTACCTACTTAAAATTATTATTAGAAAGACTAAAACTTTTATTTAATAAATGTGTCCCGACAGACGAGAGGATAACCTCTCGTCTGTCGAGACGACTAAATGGGCGTTTTTTTTAAAAAAGGCGTATCTGTCAAATGCCCAATTTGGGTGTCGTAATACGACCTAATATAAATAAACAATATTATAAGCCAGCTTATATTGTTTCTCTCCTTGTTACACTTCTTACAACGTTTGAACGTAAACAATAAAACGGAGATCCAAATGAAACACGGTAATAATAATTATAATATGGTTCACATTCGTTTCATTAAAAATCATGTAAGTAGGTATACCGTCAAACATACGTCGTAACTTGTAGTCTATCCAGATTTAAAAAAATGTAGTTACTAAGTACCAAATTTTTCGAACTTTTGTTTTTTTTTTTAATGATACTTAAACAAAAATTTATAATAATTTTCAGATGAAATTCATTACACATATTTTACTTCGTTAAAGGGTAAGCGTCTCATAATAGTCAACGGGTACAAGTACTACCCAGACCTAAGAAAAGATCGGACGTCACCGTTGAAAGTGAGATGGCGATGCTGCACCAAGAGCGCTACGAGTTGCAACGCGATCTTGTACACGACTAGCGACGAAATTGTTAGCATCATCGGCCATCACAACCATCCACCCAGAGAATTAATTTTACGAGGAAAATTGGAACACCGTACCTTTAAGGGTCAATTCAAACCGCGACTCGACGACGTGAGGTCAGACGCGGCGGGGCATGAAGTATGGATTTCACAGATTTCAATTGTGTGAGACGTCTTGCGAATATGTCAAATCCCTATACCTAAATTTAGAAAACATACGCGTCGCGTTACGGTCTGAATCAACCTTAACGAACGACTACGAATAATAAAAATTAAGGAAACGCAACTCCCATACTTCAACTGTTTTGAATTTCATTCCTTTTTGCTCCCTAAAATATGACAATAGCTACGAAACACTACACTATTTACAAAATAAAGCCATTGACAATAATTGTCACTTCTATGAATACACAAAATTGTTTACCAAAACATGTATAATTCTGCATAAAGCATCTCATTTTGCAGACTCGCGGAACAATTTTTTGACACAGTTACTCTCCCTTAGTTTTTAACCGACTTCCAAAAAGCAGGTTTTTTGCAGCCATAACCGACAACCACGCGGGCGGAGCCGCGGGCAACCGCTGGTAATATGTACAAATCTAAGACAACAAGCTATAATATAGCCTTGTCGTCTCAAGTACCTAACTAAAAAGGGTAAAATTATTATTTTTTAACAAAAAATTAAAGCCGACTTCCAAGGTAAAAACAAAAGTACTTAATACTTATTCATAATCTAAAAATGATCAAATAATTCTTATTCCTTATTATATAAGTGGCGTCTTCAGACTTCGCCTAAACCTCAACTATTTCTGTACTCAATCTTCATGCTTTTGAAATCGGTACCAGCTTACCTTAGCGTAATTGCTATGTCAAGGATCTCAGAACTTTTCCGGGCTGGTACCGACTTCAAAAGCATGAAGATTGAGTACAGAAATAGTTGAGGTTTAGGCGAAGTCTAAAGACGCTACTGTAATAAGGAATAAGAATTATTTGATTATTTTTAGATTATGAATAAGTATTACTTTTGTTTTTACCTTGGAAGTCGATTTTAATTTTTTGTTAAAAAATGATCATTATTATTCGTAGGCGAACGATGAAAAACCTTATTGGTTAAAATATTTTAATAATGTTTTTTTTTAATCGCGCCGCATTGGCATTTTTATTACTTAGGTAAACTAATTATGTCCCTGTCAATTTTTAGTGTTAGATTAAATAAGTAAATTACTTTACATTGGCCGGCTTACATTATTTGAATCCAGTGCAGCTGGATTACTACTATTATAATGTATAAGAGCACTGGAATGCACGAACTGAATTGAATTACAGAATCGGAACATAATGTAAACCCACTATAAAATATGACTATAGCAATACAAAAATACTATAAAATATAATTTATAGACGATGGCATTCGTGTACTTAACCCACAAAAATATTTTTTCTGTTATGAATCCAGATAGTTCAGATCGTTTAGATCAAGACTGCATTCAAAATTAAAAAAAAGTGGGTTAAGACACAAACGCTTAACAGCGATCATTAATAATTGACTAAGTTGGTACCTATCGTATAATCTTTGCAGCTATTTATCTGCTCGTTTAAAGTTACATAATGATTTTATTTGTGTTTTGCTTTTCAGTCTCTTATGGCATATCTCGGAAAGGGTTTCCTGTTATATACATGAACGGCTTCAAGTTTATTCAGACTAGTGACACAAAACACAGCTATAAGAAGAGATGGGTTTGCGCCTCCGTCTACGTGACTAAATGCAAAGCAAAATTGTACACATGCAATGATAAAATAGTGAGTTGTTATGATGTACATAACTGTCGTGATCACGACGCAACGTAAAGAAAAAAAACGAGTAAAGAAACAAAATCGATGACACTGTAATATTGTATAACAATGATAATGTTCAACAGTAGTTTTGTTGCCTGAAAACTTAAAGCTGTATCTCTAAGAACTTTGTGCCCTGATCATAGTATGTTTCTAATAAAATTGCTTTTTATCAGCTCAGGTATTTTAGATATTTCATTCCGAAGTTTCAAAATTCTCGAATTTTAGTATATTTCTAATTTCGGAATCATTTTACAACTGTTGGATTAATAATTTATTTTTATGTCTTTTGATATATGTTTAGTAAATATACACATTTATTATATTTACATCTCAATTTAAATTGCATATTGTAATAATTTTTATTAAATATGACAGTAACAATTATTGAAAACTATACTTTCTTGTAAGTAAAGCATTTTAAAAACCGTCATGAAAACCATCACAATCTTGGTCATGAAGAAGATTTTTCTCTTCGACGAGGCCGACAATGTTGGAAGAGTACCATTTGTTATTGGAAATCATGAGGACATTTCTAATAAGCTGGCCAGCAACTACTGTATTTGAAGAACTTTGCTCGAAGAACATACCACTAATTATCTACAAAAGATAAAAAATCCTTTTATCTTAAAAAGTCTAATTTTTTAAAACTTATTATTCGGGACTTAACGCGAATTATACTATTTCTATTAGTAATGCAACTACGCGTTTAGTCCCGAATAGTAAGTTTCAATTATAATGCAACGCGAAAGTTTAAAAGTTTATAAGTCTAATTTTAAAAGTGATAATTACATTTAAATGGTTAAATACTTAAAATATTTCATTTCGATCAAATAAAGTGCAATATTTTAAAGATGTAGGAAATTATATATTGAGAAAAAAGTTGTATATTTTATCAATATACCATTTTGTGCCAAGTAAAACCCAGACCGAAATAGTAAAGGAAAATAAAATATTATAGAGTGTACCTAAGTATAAGCTAAAAATATTTTTTTCAGTTACCTGGGGCTTATCCAAGAGAGGCAAACCGGTCATAATCCTGGACGGTTTCAGATTCATTCAACATAGCGACACAAAACATAGCATGAAAAAGAGATGGATTTGTGCAACCAACTACTTAAGCAAATGCAAAGCTAAACTTTACACATACAATGATGACATAGTGAAAATTTTTAATGTTCACAACGGCCACTAGCCCAAGAATAACATCCCACCCTGTTCAGAGTGATCAGGGTGGTCCATTTTTGAAGGGCTCCAGAATGGAATGAGAATAAATCAAATGATACAGACTGAGCTGAAGGCTTTATATTATGAACGTGGACGCGGGCGTTGCCGCTAAAGGAGGACTGTCAAAAGCATAATATCAAAAATGGGTTGTTTCATGCAACTTGTATGAGATGGCGGCGTTGGTTCCTTTTTCCGCCACGTTAATTTAAAGCCTTGTCGGTCCCTATGACTGAAACTAAAATGATTTCAATTTGTCATTTCATAATCAGTCATTTTACCATGAACGATATATAAAGGTCTACCAGAATATGATAGTAAATTTTGACGGCAGATTTTCAAAAATACCCTTGATCATTGGATAAATGTATATATGTCGCAATCATCTGGTTTAATCTGCGATTCGATTGAATGACTAGCGCATTCATTGAATGACAGCATTCAATCGAATGACTAAAGGGCAACTCGTCAAGACGTTGACTGTGACGTTTAACGTCTTGACTAAAGGTCATATACCTAGAGAAGTCGTTAAATGGGATGCTATAATTTTTTAAGTAGCCATTGACGGGGTAGTTATGGGTAAATCCACGCTGTCATAATATTTTATTACAAATAAAGCACTTTAAACTTTAAAGTTAATTTAATCGATTAAATATCATTACAGTGCTATCAGCTGTGCGAGCAGTTTGACGCCATATTTGTTTTAGTGACTACTGTTGTCTGTAGCCAACGTCTTGACGAGTTGTCCTTTAGTCATTCGATTGAATGCTGTCATTCAATGAATGCGCTAGTCATTCAATCGAATCGCAGATTAAACCAGATGACTGCGACATAATATATGTTTGCATGTTTCACACACAGAATCAGCCGATAAATATTTTAATATTAAATACATGAACATAAGAATCAGTAGACAAATATAAATGTGTTTTTACTATGTACTAATCGTCACATTATCGTTTGTAGCATCATGTCGTCCTAAATGTCATAGATTCCTACAAGAAAAGTCCGATCGTTTTTAAAGTACTTGGTGATTGCTTAATCCAAAAAGGACATTGTATTTGGGACACCGTAGACGTAGTCTACTATGCCCCATTTAAATGGTTTTAATCGACTACGGGTTTTTGGTCCATACATTTTTGGGCATTCATCTTTAATTTCTAATTTTTGCCATCAGATTCTGGTAACATTGAAAAAAAAAATTATGTAAAAATATGGTGCTTTGTTGTATTCAAAATATACAATTATACTTTTTTAGAATTTGTTTTTTTTCCTTAGGTATCTGTTGTAGTGTAGAAATCAGTCTTTTACAATATTTCCATAGACGATGTTTTTTTTTCAGTTTTCCTCGGCAAATCTCAGAGAGGTCATCCGGTCATCTACTTGAACGGATACAGGTTTATTCAACACAGTAACACAAAAAACCACATCAAAAAGAGATGGATATGCGCATCCGCCTATGTAAATAAATGCAAAGCAAAACTCTATACAGTTAATAATGCAATAGTGAGTTGTTACAATGTGCATAACGGCCATGATGTGCCTGCAGAGTGAGAAGGTCTGATCTTTGCGGCAAGTGACCGCCATGGAAAGAATTTCAAATAAAATGCCATTTTCGTTTGATTTATTTTAATGTTCACTTCTTTTGTATGTACCTAACCTATATCGTATATTTTCTTGTTATAAGTTGATCATTAGATTAGTAGTGAATTACTTTTTACGTCGCCACCATAACTAATGCCGCCATCTCATACAACCCGTATGAGATGGCGGCGTTAGTTCCTTTTTTCGCCACGTTAATTTAAAGCCTTGTCGGTCCCTATGATTGAAAATAAAATGATTTCAATTTGTCATTTCATAATCAGCCATTTTCATCAACTATAGATAAAGTTCTACCAGAATCTGATTGCAAATTTTGACGGCAGATTTTCAAAAAATATCCTTGATCATTGGATAAATTTATATACTTGCATGTTTCACACATAATCAACCGCTATAAGGATAAAAAAGGATCAACATGTTTTATTCCAACTAAGCCGGTATTGCTAGAGTCAATTTGCTTTCTCACTTTTTGCCATCAGATTCTGGTAGACCTATATGTAACATTTAAAAAAAATATAGATTTGTAAAATATGATGCTTATTTGTCTTCAAAAAATAGAACTATACTTTACTTATCTCTTTTATTTTTATAACTATACTTATTATTATAATTTATAAATATTCTTATCTCTTTAGTGTAGAAATCAAAATCTTCTACAGCAAGTATTTCCATAGACAATATTTTTTTAGTTTTCCTCGGCAAATCACGGAGAGGTCATCCAGTCATCTACTTGGACGGATACAGGTTTATTCAGCACAGTTACACAAAAAACCACACCAAAAAGAGATGGATATGCGCATCCGCCTATGTAAATAAATGCAAAGCAAAACTCTATACAGTTAATAATCAAATAGTGAATTGTTATAATGTGCATAACGGCCATGATGTGCCTGCAGAGTAAGTACCATTCCACACGATGCGGTGCGGCGGCGGTACGGCGCCTGACCGGTGCCGTTCCAGTTTCCTACCATAATGGATGGTATGGCACACGGCGCCGTTCGGTGCGCTCCGGCGCTATGGGGGGGGGGGGGGGGGGGGGGGGGTGTGTGTATTGCGACGCCGGAGCGGCACCGCTCAGTTGTCAAATTTAGCAAAAAATATGCTAAATTGGTCACTGGTACTTGGTAGTGCTGGAGCTCGAGTCCGTCGCTGCTACAGCACCCCAAAACGTTGCAGCGCCGCACTCACCGTGTGGCCGGTAGTCCGGCGAAATGGCCTCCGGTGTGGCACCGCACCCCGTCGTGTGGCATGGCTGTGAGAAGGTTTGATCTTTGCGGCAAGTGATCGCCACGGAAGAAATTTCAAATAAAATACTTTTTTTTGTTTCATTTATTTTAATGTTCACTTGTTTTGTATGTACCAAACCTATGTCGTATATTTTCTTGTTACAACTAATATAAATCGTTTAACCGATTCGTGGCGATTGTTTGTTCTTGAAATTGTCTGTTAGGTACGGTTGTGACAACTCTTATGGGCACGGTTGGACATACATTTATTACCCTTTATTGGCAAGGTCATGTCAATGAAGCGATTCTATTGGTTCTCAAAAACATTCCTCGCAACACATCTCTGGTGGGAACACAGCCAACCTGGATTCATTTTGGCCGCTACACCGCAAGATGACAAGAAATTGTATCTAATTCTATGTAAATGACAGCGTGCGCTACCTAAATAAATCGTCACATACCATTGCTTGCGATTTCTCGTTCTAGATCCACTCGTTCGCACGGACGCATATATGGCAGTAAAAACCGAGTACAACAATCAACCACTTTGCTATTTTCAGTCTTATTTGGGACAACAATGCAAGGAGCCCCAGCAGTATTTGTGAACGGGTACAAGTATACTTGCCACAGCGGATACAAAATGTCCACGGGCAAGAAGAGATGGGTGTGCGCCAAGAGCTATCATAATAAATGCAAATCGATCATATACACTGTCAACGACGAGCTGATTGCTATCAAAAACGAACACAACCATCTAGATTAAAACATTGCTGGTTGGTTTCTTAAAATACTAATAATATTTTTTTCAAGAGTGTGTTTTATTTATTCTACTACATATTATATTTTAAATGAAAACGGACCTCATTTACAGAATTTCTCTGTGCAAATACTGTAAAAGGCTTTAAGATTGTTCATACAATGTTTTTTTTTAGTTTCCCGCGGCACTTCCCGGAGAGGCCACCCCGTTATCTACGTATATGGTTACAGGTTCCTTCAACACAGTAGCACAAAACACAACATCAAAAAGAGATGGAGTTGTGCATCCGCCTACTTGGCTAAATGCAAAGCAACACTCTATACATTTAAGGGGCCGGGCTACCCTCGAAATTATCATACATACGTAATACCAAAATCATTTTGTCATACGAAAATATTTAACATGTTTGAGTTGTTTTTCAGCTTAAAATAGTAATTACCTAGGTTCCTGTACAAAAATTAACTTCAAAATATTTAAATACTAAAAAATATTTTTGGAGTTGAAATATTTTGTAGTAAATTTAATATTTATTTATATATTTTTTAGTGTTTTACTCTATTTTTAGTGTTTAAATATTTAGTAGTGAATTGAGTGAAAAAAATTATACACAAAAAATTTTTTTTAGTGTTTAAATATTTTGAAGTTAATTTTTGTACAGGAACCTAGGTAATTACTATTTTAAGCTGAAAAATATCTCAACCACGTTAAATATTTTCGTATGAGAAAATGATTTTGGTATTACGTATGTATGAGAATTTCGAGGGTAACCCGGGCTCTTAATAATGAAATAGTGAAATGTGATAATGTGCATGACGGCCATGATGTGCCTAGAGTGAGAGTCCGATCTTTGCCGCATGTGACTGTGACCGAAAAACATTGAAACAAAATTCTACTTTATGACATTTCGTAATAGTACGGGAGCCCTAGAACATTTTTTTTTTGTGATTACTAACAAGCAAATTTTTTGTGAGTAGCTACATTTTGATAAGACGAATATAATTTTTATTTTCGAAAAATCTAAAAAGTGGTAGCTAACAGAGATAGAAAGGATTTCATACTTTGACTTGATGGCCCTAAAATATGGATCGTTTTATTTGTAGGACAAGATTACTCTTAAATTATATTATATTCTATTAACCTACGATTTAGGGTACAGTAGTCAACCAAGTTTTGTTGATTACAGAACCCTATAACGGAACCCTAACCAGCAGATTTTTTGTATATTGGTAGGTTAATAGTTATATAATTTAAGAGTAACCTTGTCCTACAAATAAAATGATCCATTTTTTAGGACCATCAAGTCAAAGTATGAAATCCTTTAAATTTAAATCCTTTAACATTTTTATATTCGAAAAATGTTGTTCGTCTTATCAAAATGTAGCTAACTCACAAAATATTAGCTTGTTAATAATCACAAAAAAAATGTTCTAGGGCTCCCTCACTATGACGACGATAGGCTGCTTTAACGACGTTGGTTGTGACGCTGCTGCTCTGTAGCGTAGAGCAAAATGAAACGTATAGCCTAGGGACCTATGACCTAGGTCAAAAAGTGTCATTTTTTTTTTCGGTTGCCGTCGACTCTCGTCGGTATCTATTCAGTATTATAATATATTTTTAAAGTAAAATTAATATTTAACAATTAATCTGTTTTAATAAAAAATATTTTTGTATGCCATAGAACGTATTTTTAACCGATTTCTAAAAACGAGGAGGTTATACGTTCGGCTGTGGATATTATGTTTTTTTTATGTATGTTCAACGATTACTCCGCCGTTTGTGAACCGATTTTCAAAATTTTTGATTTGTTGTGTACTCCAATTTGGTACCATTTCAGAAAAGTGGTGACCTGATGATGGGATCGATGAGTAATCGAGGGAACTCCTCAAAATTTAAATGGAAACATATGGTTTTTTTGGGTTCATATGAAATATTCTAGGCATATGTTGCCAAAAAGTAAGATTTTGTATCAGGATATACCATGGTTCGAAGGTGGTGAACAGAACTCCTTATAGATACAATATGTTTGGGGGTTTCGGCGTTGTCTTAAGAACTGAAAGCATATACTACTACGCAAATTTTATTAATCATCATCATCAACACCACCATTCCACCATACATCCATGAGTAATCGAGGGAACTCCTCAAATTTTATATAAAAACATAAAGTGATTGCGATATTATGAGCGGTTTCAACTTCAAGATGCGGTCCGTCTATGGCCGGCCTTATGTGTATAGCGGGCTTTATGCGACTAATGTGAAATAGTGGAAACTGGAAACACATTAAAACAATCACTTTGCCATTTTCAGTGTTCTTCGGGACGACAAATAAGGGGGCCCTAGCATTAATTGTGAACGGACACAAGTATATTTGCCACAGTAAAACGACCAAGGGCAAGAAGAGGTGGGTCTGCGCCAAGCGCTATTACAACAAATGCAGATCCGTCGTACATACTGTCAATGACGAGGTGATTGTTATCAAAAACGAACACAACCACGAAGATTGAAAACAACGCTGGCTGGTTTCTTAAAACAGGTCTATTGATTGAATGTAATTATATATAAAAATTTAGAGCGACCACAGACTTACAATTTTGAGTTGGTCAACTAAGTCGCACAGAATACCAATTATAGCTATAGCGACTTATGAGAGCTCGCACATTTTTGCAACTAAATTCGATTCCTTTCCGATTACCTACAATTTAGAAGTTGTCCAATTAAATTGCGATATTACGTAAGTAATTTAGTTTAAATACGATAGTCGGCCAACTTGAAATTGTATATCTGCGGTGACCCTTAATGAATGTTATTAATTCAAAAATTTTATATAAACCCTCAGTCAAACTCTTCAGGTTAATAAATAATAATAATTAAATGTCTCTGAGTATGGCGGTTGGATTCTAAAAAGTAAGTGAGAAGTTAAATGTTACTGTTTTAAATATTAATTTAGTTGAAAACATTATTAGGTATCTAACAATATGTTTTTGTTTATTTTTACTTTGTTGTAACATGATAGTGAAATAAATAGATGCTGTTAATCATTTGTTTATTAATATGCGATTAGAATACCTACTTCAGAAATATAAATGTATAAAATACTATAGAAATACGGTTAAAGTTTATATAATTTAGTTATATGTGATAATAGATTAGATTAGTAATGTGTTAAGAGCGCGTACCCGTTAATAAACTTTTTAGTTTGGCGAAAAACTAGTTAAACCACTATTGTATTATTGATTTAGAATAAACGATTAAAAAAAACATATATTATACATATAGTCAAAATGAGGAGACAAGGTATCAGCGGTCATTGACCTTCGTAGTGTAGAATCGTTGTGTAAAATCTGAAAATGTCGGACCTGCTGGCTACCATACTGGGACCAGACATGCCCTCTTCAGGGCATCAAACATTGTAAAATAGTGAAAATATATATTTCTCGTAGTTAAGTAAGTTAGTTTTCTATATGTATAATATTGTATATAAAATAAAATAAAATAAAATAAAAATAGCCTTTATTCTATTACCAAATATTTTAAATACATTTTATAATAATGTATAAAATTTATTTAAAAGGTCCAAGGCGTCATGAACTGGTAGATTAAGAGAAAATGTAAACAGTAAACTTTTTACGTGAAATAATTATGTAGGTAAAAAGCGACAAACAAAGGATATTTGAAACTGGCCCATACACGACCGGTGACCCTAATCATTGTAATAAAAAAACATCCATACATCCACACATCCATGATCCATATATCACAAACTTACGCTTTTATAATATTAGTAGGATGCATGAAAGTACTTTAGAGGTAGGTATTTTTATTTAAAAAAATATTTTAGGGAAAATAAAGTGCGAGTACATTAAGTCCTGCCGTGGCAACTATATGATATCCATTAACGGGTATCGTTTCACCAAGAAGGCTCATCAGAACACGGATGATACCGTCAGGTGGAGGTGCACCTCAGTGTCGACTTACAAGTGCAAAGCGTCTGCTGTCACCTACCGGGGAGCCGTGGTGTGGTTGAACGGGAGCCACAACCATCAATCACCCCACCAACCTAAGAACTGCGATCAACTCGAAGATTGAACTCAAACTGCATATTTTGTGCGTTAGAGAAATACCAACGTGCGCCACACGATGTGCATTTGCGTAGTAAAGTCAGCAAACTTATCAAAGCCATTTTTTAACCCCCGACAAAAAAAGGGTATTATTAACATCCGACAAAAAAGAGGGGTGTTATTAGCCCCCGACAAAAAAAGAGGGGTGTTATAAGTTTAACGTGTCTGTATGTGTGTGTCTGGCCGTGGCATCGTAGCATCAATAAATAAATTTTTGTACAACATTTTATTATTCTACTACCTTACATGGAAAGTACTTAAGAGGTATTTTTTTATCTAAAATATATTTGTTTCAGGGGAAATAAAGTATGAATACATCAAGTCCTGTCGTGGCAACTGCATCATATCCATTAACGGGTACCGTTTCACCAAGAGGACCCATCAGAGATCGGGGCGGGATGGTACCATAAGGTGGAGGTGTACCTCGGAGTCGGCTTACAAGTGCAAGGCGTCTGCTGTCACCTACCGTGGAGCGGTGATGTGGTTGAACGGGAGCCACAACCATCAGTCACCCCACCAGCCTAAGAACCGCGATCAACCCGGAGACTGAACTCGAACTGTCTATAATAAGGACTACATCCTAAATCATAAAAGTCTGGGAGAACGTGGAAATTTGTACAATGGTCCGTGCCTTTTTCAATCTCGCACGGTGCCCATGCTTTCGTTAAGTGTGAGGATTTGAGTTTTGTAAGGCATCGTTTCTTTGGCATTGCGATAGCATTACATTTTGTATGTCGAAACCCTTACATTTTGTATTTCGAATTTTAAGAGTGATATTAGAAAAGCCATCTTGGCCCAGTAGACCTACAAAAGTAGGTATAGATGAAGCAAAGTATGAATGTCTGCAATTCTCTTGACCGGACTTTTGTGTAAATTATTAGTAAAAAAAAACAAAGAAATCTCAAATAATATTAAAGTAGCAAGGCTGTGTATATTATTGTAAATTGGAATATGATTCCATAATATAATAATGAAGTATTAGCCTAGCAAGTATTATTTTTGAGCATTGGTAATGGCACCATGATACTTTTTTTGTAGAAATGTTTCTATTTCTAAATATGTATTTCTTTAAAGGTGCCCATTTGTATTAATGTTTTTTCTTACAGGTATGGCTATTGACAAATCTAGGAGTTGGTAAGTGCTAGGTTAACAAAATATACATTTAATAAGTATATCATACTTATTTCAATACGGAATATATAGAATACATGCACAGTTAACTTACTAGTTCATAAGTCATAACACATGTCTTATCGTAAAGGTGCAAAAGTAAACAATAAATCTCATTTAACAAACTTAGGTCTGGATTACACGTATTAAGTAGATAAGTAGTTAACTGAATTTTAACTTAATTTTAAGTTGTTAATTGCATGTAAACACAAAATTTTGTAGCGAGTTAAAATTTAGTAAGTACTAAACAAGATGACAGTTAGAATTTAGTTACTACTTATCTACTTAATACGTGTAGGGAAACCGGCCATTAGTAACGACTCAAGTTTTTGTTTTTTTAGGACCACTGGCCACGCGTCTAAAGATCCTGATTCCTGACATACGTCGATGCAAACTGCATGACTCCATGTAGGCTTGAATTCTACTGGTCTAAGAAGATAATAAACTGTGATACGTTTTGTTATTTAGCCATACCCCTCATTACTGGTATAAGAATATAAATTAACAATGTACAGTCGCCGGCAAAATCTCTGTACCATTTCGATCTCATTTGCATGCCAACATTTTTTAATGGTCGCCGCAAAATAATATGTCCGTGACTGTATAACCACTGCGTCTGGGGCAAAATATATATTAGGGAAAAACAAAGACAAAAATCATCGACAAAGAGTAACAAAGATTTAATTTTCAGAAGCGCCAATTTATACCAAATCGAGAAACGGCAATCCAATGATCATACTCGCAGGGTACAGATTCTCCATGAAGATATGTAAGCAGATGGGTAGCTCGTACAAGCGTCGCTGGCAATGTTCCACCCACGCCAACAGGTACTGCTCGGCGTTCATCAACACCTTTGACGATGAGATCATCTCCATCAAGAACAAGCACAACCACGAGCCCGTGCAGGACAAATTCGCGAAAAAGCTGAAAAGATTCCAAGACTTCGGCACTCATTACCTGAGCTTGTTTTGAAAGAAGGAAAAGTTACGTACATCGTTTACTCGACTAGTCGACGTCAGTAGTTTTTGAGTCAATGTATGATATTTGACTAAAGTTTATCTCTTGAAAAGCGTCGTTGACTGGTTAGCTTTTCATCGTCAGCCAATAATTTTACGACGTTAACAAATTAGACTTCTGACAAAAACGTCGTGAAAGTAACGCTGGGTACTTAAAAGTAGTCGAGATTTTCTAATCATAGATGGTTAGGTTTTAGCGTTTCTGCAGGTGTTTTTCGGTATTTATTTTAAATATTTAGGTAATTCTATAGCAGCATTACATATTAGTTTTAGGTGCAATTGCAATTGCTTAATATATGGTACCATAAAATTAAATTATATTATTGTTCATAATATTAATTCTAAATGTCTTGCCAAATCTTGATTGCATGTCTTAAATTTTTATAAACGTAACAGAAATTTGATCGGTTTATTTATTTTAATCATACAATAATTGTGATATTTCAATTATTCACTAATATTAAAATAATATTTAACTTCTAATTAGGTAGTAAAATTAAAGATACACTGGCCTGTAAAACTGCATACAATATAACAGTATACATACATAAAGTTTAAAAAAATCAAATTACAAACGGCGGTACGGTACCTATGTAGAATATAGATATCGACAAAATTGCCAATCGACGACAATATAATAAAAATAGCTTAGCAGCGTCATTAAATCGTGTGCACGCACATATAATATTATACTTTCTTGCACTATAATACGTATAGTCAGGGAGTCCTAGAACATTTTTTTTATTATTGTCAAGCTAATTTTTTGTAGCTTCATTTTGATAAGACAAACAACATTTTTATCTGTGAAAAATCTTGAAAGTGGTAGCTAACAGAGACCATGGTAGTTTAATCGTAGCATAGGTTAGGGTTCCGTTTTAGGGTTCTGTAATCAACAAAACTTGGTTGACTACGGTATCCTAAAACGGAACCCTAACCAGCTGATTTTTTGTATATTCGTCGGTTAATAGTTATATAATTTAAAAGTAACATTGTCTTACAAATAGAACAATCAATATTTTAGGACCATCAAATCAAAGTATGAAATCCTTTCTATCTCTGTTAGCTACCACTTTCAAGATTTTTCGCAGATAAAAATGTTGTTTGTCTTATCAAAATGAAGTTATAAAACATTAGCTTGATTGTAATAAAAAAAAATTGTTCTGGGGCTCCCTGACTAGTACGTTCATTGAGGTAATTTTTAATGAAATGAATATTTTGAGGCATCCCAGTGTACAGGCTGTGCTTTAAAAGGGGTGTTTTTAGTTTTCAGGCCAGTGATAGTGTTTGATCTCTTATTAGATAGTTTTCTCTTTTTAATATTTCGCATAATATGTAATTATAAAATTAGCGCTATTCCTATATTATTATGTGTTTAAACTACTTTTATAAATAACCAAAACCAACCAAAAGTTTTGTCCGGTTTTGTTAAAGCCGGTAGCGATTATCGCATAAAATGCGATTATATTTACTAAAGTTAAAATGATATTTATACCAGCCGAGGGCGGTCATTGACTTTTTTAATCTAGGAGCCATAATATTATGAAAAATGCTTTCAGAGTTACCCTAAATAAATTGACTGTTGTAAAGATACAGACTATTATAAATTCAAAAAACGTCTTGATGACTAGAATGATAACCTCCAGGCTCCAACGTTTGAAGTAAACTTTATATACTTCATTCTCGGTATGCAAAATACGATACCGTCCTAAGACTAGAAACATTTATTCTTCATTGTCAATCGCGTTCTGTACAGAAAACGATGTAATACAGTTTTGACGTGATAACGTCTTATAATTCGATATGGGGTGCGCGCACGAAAAACATGACAGTTCATGCGTCGTTACCTCGCTCTGAGGCGTTCCATATAAAGCTTGAAGTGCAAGCGAGAGCGCGGAACGAGCGACAAGGAAGAACAATCGGCCTTTGCGTTCGGCAGCGTTCGACATCCATCTCTCTCCTAAGTCCTACTTGAGTGAGCGATGCTTATATTTTAAAGAAAGCGAAAAGTAAGTATTGCCGCCGCGTGGACTATCTAGCTTGTCCCGCTGGGCCAACAAGACGCTGACGTAAGTGCTGCAATTGTCGATATCTTGCTACTTGAAGTTGGTAGTGAGGTGACACTTGTAGTAATTACCATTGTTTTTACGTAACATTTTTAATTTTTTTTAATATAAAATGTAGAGGTCCGATAGCAGTAAAAAATACAATAAAAGTACTTTGGTGATATATTCAAATAGAACTTTGTTCTTTGCATAGGTCGATTTGAAAGAAATACATCGAAATAACTTTAGGTTACAGTCGAAAAAGTTTGTTTCTATTTATAGAGATTCGGAAGCGAGGGTGAAGGGGTTATGGATAGTTGAACGTGACAACCGATTTTTTTTTACGGGGGGTCAATGACCGCTACGGACAGATTACCGCATTACGAGAGTAGGTGTTTTATCATTTTAAAATTATGTAGTATGCACGGTAGAAAATAATATATATAATAAATGGTATTTAAGTACCTACGAATCTAGTGAATCTTATGTGTTAAAGCTTAATTATATTATTTTAGTCTAAGATTAGAAAACCTTATAAAATAAAGAACAATTTAATATATTTATTATCACTTTTCTTACCATTATACAATAAAATTAAATTATTTATTTCAAACCTTGTGTGTAGTAAACTTTTTTAATTAGTCGAATATTTAATGTGTTTAAGAAGATGTGTCAAACTCTTTTACTGTTGTCGTCGTATTCTTAAGGAATTAAATATTCAAAATATTATACTTTTTTCCTAGTTATTACAAGACTAGGTACCATCAACTATCAAGAAAATTGATTCCTAAGAATTTGACGGACCTACGAGATGTGGTCGACTTATGTCAATTCAATGTTAGTTGTGATCGGTCGAATAGGTTAATTTTGACTTAACGCGACCAATTAATTACTTAGTTCCGCCATTTGCCTAGGAATCAACTTCTCTGACAACCCTTGTTATGGCGCATTTTCACTGGTCGATAGTGCCCGTATACGGGGTGCGGGAGATTTCTGAAACGCATGTCACGACCAATGAAAATGCGCCATTAGTTGTTATAGACTCCCCGTATGCTGAATACCGTACGAGTTAACGACTAGTGAAAATGCGCCCTTATGGGAGAAGCCAAGGGTTTATTTTGGGGCAACCCCCGGAATGAAAACTTGGCTTAGCCATTTTAATGTTTTTTTTTAAGCCTATATCAATAAAACTTTAAAGTTAAGCGTCCACATCTCCGTACCATACGTGATACGTATGGTACGGAGTGTGTTGATATTTGGTCGCTTATCATACACGGTGTTTGGTAACGTGTATGATACACCTCTAGCAAGTGCTTAATTGTTATGAAAATAGCTGTCGTAACTCTCGTAAGTCAGCTGTTCATATTTTTTCCTCATATATCTGAGGTATAATTAAGATAATGAAGCACAGAATTTCACACTATTGACATTTCATATTTTGAAGTTTTGTGACTTGACTCGGCATTTGAGCTTTTAATTTAGTGTTTGGCTTAAGGTATAATTTTATTATTAATGTATAATAAGTAAAGTTTTCTGTTACAGTGTTATCGAGGAAAGCGGGTATAATATACGTGCATTCGAGCAGGGGAATGCATGTGATCGTTGAAGGCTACAAGTACTTTAAGAGGAAAGAATACAAGAACGGCGCCTCTGTTTGGCGTTGCTCTATGTACAGGAAGGAGAAGTGTTTTGGATCTGTTACCTTAAAGGTACCTACGTCTTTATAATTTTGTTCATCTGTATATATATAAAACTCAAAGGTGACTGACTGACATGGTGATCTATCAATGCATAGCCCAAGCCCCTGGACAGATCGGGCTGAAATTTGGCATGCAGGTAGATAATATGACATAGGCATCCGTTAAGAAAGGATTTTGATAAATTCCAACCCCAAGGGGTTAAAATAGGGGTTGAAAGTTTATATATAATAATTCTTCTTAACGCGAGGGAAGCCGCGGGCAAAGGCTTGTCTGTCTATAAACTTCTTGATAACGTAATGCTTTTGTATTTCTTTATCTCGTGTATAAATAATGTGACATTTAATTTGGCAGCATTTTATCCGGGCATGAAATTTTGTTTACATATAAGTCGAAAGTAATCGAAACGAATACAATTTTATTTATTGTATTTTTGGGCTCTAATAATTTCATATTTTTCAGAATGACGCAGTACGAGCTAGAAAAAATCACTCATGCAACGTGATATACAAGCATACACTTAAAATGTATTAAGATTAAGAAAGTTAAAGGCCTCTCTTTACCTTGCTCAAATGGCCTTGGATAGCCAAGAGTCCTACAAGCTAAGCCGAGTATGTCCTACATAATTTTATTTTTCATAGCATTTTTACATTAAGACTTTATTGTATAAGTTATATAGATGTAAGTTAGTTACTTTATTTTTTTCGATTGGGTTTTTTCTTTCGTCATTAAATCACGAATATAATCGGTATTTTAACGTAGTGTAGTTGTAGTGTACCTTTATTAGCCATTAAAATAATTCCAGTAGGTAAATATTCCTTAATAAATAAGTTCATTTATATTAAATTCTGTTTTAATGTATTTTTTTACTCTCAAAAAAGTAAATTAGTTCAATATATTATTATTATTTTGTGAGTGTTCCCTTTTCTTCCTGTACAGTAAGTACCTACTTATACATATACAGTAGATCACTTGCTTACTTCTCTTACTTGCTCACTTCTGTAATTTCCCATCTTTTTTGTAATAGTTTCTTTTTAGAAACTAGATCGCATATTGTCAAAAGGTACTTAAAGAAATTGATTCATGGGCCGTTGACACTTGACAGGCCTACGTCATTTGGTGGGGTTACGTCAAACCAAGTCGCTAGAGCTGGTTTACACATATTAAGTAGATAAGTGGTAACTAAATTTTAACTTCATTTGAAGTGCCTGCCCGAAATTTGTCAAGTGACAAGCTCCGCCTTCCAACTTAACAGAAAATAGTCAAAATTCTAATTTCCTCGTTTAGTACTTAACTAAATTTTAACTTACTACTTGCTACTAAATTTTGTGTTTACATGCAATAAGTAACTTAAAATTAAGTTAAAATTTAGTTAACTACTTAATACGTGTAAACCAGCCCTAACGACTAGGTTTGACGTAACGCGACCAAATAACGTAGGTCCGCCACCTGCCTACGAATCAACTTCTCTGATAATACTTACTTTGCAATGTAACAATATAGTAGTAAAATCAAAATAATTACTTGAAATGTAAATTGTACAGGTAATTAATTTTCATAGAAAAGATCTCAACGGGCTTGAAGCTCGACGCAAAAGTAAGGCCTAATAACTTTATTAATAAATAATGCATTCTTTCGAATTGTGTGTGTGTTTTCAAGTAAAATGTTTTATTAAAATGTTCAATAAAACATCCTACTTTAGAAATAATATCGGTACCGGACATTTTGGCGAGTAAATATGTCTAAATAGGAGCCTTACTTACTTCATAAAATATACTTCATAAAATCACAAAATGTGTATAAAATTTTCTGACTACCCTCACGAATCATGTTTTGGATCATAGATAAGTATAATCGATTTCTTGTCTATGCTTTATCTAGCGTCAATTGTCAACGTTTGTTGACATTTTCTGCTGTTTATATTACAGGTAATTAAGTAAAAAATCTCACCACATTGATATTCCCAGTGACCACACCAGATATGACAACGCTGGTCATTGCCAGACCGGCACCACCTACGGCCGCTGCAGATACTGCAGGAAGGGACAAACTACCGTTTTCTGTATTAAATGCCAAATAAGATTGTGCTTCCTTCCCAATAGACGAAACGGTTTTTATGAGTTCCATAATAAAGAGTAAGAAACGGCATGACTTTTTATGTCCACCAGTTGTCACCCCGATTTTATTATGAACTAACCTAAACAGTTCCAGTTTAGTCCGTGTCCTATCAAACAATAACAAAACTCAGGGCTTGTTTCACCACTTTCTGATAAAGTGGCGAATAGGCTATTCACAACTTTTTTGAAAGACTCTCCATACTTTATCTGTCAAGCTAAGTGATGGATAGCCTAATAATTCGGCACTTATCAGGAAGCAGTTTGCTTAACTGCTTCCTGAGGACGTGTTGGTCCTTATTATACATACATACTTCTACAAACTTAGAACGAATGACTTTTGACCAATCACAACCTGATTAAAGTTGTTTTACGTTGACTTTTATAACATCGTCCACGTGGCTACATTAAAATTTTATCTTAGCTGTATTAACACTGGATTAGGGTACTTTGACAAATTTCGATAGCCAAGCAGTCAAGTGGAAAAGTGTACGAGGTCTGACTTAAGGCATCGCAAGAGCCATGCGTTATAGCAAATCCCATACATATATAGCTCATTATGTTGTTGAAACGATTAAGCAATTTGATTAAGAACCCAGAATTGGAATGCAACCATTCTTTTATTTCAGGTAACAGAATACACTACATACAATCTCGACGCGGGAACTCTATGATAGTGTGGAAGGGGCGTACGTATTCTCTTAAGTATGTAAGTAGGCCAACTAAACAAAACAAAGCAAGAAAACACTCAAGAAAGCAAGTGTGGAGATGTTCCAAGCACGCCAGCCGGGCGTGCCGCAGAATCCTGATTTCGGTGGGAGGTGAGGTCGTTCATGTGAGAGGAGAGCACAACCATGAATAAAGAATAAGGGTACCCATAAGTAGTTTGCAGTTTAAGCGACTTCGTGTGTGTTCTTTGGCAAGATCGAGCTTTAAGAAAGGATTAAGCTTTGCCACAGAAATCAAAACTAATATAAACCTCTTTATTAAAAAATATATTTTATATAAAAGATAAACAAATTATTTTTAACGTTTAAATATTATTATTATGTAATTGTTTTTAATAAAAAGAAATTAACGTATCAGTGAGCTTTATAACAATAAAACCTGGATCCATTTAAAAAAAAAAGTGACACAGATAAGGTAAACCATGGGGAAGTTCATGGTCTACTTGTTATCAATGAACCATTCCCCTGGTGTCTATTGGCCTCACTCAAAAGATTTAATAATTACTTACCTTTAATTATTGATTTAAAACTTCATATAATTGCCGTCAAACTAACATGTCTCTGAGGGTAGCCGTAGGTGTAGTTTTACAATTCAGTTACACTCAATTATACCTACTTCAATTTCACAGTTACACTCAAAAGTCAAAAGCCCTCAATTTCTTCTCACCTATAACTTTATATTCTTTCAGTGACATTCCTGAAGAACGACAGAGGCCACAAGATATTCTATCTGGACGGCTACAAGTTCTCCAACAGGAAGAACAGAAGGAACCCATCATCAGCGCGCCAGGTGTGGCGCTGCACGAGGCACAATAGTCAGAAGTGTCCATACATCATCATTACCCTCAACGATGCTATCATCGAAAGAAAAGGATTTCATACCCATATCCCTTAATTTTTAAGGCTCTTGTAAGAAATTAAGTTTTATATTATTATTTTTTGGACTTGTTTTTTATTTCATTTCGCTATATCGTCTTGTACCAAACAGCGAACAAACCTGAAGTTACTGAAGTCGGTGCAATATAGGAACGCGCTTCGAAAATTTGTTATTTGGTGCAGTAGCGGCGTTAGGGGAGGGATTTTTTCAGCACTACCAGCACCCTGGGCGCCGAGGGAATCTCGCTCAGGGCGCCGATAGTACTAAAACCGGCACTGATTTGGTGCATAGAACTATAATAATACTAGAATTAGTCCTACATATTCCCATATTTTGAAAAATCATAATATGGGAATATGTAGCACTAATTCTAGTAATGGGTAACAAAAAGGTGTGGTAAAAAACTAGTACTTAAACATTTTAGAAAAATCATTTTTTACGTTTTTCCTGATTTTAGGAATCATCGTCCGTGAAAGGAGGCTGAAAGTTGGCAACTACTGGTTCGGACTTCACGTAGAGAAAAAAATTAACGAAGAGTTTACAAAAAAACGATGGCGCTGCACATTCTGTCACCGAGGATGTAAAGCGACCGTTCAAACTTTGAATGGAGAGGTTATTTCAGCGAAAAACGAACATAATCATTAATCTTCAAACTTTTTTAGTTAATTTAACTTTTTTAATTAATTCATAATATTGACATAAAATATGCACTATCAGAGGTTAATTCCTAGGCAGATGGCGGACGTAAGTAATTTGGTCGCGTAGTCAAACTCATCCGACCGATCACAGCTAACATTGAATGGACATACGCCAACAATAATTTTTATGGATTTGGTAACATTGAGTACCTTTATTGAAAACCTCACAAAAACTAACTTTGTGTTTTAAGAACAACTACCTTACAATACTTAACACTATTTCTCAAAATCTTTTCACATATAACGGATAACAAAAGACAGAATTTTAATTTAAGTAAATTCGACATTTATAATTTTAGAATCATCATAGAAAATGTTACATTAAAATTTTGTCAATCATAAGTTTTTTATTCTGCACTCATTGTAAGAAAATTATGTTTGAAGATTAATAAATATTTATTTTTTTGGTCTGTTTTTATTTCATGTTTTCATAAACTCCTACTACTTTATGTTTAGTTTATATTATAATAATTTACCTTAAACCTTATTTATATTATTTAATTATCTTGGTATCAATAAATATTTCGTGGTTATAAAATGTAAAATATAATGGTAGATGTTTTGATTTCCGGGAGATTGATTCTGGTGATACAATTGTATAGAAAACATCCGGTCGGGGAAAATGAAGGCAGATGCCGTTGACGTACGAAAAAAGATGGCAGGCTAAAATCAATCTTCAAGAAACCCAAAAGTCTTAAATGCATGATTATGGAATATTAAGAGCATTTTGTACGTAATATGGAATAATAAAGAGTTTAAAACATAAGTATTGAATTCATTGATTATACTACTAATAAATAGCAATAAAAATTAATAGTAAGTATAATATGGTATTCAATTGTTGTGTGCTTATGTTTATGTTATTGTTTCAGTAATAGACAATACAACAGGAATAGACAACATCGACGCAAGGGACAGGGTAAAAATAGGCAACATGTGGTTCAGTCTTATGAATTTATATGAAAGGTAGTTTCCATTATCTGATGCCCGCTACTTCGTCTACCTCAACACGTGATCAGAAAGATATTATTATGTTGTCTGTCCGTCTGTTCGTCTCTTAGCTTATCTCATTTTGCTCTATATCAATAACTAGATGTCACCCGCAACTTCGTTGCGCCAAAACTCGTTTATAGCGCGGGAACCGTACATTTTTCCGGGACAAAAAGTATCCTATGTCCTTTCCCGGGACTCAAAGTATCCCCATACCAAATTTCAGCAAAATGGGTTTAGCGGTTTTGGCGTGAAGAGGTAACAGACAGACAGACACACTTTCGCATTTATATTATTAGTAAAGTATGGATGGCAACAGGTAGGTACTTGAAATGTTCACAAAATACAATTTTTTATCAATAATAATTACTAATGAAATTCAAATGAAATAAACAATTTTCAATTTTATTTTATCCACATTTTTACTGATTCACTCCAGTGATCACAATGTGATGTTATACATAATAATATTATTATAGTCTTATAAAAGCCCATTTCGAAACATTTATTTCCCGACTTTGCAATATTATCCAAAATGTTAATAAAACTCTCTGCCAAACATTCATTTCCCCGACTTTACAAAGTGTTGTTTTAATTCATCGTCATTGGCTCACTGGTTTTTGGTATAAATTGAATTAATCTTTAAATTGACAATTTGGAGATTCAAGGAGTTGCCTTGATGAAATCTCCCGTCTTATATGTTATATATACTCGACAAAATAATATTTTGAGTAGAATATTATATTATAAATAAAAACTAAAGACAGTAAATAAAAAGTCTTGTTCGACGTTTAACAAAATTTCTGTCGATATTCTGATATGACGTTTGCAGAGTGAAGGATTTTGATCGTATTATTATCTGTACCTATTTGCTAGTAGCGCCCTCCAGCTCTGACCTTTGCGTAATATTCCCTTTTAAGCTGATCGCATTTGTCAGTACGCGCCGCCGTACGTGCCGCATAGTAATTCACGAAATGCGACGCTTACGGTGCTGAATGTGCGATCACCTTTACGGGAATTTTATCTGAAGGATAGCATTTTAAACTTTCGCGTTGCATTATAATGAAAACTTATTAACCGGGACTTAACGCGACCTATTCTAGTAGTAATACTCCTACGAGTACATACTTTTTCTCGACGTTTCGGCCGTGTTGCAACGGCCGTGGTCACGAGGGGTCGAGGGGCCGTGGTCTCACGAAAACATTAATTTTGATAATTTTGTAGGTTTCTCGTTCATTCGCAGTAGAGTCGGCACGCGGCTGCTGTTAGTTGGAGGGTACACGTTCTCGCACCACTACAAGACCGTAGTCGGCGACGACGACGCTGCAGCGCTGAAAATAAGATGGCGGTGCTCACACCACAGTACCTACAACTGCAGAGCCGTCATTTACACCATCAACAACAGAATATGTACAGCAAAACTTCAGCATAATCATAGCCACTTGCTTTAGTTGTGCACAGGGGTCCAAAACAGCCAATTTCGGCAAAATAGTCTGTTCGATGTTTATTATACGTAGTTATTGTTTTATAAAAAATCCATTTTTAGATGCTTAAGGGTGGGTTGCACCAACTTACTTTAACTTTAACTGTAACTTTAACTATAACTACAATGCAAAATGTCAAATCTTTGATTAAAGTCAAAAATGGACGCCATATTTAACCATAACCATAGAGCTTGACAAGGCTTTAAATGGATGTGGCGAAAAAAGGAACTAACGCTGGCATCATACAAAACGCCATTTTTAACAGTTCTCCTTTACCAGCAGCGCCCCCGCCCACGTTTTATCGGACCAGCAACAGATATCTGTCAAATTCTGTGGTCAAAGTTAAGGTTAACGTTAAATTAGGCTTAACTATAACCATAACAGACCACGCCTCTGATGCAACCCACCCTTAGTAAAAGATTCTTTCACAAGATGGTTTTTGTTGATATTATTATATGAATAAGACATAATATTACTGAAATATATTCACGCTAGATGCAGCTCCAGCATAGACAGTAAACAAAATTTCAATATCCAGCTAAGACGTATGCCACATGGGTTTGGTTGGATTATTTACTGTATAATATTATGTGCTATAAGTACCGTCATCTTTCTCAACCTTTGCGAAGAATTTCTCTATTTAGCCAGTATTGCGAAAGTGGCCATTTTATACGTCATGACGAGAAAAATTTATGCGTGTGAAAGAATGCGAGTTTCTATAGGTCTACCAGAATCTGATGGCAAAAAGTGAGAAAATGAATTGACTCTAGCAACACCGGGGTAATTGGGATAAAACATTTTGATTCTTTTTTCTTCTTATAGCGGCTGATTCTGTGTGTTAAACATGCAAATATAAAAATGTATCCAATGATCAAGGATATTTTTTGAAAATCTGCTGTCAAAAATTGCCATCAGATTCTGGTAGACCTATAGTTAACATGTTTTTTTATTATGTAATTTGGGGCCGTCTATGGGATATTCGCCTATATTCTTTTTTTGCTATCTTTGTATATTAGGTTTTTCGCACCAAGGATACTGTATGTAAGTTGAAGTAGGTGCAAATCTCGCACGAAGTACATGACCAATAATAATATCTCATTATGGAAATATAATATTATTATGACCTGCCTATGATTGTGATTCTCTGAAAATCTTAGAAAGTTGTATTTTCTTTGATGCTCACATTGTATTAGGATTGTTATTTAGATAAAGTATTTAATTATCGTTGCTTTAATAACAATGAAAATATTATTTTATACTATTTTATTGAAAACTAACAAAAATTGTGCGGATTTTTCCAGATCTCATTAAAATGTTCTCTACGGTGAAACTTAATACTCGCACACATTAAACTAATTTGCTGTTCTCTTTTTTTATTAACGGCCTTTAGTCCATTAAAATGTTACATTAAATTTTGCTTTGCATTTATTAGAGGACGCAATTTTATTTTTGGGATATATTGGGGGAGTCAATACAAGCTTAATCTCAAGTTTGTGGGGTCGCCACCTTTGTCGCCTGCTCGCCATCTTGAAAAAGGAGGTGACAATATTATTTTTGTGATATTTCGGAAATTGTAAGTCTTACAAAAAATTGTAAGAACATAATAGAACATAATTTGTTGCAAATTATTTTGCCTACAAATATGTTCATATAATTTTTTACCCTAAATTGGATTTTACCCTTGGTGGAATCTTTGCACAAATGCACGAATGTTTTTAACACAGTTACTAATAGATATTTACTTTACAGTTGAGATCAAATGCGAGTACAACGTAGGCCGGAATGTTTACACGAGAATTTTGAGGATCAACGATCATTATTTCACTGTACATTCCTCTAAAGAGATTTCTGGAAATAAGAAGACCAGATGGCACTGCAGGAAGCGGACTAACGGCTGCAAAGCGTCAGTGTATACTATAAATGACGCTGTATCCAGATATAATATGAATCATAATCATTAATGTCCTGTCTCATGTATCAATTAGTTATGTAAGTACCATAGAGTCTATGGTAGTATAAGTAATGCTAAGTACTCACATACCCATTTTACTCGATAGTTTTTCTCCAAATCGAGCAAAAACCGCGGTGTGGACCGCAAAACTCACAGCTCGAAGGCTCACGTGGAGCCGGCTCAATGGAATTAAGTATATCTAATTTCCTTCGATTTGGATTAAAACTATCGAACAATGCTGACTGTTTGGACGAAAGCCCAAGCCGTCGGTTTTACGTGATTTCTCGATCGAGCAAAACCGTGTGTGAGTACTTAGCATAAGACAGTGTGGTAGTAGTAGTAAGAGTAGGGAAGTATGTCTATGCCATTAGAGTTTAGACCTACCCATAAAAATTACACACTGACTAACTTTAACACGGTCTGTTTTCTTTGCTTAGCATATCGAAAACGTCACTTGACAGACAAAGGTAGCGATAAGAGAGAAAGCGATCGTGTAGCCCATACTTCTGTAATATTGTTAGTGTTAGTATAATTGTATGTATGTCAGTCAGTCTATAAGGTATTTATAATATGGGCCAAGATGCCTGACTTAAATAAATAAATAAATAAATAATGTAGTATCTATGTTTTTATTTCTTTATTTTTAAAGGGTTTTTTTCTAAAAGAAAATGACATCCTTATAGTGTAACAATCAGAATATGAACTAACATACTAATTACTATCTGTGATTCTGCGACTTAAACCTATGTTAACAATTTTATACCAATGTTTGGCAGATTCCGAATTAGGACAGGATAAAACAGTATTACATAAACCTACATCAAAATAATTAAAATTATAATCAGAAAATAAAGATTCCCGCTCATCTGCGATACGGTCACACTCCATTAGCAAGTGGTAAGCATCCTCCACTCGTGCACATCGTGAACAATTAGGGGATTGCGATTTTCCCATCAAATGCGCAAAACTGTTACATGGAATGTGGCCGGACCGCAGCCTGAGCGCCAGCACAACCTCATCCCTGCTCATATTGGCCACATCAATCCAGGAGTTACTTGGAATTTCAGGCTGCACTGTCTTGAACCATACACCTTTACTGCAAGACCTTTCATCAAAGTACTCTTTCCAAAGTTTGCTACATCTGTCTTTCGGTATATAGTACAAATCAGTAAAATAAGGCAGACAGTTGTATAGGTCTCCATTGACCGCAGCCTGCT
The DNA here is from genome assembly GCA_905333045.1 of Lysandra bellargus. Lineage (NCBI taxonomy): Eukaryota > Metazoa > Arthropoda > Insecta > Lepidoptera > Lycaenidae > Lysandra > Lysandra bellargus. The sequence continues at coordinate 1,069,054 of HG995322.1, read as the reverse complement.
TTGCTAAAACATCTACACGTTCGTTGTTAACTATACCAATATGAGCAGGGATCCACTGTAAAATTACATTTTTACCGTTACAATGCAGTCGATGAATATTGTCTATTATTGTATAGGCTAACGGTAGTCCTCGAAAAGTCGAGTTGCAACGAGCCAAGTGCTCCAAAGCACTCTTACAATCAGACAGTATTACATAATTACTGGAATCTAAATCATTTAGATATAATAAGGCTTCACTTATTGCTACCAACTCCGCGAACATAGATGAAACGCTAGAAGAAATGCAAAATTGTTTATTAATTCCTTTCTGTGGATCTAAGAAAGCTGAACCACTGTCTCGTAAAATTTTAGAACCGTCGGTATAAATTTTATAGTGCTGTAACTTGATCTGTACTCTACACTGTAATATTGATCGATGAATTGGTAGCATTCGTTTTTTAATTCATAATCATTACAATTTCTTTTAGACGTCTTTAAAAATTCTAAATTACTTTTAATACAAGCAGATAAGTCCACACTGCTGACCCAATAATCTAGAGAAAACATTTCTAAAACATTACTAGAATGAATCTGTATATCCTTCAGGTACATATGAACTAATACTAACAAGGGTAGCTTCTTACGATGCCAGTACCTTTGTGAACACAATGATTCTAGTATATTCAATAATTGATCTATTATAAAATCGTTATTTTTTATTGATTTACATTTTAACCAAAATTTTGCAGCTAGTAAATGTCTCCTTACAAATAAGGGCTGTATATTCAATTCTACTTCCATAACATGGATGGGTGTTGATTTTATAAAACCTCCAATTACTCTCATACACATATTCTGTATTTTATCAATTTTAGCTAAATTATTTTTAGAGCAATTGTCGTAGAAAATACACGCATAGTCTAATCTACTCCTAACAAGTGATAAGTATAAACGTCTTAAGTGTGACGGATGGACACCCCAACCTGGTCCTACTAAAATTTTAATTACATTAAATAATTTCACGCATTTCTCATACATTACGTTAATATGTTTTGTCCACCTGAGTGACTGGTCGAGCCAAACACTTAAATACCTAATATTGTTCACGACTTCTAGATTTTGACCATTAATTTTAAGACTAATAAGTGACTCATTATTTACATCTACCAGTCTTCTAAATCCACGAGAAAATAAACAAACCTTAGTTTTAGATGCCGATATTTCAAGACCCAAACTCGTCAACATGTCGTTAAACATATCTAAAGCATTTTGTAATAAGGCAATTCCTTGGGCAATACTGCTGCAAATGGCGTATATCACAAAATCATCTGCAAATTGAGATTTACCTAAATTTGTTAAAGCTCTACAAGTATTGATCGTTCCGATATTGAATAATAAAGGTGACAATGGATCACCCTGAGCTAGGCCTTTATCTGTATCACGAGACAATACTGCATTATTATGTCGAATTGAAAGCGTCCGGTTACGAAAGAAATTCCATAGATATGAACACATTTTTGAACCCACCTCGAAGCTATCTAGAACTAAAAGTAAAGAAACTATATCGATATTATTATAGGCACTGTCAATGTCTATAAAGCAAGCTAAGGTAATTTTTTTAGAACTAAAACCAGTTAATACATCATTAATCAGATATGCTAAATTATGTTGAGTAGAATATGTCTTTCGAAAACCTATTGTATGCTTAGGGAACAAATTATTTTTTTCAAAATACCATTCTAGACTATTGTTAAGAATTTTATGAAATACTTTACACAAGCAAGACATCATTGATATCGGGCGTAAAGAAGAAATAGTGGTCGTATCACGACCTGGTTTGGGAATTGCAATTACCGATATGTCTCTCCATTGATGTGGTACATAACTCTGTTGGTAAAATTTATTAAATAAATTGACTAAAATGAGTTTCCCATTATGAGGAAGATTTCGAATCATACTATAAGAAATATTATCGTTACCTGGACAAGTGTCTCGTGTACAAATTGCATTATTTAATTCGAATAGCGAAATTTCTTTGTCTAATTCTTCATTTTGTGAATTAATTATTGGTTTCTGAGGTGTCACCGAATCGGGCGTCAAACTATGCAAAAGCATATTCATATTTTCTTTTTCAAAAAACGTTGGTGGTGATCTGCAACCCAGTTTACCCAGCGCATTTTATTGTATAGATCACTCAAAGTGCTAGATTTGTCCAAAGAGGAACAAAACTCACGCCAGCTATCCATTCGCGTTTTACGAATGAGATTCTGCGCAAGCCTTACTTTCTCCTTCAGAAAATCCAGGTTACGAGGTGTAGGATTTCTCCTAAATTTTGATAAACCCAAACGACGTTGAGCTACTACTTCAGACAAATTTGTATTCCAATAAGGTCGAGGCTTAAATTTTGAAGTAAGGTCTTTATTCAATTTAGTATTTGGGATATGTAATTCAGCACCAGTATTCAAAAAATCAATAAACTGATCATATTGACCTTGACGGTCATTATTAAATTCGTAATTACAGTATAAATCATCAAGTAATTTAGTATAAGACTGCCAATCTGCTTTATTAAATTGTCTTTTTAAAATGTTTGAAGTTTTTATGTTAACAGCAGTAGAAATTTTAACTACACTATGATCGCTTTCCAAGGTTTCACAAAGAACTTTAATTTGAAATTTAATAGCTATCCTAGATGACACAAACACAATATCGGGTGTATATTGTTGCAGAATACCATCAACTAATTTAATACGAGTAGCGGTGCCGTCGTTTAATGTAATAAACTGTGTATCCACTAATGCATCGAAAATTTGTAGACCTCGACTATCGGTTTTTCGTGACCAATTCGTGTGGTGGGCATTAAAGTCTCCAATTATAACAGCGTTACTTCAAGACAGTGAAAAAATTTGTTCCCAATCACTAGTACTAGTCCTAACTGCGGGAGGGCAATACACACATATCAAATCACAAATGTCTCCACAGTTATAGAGCTGTAAATAAATAATTTCAATACTGTGATTAGCTAAATTCATACTTACTTGTTTACACTGTATCGTTCGATGTGTGCAAATAGCTACACCACCATACGAATCGTTCCGATCACAGCGAAAAATATTATAATTCCGAATATGTACCTGAGTTTCGGCCTCTAACCACGTTTCATTTATGAAAGCAATGTGTACTTTTTCTTGATATAACAAATTATCAAAAGCTGCTAACTCAGGCTTAAGGCTTTGTGCGTTCCAAAGTACTATATTAAAATCTATAATTTTATTTTTGGTGTTATCCATTGAATAAATCAAACATCTTGTTTAAAACTGTCCCATTTGCAATGATTTCTGTCATCTTAAGTATATATCATAAGTATCACTCTGTTATACATTTTATTGCTTTATGTATCTTAACTTCTACAGAATTTTTTTTTTGGAATACTATGTCTTTTAGTCTCATGAACAGTTCTCTAAACGTTACACACTTCTCACTCTTTTCTTCTACATTTCTTTGTATAGTTTCTTCTAATTTATAAATGCTACCAGTTTCGCCTCTTCTTCCTGTCTTCTTGACTCCTTGTCTTTATTTATTTTCGCCTTTTCGTTTTCATTGTAAGTATCATACTCCATAATAATATCTTCGTCACATTTTTCATAAACTCTGCTTTTTTATCTTTTGTTTTCTTGCCACCTTCCCGGTGGACATCTACTTTAATTTTAACTTTATCGGCATACGATGGTAATTCCTGGTCGTGATGGATTTTTTCTGATTGTATTGAGGCTTCTTCTAAAATATTATCCGATTTATTTTTATATTTTAGATCGTAAATAAAATCAGCACTATCGATATCCCTTTTAGGTGAGTCTTGAACTAGCATTGAACGAGCTTGTCTGTAGGTGCAATTAAACTCGGACATTAATTCCCTTAGTCTTTTTTCCTTCTTATATTCGGGGCATAATCTGGCAAGAGACATGTGTCTTTCGCCGCAATTCACGCATTTAAAATTTTCGGTATCACAATCGGGGTGATTGATTCCACATTTAGGGCACACAATTTTTATCGATGGACATTTTTTATTTGCGTGACCCAACTTCCAACATCTTATGCATTGTGACACAGGGAAAATAAATGGGTCGACTTTAATACGAATGCTATCTACATACACAAAAGGTGGTAGGTACGATCCGTTGAAGCACAGTTTAACTGACTCGCTCGGTATCCATTTTCCATTACTATCACGGCGGAGAAGACGTGTCGCCGAATACAAAGTCCCGGGGCTAGGCACTAGGATCAGCTTAGTAATTTCTTCGTTGGAAAGCTCCAATTCTACATTTCGCATCGTGCCATAGGAATAATTAACCTGATATGGTCTCTGAAACTTCCATCCTTTTTCAATCAATTCCTTGCAGCTCATCAGGTTCTCGACACATTTCGCTGCCTAATCGTACACAAATTTTGTAAGGTGTTATATATTTTATTGCAATTATATCTAAAACATCAATTTTCTTGAATATTTTCGCAAGAGAAAATTGTTTGGGAAATATTTCGTGGCATGTAATGTATACTTCAAAACCTTCCTCCTTTTTCTTTCTACCTCTCGAAACAGTTTCCCATCCATCGTCTTCTTCTATCCGTCTTCTTTTCATTGGTATAGTGCTTCTAAACCCTTCATCCTCCGTTTGTAAAGATTCCTTAGTTATAGGTCTCGCATCCTCCTCATTTTGACATATTATAATATCACCTCCATCCGCTTGCTTATTTTCACTGCTAAATAAGCTAATACACTCATCACTATCCGTTTACATAGTTACTACGGTCGATAGAATACATTTGTAATGAAAAAAACAAGTATTATAGCACACGGCACAATACAATAGACGCAAAGATAATAAACAAAAGGCGAGCGGTGCTCCGGCGCAGCGCCGTGCACACGTTTTATGACGGTGCAGTACTCGCTATGCGTAAACAACCTATCGCCCTACCGATCACTAGGACACGTCTATCGCGCGCAGAGATCCGTCCGCGACTCACCTAGTATCTATGTTTAGAAAATGAAACAATTCGGGGCTTATTACCCAACTACGGCGAAGCAAAAAGGAGGGTTATGATTTTGGCCTGTATGTATTTTTCAAGTATAAAAATGAATAATTATAAAATCGACAATTTTGGGTTAGTCGCCCCCTTAAGGTACTACGTGCGAAAATTTTGAGAGACGCAGCGAGCGGGCATAAAAGATGTATGATCATGTGCGTGATGGATCATAAAACTAGTATGAAAAATGTAAGCCGCTCCTATCTTTAAAGGTTTAAAGATGAAACGTTTTTTAACTCTTCTACTCTTTTCCTGCCCGTATTTGCTTTACAGTTGTCTAGTAAACGCTCTATCTATAATCTCTTAATCAATGATAGGTTACGTGCAATAAACTTTTATTTATATACTAATTATTTTGATATATGTTTTGTTTACTTTTTAATATTTTGTGTGTTGTATTCATTAATAAAGCGCCTTGATAAAAGGGATGGTGTTTCTGAATATACAAGTGTTAAAGAAAACTAGTAATAGCACTAGTTTTTACAAATCCAGAACCTAGATATATAATCAAAAAAATATTTTAAAAATTATAGGAATGTAAAAATCATAAACATTCTATAAAACACAAAATGTGCTCAAAATCTGTTTTCGCCCCGGCAGGCTGCGGCCCAGCCCGTCACTAATGCACAAAGCATTTTGCGCTGGGCTGTGGCCTGTGGCTTGGTGGAATCTTTGCACAAATGCACGAATGTTTAAGCACAGTTACTAATAGATATTTACTTTACAGTTGAGATCAAATGCGAGTACAATGTAGGCCGGAATATTTACACGAGAATTTTGAGGATCAACGATCATTATTTCACTGTACATTCCTCTAAAGAGATTTCCGGAAATAAGAAGACCAGATGGCACTGCAGGAAGCGGACTAACGGCTGCAAAGCGTCAGTGTATACGATAAATGACGCTGTATCCAGATATAATATGGATCATAATCATTAATGTTCTGTCTCATGTATCAATTAGTTATGTAAGTACCATAGAGTCTATGGTAGTATAAGTAATGCTAAGTACTCACATACCATTTTACTCAATAGTTTTAGTCCAAATCGAGCAAAAACCACAGTGTGGACCGCAAAACTCACAGCTCGAAGGCCCGCGTGGAGCCGGCTCGATGGAATTAAATATATCTAATTTCCTTCGATTTGGAGTAAAACTATCGAACAATGCTGAATGTTTGAACGAAAGCACAAGCCGTCGGTTTTACGTGATTTATCGATCGAGCAAAACCGTATGTGAGTACTTAGCATAAGATAGTATGGTAGTAGTAGTAAGAGTAGGGACCTAGGTCTATGCCATTAGAATTTAGACCTACCCATAAAAATTATACACCGACTAACTCCTGTTTTCTTTGTTTAGCATATTGAAAACGTCACTTGACAGACAAAGGTAGCGATAAGAGAGAAAGCGATCGTGTAGCCCATACTTCTGTAATATTGTTAGTGTTAGCATAATTGTATGTATGTCAGTCAGTCTATAAGGTATTTACGGGGGGAAATTATTTGAAAGGGCTTATCTCGCGAACTACTGGAGCAATTTTTATCTTATTTGGCACAGATAAGAAGTAGACCACGTGAAGGATCATATGCTATCGATTTTAATCATTTTTTCAGTGGCTATATATTTTATACCCGTGCGAAGCCGGGGCGGGTCGCTAGTAATATATAATTGGAATCTCGGAATCGGCTCCAACGATTTTCATGAAATTTAGTATATAGGGGGTTTCGGGGGCGATAAATCGATCTAGCTAGGAATCGTTTTCGTAAAATGTCATTTTATGTGTGTTTTTTGAATTTTTTGAATACCGAGCGAAGCTTGTAATTATAAAATCGACAATTTTGGGTTAGTCGCCCCCTTAAGGTACTACGTGCGCAAATTTTGAGAGACGCAGCGAGTGGGCATAAAAGATGTATGATCATTGTGCGTGATGGATCATAAAACTAGTATGAAAAAAGTGTCCCGCTCCGTTGCGCCCCGTCACAATGTCTGCGTATCTATATAGGTTTAAAGATGAAACGTTTTTTAACTCTTCTACTCTTTTCCTGCCCGTATTTACTTTACAGTTGTCTAGTAAACGCTCTATCTATATCTCTTAATCAATGATAGGTTACGTGCAATAAACTTTTATTTATATACTAATTATTTTGGTATATGTTTTGTTTACTTTTTAATATTTTGTATGTTGTATTCATTAATAAAGCGCCTTGATAAAGGGGATGGCGTTTCTGAATATACAAGTGTTAAAGCTTTGAGAAGAGTAATACGAGTGTTAAAGAAAACCAGTAATAGTACTAGTTTTTGCAAATCCAGAACCCAGATAATATAATCAAATTATTTTAAAAATTATAGGAATGTAAAAATCATAAACATTCTTTTAAACACAAAATGTACTGAAAATCTGTCTTCGCCCCGGCAGGCTGCGGCCCAGCCCGTAGTCTCTGCACAAGGAATTTTGCGCTGCGCTGTGGCCTGTGGCTTGGTGGAATCTTTGCACCTCAACAGGAAAATAAGCTTTGCACAAATGCACGAATGCTTAAACACAGTTACTAATAGATATTTACTTTACAGTTGAGATCAAATGTGAGTACAACGTAGGCCGGAATATTTTGACTTTTTTTTATGCAATAAGGGGGCATACGAGCAAACGGGTCACCTGATGGAAAGCAACTTCCGTCGCCCATGGACACTCGCAGCATCAGAAGAGCTGCAGGTGCCTTGCCGGCCTTTTAAGGGATAATAGGGGAGGGTAGGGAAGGAAATAGGGAAGGGTAGGGAAGGGAAAAGGGTAGGAGATTGGGCCTCCGGTAAACTCACTCACTCGACGAAACACAGCGCAAGCGCTGTTTCACGCCGGTTTTCTGTGAGGACGTGGTATTTCTCCGGTCGAGCCGGCCCATTCGTGCCGAAGCATGGCTCTCCTACGTCGAAAGGGCTTACTTAAGGGCCCTCTCTCCCTAAATTAGCAGGTCGATTGTCTGTCAGTGCGAATATCGACGTAAATGACATTAAAATAACATTCATAACAGCGCGCCTTGTACGGTGGCGGTTACGACGCTCGCCTCGTCCATGATAGGGCGAAATAGGAAAAAAAACTTTTTTAAGGCTTAATATAATACATATTTCAAAAAAGTAAAAAAACCAAATTATTAACTTATGTATTGCAAAACAGTAGATATTTTTTATATATTCTTTTGATAAATAATGAAGGAGTAAAGTGGTTTCATTCAACGATTTGGAGGTTATTTGGTTTTTTATTTCTTTATTATGTGATACCGATAGAAAAAATATTGCAAAACCAAATTACGTATCATATCATGTAGATTACGAATTATTTTTTTCAGATATAATTTCTCTGTTAATGCCGATGAAAAGTTGTTTCATCTGCACGCTTTTTTCGAAAGAGCAGCCTTAAATAAATAAATAAAAAATGTAGTATCTATGTTTAGAAAATGAAACAATTCGGGGCTTATTTTCAAGTATAAAAATGAATAATTATAAAATCGTCAATTTTGGGTTAGTCGCCCCCTTAAAGCGCTATATTGAAAAAACAGCTGTCCTTTTTGACGTAATACTATAGGACCCTCAGAAATGTTACAAATCTGGTAATAAATGAGATATAAATATCTTCATAGCCTTATCTAGGTTTGAGAAGAATTAGAAACACGATAATGTATTTTGCCTCGATACATTTAATTTTCGAAATTACCTCTTAAAAATACGAATTTTGAAGATTATTTTTAAACGAAAATAGATGTATTGTAGGAAATTAGTCTAATTGATAGACACCTTTGCAACTCAAAATCGTATAGAAGCATTTTGCTTAAATGCTTAAGTTATTTTTTAAATGATTATAATTACGTTTTTTCGCATGTTTCCCGAGTGAGCCGATAGCTTCTGGCCGCAGCGTATTCACGACTTTATAGTCATACAAATGAAGTATAAAATTATTGTCGTTACGGTAAAATTACTTTCGATATAGCGCCTTAAAGTACTACGCGCGCAAATTTTGAGAGGCGCAGCGATCGGGCATGAAAGATTTATGATCAAGTGCGTGATGGATCATAAAACTAGTATGAAAAATACGAGCCCCTCCGTTGCGCCCAGTCACAATGTGTGCGTATCTATATAGGTTTAAAGATGAAATGTTTTTAACTCTTCTACTCTTTCCCTGCCCGTATTTACTTTACAGTTGGATAGAGAACGCTATATCTATAATATAATGTAAGATAATATAATATTATTATATCATCTCTTAATTAATGCTAGGCAACACGTGCAAGAAACTTTTATTTATGTACTAATTTAATTAATTAAATTTTTTGTATAATTTATACTTTTTGATATTAATTTGTGTTTTCCTTTTTTTCGGAAATTACTGTACACTTAAAATTAAATTCGGTGCATACTTACTGTTTATAATTTATATACATATAATTTGTGCAAAAGTCACCTGACTTAGGTTACTTACAATAACTGTACTTAGGTACTTATAGAAAGTTTAACAAATGACTGATTCATAGAATTCGGATAATTGTATCGTTATAATTTCGTGACTTTAAAAAATTCCTGTTCCGAAATCGTTATATTTTTTAATTTTCTAATTCCTTCCAGTCTTGGAAGTGGAGTTCTCAAGGGGACATCGCAACGGGCGGATCATGCTCGTCAACAACTACGCCTACACGATTCAATATCAGCGGAAAGTCGATGGTGGCGTGAAGGCTCGCTGGTTCTGCCGCGGACGCAACAAAGGCTGTAGGGCGTACGCCTATACAATCAACGACGTCATTTCCTCTTACGGAAATGTCCATAATCACTGATGCTGCATGCTATTTCGCTTGTGCAGTTTCATGCTAAAATTTGACTGTAATAAACAGCCTTAAACTCGTTTGAAACAAGACATAGAGAGGATATTATACTCTTGAGAAGTATCAAATCCTAAACTTGAAGACTTATGGTGCCAGTTGGCAGCGGGCGTCATGAAGCAACCGCAGGCGACGTGTCGTCGCGACACTACTGGTTTCTACGTATATTTTCTATTAAGTACCCTGCGCAGCTAGCGACACGTCTTATTCAAAGAAATACATAGAAACCAGCAGTGTCGCGACGACACGTCGTCTGCTGCAATTTCATGGACTGCTGACTAGCTTCCAACTTGTACCTTATTACTTATAACCTAAAGATGTCACAGATAGTCACTTTTATAATATTATATACGTCAAAATTAAAATAATTTATGTCTTCTCTTTGCAAATTGTACCAGCCTACAATACTCACTAAATATAGCTGCTTATTATGTTTCCCCAAATGCACCCTGTTCATATTATGTAATGGCAATAATATTATATTTTAGTACCTTTGTATAATTTGACAATAAATTTTACTATTTTAGACTTTATTATTATTTATTTTATAATTTGACGAATTTAAGTTTTGGCGCCTGTATTCGACTAGATTCTTTGAGAATTTTAAACAAAATATTTCAAGAAATCCTACTGCTTTTTACCTTCGATGTATAGAATAATAATATGGTCACAACGAACTTAGTTGCTTCCCGTTGTCTATTCTTATAATGCAATATACTTAGATCTCAGATTTTTTAATGACAAAAATATGTGGACAGCTTTCATGCACGGCATGACCAGATCCGGTCACGGGCGATGACATTAATCATGACAGGAAAATTGCATAGAATTAGGAAAATTGCCCTTATATGGGGCACCCAAGCAATCTGACTGCGATCGCTGATCAGTCTTGCCGATTTCCAGTATAATATAGCAGAATTTGCGTCATCAAAAATGGCAAGCTAGGAACAAATTATTGGACGTTGCGGCTTGTTTCTTGTTATATATATTTGTTATACATACTTGAGCGTTCGGACTTATGGATGCGTCCGATAATTTGTTTCTAGCTTTACTGGTTTCATTACACTAACTGATTTTAATTACGTCGACGATTTACTGAACGCTGATTATAACGACCTGTAATATCGTAATGTTATGTTAATACTGAACAAATAAATATTTTTTCAAATGTTTTGAAGTTGAATTAATTAAACTCCCGTTTAAAACCCGTGCTTTTCTAATTACCGTAGCGTGCTATCACAGCAACTTGATCTTGCAAGTTATCAAGTGCGTGATGGATCATAAAACTAATATGAAAAATGCGATCCGCTCCGTTGCGCCCCGTCACAATGTGTGCGTATCTATATAGGTTTAAAGATGAAACGTTTTTAACTATTGTACTCTTTCCCTGCCCGTATTTACTTTATAGTTGGATAGAGAACGCTATATCTATATTATGATCTCTTAATCAATGCTAGGTTACGTGCAAGAAACTTTTATTTATGTACTAATTATTGTAGTGATATAAGAAGACGTGAGTGGAAGAATCGAACAAGTAACATTTCGTAACATACGGACAATAACTCATTTTTCCCTAATTATGTTATATCTAATATATAAAATTCTCGTGTCACAATGTTCGTTCCCGTACTCCTCCGAAACGGCTTGACCGATTCTCATGAAATCGGCCAATATCTATTTTTCATACCAAAAATTATTTATATGCCAAAACAACATTTGTCGGGTCAGCTAGTAAATGTATAATTGAAGTGTGATTACTTCATAACCTAGCTAATATATCTGGCTACATGTATATTCCATAGTTTTTCCATTTCAAATAATTTTTCCGGCCCTAAAGCCTCCATTTAAGCAAAAAACGAGAAGTTTTTTTCATGTTACTTACCTTATTCTTCCACTCACGTGTTGAATTTTTCTTTGTATGTTTATTTATACTTTTTGATTCTTATTTTTTGTTTGGAAATTATTTTACTTACTTAAAAGTAAATTTGGTGGATACTGTTTGTAGTTATATAACATAATTTGTGCGAAAGTCACCTGACTTAGGTTACTTATAGTAACTGTTCTTATAGAAAGTCTAATAAAATATGATTGATTCATTGAATTCGGATAATTGTATTGTTATTTCGTGACTTTAAAAATTCCTGTTCCGAAATCGTTATATTTTTTAATTTTCGAATTCCTTCCAGCCTTGAAAGTGGAGTTCTCAAGAGGATATCGCAACGGACGAATCATGCTCATCAACAACTACGGCTACACGACTCAATTTCAGCGGAAAGTCGATGGCGGCATGAAGACTCGCTGGTTCTGCCGCGGACGCACCAAAGGCTGCAGGGCGTATGCCTATACAGTCAACGACGTCCTTTCCTCTTACAGAATTGTCCATAATCACTGATACGTTGCTTAATATTCTATCCATCGAAGGATATTATGATCACTACGAACTTAGTTGCTTCCCGATGTCTATTCTTATAATACAACTAGCGACCCGCCCCGGCGTCGCACGGGATAAAAATATATTTACCCCAGGAAAATTAAACATTCGACCTCGGAATAATTCGCATAGAGCTGAAAATTGGTACAGACGTTAAATACACCATTACAAATAAAACCTCAAAAGTCCCCGGCGATCCTCCTTGTGCAAAAAATTTTTCAAGGTCAAAGGTATGAAAATAAGGTTTTTCCTGGTTTTTTTTTCAAACTGTACATTTTATCACAAAAATATGTAGGACAAGAGTGTATATCATAGAATTATCTACAAAAAATATTCAGACACTTTTTTCATACGACCTTACCATTCCTTATGAATGGCGAGCTTAAAGTTGGGGAAAATCATATATATTATGCTTATATTATAAAGCTAAAGAATTTGTGGAACTACTGCTTTAAAATGAAGAATTCGTTTTTCGTTGGATAGTCTTATTTATAAGACTATCCAACAAAAAACGAATTTCCACGACCGCATCCATCAGTTGCGACTTATGGATGCGTCCGATAATTTGTTTCTAGCTTTACTAGTTTCATTACACTAACTTATTACATCGACGCTGAACGCTGATAAATGACCTGTAATATCGTCATAATATTATGTTGATACTTGTAGAAATGAAACTATTTAGATTGAAAATACAACACGGTTTTATTAAAGAAAAAACTAATTATTACAATAATTATGCAAAGATAACATGGCTGAACGTTTGACGGAACACACAAGAGAGAGCGGCAAAAAAGCGCCACCAACGGAGAACGGGGAAAACATTTTATATTTTTTAAATAAACAAGTAAAAGACTAACGAGTATGTCTACATTCTTCCAACATCCTCCCTTAGGCATACTCCCATCATAGACGAGCAGAATTGTAGCTTGAGTTGCGACGTGGCCTTGGTAAGTACATCAGCCACCATCAAGTCAGTCTGCACATACTTCACTTCAATTGACCCTCCGAGTATCTTGTCACGAACAAAATGATGTCGGACATCAATGTGTTTTGTTCTGGAACGGTAACCTTCAGTGCCTGAAAGTTTAATTGAGCTTTGATTATCGCTATAAATTGTTAAAGATTTATTTTTCAGTTGTGGCCAAATATCTTCTTGAAAATGTTTAAGCCACAAAGCTTCTTGTACACACGCCGATAGAGACATGTACTCTGCCTCCGTTGTGGACAGAGCAACAGTAGGTTGACGTCTCGAGTTCCAGCTGATTGATCCTCCCTGGAACAAGAATATGTAGCCAGTACATGAGCGCCTGTCATCTTCAGAACTCGCCCAATCGGCGTCGCAATAGCCATGAGTCATAACTTCTTCAGGATTTTGCTTATAGGAAAGTCTGTAATCTTGTGTACCTTTTAGGTACCTCATGACTCTCTTCAGTGCCAACCAGTGCTGCATTTCAGGTTTGCTGTTGTATTTACTTAACATATTGATAACAAAGCTAATATCTGGCCTTGTAACTTGTGAAATGTACAATAAGCACCCTATTACTTCTTGGTAAGGAATATCTTGCAAAATTTTACTTTCATCGGTACTTCCTTGTAATTTTGAATTCATATCTATGGGTGTTTTCACTGGCTTGCATTCTGACAAACCAAATTTATTCAGTACTTCTTGTATATAAAGTCTTTGATCTAAATAAACTATTCCCTTTTCTCTGTCTCTTTCAACATGTATTCCAATGCAGTAACATAGTTCTCCTAGATCCTTCATTTTAAATTTTTTACAGAGTTCATTTCTGACATACTCACTCGACTGGTCCTTGTTTGTAAACATAATTAAATCGTCAACATATGTAGCAATAAACAATATGTTGTTCTTGTCAACAATTTTATGATAAATGCAAGGATCTAAGTTTGATTGCTTTAGACCCAAACTTTTCAATGTAGAATCTAATTTTCTGTTCCACTGTCGACTTGCCTGCTTGAGGCCATATAATGATTTTTTTAGTAAACATACCTTCTCTCCATCCTCAAAAAGTGGAGGTTGTAACATATATATTTCCTCCTCGATGTCGCCTTGCAAGAAGGCAGAAATGGCATCCATTTGAATAATATCCAAATCCATTTTTGCAGCAAGAGCAAACAAATATCGTAAAGATGAAAATCTTACCACAGGTGAGTAAACTTCATTGTAATCTATGCCCTTTTTTTGAGAACATCCTTTTATAACCAATCGAGCTTTATACTTTGTAACGACACCTTTTTCATTTACTTTGGTTTTAAAAACCCACTTGCAGGGTATAGCACGCTTGCCAGGTGGTAAATGGGTCAGCTCCCATGTATTATTATCTATCAATGATTTATACTCCTCGTTCATAGCATCTCTCCATTGCTGAGCTTCAGCACTGGACAAGGCTTCTTCCACAGTTTGAGGATCTGTAAGCTGTGTAAAACACAAAAAATTATTATTATTTTGAAATTTACCTCTCTGACGGGGCCTCAGTGTAATATTTCTGGAGAAATCCTCATCAATATCTAGAACATTGCTAGTACTCGGGCAATAAGTCTCGTCTTTGTCATCTGTATTTAAAATACAACTGTCAAATGAGGTGTCTGAGCTCGTAGGAGACAAAGCGACATTTTGTGATTGATTTGTCAAATTATTATCGGTCTGCATGCTTTCCTCCCTCTCCTGGTCCAAATTACCTTCGCTCGAGGTATCACTTTTGGTACTGAGTGATATACTAATAAGCTGAGGCGATGGTACAAATTCCGAGGACTCTATTTCTATTTTCTCCGATGTTTTCAGATTTTCAATAAAAATGACATCTCTACTGATTACAGTTTGCTTAGTTTGTGGATCATGTAGCCGGTATCCTTTTGTGTTTTCACAGTAACCCAGGAAAATAAGTTCTCGTGACTTTCTATCCCATTTCAAACGGTTTTGTTTCGGTATGTGTACCATGGCCTTTGACCCAAATATTTTTAAATGTGATAGATTAGGCTTCTTACCATTCCACTTTTCATATGGTGTTGCTCCATCAAGGACTCTTGTCGGTGAGCGGTTAACTATGTAGGCTGCAGTTGCCACAGCTTCAGCCCAATATTTCTTACCCAAATTTGCATCAAACAGCATAGCTTTGGCTCGCTCCACCAGTATCCTGTTTCTCCGCTCCGCCAGACCATTCTGCTCCGGAGTATAAGGCGTGGACGTTTGATGCTTGATGCCAGAATCTGCTAAGAATTTTAGAAATATATTATTACAGTATTCCTTTCCATTGTCAGTTCTAAGAATTTTTATTTTGTTACCGATTTCATTTTCAACTTCATTTTTAAATTTTTCAAACAATGACTTTATATCCAACTTGCTCTTTAAGAAATATACATAAATTTTTCGGGAGAAATCATCTACAAAGGTTATAAAGTATTTTGCTCCACCTGCAGATGGGGTCTCCATAGGACCACAGAGATCGGAATGTATTATTTCTAACAAGCCCTTAGCTCTTGAGCCGGAGTGTGGAAATGGAAGTCTGCTCTGTTTCCCTTCGCAGCATGGTACACATACAGTTATATCACTGCCTTTTGTTATTTTAACACCTTCAGTACAATTTTCTAATTTTCTAACATCTAACAAATTTAAATGAGCCATTCTCCTATGCCATGTACTAATATCAGCCTTACTCTCATGGGGAAAAGCTGCACATGCTTTGCCAGTGACTGTGTTTAGTTTATACATATTATTAGTAAGCCTGGCCGTTGCAACGAGATCTTTCTTTGCATTGTATATGTGACAGCCTGTTTTTGTAAATTGTACATTACAACCATTTTTGGTCAACTGACTGACCGATAATAGATTTGCGCTGAGGTCTGGAATAAGTAAAACATTTCTCACCTGAATATCATGTTCAGTGTTGTTTGTAACAGTTCGGATGTTTACATTACCTATCTGTTGCACAGAGACTGATTGATTGTTGGCCACCGTTATCTTTTGGATCGGAGGAGTTTGCAAATCATGCATCCAATCAGCACGCCTCGTCATATGCATAGTTGCGCCGGAATCTATGTACCAATCATTTTGATTCAATGTGCTGTAAGCTGAAAAAATGGCTGAAAAAACATTATTATTGCTTGTATTTTTCTTCGCAGTACATTGGGTCTTAATATGCCCATATCTGTTGCAATTAAAGCAACGGGGTCCTTTCCCTTTAGGCTTAGGCTGGCTAATTAAATTGTTCCTATTGTACTTGTGTTTTGCTTGAAAAACTGAAGACTCTGAAACTTGTACTTCCTGTAGTAGTTTTGTCTTAATGAAGTCGGATGATACTTTTATTCCGGAACTCTCAATTCCCATGATCATTGGTTTATAATTGTCCGGTAAACCTGCTAGCATTAGAGTTCCTAACCACTCATCCTCTACTTTGAAATTAATGTTCCTCAACTTGTGTGCCGTACTCATGATTCTGTTCACATAGTCTTCAACATTAGTACAACTATCTAGGGAGGTATTGATTAGATCTCTCAGTAAACCGACTTTCCTTGACAGGCCGGAGTCCTCAAAAACTTTCTGTAGTCGTTTCCATACCTCACGAGCCGTCTCGGCACCTTCAATGTGAACATAGTTTATAGGTTCGACTAACAAGATAATTTTCGACTTTGCCTTGACATCTTTCTTGGGATCTACTGAATCAGAACTCGGATCAACGCATTCCCATAGCTCTTCATGCTCCAAATAAGTCCGTACGGCAAATTTCCACGTATTGTAATTGTCTCTTCCCGACAATTTTTCAATTTGTAGGTTATTCGAAGCCATGACGGTGCACGTGTTCGAAATTATTTTTCTCCGTAACAAAGATTGTTGCTTTCACTAAATAGGAAATGGGACGGCCCATAACCTGTAGAAATGAAACTATTTAGATTGAAAATACAACACGGTTTTATTAAAGAAAAAACTAATTATTACAATAATTATGCAAAGATAACATGGCTGAACGTTTGACGGAACACACAAGAGAGAGCGGCAAAAAAGCGCCACCAACGGAGAACGGGGAAAACATTTTATATTTTTTAAATAAACAAGTAAAAGACTAACGAGTATGTCTACATTCTTCCAACAATACTGAACAAATAAATATTTTTTCAAATATGTTTCGAAGTTTATTAATTTAACTCGTGTTTAAAACCCGTGCTTTTATAATAATTACCGTAGCGTGTTATCACAGCAACTTGATCTTGCAAGTTGCTGTAGCGTAAACTTAACGCATGCTGTTCCCTAGTGCACGCCCCAAAATAACAGGATTTGGCACATAACTGGCGCACGTGTTTCACATTTTCAAGAAAATCTAACTCACCGTAATACCTATACTAATCTTACTTCTCGCCGCGCCGGGTTAGCTCCCGTACCAGTGGTAGGCCTCATGCAGACGTTCTTTGTTAGCCTATTTAGAAATAAATGTTTTGATTTTTGATTTTATAATTACCGTATGTTTCTAATTACCTTTGTTTTAAAAATTAATACGTCTCTATTATCAATTAAAGTTTTCTTGCGGTATTATCTGCGAATACCGTGAGAAAACTCTAATTGTTACTTAAGTAAACCGCCATAAATAAGTCTATAATATTATTTTAAGCAAAGCATTCATATAATAATTTTTTTTAGGTAAAGATTTTTTAGGAAAAACCAGGGAAAAAAATAGAGAAAAGAGGAGGCTTGCCGCTCGGCAACGTCGAGAAAAAATAAAAAATGACCCAGTTTTATATCAGAAATTCAAGGAAAAAGAGAAAGAAAGGTATGAAAGGAGAAAAAAAGATAAAAAAATAGTGCCTATCAACGAAATGTCAGCTATGATCCGGAAGAAAACTCAAAAAAGAAATAGGGAAAACTTTAGAGCTTTTTATGAACGAAAAAAGGAGAAAAAAAAATTGGAAACAATCAAACAAGAACTGTTCGTAGATAAAGATGTAACTCGAGAAAATAATATAGATTAACAAATAAAATTTGAAGTTGTCAATCTATCCAAAATATTTAGAATATTATTGTTTTTACTTTCATCGTACTTTGCCTTTTAATAAATATTTATCGATTAAGACAATGTTTGTTTTAATTTGCTAGTTTTTCCAAATTTATTTGAAAGTGCAAATGACAGGTTATGGTTGTATAGGACTTTGTTAATTATTTCCTTTTAGTTATAATTTTATATGTTCAACTTTTAAATTAATGTTTTGAAGATCATGTTTTAGAGTAATAATGCTTTCTAATACCCGTCACATTAATTATATAATAGAATACATTGTCTAATTACCGTTCTTTACCCCATACAATTTTCAAGTCTTAATGTCTAAAACCACCCACTTTGCCTAAAACGTAAACTCGTGGACATGTGTATCTTGCCCATTCTGACCTACGGCGCCCAGTCAAGGTCTTTGACAGTTTCACAGAAGTCCCGACTCAGAGTCTGCCAACGAGCAATGGAACGCAACATCTTAGGTATAAAAAGGATCGACCGCGTCCGAAATACTACTCTGCGTTCCCAAACGAAGCTCGTTGACCTAGGCAGAAAGGCAGCTAGCCTAAAATGGAGCTGGGCAGGGCACGTCTCCCGCATGTACTCGGACAGGTGGGCGCATCTTGTTTCGGAGTGGCTACCGACTGGTCGGCGTAATAGAGGCCGACGCAAAAAAAGGTGGCGTGACTAACTGGATGCGTTCGTCAAAGATTGGCCAGTAATATCTCAAGATCGTGAATTATAAATGGAATAAAAGAGGGGAGGCCTTTGCCCAGCAGTGGGACACAGTAGGCCAATAATAATAATAATAATAATAATAATAATAATAAGCCCGCAGGGCAGCTTGTGGCGAGCTGTTGGGGAGTAGCGACCCCACGAACCCGAGTGCTCCCAGAGAAGCCACTGTTCTCCATCTCCGGCTTGCCTTCGCCGGCCGGGCGGAGTGAACACTGACGGAGAATCAGGCCCTACCTCTGCCTTGCCTCAACCGGCCGGTCAGAGAGTCGCGAGAGCTTCGGCTCGGAGGGAGGATGTGAAGCGTGAGTGGCGAGTGGGCGAAGTGATGGGACCCTCTGAGGGTGCAAATGATCGGCGTTTAAAGTCCAGCGACACCTCTCCTGCCTCAAGCCGCTCTGTTAATGTTGCCGCCTCGGTGCACCGTACGTGCGACCATTTTGAGGGGCCCATTCAAGAGTTGGCGAGTCACCGTCTGCTAACTTTATGATACTTGTTTCTACTTTGTATCGGCAGACGCCACAGTCCTCCCATAGTCCCAGTTACCCAGTTCACTAGCACCTCACCACCATAGCCCGGTATCATTTCTAATATCCATTCCCTGCAATAGTCCTACACTGGCCGCTGGCTCTCCTTGATCTCCCACTCTCCATGTCTGCACACTCCCATAGTGCAGACATGGAGAGTCGCCGGCTAGTGTCACATATGTCATAACATTTAGAATAAAACTGTGTAACGGGCTTTTCGTGTTGGCTTCGGCCCCACGAATGCCTTACAAAGGTCCGGGATTTAATTGCCCGTGAGCAAGGAATACCTTACACAAACATAATAATAATAAATAATAATTATTATTATCTAAAAACTATAACTAACTGTTACATGTCTCATAATAATTATTATTGTATTCGTATCTTTCATTAGTTTCATATTTTAGTGTGTTTTAAGTTAAATCGGTGAAATAAAAGTGTTACGGCAATTGAGCAAAGAACATCAAATTGGAGAATTACCGATATATATATAATATTAATTTACGGTCTACTTTCAGCTATATTTGTACGGTCCAAAAGGGGCAAAGTTCAAGTGATTTATGAAGGGTATAAATATTCCACGAGATCAGACGACTCAATCGGGAAGACGCGATGGTACTGCTCCTCACACAACTCAAGAGGCTGCTTGGCCGCCCTCTACACTTTTAATGAACATGTTCTCTTTAAGAAAAACCAACATAATCACGACCCCGCATAGTAGATAAGACTTCTACATAGAATCGCCAATCAATATATTGTAAGAAATTGATATAAGCGTTTATAATAATAATAATAATAATAATAATATCTATGGACGCTTCACACCACGTCAGTCTGGCCCTGTGCTAAGTACCTGATGGACTTGTGTTACAGGTACCAGACAACGGAAATATATTTAATACTTTTATACTATACATATATTTAAGATTTTTTATTATATGATACACATATTTAATACACATCCACGACCCAGGAACTTTATAAACTTTTTTGTTCCGTCGGCGGGACTCGAACCCGCGACCTCCGGCTTGAGCTACCGACGCACTCACCACTGCGCCACGGAGGTCGTCATTTTATAAAGTCGACATGTGACTCATGTTACGTTAGTTCCATACCTTTTGAAAGACAAACTTCTATGAGGCTTCTTTATAGAAATAAAGAGGCCTCATAGAAAACGTCTTGGCTAGATATATATTATATAGGCATAGATATCGGCCATATCTATCCGTATTGACATGGAAGAGATTTCACCTCTGAGCTACTGACATTGTATTGCTGATTAGATATATTTTTATGTGACATAATAGTCAATAGTCATTATAATCTAAGTAAATTATAATTTTTCGTTCATAAAGATAAAATATATGTAGTACATACACTGTTTCATGAATTTGTATTTTATATATATGTATAATTTTTCTCATACTATAAGTTAATAAACATTATTTTTTAAATCATGTTACATTAACAATTACAGTAACAATTCGCTATTTCTGATAGGATAGCATGTTCTGTGAGCACAATGAACTAACTTACTATTTTTGATTGTTTGTCGCTTCTTTATCGAAATTGGCATAACGTGATTCATATTTTGACTTCAAATTATCGAACGCTTACCCATGCCAATTCCAGATATTTTGGATCTGCGAAGAAGGGATAAGACGTGTTAGCCAAATTTTCTGTTTCTTGATTATAATTCGTGGTGACCAGCATGGTTATTAACCATTCCTGAAGACGGCCTTACTCTGTCATACTAATTTCGATAATGAAGTGACAAAGGTATATATATTAGTAAATCTAGCTTGGGTTAGGTTAGGTTCGGGTTGATAATAGTGTGAAAGACCGAGAAAAACTAAAATGGCTGCCATTTTACAACCGTGAGAGAGAGAAAAAATTTGAGAGCCAATTTGTCGATAAATATGCCATAGATTATAACATTAAAGGATCGGATACTGGTGTCGGGACACATTGTTTAGTGTATTGTTTCAGCAACTTTTACACTGTCAAGACGAGGCAGAGCTCAACTTATATTCGAGGGATTCAGATATTCGACAAGAGTTAATTTCGAATGTATTAATAATGGGAAAACGAGATGGTACTGTTTTACCCACCGCCCCCGAGGATGCTTGGCTAGTATCCACACATACAACGGCGATCCACACATACAAATACTTATTTTTTTATTTAAATAAAGGGCATAATATGGCATGTCAGCCCTATAATGTACTTGTTCATTATTATCAAATAAATGCTTAATAAAAAAAAATAATGGACGTGTAAGTGAACAACGCTTCATATTAACTCGCATTGACGCATCTACTCTTATGAAGCTTAGTAGTAAAAAAAATTGTTCTATCGAACCTGGACTATTATAAGGGCACCTGAAACCTTTTTCAGTCAAACAGAGCCATTAACTTTATTGTTTTATACATTTTCAGTGGAATATGTCATCTCAAAGAAGGGTAAAACTTTGATAAAAATAGAAGGATACACGTTTTATCGTAGTAAGGACTGGGGGACGAAGCAACACTGGCGGTGTTCGACACACAACCACTTCGGATGTCGAGCCAAACTGAAGACGGCGGGGGAACGGGTGTATGATATCAGCAACCAGCACAACCATTTCCCGTTAGAAGACCCACGTTGATAATATTATAATAACTCCTTCATTACTTAATTATTCATATCAATCAAATAAAGATGATCCTAGGTACTAATCCTTAAATATCATCCAGTGTTTTCTTCATTTCAATTTTGGTGGGTATTTCCTGTGTCATCTTCTAAAATTAAAGCATTAGAATGTAAATATGAATACTTTTTTTAATTTAATAAACATAAATTCCCGAAAAGTCGAATCGAAAAAGATTTACTTTACGTGGAGGTATTTAAAAGGGCCTCATACAAATTGATTTGTAGCTTAAAGCGTGGCTATTGACTCGAAAGTCGTTGGTTCGGTTCCCGATTTTGATCGCTATATTGTCTGATAAATAAAATGATCCATGCGTTGGATGCTCATGTAAAGAGTCGGTCCTGCGCCTGATCTCTCGCCAGTCGGGTCTGTCATCCGTTCCACTGGGTTATGCTAGTTAAGGAAGAGAGAGAGAGAGATTTTGTGTGCTGGTCACACACCTGGGTGCTATAAAACTACTATTACGTCTCTGGGAAGGTTTCTATAAAAATGGCCACCGTCACCGAAACCGGTGTGGGAGTAATCATTATACAAACTCCTGTATTTTTTAATATTATGGAGTTGACGGTAATGATGCCTGATGGATGAGTGTAATAAGCAAAATACAAACTAAATTATATTTTACAGTTGAATATGTCACATCTAGAAAGGGGAAGAAGTTGATACTAAATAACGGTTACACGTACTACGAGGCAGCACGGTCAAGTACCGGCTTGAAGACTATTTGGCGCTGTTCCACTGTCACCGGTTGCACCGGCCGAGTACACGTCGTCGATGGTACCATCGTCAAAGTTCAGAACACACATGGCCATCCGCCATCTTATATGAATATATAAGATGGCGGGCAATATATTATGTGAATAAAATGACTCCACGGGTCATGATAGATTACCATTGTAAAGTTTTGATCACGGCATTCGGGTCATCTAATAAGTTGATAATCACTACAATCGGTGCAGCGGTAATAGGCATCATGTAAGACATTCTGAAAATATTTATTTTAAATTTATTCAGAAATAAAACGATCTTGATTTTGTTTTTTTTTTTACTTTGACTTATGCTTGTGACCTGTCCATCATTGGCCAATGTGGAGTAATGGTGTACAATGCTCCCCTATAATGTACGAAAACGTGACTTCACTGATTAAATTCTTAAAAACTTGTTTCCAACATTCTAGATGGCGAAAACAATAGATAAGACACCTAATTACCTATTGTTATAATAATATGAAAATACAGTAAGTAATAAAAACGATTGTTTGTGTTTATGGTGCTCACTTGAAACATTCACCAATGCAAAACCCTAATAAATTACTTTAACATAATCTTTGTTATTTGTATACCCCGATTTCCAATGGTAAACTAGAATTCTATCTCTTCACTAGATAGTTTAAGCTTACGTTAAATATTAATTCATCATATTATGAACCCCTTTCAAAGAACCTCGGAATTATTCATACGAATAGAATTCCTTTTATGTCATGGTGATAAAATAAAGGCAGATGCTTGACTGTCTGTGTCTCTGTCTATTCCCTCCTCGAGCTTTGAAATGCTTAATCAATTTAAAAGAGTATGGATTTAATAAGTACTGTCACGAAAATATGCGCACTTAATGATTTTAAGCACTCACGTAGTGGCAACATCTATTAGAAACTAATGAACTTAAATATTTTGTCTTTTCAGTTAAATACGTTATGACATCCCATGGGAATAAAATGATACTCAGAGATGGGTACACTTATTACAAGGCCTCTACAAATATCAAAAATAGTAAAATCCGATGGCGGTGCTCCGCTCACATGAAAAAGGGATGTAAAGCTGTGATCTACACCCTCCACCACAGCATCACGAAACTTAATGATAACCACAACCACGAGAATGGAAACTAAGAAAAGATTATAATATAGATAGATAGATAGATAGACTCTTTATTGCTCACATTAATCCTTCAGACCCCGCGCGAGCACCGGTGATCGCGACAACAATAGAATACAATAGCAATTCCTGGAAATTCCGACTGAAGTATTAAATTAAGTACAATCAGTTACTGAAACTTAAGTAAAACATAAATGTGGGCAAGGGCGGCCTTATCGCTATAAGCGATCTCTTCCAGGCAACCCTGCAGGAGAGGAAAATTTAAATCTAAAAATAGTATGCGGGGTAAAGAGTACAGTACTTACTAAAATAATAATAATAATAGGTAAATATTGGATAACAGTAATGTAGTTCGCAATTGGATAATTAATATAATAATAAAATAAATAAATATTTTGTAGGTCTACATGTAATAAAATATATTATAAATAAAGATACATTATAATATTATAAAATTATAATGTAATATATAAAATACATAAAAAATTATAATAATTGTTTATATGTTACGCCCAAAGACCGAAACGCTCAGTGAGCGAAAAAATGGCTCACAACGCGTCGTGGTCATAGTGAAA
Source organism: Lysandra bellargus (assembly GCA_905333045.1). Classification (NCBI taxonomy): domain Eukaryota; kingdom Metazoa; phylum Arthropoda; class Insecta; order Lepidoptera; family Lycaenidae; genus Lysandra; species Lysandra bellargus. Next base: position 1,044,304 of record HG995322.1, on the reverse strand, counting down.
CGGCCAGGACGCGAAATTCACGTCGTGGCACTAATGAAAACGGCCACAACGCGTTCTGGTAATCACAGAAATACCACATACCGAAATTCGAGTCGTGACTCGTAGCTGACGTGCTATTCGAACACAACGCGTTGTGGTAATCGAGAAAAGCCATACACAAGATGGCGGGTAACCAGAGTATGGTTACCCGAGATCTTATCATAATAAGTTTTAAGCACGGCATTCGGATCATCTAATAAGTTGATTATCACTTATTCTTGTGACCTGTCCATTATCGGCCAATGTAGGATAGGATAAGGTTGCACGTTACTATGGGGAGAGCTGTACCCTAGCACTAGGATCCCTAACACCTACCACCCTAATGCCCTAAGGTCCTAGCCCTAACCATAGGTTTTTGTGATATATAAATATATTTAATAAGTCCAGGAAACCTGCTACCATGAGACCTAAGGTAGTAGGAGGATAGTTGAAGGGAATAAAAGGATAGAAATTATTTTCTCACTGTCAATCACCCAGGCTCAGGTGACTGTGGTTAGGCTAAAGGTGTCCTGGCCACAGTGAGAGGTTGTCGGTGTGGATTTGGGAGTCGGTCGGAACACTTCCAGAGAGTAGCCCTGGACGATTGTATAAGGGTAGGAAATGGGAGATGAATGAGACACAACAAGAAGTTGATATCTGATTTATTGTGACTAATTCTTACAATATATACTTCTTCACTTTTACGCACACAAATATTTACAAGTCTCCTAAATACAACACACGTATGTACAAATTATGCTATTCATCACTTTATTTAGAGTAGGTTGAGTTCAGTAGTTTAAGAATGTGATGAGTGTGCGACAACGCGAACTAGTTCACATGTTCAATGCTGAACAGCCAACGTGGAGTAACGGTGTACAATGCTCCCTATAATCATGTACAAAAACGTGACTTCACAGATTAAATTTTTAAAAACTTGTTTTCAACATTCTAGATAGTGAAAAGCTCTTATATATTTTATTGTAGATAAGTGAAATGTTCTTACCTGTTGTTATAATATGAAAATAGTAATGAAATGATTGTTTGTGCTCTTGGTGCTCACAAGCATTCACCAATGCTAAAACCCTAATAAATTAGTTTAACATAATCTAACTAGAGTTCTAACTGTTCACGAAGTGGCAACATCTAGTATTCTAGTAGAAACTAATGAAAATATTTGGTCTTTTCAGTTATATACGTTCTGACATCCCATGGGACTAAAATGATACTCAGAGATGGGTACACTTACTACAAGGCCTCTACGAACACCAAAAACAGGAAAATCCTATGGCGGTGCTCCACTCACATGAATAAGGGATGTAAAGCCGTCATCTACACCCTCCACCACAGCATCACGAAACTCAATGATAACCACAACCACAAGCCATCAAAAAGGAAAATAAGAAAAGATTATAAAAAATTATATGTGACGTTATCTGGGAAAAGGGACCTTAATGTCGGTTCTAGTTTCCGAGATAATCGCCTTTAAAGTAAAACGTCGAAAAAAATCATCAAATTATTTTTTATTTTGATATGATAAAGACCCAGGTTTTCAAAACGATTTTTATAGGTAAAAATATATCTTAAAGTTTAGTAAAAAAGGACTTATTGTCGGTGCTGCAGTCGAGTCGATTGCGGCTTTCTGTCAACACGGTATCTTCCCCAGTCAAGTTAGACCAGCTGCCCCACAGGCCACACCTGCGGCCCGCCGGGCCTTTTCAGGGCCCCGCGTGAAGTTAAACCATTTTGAAATTCACACCCACCGCCAAAATAATGTAGTCGTCGTGAAAGTCGTAATTTTTTTCCACTTATAAATCATTTATTTTGAAGAACGTTGCTTTTAACCCTAAAATTTTTTTTTGCGGCCCGCGAAACCAAGGCAAAAACATGTTTGTAACTCGTATGAAGAAAAAGAGTACCACTGACTTAGACATTCGAAGCTATAATTATTAGAAGTAAAGATAAAATCCTACCAAGCTGAAAATCGGTAAAATTGTTCAAAATATGACTAAAAATAAAATTTGGAAGTTACCCATAATTTCCCTGTGTGGAAAAAAAATACCCAAACGAGGATTACAACTTGAAAAACTCAAAAACTGTGGCTCGTAGGAAAAAAGTATTGATATATTTTTTGTAGAAAATTTTGTGACCTATAATTTTCTTTCAAGCATTTTTATGAAAAATATCTTACCGTTATGTTGAAAATTGCAAAAAACTATATTTTTACCTTTGACCTTGGATTTTATTTTTTCCACACCGGGAAATTATGGGGAACTTACAAATATAATTTTTAATTTCTTTTTGGTATTTTGTTAATTACTTAATAAGTAATTAAGTCGCCTACTTTCACTGGAGTTAGTTAAATCATCAATAACTGTCCACAGGTTCATTGGCGCATTATAATATCATAAAATTATATTGCATAAATTTGTATCTCTGTTCAAGCAATTTTAACAATAAATTAACGGGCGATCAGCCTCAAAGTGGTCATAACTTGATAAGCGTCATAACTGGATAATCGTCATAACTAGACACATAATATTATGTGTCCAGCTACGACGATTTACCCTAATTGGTTTATTTGGAGGTAGACCGCCCTAATAACCGCCCGCCGACCGCCGATATAGTAATAAAATGGTTGTTTGTGTTTATTGTGCTCACTTGAAGCATTCACCAATGCAAAAGCCTAATAAATTACATTAACATAATCTTTGTTGTTTGTATACCCGGTTTCCGATGTTTAACTAGAGTTCTGTCTGTTCACTAGATAGTTTAAGCTTACGTTAAATATTAATTCATCATATTATGAACTCCTTTCAAAGAACCTCGGAATTATTCATACGAATAGAATTCCTTTTATGTCATGGTGATAAAATAAACGCAGATGTTTGTCTGTCTGTGTCTCTGTCTATTCCCTCCACAAGCTTTGAACGCTTATATTAATCAAATTAAAAGAGAATGGATTTAATAAGTACCATCACGTAAATATGCGCACTTAATGATTGTAAGCACTCACGAAGTGATCTAGTAGAAACTAATGAAATCATCGACTTAAATATGTATTTTGTTTTTTCAGTTAAATACGTTCTGACATCCCGTGGTAATAAAATGATACTCAGAGACGGTTACACTTACTACAAGGCCTTTACGAACACCAAAAACAGTAAAATCCGATGGCGGTGCTCCACTCACATGAATAAGGGATGTAAAGCTGTGATCTACACCCTCCACCACAGCATCACGAAACTCAATGATAACCACAACCACGAGAATGGAAACTAAGAAAAGGTTATAATATACCTACATAAAAGATTATAATATAATATATAAAAGATTATTTACAGAAATATAATTTTAGATTATAGAGGCTAAGGGCCCCCGCGCATTAGGCGACCAAGCCATGCGGCCACGTCGCTCCGGCCATCCCGCGCACTTTGCGGCCGCGTCTGCGACCACACTCGAATGAGTAGTGATTTGTTGAGTAAACTTTGAATATTATTTTGTTTTCTGTACACAAAAAACGTGTGGCCGTGGCGACCAGTGCGCGCACTCTGAGTAATTTCATACAAATTCCCGTATCTCGTTGGCCGCGGCGGCCAAGTGGCCGCGTGTGTGTCGCGATGTTTTTCGTTGGCCGCGCGACCAGAGCGTGGCAGCTGGCCGCTGGTCGCCTAATGCGCGCACCTACATAATATTATATCATAGAAGAATTAGTTGGCCGCAGCGACCTGGCCGCGCGACCTGGCCGCCTAATGCGCGGGGGTTCTAAAGCTGCTAAAACCTCTGCATTTTAGTTTAGCTGTCACCGGCTGCACCGGCCGAGTACAAACAATATGTACATCGATAGTACCATAGTCAAATTTCAGAAATCAGAACACACAGTAAATGGATATTCGCTATCTTATCATAATATTGTGTGAGGAAAATGACTCCACAGGTCATGATGGATTACCATTGTAAAGTTTTAAGAACGGCATTCGGGTCATCTAATAAGTTGATAGTCGCTTATTTGCTTGTGACTTGTCTATCATTAGCCAACGTGGAGTAACGGTGTACAATGCTACCTGTAATCACTAATCATGTACAAAAACGTGTATTCACAAATTAAATACTTAAAAACTTGTTTCCATCATATAACAGTCTTGTAGATAAGTGAAGTGCTCTTAGTTCTTACCTATTGTTATAATATGAAAAGAGTAACAAAAATAATTGTTAGTATGTATGATGCAAACCCTAATAAATTACTTAAAATCATTGTTGTTTGTATCCCCGATTTCCGATGTGTAACTGTCCAAATTCAACTCCTGTCAAAGAACCTCTGGAAAATCCAAAGAACTTATGGAAATTATTCATACAACTAAAATTTATCTTAATCTATGGTGATAAGATAAACGTAGATGTTTATCTGTCCGCATTCACCAATGCAAAACCCTAATAAATTACTTTAACATAATCTTTGTTATTTGTATACCCTGATTTCCGATGTTAAACTAGAATTCTGTCTCTTCACTAGATCGTTTAAGCTTACGTTAAATATTAATTCATCATATTATGAACTCCTTTCAAAGAACCTCGGAATTATTCATACGAATAGAATTCCTTTTATGTCATGGTGATAAAATAAAGGCAGATGCTTGACTGTCTGTGTCTCTGTCTATTCCCTCCTCGAGCTTTGAAATGCTTAATCAATTTACAAGAGTATGCGCACATGACTTTAAGCGCTCACGAAGTGGTAACATCTAGTAGAAACTAAACTAAACTATAAATCTTTTGTTTTTTCAGTTAAATACGTTATATCATACAAGGGGCATAAAATGATACTCAGAGATGGTTACACTTACAGCAAGGTCGCTACTAACACCAGAGATAGTAAAATCCGATGGCGGTGCTCCACCCACATGAGACAGGGGTGCAAAGCTGTCATCCACACCCTCTATCACAGCATCACGAAACTCAATGATAACCACAACCACGAACCACCAGAAAGGAAACATTTACACAGAATATATAGGAATAAGATTATAGAGGCTAACTGCTGAAACCTAGTCTTATGCATTTTACAGCCTGAGCAAACAAAGGCGACAAATTAGGCTAGTTACAAACACGGATGTAAAAAAAATACGGATGGAGCATTACACTATAAAGAGGTGAAGCATGCAAGGTACGACAATTTCGTTTATTGTACAGGTGATCGACACTCACATACGCAACTAGGTACTACAGTCTACAACCCAATGACATGCACACATCCTACACGGGCGGCCATTATTACTATGCATCACTCGGGATTAGACAAGGTTACGTCCGTATTTTTTTTTAAGTCCGTGGGTACAAATCATTTTATTTGAGTTTAAAAATATATGGGATTTGACATAACGCATTCTAAAACAGCACTTGCGATGCCTTATGTAAAATTCCATACTTTTTTAATTTCTAATTATACCACAGGTTACTCTAAATAGGTATAATGCTACATTGTCTAAATTATCGAATGTAACTCATAATAAGATCATGGTTAATCCGTCAACGTAAGATTAAAATTTTCAAAATCTCTCTTTTGTATATATTTACTGAATATATTATGATAATAAAAGATTTTGTGCTTGTTTTTATTAAAATGGATTAAACAACTGATCTTGATGGAATTGGATTGGACAGCAAGGATTTTAAAAGCTATGTTTTACTCTGCATGTGGCAGTATTGTTGATTATTTTGTTAATTTTTATGACTAGTAATTGTGAGCGTAAGATAATGTTTTAAGCGGTTTTATTCATGAACTAGCTGTTGCCCGCGACTTCGTCCGCGTGGACTTCCCGTTCCCGTACATCGATTGAATAGTTTACGCGCAAATCATAAAGGTACATTTTGTGGGAACCGTATATTTTTCCGCGACAAAATATATCCCTTGTCCTTCCCGAGATTCAAAGTATCTCCATAGTCATACCAAAATTCATCAAAATCGATTGAATAGTTAACGCGCAAATCCTAAAAGTATATTGTGCGGTAACCGTACATTTTCCGGAACAAAATGTATCCTATGTCCTTTTCTTAGACTCAAAGTATATCTACTTATACCAAATTTCAGCAAAACCGGTCCAGCTGTTTACGCGTGTTGTCGTATCCAAGGGAAATATGGATTCATTTTTATTATTTAAAGACGTTCCGCGCGGCTTTGCCCGCGTAAATTAGATATTTCACATACAAATTAGTCCACAAAAAATAGCCTATGATCCTTCACGTGCTCTACTTCCTATATGACCCAAATTACAGAAAAATTGCTCTAGTAGTTCGTGAGATAAGCCCTTTCAAATAATTTCTCCCGTTTTTTTACATTTTCCTCTATTTTTTTGCTCCTATTAGTTTTGGCGTGATAAAATATAGCCTATAGCCTTCTTCGATAAATGGGCTATCTAAAACTGAAAGAATTTTTCAAATCGGACCAGTTGTTCCTGAGATTAGCGCGTTCAAATAAGCCCTTTCAAATAATTTCCCCTGTTTTTTCAACATTTTTCTCTATTCCTTCGCTTCTATTAGTCTTAACGTGATAAAATATAATTTATAGCCTTTCTCGATAAATGGACTATCTAACACTGAAAGAATTTTTCAAATCGGACCAGTATTTCCTGAGATTAGCGCGTTCAAATAAGCCCTTTCAAATAATTTTCCCTCGTTTTTTCCACATTTTCCTCTATTTCTTCGCTCTTATAAGTCTTAGCGTGATAAAATATAGCCTATAACCTTCCTCGATAAATGGACTATCTAACACTGAAATAAATTTTCAAATCGGACCAGTAGTTCCTGAGATTAGCGCGTTCAAACAAACAAACAAACTAACTAACAAACTCTTCCGCTTTATAATATTAGTATATATGAGCTAATTCACCAGCTGCAGGTCCGGTCACCTTCGCTACTGCGCACCCCCGCCTTGGTAGCGCCCACTTCGAAACGGGCGTGATTCGTGAATCACAATTTTTAATTTCGCCATAACTTCTAAATCAAACGTCCAATTTTAATCATTCAAAGACCAAATATTATCTACACAAACTGTACTTAGTGATGAAATAATTTATTTTGATAAGGATTATCAGCATGAGTAAAATAAATTCGTTTAAATGTAGTCCAAAAAAAAATCAAGATTTTTAAATAAAAAAATGGTTGCTGTGCCTCACTTGACATAGATAGGTATAATGTGTCGCGGACATTTTTGTAGATATTTATAAGATCTACATTTACTTGGAACATTGTATGGTTCTATCTTTTATAGTTTAGGCAGCGTACGCAAAATAAGTAACTTTTCTGGTTGATTTTTTTCACCTTGTCTCAGAAAAACCAAAATATCTTACGGAACCCTATATTTTCCAAAATAAAAAGTAGCCTTTGTTACTCGTAAATAATGTAGCTTTCGAATGGTGGAAGAATTTTTAAAATTGGTCTAGTAGTTTTTGAGCCTATTCGTTACAATTAAACAAACAAACAAACAAAGTTTACCTCTTTATAATATTAGTATAGATTACTTTGATCGAAAAACATTTAATCGTAAAACTTTATAATATCAGTTATTACACTAGATGACGCCCGCAACTCCGTTGCGCCAAAAGTCGTTTATAGGGAGGGAACCGTACATTTTACGGGACAAAAAGTATCATATGTCCTTTCGGGAACTCAAAGTATTTCCATGCCAAATTTCAGCAAAATCTGTTCATCGGTTTGGGCGTGAAGAGGTAACAGACGGACAGACGGACACACTTTCGGATTTATAATAATACATAATAAGTATAGTATGGAGGATATGGAAGTATGGATGTGGATAGTATAATATTATAGTATGGAAGTATTTACCTAAACGTATGAATATTATACTCATCCATCTATACTTCCATACTTCCATATCCATATCCTTACTAATATTATAAATGCGAAAGTGTGTCTGTCTATCTGTCTGTCTGTCGGTCTGTATGTCTGTCTTTCTGTCTGTCTGTCTGTCCGTCCGTCTGTCCGTCCGTCTGTCTGTCTGTCTGTCTGTTACCTCTTCACGCCCAAACCGCTGAATCGATTTTGCTAAAATTTGGCATGGAGATAATTTGATTCCCGGGAAAGGACATAGGATACTTTTATCCGGGAAAAATGGACGGTTCCTACGCGATAAACGATTATTGGCGCAACGAAGTTGCGGGCGTCATCTGGTTATATTATATCTCCAATAATTGACCTTTTAATCAGCCATAGACTTAAAATCCTTCATGTCTTTTCAGCTAGATACATAATATCAAACAAAGGGAAGCAAATGATAATGAAAGATGGATACACTTACGGTAGATTTTCTGTCTGCAATAATAATAGGAAAATCCGGTGGCGTTGCTCTACTCACAAAGGGCGGAGGTGCCGTGCCATGATCCACACCCTCGATGGCATGATTGTGAAACTCAATGACTATCACAATCATGGACCGCTAGACAAAACACAACGTTAAAAGTTTTACAAGTGTTAATGCTGATGTAAAAGGAGCATAACATGGGGGTTGAGAGATTTTTTTTGTTTAAATTTTCAGTAGCGATTTTGTTCGGCTATTGTCAAAACGTTAACCATCCTTAACGGTTTCGAATAGATAAACTTTTTTTGAAAAATCAGAAACCGTGCATAGCAAAATAGGTACAGGCGACATTGAGTTACCAAGAGGATCGCAGTCATCCAACACTGTCCTATCAATTTATCTCTTCACTCTTGCATAGAACGAGAAAATACCTGTTATTTAAGTTCGTGGATTTTGAATTTATAATAGAGTTTTATTTACGATAAGAAGAACCCTGTTGGGTTAATCGTGTTGTTAATCAATTCCATGGTTGAAAAATTACACTTATTAATATATAAACTGTCTTTTCTCCTTCAACGTAAAACAACTCTGAACTTACAACGTGGGTGAAAGTCAGTAATTAAAGTCATAACTCATATTAAAGAGACCTGCGGACCTATTCACAATTAATCTGGGGCCGTACCACGAAACCGTTTTGAGACTCAAACAATCACACGAGAATGCCGCGTCCTACTCTAACAAACGAGAAACGACTGCTGTAAGCAGGACGCAGCATTTTCATTCGATTGTTTGAGTCTCAAAACGGTTTCGTATTAGGCCTACTGATCGCTGGCAGAGTTGCGGTAGGTTGTATCGTACCCGCAACTCTGCCTTAAGCGATGAGTGGAGCACCATGGGGTTTATGGGGTTTTAGTGGGTAGACTACGCAGGAGTCCCACATACCCAATTTGTCGGGGATGCGTAAAGCTTTTTTTTTAACATGGGGAAACCCATGTTAAAAAAAAAGTAGGCCTACTGATTCGTCTCTGATTCGGAAGTTTGGTGCGTTGTTATTGGTCGACGCGCAACTTCCTTGCGCGACAGCCAATAAACACTTGTCGAGTCGGCAAGTGTTTATTGGCTGTCGCGCAAGGAAGTTATCGAATCCAAGTAAATTTCATTGTGAATCAGTAATTGTGAAAAATTATTTAAATATTTATTTTTTACAAAAATTATTATACTCATTTTTTCTTTAAATGATTTTTTTGCAATAAAATAATAATAATAATAATATATACTATTACCGATGTAGTTGTTTTTTTAGCCCATTAATTTCCATTTTTAAGAACATTCCTAAAATTATAATTCTACTAGAGGATGCCCGCAACTCCGTTGCGCCAAAATTTGTTTATCGCGCCGGAACTGTACATTTTTCCGGGATAAAAACTATCCTATGTCCTTTCCCGGGACACAAGGTATATCCATGCCAAATTTCAGCAAAATCGGTCTAGTGGTTTAAGCGTGAAGAGGTAACAGACAGACAGACAGACAGACAGACAGACAGACAGACGGACAGACACACTTTCGCATTTATAATATTAGGTTTCGCATTTATAATATTATTTCGCATTTATAATATTAATATACGGCGCGGTGGCTAAGTGGTTTTTATTCTCTAATTATTCATGCAAATTAAAAATATATTTTTTTATAATACCCATCCTCGCATTTCAAAGAATATTCTAAAACAAGAATTATAAATCGATTCAGCCGTTCTCTAGATAAGCTTTTACCAATACATATACCGATATAGTTTTATATTTAAACTAGCTATTTGACCGAGCTTTGCTCGGTATTCAATAAAACACGAATAAAATGACATTTTCTAAAAATAATTCCTAGCTAGATCGATTTATCGCCCCCGAAACCCCCTATACAGGGTAAAAATAAGTGATAATAGTTTAGGGTGTGTACGTGTTCCCTGTAGAGAGTTCACTGTGAAAGTAGCAGCGCTGAAAGACCAATTTTTTTTCACTTTCGTATGGGCAAGGGCCCGAGCGTCACGAGTTTTGGTCTTTCAGCGCTGCTACTTTCACAGTGAACTCTCTACAGGGAACACGTACACACCCTAAAGTATTATCACTAGTTTTTGTTACATCCTGTATACTAAATTTCATGAAAATCGTTAGAGCCGATTCCGAGATTCCAATTATATATATATTTATATATATACAAGAATTGCTCGTATAAAGGTATAAGATTTGTTATTATTATTGCAGTGGAATTTATCCGGTCGAAGAAAGGCAATATTTTAATGAAGAGGAAAGGATACAAGTACTACTGTATAAGCAAAACAGAATTTAAAAGCAGATGGAGGTGTGCCACTCACTTGCAATCAAAATGTCGAGGCATGCTCATCACTTTCAATGAATATTTTGTCGTCAAAGAGACCGCACACAATCATCCTCCAGTATAAAATGAAGGCCTTCCGCTTATCAGCGCCAATTTCTAAACTTGTAAATGTTTTGCCGTCTGTTCATATTATTATTAAATTGGAATTTATCTGGTCGAAGAAAGGCAATGTTTTGATGAAGATTAAATGATGCAATGATACAAAACAGATGGAGCTGTGCCACTCACAATCGTTTAAAATATACTCGTCTGTCTCATCTGTCGTCAAAATGACCATACACAATAGTCCTCCAGTATACGTAATGTCTTCTCTCGCCTTCCGCTTATCAACACCAATTTCGAAACTTGTAATGTATGGCCATCTGTTCATATTATTGCAGTGGAATATATCCCTTCAAAAAAAGGCAAAATTTTGATAATCAGGAAAGGATGCACGTACTACTGCACAAGCGTGACGGAATTCAGGAGCAGATGGATGTGTTCCACTCACAATCGCTTAAAATGTCGAGGCATGCTTATGACTGTCAACGAATCTGTCGTCAAAATTATCACACACAATCATCCTCCAGTATACAACGAGGCCTGGTGACTTTTCTCGTTAATCAGTCCCAATTTCAGTTTTTTTTTTGTTTCGAGACTTTACAGAATGAATGACTCTCTTGAATTTATGTTCTCTCCCTCTCTTCTATTACAACAACTTTTCTACTAAAGGTGCTATTTTTTATAATAAGTAGGTACCTAGTGGGAAATTTGCTGCCACAGTTTTTTTTTTTTGTAATCTCTAATCCCCTATAGCGCTAAAACTAAAATACGGTAGTAGTCGTAGGTCATGCAAAACAAAAGCTCTGAAATATCAAGCTCATAAGGAAAGGCAACGCTTAAGTATGACGTGTTTTTATTGCTGCAATGAGTTTTACACCTCTGGTCCGTGGTCGCTAGCATAACAGAAGCTTAGAAACTAGAATCAGTAAATATAAATATATAACGATTTTCGAAAATGGTAGATGAGAAAAAAATCTGTTAAACTATCATTACATGTTTTATTTTATAAGTTACTTTCATAACACTAGAACAATAATTTATTCCTTTGTTTATGTCCAAAAGTTATATTATATAATTCTCTACAATAATATGTATGTTTTATTCAAACAAGAACCTGTTTTGTGTAATTTAATAGAATTGATTTAACATTTTTGCACTTTAACTGACTCACCTGATTATCTGCAGAATACCTTGTTAATCTGCAGTCTTTTACGCACATTAACGGTAACATATATATATATTGAATTATGAAGTATTTTGTCACCTATAATTATTATTATTACAGTGGAATTCATCCGGTCGTGTAAAGGCAAAGTTATGATAAAGTGGAGAGGGTATACCTACTACTGTATAAGCAAAACGGACTTCAAATGCAGATGGCGGTGTTCCACGTACCGACGGTCGAGCTGCCGCGGCCTGCTGATGACTATCAACGAGCAAGTCGTCAAAGAGTCCGCACACAACCATCCTCCCCGCGTGTACCTGTAGTGGTAAGGATACACGACGATAGACACTAAACACTCGGTGTATATATTACGCTTATGTGCGTAAACCAGTTAGACTGCAGATTAGCATTATGCTAAGTACTCACATGCGGTTTTGCTCGATAGTTTTACTCCAAATCTATACTAATATTATAAAGTGGAAGAGTTTGTTAGTTAGTTTGTTTGTTTGAACGCGCTAATCTCAGGAACTACTGGTCCGATTTGAAAAATTCTTTCAGTGTTAGATAGTCCAATTATCGAGGAAGGCTATAGGCTATACTTTGTCACGCTAAGACTAATAGGAGCGAAGAAATAGAGGAAAATGTGGAAAAAACGGGGGAAAATTACATGAAAGGGCTTATTTGAACGCGCTAAACTCAGGAACTACTGGTCCGATTTGAAAAATTCTTTCAGTGTTAGATAGTCCATTTATCGAGGAAGGATATAGGTTATATTTTATCACGCTAAGACTAATAGGAGCAAAGAAAAACTTAACTAAGAATTACTATAGTCGGTAGTTTAATATAAATATGGCACCAAGACAAACCCTTGTCTGGTTTAATGGTGCTGCCATTCTGTTTTATAATATTATATTGTTATGTATCCTACGCTTAGTAAAAAAAATAGAGGAAAATGTGGAAAAAACGGGGAAAATTATTTGAAGGGGGTTATCTTACGAACTACTAGAGCAATTTTTCTGTTATTTGGGTCAGATAGGAAGTAGAGCACGTGAATGATCATAGGCTCGGTTCCCACAAAAAGGAACTTTGTGATTTGCGCGTTAACTATTTAATCGATGTACGGGAACAACTATAAACTGAAGTCCACGCGGACGAAGTCACGGGCAACAGCTAGTTGAGTAATAATTACTGTGTGCACCGCAAAATTTACTGCTCGAAGGCTCGCATCGAGCCGGCTCGATGGAGCTAAGTATATCGATTTAGAATAAAACTATCGAGCATTGCTGAATGTGTGGACGAAAGCCCGAGCCGCGGGTTTTGCTCGACGTTATTGCTCGATCGAGCAAAACCGTATGTGATTACATAGCATTAGTTAAAGCTGATGTAGTGTGGAGTGTGGACGCAATCGACAGTAGTGTCGACATTACTGTCGAGACTCTGTCGAGAGAGAGTGTCTTCGTGTATACTTAGCCTGAGGACACCATCCCTTCAGCTTATTAATTGTCATATTATTTTAAAGTCTGATGACCGGTTTACATTATTCCAATCCAGTGAAACAACAGCGTTGGATTGCTACTAGAATAATGTGAATGGGCAATGGAATCTTGCAGTCCAGTCCAGTGCAATCCAGTACCCCTTAAATTATTCAAGTAGCAATCAAGCACTTGACTGTATTACTGGATAGGAATAATGTAAACCGGCCATTACTCCGTTGAATACGGAAGTAAAAATTTAATATATTATATCTAATAACAAAATAAAAGTTCAATGCCAAAATTAATCTTCTAACACCATTACAATTTGTAGTAGTTTAATAAGCAATAATATATGAACGTCAAAACAAGGTTTTAATTGTGTTTTTTATGTTTAGTAACCATGTGCGTTTCAATTCTTCTGTAGTAAGGTTAAAATTTGAAACAAAAAGTGAAAAGTCCCTAATTTTAGTAAGAAAAACGCATATCATTGCAGTGGAATTCGTCAAGTCTCAGCGAGGTGGGGTTATGGTAAAGAGGAAAGGATACACGTACTACCGTGTGGGAAAATCGGAGTTGAAAAGTAGATGGAGGTGTTCTACTAACAACAGCTCGGGATGTCGAGGCGCGCTGACTACTATCAACGACTACGTCGTCAAAGTGTCAGCACATAATCATCCTCCAGTATATTATAGCGGAGACTGACAAGTCGTCATGTTTTCAGGATGTAAAATACTTGCTTTTTGCATCCTCCAACTTAAGTTTAAGAGTTATGTTGAGTTTGAATTGTTCATGTTTAAGAAGTGACTTGGACTAATTAGTGTACAAGTATACAATATATTTTAAATAATTTTTAATATTTCTTTTTTGTTTTTATTTCTGATTTACGTAATAAACAACTTCACTTTTATACGTCTTGATAATAAGCTACGAATTGTACAATTTTTTAAGCATATATATTACAAAATTATATTTACGAGGGTCCATACTAGCGAAAACACGATATCTTTAAATTTTCTCGTTAGAAAAAAATAACAAAGATACACCAAAATTTTACGAATATTTCATTAATTCTTTTTAAAACGGCGCTTTTAACTGAGTCAAAATTTTAATGAATAATATAAAATTCTTAAAACTTTTAATTATAATGCAACGCGAAAGTTAAAAATGTTAATACAAAACTCTATTACCGAGGGACTGTACTAGCGGATTTTTATAATGTTGTATATTATTATATTATTATTATACTAAGATACACTAACTTGGTGCTGATCCCGCGTCGTTCTTTTTCACGGCATACCTATGAGAGACGGGCTTAAGTGTGAAGAGGACGATGTCTTATTTTTGCTTTATTCGCCCTCTTTAGCGTACACGAACTGCTTCGTAGGTCGAAGACCATTTGACGGTGTCTAAAATATTATCTAACCCAATTATTCGCATTTTAGTGGAATATATAGTATCCCGGAAAGGCAGAGTGATGTGTAAAATGAACGGCTACACGTACTATGTTATAACAACAATGGGCACACCCAGCACCAGATGGAGGTGCACCACCCACAACAGAGGCTGCCGAGGTCTCTTGATCATCATCGACGGCACTGCTTTTCTAAAGAAAGGACACAATCATCCACCAAAAGCCCGTTAAATTACAAAACAAATGAATCAAAATCAATGATTAAATTGTTATTATCCTGATTATGTTTTGGTAACTTTCTTTGGAATTCCAATGAGTTTATTTCTTTTCAGACAAGAAATAATCACTTTCTTATCCTGAGTTGATGTGTGGGAAATACTTGTGACTTGCTATTTTAATTATTTTTTTATCATATTTTTATAAAACAATAATAAACAAATAATGATAATAATTGACCATACAATATCATCATTTTTTATTTCATTGGTGAACATTATTTATTTACTTGCGTGATATGCGTAAATCATGCAGTAATTAATAGCATAAAACATTATTTCATGTAATTGGCACGGTTCACCATAAATTAACTGGTTTTAGTGGAATTCATCATGTCGAAGAGAGGAAGGCAACTGATTTTGCTCAACGGCTACACGTACTCTGCCGTACATTCTAAGACAGCTGTCACCAGATGGAAGTGTTCCACGCATCAGAACCGTGGATGCCCAGCAGCAGTGTACACCATGAGGGACGAGATCATTAAGGTCAAAGAGAATCACACGCATCCACCTACGGAAAGATCGAGCTGCAGAGAAGTCCAGAATTATACTACATAATATGCTTTAATACGTGCCAGCCAATGTTATAAGATTTTTTTCTGATAAACTGAATATAGTGTACCTCGATGTAGATTATGCGACAATGGCTCTGTTCGATGCCAATTCAGTCAAAGGCAAATATTGCACCCAAATAGATAATAATACAGCATCGCAGGAGGTTCGAAAGAAAAAATATGTGGATTTTTCTAATGAAAATAGTCCTTTTAATTTCCTTTTTCGCGAAAGATCTTGACACGAGAATATTAATTACGTAACCATTGGTATGAATACTGAATTTACGCGTAATTTTTCCAGTTCAATTCGTCGTGTCCCAAAGAGGGAAAAGGATGATACTGCTCAACGGCTACACGTATTCTTTAATAATTACATCTACCGCCAATCCAAAGAGGAGATGGAGATGCTCCACTCATCAGAACCGAGGCTGCCACGCCATCATACACACGGTGGACGATCAAGTCGTCAAAATAAAAGACGAACACACGCATCGTCCTATGCAGAAGTCTTAGACTCTTCTTCAGCCGAACCGGCAAATGTGTTCGCCTATGAATATCCAGTAGAAAGGAACAATCTTATTTTATATACAGGGTGCAATTATACCTTCCTGCCAATTTTTTTCCAGGGCTTAGGTATCATTAGGAGAGTCCATTTAACCGAAAAAAATTGGGTGTTATTTTTTTTTCTATGACATATTTTATCCCATTTAAAATCGTTGCAGAATCGTTGGGACCGGAGAGGGGGATGAGGCGCGCGCGCGGGGGCATGTCACGCACGGCCGACGCATCGTGTCCATTAATTGTAGTGTTTTTTAGGATAACTTTCGGAAGCTATTTCTCAACATTTTAGTACTGAGGGACTATAAAAGAAAAAATACGTGTATTTTTATTTTTAACAAGGATCAATATATCAAAATTTGGCAGGAAGGTTTAATTGCACCCCGTATTATTCGGGTTCTAGGCAATGGCTGCAATGTTATAAAATTATGTAAGTGTGTTCAGAATAAGAAGAAACTGAAAGAATGTAGTTTTTGGGTTGACCTTTTTTATTTATGTTACGTTATTGCTAAAATAACGTAACATAAACAGTGTACAATTAATGACCGTAATTAATTTGGGTTTTATGCTGTCAATTTTACAATGAACTCTACATAATATAAGGACACATACAAATCCTCGTTTTGTTTTGTTACAACCTGTATATGTACGGTAACTGTTAGTATTTTCAGGCCAGTACACATACGTTCTATCGAAAAGGAATAAGAAAATGATACTACTCAATGGCTACACTTATTCCTCTCAGAGGGTAAAAAATATGGGAATCAAGTCGAGATGGAAGTGTTCGACCCACAACCACTGCGGATGCAGGGCGGTGCTTCACACCATAGGAGAACAGATTGTCCTCGCAAGAGAAAACCACTCACACCTACCTTCGCACAGAATCAAAGTACGGGATTATATGTTGTAATATAAGCCCGGAATTGTAACTTTCAATAATATAAAAACGGAATTGTATCTTATAATATAAGTATGGAATTGTAACTTGTAATATAAGTACTGAATTGTATCATCCATACTAATATTATAAATGCGAAAATGTGTCTGTCTGTGCATCTGTTACCTCTTGACTAAACCGCTGAACCGATTTTGCTGAAATTTAATATGGAGATATTTTGTGTAGGAAAGGATACATTTTATCTCAGAAAAATGTGCGGGCGTCATCTAGTATATTATAAGTAT
The DNA here is from genome assembly GCA_905333045.1 of Lysandra bellargus. Classification (NCBI taxonomy): domain Eukaryota; kingdom Metazoa; phylum Arthropoda; class Insecta; order Lepidoptera; family Lycaenidae; genus Lysandra; species Lysandra bellargus. The sequence goes on along the minus strand of HG995322.1, from coordinate 1,026,922 downwards.
TAATTTGTAACTTGTAATATAAGTATGAGATTGTATCTTGTAATATGAGTACGGGATTGTATCTTGTAATATGAGTACGGAATTGTATCTTGTAATATAAGTAGGGAATTGTAAAGCACGAATAAATATCTAAAGTCATGAAACTTCCTTTTCTAATAAGGATAAATCTCGTGCTTGGTGGCCGCGTTATACAAAAAAGTACTCAACGTTAATTGTACTGGTCACCAAATAAAGGAATTCGGATATTGACCAAGAAAGCTCTTGGTCAATATCCGAATTCCTTTACTTGGTGACCAGTCATCACTTTATTTAACTTATTTAACAAATAAGACGTATTAGGTACATAACATTTTACCTTTTCTGTTCTGTTTCTGTTTCCCTATGTGTCTTATATAAATAATAGCTTTGAGAAGGAAGTCAAATTGTCAATTATTTACTGGGCTTGCTGGTTGTACGGCAAATTTAAAGTGTTAGGCGTTGGCTCAATGGACAGACTCTATTGATAACCGGCTACATAATATCTAGACTAGTATGTAGAGCGATTCGTGCCATTTTCATATAACTGACGGTAATTTTATTTACAGTAAAATGCACGTACGTGTTATCGCGACAAAACAAGAAGATGCTACTGTTGAACGGCTATACATATCACGCGCAGAAGAGAATGGGGCTGAAGATGAGGTGGAAGTGTTCAACTCACGCGCGAGAAGCGGGCTGCACCGCGGCGGTCCACACCGTGGATGACGTCATCGTTAAGACTAGAGAGAATCATTGCCATCCACCCACCTTTAAATTCAATCATAATTGGATTTGGAAATGAATAATATCTATACTAATATTATAAATGCAAAAGTGTGTCTGTCTGTCTGTTACCTCTTCACGCCCAAACCGCTTAACCGATTTTGCTGTAATGTGTAATGGAGGTACTATAATTCCCGCGAAAGGATACGTTTTATATCGGAAAAGCGTAAAATTCGCGCGCAATAAACCAATTTTCGCGCAACGGAGTTAAGGTTTGAACTTTGAACAAACCTACGCGACCACGCGATTGCGAAGCGGAAGCGTCAATACAAAACACACATTTGACAAGTTGATACTATTATACAAGGACAAAGGATACTATTATATTTATCAAAAATGTACGGTTTCCGCGCGGTAAACGGAAGTTGCGGGCGGGTAGTAGGATATAAATGAGAAGTTTTACACGTGAACTGCGAAGGCAAAAGTATTTTAATACGAGTAAGTGCGCCTAAAGTATTGATCTCATTTTTAATTTATTTGTTACCATGACCTGTATATTATATACTATGTAACATGTTTTGTCGAGTCCTATTACATTATAATTAATGTATTAAATTATGATCTTAAAAAAATGTATTTTCCAATACCCCTTGTAGTCAATTTCTTTTTGATCTGTTGTAATTTGTTTTGGTACAAAAAATATTTTTATATATTATTGCGAAATATTAAAGTGAAAAAATAAAACTGTTTTCGATATGAAACGCCTGTGGCCAAAATTCGGTCCCCATTAAAATATTTATACATCAACATGGAAATTCGTTAAAAAGTGATACACAAAATTTTAATTTAATTTTCAGCAACGCCAAAGTTTACATTATCTAGTAGAGGAAAAAAGAAGATAATTTTAAAAGGCTACAGCTACTCGAAATCCTGCAATCTGAGCTACAAAGAGGGAATGGTTAGGTGGAAATGTTCCACGCACCAAAACAGAGGATGTCGTGCTGTGCTGCACACATTGAAAGACACCATTTATAAAGCAATAGAAGATCATACACACCCACCGGTCTACAAGACCGAAGCGGATTCAAATTCAAATTCATAAAACATACAATAGAACAAAGTAGACAGTGTACATCACGTCGTCTTAACCGATGCTAAGCTGAACTTGTGTTATGGCAGTCAGACAACGGATGCACACCGAACAGTCTCCTATATATTATTATGCTCACAACACTCATACATACTCTTCAATAAAAGAAAGTAATACCTAAATAGAGATTTTTATTTATAACTAGCTGTCCCGGCAAATATTGTTTTCCTATATAAAGTATTTCCTCCATAATATTATTTTATTATTGTAGTTATAGTTGAAGTTACAGATATAGTTATAGTTATAGTATAGTTAAAGTAAATTAGTGTAACCCACCGTAACTGACGTGGTGTCAGGTGTTAAGCGTTGAAACATGAACAGTGCGGTTTCACGTGGATAAAACGTAGCTACATCGTTTTAACTCGTCCAAAAACACCAAAATTTTATGGAAATACAGCCGTTGCCGGAAAATCAGCCCACCAAGCCCAGAACCAAAAGTGTTTTAATATAATACAATTTTTATTATTCGTACTACGAATAATAAAAAATGTATTTATTATATTAAAACACTTTTAGTTTGCAACCTATGTTTGCTTTCATTAGATATTTTTTTTTCTAGATTATAAAAAAATCTTTTCGATCAGTTGCACTAACTGTAAATTGATCTTATTTTAATATAAACGCTACTATTTCTTTTAATAATATCGTCTTAAAACCAAAACATTTTTCAGTCGAGTACAAGATGTTGCCAACAAAATATGCCATACATTATGACATTATTAAAATAAAATAAAAATACATACAGACGAACATAGAACCTCTCTTATGGAAGGCGGTTAAAAACAGCTAATAATACCAATTCCTAACAGAAATTTAATCCCTAATAACGGCAGTCATTATTTCAAGCATACCCATCGCCGTTGCTGCCTGGGCCCTCTGTATCACCTGCATCGCCGGCCGTTCATAAAAGTCGTGTCCCGTTGAGAGATTTTCATTACTTAGAAAAGCTCCCACCTACTAAGAAGGCTGTTCCAGCGAAGCGTTGTCGTGTCTGCACCAAAAATAAAAAACGAAAGGAGTCATCTGTCGTATGTGCCACTTGTCCGGAAAAGCCTGCCTTGTGTGTTGTAAACTGTTTCTACACCTACCACACTGATCCTCGTTTTGCATAATTTTATATAAAAATTCTATTGATGTTCTTAGATGTTCCTGTTTTTTTATATAATATAGTTATAGATCTCTTTTGTTATAAAACAAATGTTTGATCTCATCATAAAACTGTACTTTGGGCCTTTAAAGTGCCTTATAAATTTTGTGACTAATCACATTCTACTATTACACATACAAACTATTCTAAAATAGTTTTAAAATAATAAAGTAACTTTTTTCCATGTCCTGTCTTATTTGAGATGGCAACGAACCTAAAAACGTCCTTTCCAGGAGTCCTAATAATGAAACCCATTTTAATTGTAAGAAAGTGCTACGTTGTATTACGTATTTGGCCCCTAGCATTACTATTAACTAATGCCTACGCAATATTGTGTAGTTGGTATTAAATGTGTTTATGTAAACTAATTATATAAAATAAATACCTGTGGCGTGCTGGGGGGGACCACAGTCTGTCTGGCAATATCTGTCACATCAATGTGGATCGCAACAACGCATGTCAGAAGTCAGATTGCGGTCTGCAACTTTTGCAAACGAAAGTCGAAGGAAAATCCGGTCTAATTCGAAGCTCTACATTTAATTATATGTCAACAATGTGTCAAAAAGGGGTACACAAAAACTAAATTTAATTTTCAGCAACGGCAAAGTTTACAGTATCGCAAAGAGGGAAAAGGAAGATAATTTTAAACGGCTACAGCTACTCGAAATCTTTCTGTCGGGCCGACAAAGAGGGGCTAAAGATTAGATGGAAATGTTCCACGCACCAGCACAGAGGATGTCGTGCTTCACTGCACACCTTAGAAGACACCATTTTTAAAGCATTAGAAGATCATACACACCCACCGGTCTACGAGACCGGAGCGGATTGATCGCATGCTGACCTGTCCGCACTTGTGTACACACACGAGAATTCACAAAACGAATCCGTCAGATCACATCAGTCCGATCGATTCATGCATGTGAAAGAGTTACAATAAAGAAAATAATAAATAAAGATTTTATTGATAATATTATAAGACATAGATAGTTTACTTGCGGCCCGTGAATGTTCGCAACTAAGCTATTATTGTAACTTATAAGTATTGAAAAAAAAAACTGCGATTAATATGTCATGTGGGCCAAGTGTACGTATGTCAAGTGTGACCCACCTTTATTTTATAATTAAATACCTACTGGCCCTTGCCAGCCAAAAGTTTGACGACGGCTGAAGTAAAGTATATAAATGACTGGAAAATGAAATTTCGCTCGGCGCTTAATCTAAGAAAAACATAAACATTGTCGAACACAAGAAAAACATGAACAGTGCTACATCGTTTTACTCGTCCAAAGACATCTTTATTCTTATGGAAATGCAGCGGTAAGTGCCGGGAAATCTCAATTTGAATCAACCCACCGAGGTGGGTCTGATAAAACTCTATCAGACCCAAGACCAAAAGCGTTTTAATATAACCTAGGTTTGTTTTCATTACATTAATCTTTTTTTTAAAGTTAAAAAATGTATATTTGCACTAACTGTAAATTCATGTAATATTGATATAAACGCTACTATTTCTTTTAACAATATCGTTTTAAAACCAATACATTTTTCAGTCGAGTACATGATATCGCAACGCGGGAAAAGGTTGCTGAAAGTTAACGGTTATATATACTACAGCTCTTCCAACTGCAACGGTAAAGTCCGTTGGCGATGCTGCACCCACGGCCGTCGGGGGTGCACAGCTTATTTATATAGTATAGATGGCACCATCGTCTTTGCCAAGGACATCCATATCCACCCACCTAACGTACCTACCCTGATATAGATTAAATATGCAATTAAACATTTCAAGAAGTATTTGGTATTCAATACTCAATTTATTTGATGTAGTTGTGAACTATGATGTACCTAAATGTAATATTATTTATTATGTATTTCGTGTAATGTAATAAATAGTACTTGTTAGGCTGTGTTCGAGAAATTCCTCAAATTATATTGAATATCTAGTAATACTTATCACTAGAGATTCAATATAATATAACTAACATTATTGTTGTACTCAAGATGTATATTAATGTTATATTTCTTCGCTTCATTCTTCGATATATAGTTAACCAAAAGTAGTACCTTTGCTTATCTGCTAGGCAATCGCGTTTTTTTAAAGACGTATGTGGGAATTCGAAAGATTAACATGATCAGTGTTCTAGGCGAGAATTCAGCCTCAGGCGCCCCCTTTTTTTTGTTAACGTTTTATGGTTAATAGTGCCATGGGTGTATTAAATCTACAACAAATATGTAAATATTTAAGTCTTAATGTTTATAATATATATTATTATATTAGCTAGCTGTCCCGGCAAAATTGTTTTGCCATATAAAGTATTTCGCCCATATTATTATTTTATTGATGCGACTAAATAAGTCTGTCACCATGCCAAAGTGCATGATTGTTATCCCGTCGCACAAACAAGGGTCGCCGTCAGTCTCGAGTTGTAACAATTTACTATTATTAAATATTCAACAAATTAATACACTCATCAATATAAAGATAGAAGAGTAAATGTTGTCCGATTCTCAACCCTAACCGATATGCTAGCTAAGATTCACGAAAATCGGGCAAGCCGTAATTTCAGAGGAGTGCAACCACGCACACCACGCACACGAGAATTTTATATATTAGACTAGCGACCCGCCCCGGCGTCGCACGGGTATTAAATATATTGCTACTAAAAAAATTAGGCCTATAGCGTTCCTCAATCTAACACTGAAATAATTTTTCAAATTTTCGGACCAGTAGTTCCTGAGATTAGCGCATTCAAGTTAGCCCTTCAAATAACTTTCCCCGTTTTTTCACATTTTTCTCTATTTCTTCGCTCCTATTAGTCTTAGCGTGATAAAATATAGCCTATAACCTTCCTCGATAAATGGGCTATCTATCACTGAAAGAATAATCAAAATCCGTTGCGTAGTTTTAAAGATTAAAGGGAAAAAAGGGAATGAGGGAAAAAAGCGACTTTGTTTTATAATAAGTATAGATATATTTTATAATAATATGTGCCTATTAAAAACGGAATAATAATATAGAACAGTTAAATCAGTGTACTATTCGTGAGCTAGCACAACTGATAGTTGTTTTGACACCTTCATATATCCTGATTCCTGACTCCCACCGCGGAATGCAACTGGTTTTCAGCGATTAAAATATGTAATACTAAATAAAAGATGCAATAATAAATATGATAACAGAATCATACTTATTCTTGAATAATAATTGTTAAAATATTCAGCTTGGTAGACCGAGAACACAATATTCTCGACTTTCAATCATATTAATATGCAATAATCACGACCACAGAGCCGGACCCAGTTAAAGCAGTAGACTTCTTAAAATTTATTCTAAAATACTTTACTTCGACTTAGATTTTAGATAAATGCTCTCTTCAATCTTATTAGTTAATATTTATTACAGAGTTCTTCGTCCGCTCCATCCGAACCTTAGTCAAACAATTTGACAATGGCTGTAATACGATATTTTCGACAGCCATCACTGTGTTGTTTATGAACAATGTTGAGATTATTGGTTGGTGACATTGGTTCAGATGAATGTGTGAAGCGCCTTTTGAAAGAAGCTTTCCTGTAAAAATCCTAGCCCATACCTGAGTAGTGTAGAACTACATATAAATTATTATTATAGATCCACTTATAAATTATTTGTTTGCACTCTTGCACTCTGTACCTACAGCTGAATACTTATCATTGACTTAAAACTTTCTGCCTAATAAAACTCGGCAAAATAAATAAATAAAAAAACGGTTTTAAATAGCGGTATCGAAATGTATATTACAAAGACAAACTCCCGGGCGTGATCGGATGTTATCTTAAAAAAAAAGGATATAATACTTAAGTTATTACGTCCTGCGATGGTTATTCAAGATTATATTAAATAGGATAATACTACAGTACAGGTTATTATTGCTAACGCTTAACGCTCTGCATAGAACAGCCACCTCCCAGTCGGTCGGTTAGCCGCTGGATAAAACAGGTGCTGTGCGAGAGCGGCACGGCGTCGACACTGGGATTAATACTGGACACTATTAGTAAGACGACAGTCGACAGGCAGGAGTCAGGACTAGCGATTCCAATACTTTCGCTATTTTCCTGAACCATAATTTTATCGACGAACAAAGTTTCGCTGAATCAGTTAAATAATCACCATGATCCCAGTATGTTATCATTTAAGAATCACAAACCATAGAGGTCTCATACGTTTCGTCTCTGACTATTATTAAATTTATAGGCATAATGTTAAATTTTTTCTTGAATATCCCTATATATTATATAACGACTACTATTCATAATGTAATTTATTGTATTTTGTAAAACAAAATCTTTCTTTCGTAACTCTGAAAATCTACTTTTGGTTAATTATATATCGAAGAATGAAGCGAAGAAATATAATAAATGATCAAACGAACTTACCAAGTGAAGTTCGATCATTATTATATGAGTCGCTTCATTCGAAGATATAATCTCCCTCCCACCCAGTCTGCACGAAACTATGTTTGCTGCAGTACCCAAAGAAAGAAAGAAATATTTTTTGCATTACTTCTCTCTAAATATAATGAGGCACGCCGGAACATCGAATGACCGAGCGGTTAATCTTTCGAATACCCACATACAAAACGCGATTGCCTAGCAGATAAGCAAAGGTACTACTTTTGGTTAATTATATATCTTCGAATGAAGCGACTCATATAATAATGATCGAACTTCACTTGGTAAGTTCGTTTGATCATTTATTATGTGTGAGTATCATTATAATAAAATTTAGAACACTACTAAGTAATTCGCTGTACTATAACTTAGCTACATCCCGCGATTCGTCGGTTGGGGTTAGTACCCCATTCAATTTTTGTTCACAAAAAATGTTGACATGACCTTAAACGTGGGACAGTGCGTAGAAGTTTATTGCCAGTTTATTTGGTAACATGATTAGACTGATTTTTTAATTTAAAATTGAAATCTGTTTCTGCTCTAAAATGTAATATTAGATAATAATAATAAACTAGAAGGAGATAGACTATAAAAGAGGCAGGGTCCGGTTTTATTTTTATCAAAAAGGTAAGTATACGAATTGATCGAATCATCAAATAACTTCTCAACGTAGATGTTAATTCATTTTTTACATTTTAGAAACTTCTGTCATCAATTTGAAAATCGAGCCTTTGCGACCAAAAGTGGAGAAGACCACTACTCTCAAATTATTGGGCTTGAGGGTAAAAAATGACATCCAAATCAAATGCAAACCATCTTTGCCGAAGAGCCTTGCTGGAATGTTAAATAAAATTGCATCCGATTCTGAAGCAGACAAGCCAAGAAAGAAGCGGCGATGCGTAGTGTGTCCCCGTTCCAAAGACAAAAAAGTATTAACCTACTGCAGGTGTTGCGAAAAACCTATGTGTCAGAGACACATGAAAACTATTTGCTTTTCTTGTTTAGAAAAATAAAAATATTGCGTTTATAATAATATATTGTATCTATTTATTTACTCTTTAGATTTATTTTAAACCACTGTCATTTTAATTCATCAGCTCGAGCTGAAGAAGTAAATGGATGCCAATAATTTATTATAAATTAACCTCTTGTTTTCAACTATATCTTGTAGAAAATACAAGATACAGTTGAAAACAAGAGGTCGAATTTTGAGCTGCACTGAGCGTTACTTTTGTGAGTCGCAATTCGCATTTATACGGTGTACGCTCTGATCAATTTTAAAAGTTGGGGACTGGAGTAGCCAGAGCACACTACTTGTAAGTAGAATAACACTTATATTGTGAATATATAAAAATGGATTTTCAAATGTGTTAGTCGCGCTAAAACTCGAAAACGGCTGAACGGATTGGGCTGATTTTAGTCTTAAAATATTCGTAGAAGTCCAGGGAAGATTTTAAAGTGACACGAAGTTCACCAGGACAGCTAGTAGTTAAAGTGTTTCACTACTAAATAATTCGCTGTACTATAACTTAACTACATCCCGCGATTCGTCGAGTGGGGTTAGTACCCCATTAAATTTTTGTTCACAAAAAAGTATTGACATGACTTTAGACGTGGGACAGTGCGTAGATGTTTATTGCCGGTTTATTTGGTAACAATATTAGACTGATTTTTTTAAATTAAAATTGAAATTTGTTTCTGCTCTAAAATGTAATATTAGATAATAATAATAAACTAGAAATAGACTAGAAAAGAGTCAGGGTCTGGTTTTATTTTTATCAAAAATACGAATTGATGAATCATCAAACAACTTCTCAACGTAGATGTTAATTCATTTTTAACATTTTAGAAACTTCTGTCATCAATTTGAAAATCGAGCCTTTGCGATCAAAAGTGAAAAAAAACACTTCTCTCAAATTTTTGGGCTTGAGGGTTAAAAATGACATACAAATCAAATGCAAACCATCTTTGCCGAAGAGCCTTGCTGGAATATTAAATAAAATTGCATCCGATTCTGAAGCAGACAAACCAACAAAACAGCGGCGATGCGTAGTGTGTCCCCGTTCCAAAGACAAAAAAGTATTAGCCTACTGCAGGTGTTGCAAAAAACCAATGTGCCAGAGACACATGAAAACTATTTGCCTTTCTTGTTTAGAAAAATAAAAATACTACATTTATATGTATCTATTTATTTATAACATTTGTTTTTAAATCACTTTCAATTATTATTAGTCATTTTAATTCTTCAGCTCGAGCTGAAGAAGTAAATAGACACTAATAATTTATTACAAAAATAACCTTATTTTCTACAAGATACGAGCGAGCTGCACTGAGCGTTACTTTTGTAAGTCGCAACTCGCATCTTACCATCTATACTACGGTGTACGCTCTGATCAATTTTAAAAGTTGGGGTAGCCAGAGTTGAATTTGTTGTGTCCAAGCGAGGGAACCGATAAATAAAGCGTATATAATAATACTCCCCATACCGGTTTCGGTGACTAGGCCAGGTACGCAGGAGTAATTTTATAGTGTCCAGGTGTGTGCGCAGTACACAAGAACACTCTCTATTCCTTTACTCTCATAACCCAGTGGGACGGAAGACCGACACGACTGGCGAGAGATCAGGCGCAGGACCGACTTTTCACATGCCCATCCGACGCATGGATCATCTTACTTGTCAGACATTCAGGTGATCAGCCTGCATTGTCCTAACCAAAGGACAAGGTCCAAATTGGGCTAATTTTAAAAGTGCCGGCCACCGCAAATAAACCCATTATTTAAATAGAACGTAATCTAAGGAATAATTTTTATTATTACACCAAAGTTCTAAGTCAAGTCTCTGAGATGTTATTCAAGGTCAAACTTTTTTTATAACATGTAATAAAACTTATTTTATTAATTAAAAGTAATAAGTAATCGATCCCAACGTCCCTATCCGAGTCATAGAATAGATTAGAGGCCAAATACCTACAAATTATTTGGAAAAATTGACGGACGGAAGGTAAATAAACCTTCCCCCAAGACGTACCTGCCATAGGGGAGAGGGGAGCTAGTTCTAACAGATTTTGAATATTGTCATTTATCTTCATAATTTGAAAACTTTATGTTATTATTTTTATACCCGAGTAACGGAAATTTATATGGCTTGCTTATACTTAGCTAAAAATTCGTCTAAATTACTTGGATTCGAAGGGAGACGCAACTTTTTAAAAAAAGTCAGCGGTTAAAACTTGCCCCGTTTCGGGGGCAAATATTAACAGTAACGGGGTAAGTATTAACGGTAGTATACTTATTAGAATTTCATTTAAACATGGAAGTAAAAAACACAACACTATTAAGAAGATAATTTATTTATTTTTTGACATACAAATGTTAAAGAACAATAATAACTTCTGTCAAATAACATTAATTTCCTTTTATGTCATCCACCCTGAGCTGTTTTCAGCACCTATGAATTCCACTTGCAACAAAAATTGAATCTGATCCTCCGATATATGAACATCGGTGGATATGATGTTGCCGGAGTGCCGCCAGAGTGATCGGCGTATCTCCTTCGGCAGATGTGGTAGCTCCAACTTGCTTGTAATACCAAATAAAACGGGTTAATACTTACCCCGTTCCTTTTGTTAAAACTAGCCCCCGAGGAGCTTTTTGGATATAGCTAATTATTATAAAAAAACTATAGGTATATTTCATAAAATAACACGGAAATGTAATTAACAACTAAATAACCATTAATTATATAAAATCTGCAATCGCAAAACCAAATAATTAAAGCATGAATCAAAAAATTCGAGACGTAAAAATGTCCGCTTATCTGTATTTTTGCACCGACATACAATAACTTCACAACGCGACGGCCGGTGGCATAGTAAAAGGAGGGAAAGTAGGGTAACTCCAGCCCAATCCGCGATTTAGTTACCTTCTGTCTTAGGGTTGTCAATTTTAGGCGGCGGCGGCGCGGCGCGGCGGCGTTGTGATGTGGGAGCGGCAAGCGGCTGTCCGCGCTTCGTTCGCAACCGCATGAACAGCGGCAACGTCGCGGTCTTCCGACTTTTAATAATAATAAGTGACTCTTGATTGTCCATATTTCGGCCAATTTTCGTGCATATTTGCATGCATATTTCGGCACTTGGATCGTGCATATAATCCGATGTCTAAATAAAATTATAAATATACCCTTTAAAACAAAATTAAAAACTAACGCCTGTCTCTTGTACCTACTATAAACAAATCTGTTGTTATGATTCGAACTTTGCTTTATGTGTATAATTAATATCTGATTTACAATTAGTCAATTCCTTATTTTTAATTATGATTTAAAATAAGTAACTGACTTTAAGTAGTAAGTTAATATAATATACCTACAATACAGAAAAATCGGCATTACTAAACGTAAACAAAGCAATAGTGGCAAATTAGTTGACTGATCAAAAGTACTTACTTACCTAAAATATTCTCTTATATTTTATACTATGTTCTACTGGGAAGGTTTGTGTGCTAGAAAACTAATACAATAAAAAAAGAAGTAAGTAGGTATCTGATCATCAAGTAAAAATTATATTATGCTAGAATAAGTGAGTAGTACTTATCTTTCCTGTTCGACTGGTAATTTAAACAAAGACAATTCTGGAATTGTTGCATTAGTATTAAAACACCCAAACACACAGCAATATTTATTACTCCTGCGATTATGATCGGACATTTTTGATTCGTTTGGCGCAGCGTGGCGCGACGCAGGCGTGCAGCGTAAAGTGTTAGCCCCGCCTGGTACGGTCCGAAAACGGTCCGAGATTTTAATAAGTGTGCGTGCGTCGACGCATTGATACTATGGCGCACACATACAAGCCGCGCGCGGTGCCTTTGTATGAAGATAACTTACTTCCCCTCCTTATACTAAGCCGGTGGGCAACACTCTTGTCGCAAATCGTTCGCCGACGTTGCCCGAACTTATAACATTGAACGTCTTACCGTATCGTCATTTAATTTAGTAGCTATAGGCTTGTTAATACTTACCCCTGTTAATTCTAGCCCCCCTCTCCCCTACCCCAAACAGCAGGCGACCGCCGATGTAATGTTGTGGCTCCTGTCGTTCCGTCCGTCAATTTTTCCAAATCATTTGTAGGTTAAAATTTAGTTTGTTATTATTTTTAGCAATATTCCGCAATAATGTTGGCTGTGGTGGTGGTGTTTGCAAGTTCTTGCATGCGAGTGTACGCATAGGCAGTGTGGGAGGAGGGAGGTGCTGTACGCATACCTATGCGTGCACTCACTCATTTACTTAAAGGTGGAAGTTTTTTTCGCGGAATATTGCTAAAAATAATAACAAACTAAATTTTAAGCTATGGATTTCCGCAAAGTAACGCCTGATTCTATTAACTAACTCATTTGTAGGTATTTGGCCTCTAATATGTTCTATGACTCGGATAGGGACGTTGGGATCGATTACTTATTACTTTTAATTAATAAAATAAGTTTTATTACATGTTATAAAAAAAGTTTGACCTTGAATAACATCTCAGAGACTTGACTTAGAACTTTGGTGTAATAATGAAAATTATTCCTTAGATTATGTTTTCTATAATCTATTTAAATAATGCGTTTATTTGCGTTGGCACTTTTAAAATTAGCCCAAAATTGTATGGACGTTGGATCTTGTCCTTTGGAAATAACATGTTTCCAACGCGGGAATCGAACCCACGACCTCCGAGTCAATAGCGACGCTCTAGAGTCTAGACCACTGGACCACGGAGGTGTTTTAATAAAGCGTAATGAATACACATACTATGCCACGAAACGCACCGGTGGAAAAATCTGTTGGAGGTGTTCTACCAATGCATAATAAAAATATGTAGGATGCAAAGCTGTTTTATACACAGTAGACAACGAAATAGTCTATGTCAGAGACACCCACAATCACGCTCCCAAGTTAGATGACAAGCATTCAAAACCTTAAGAGAATCGGCTAAAAGTATTACTGATGGTTGTAAAAACTTTAGGCCACAAAGAACTACTTGTATTTCCTTTATTAATAGATTTTTATGAACAGGGGTTGTTTCGTTTTAACAATAGCTACTACGAGAAAAAAACTCTAAGGGTGGGTTTCACCAATTTACTTTAATTATAACTGTAACTTTAACTATAACTACAATGCAAAATGTGAAATCTTTGGTAAAGTCAATAATGGACGCCATATTTAACGATAACCATAGAGCTCGACAAGGCTTTAAATGAACGTGGCGAAAAAAGGAACTAACGCTGTCATCATACAAAAGCGCAATTTTCGACAGTTGTCCTTTACCAGCAGCGCCCCTGCCCACGTTCATTTAAAGTCTTGTCGGACCAGCAACAGATATCTGTCAAATTATGTGGTCAAAATTAAGGTTAAAGTTAAGTTAGCCTTAACTACAACTATAACCACGCCTCCGGTGCAACCCACCCTTATTTGTTATACTAGATGACAAGAGATCGAATTTCAAGCTGCACCGAGCCACATGTAATACTGTGAGTTATGTCCGAACGTTACTCTTGTAAGTCGCATGACGCATCTACGGTATACGCTCTGATAATTTAAAAGTAAAAATCGGTTGTCTGTAAAGTAGGTTATATTTTTTTGTTATATCCTTAACCCCTTAACCCTCGCTTCCGAATCTCTATAAATAGAAACAAACTTTTTCGACTGTAACCTCAAGTTATTTCGATGTATTTCTTTCAAATGATTGTCTAAAAATATTTATAATGAATAAAATAAACTATTCGCAATACAAAACGCTACATACATTCGTGAAATCCAGTAAAATCTTCGAACAAAGCACAATTCATACCTTGACACGTAGGAAATAGAGCACAATTTTAAATAGCCGAAATAATACTAATAGCTCACAGGTTGTTTATTTATTTTTCATTCAGAGTGTGGTCAATGTATCAAAGGTCAAAACTAACCAAACTTCTTCATACAAAAGTATTCTCTAAGTCATCGAAATACGTAATATAATCGAAACAAAGAGCGCGGTCCAGGTGGGCCTTACGGTTGTTGAAAGACTTGAAAGTGTAAATGGAACGCCTCAGAGCTGTCAGCGAGGCAACGCCGCATGAACTGTCATGTTTTTCGGGCGCGCACCCCATATCGAATTATAAGACGTTATCACGTCAAAAAACGAAGGGTAGCCAGGGAACCCCACCTGGAAGTAGACAAACACTTATATTGATAAATAAACTGGGGTTAGAGACAGTTCCCTTTGTGAGTGTAGCATAGACGAGGGCTCTTTAGATCATATTTTTTTCTCTTGTCCAAAGAACCAATCCTCACTATATCCTTCTTCCTACCATCCCTCGCCCTATCAATTTAAAATCCGTCCTATCCTTTGTAAATACTCCCTTTGTAAAAACTTTGTGTACATATAATATACATACCAACCAAATTAAATTATAACTCTTCATGTTTGTGTTTGTTCTAGGTTAAGTTATTGTCAACAGACACCGTACGCATTTCTTAATTATTACCGTACCCTTGTTTTTCCACAAAACCTCTCATAACGCACTCTGACATTGGCGATTCACGAAGGAGCCATATTTTAAAAGAAGAAGAAGAAGAGAAATAAACTGTATACTATATTAACGTACATGTTATTTTTATCATTTCAGATGGATTTGTCGTATCTAAACGGGGAAACCGATTATTAAAACATAACGAATACACATACTACGCTACGAAGACTGACTCCGGTGGAAAAATCAGATGGAGGTGTTCTACTCATACAAATGTTGGATGCAACGCTGTTGTATATACTGTGGACGACGAAATAGTGTTTGTCAGAAATATTCACAATCATCCGCCCAAGAAACTTTTCAAACCGTGGCTAAGCGATGGCTAAGCCATTACTGATGGTTGTAAAAACTTAAAACCACAAAGAACTACTTGTGTTTCCTTAATGCTGCGGCCGCACATGCGTAGTGCTTCGTGCTTGAGACGATACCATTGGATGATCTGCGTGTATCGTCCAATGGTATCGTCTCATAGCACGAAGCTTCGTAACGATAGACAAATGTGCGGCCGCGGCATTATGATTAGATTGTTATGAATAAGGATTGTTTCATTTTAATAACAGACCCTACTACTAGAAAAAAACTCTAACTTACTATACCACAAGATACTCTGATTTACTATAACACTTGATCGCAAAAGGTCGACTTTCAAATTATACCGAGCGTTACTTACATAAATTTAAAAGTTGGGGTAGTTAGAGCTTGTAAGTAAAAAACACTTATAATATGGTAAAATTAATAATATTCTGTATTAAGGAGTTCTCTCTCTCTTTTTAGTTGCATTTGTTATGTCTAGGCGGGGAAACCGATTAATAAAGCGTAATGAATACACATACTATGCCACGAAGACTTATCATTCCAGTGGAAAAATTAGATGGAGGTGTTCTACACACGCATATTTAGGATGCAAAGCTGTTTTATATATAAGAGACGACGAAATAGTTCTTGTCAGAAAGGTCCACAATCATCCTCCCAAGCTAGATGACAAACATTCAAAACCGTAGTCATGGTTTTGAATATTTGTCATGATGATGGCGATGAGAGAATTGTCTAAAGGTGTTCCCTCACCGGAGCGTTCGTGTGTAATGTAACGTTGCAGAGTCGAGCATTACAATGCGCACCTTCTAATGATACATAACACGTTTACGTTGATATCACTTGTAACCTATAATTTGACACTAGAATGATTTATATATAGATATTTTATATATAGATTTACACTAGAATGGTTAGGGATCTAGTATTGTAATGTAAAGCTCAAAGTCGAATCTATAAAGTTGCACGCGAATAAAATACAAATAAAATACATTGCACGCGAATGCTACGCGCGGATTTAGGATACATTAATCTTTATTCTACAATTGTATGTTTTCTATGTCAAGATCTTTTCTGATGTATTTCCTTGTTGGTGTGTCAAATAAATAAATAAATAAATAAATAAATGCTAACGGTGAGGGAACACCTTAGACAATTCTCTCATCGCCATCATCATGACAAATATTCAAACACCATTAGAGTAATAAATTACTCATGGTTGTAAAATTCCATGTCAAAAAAAGATATTTCCTGTTGCAATAGATTTTTATGAATAAGTGTTATTTAATTTCAACAAAACCTTCTACTACACAAGCTTTTGTTTACTACAAATCGGTCGAATTTCGAGCTGCACCGAGCGTTACATTTTGTCAGTCCTACGGTAGACGCCCTGATAAATTTAAAAGTTGGGGTAGCCAGGGCACCCCACTTATAAGTATAAAAACATAAATTATGTTGTGAAATAAACTGTATACTATATTAATAACGCGTACTCTCTCTAATTTCAGTTGAATTTGTTGTGTCTAAGCGGGGAAAACGATTAATAAAACTTAATGAATTCACATATTATGCCGCGAAATATGACTCCGGTGGAAAAATCAGATGGAGGTGTTCTACTCACACAAATGTTGGATGCAACGCTGTTGTATATACAGTGGATGACGAAATAGTGTGTGTCAGAAATATTCACAATCATCCGCCCAAGAAACTTTTCAAACCGTGGCTAAGCGATGGCTAAGCGATTACTGATGGTTGTAAAAACTTAAAACCACAAAGAACTACTTGTGTTTCCTTAATGCTGCGGCCGCACATGCGTAGTGCTTCGTGCTTGAGACGATACCATTGGACGATCTGCGTGTATCGTCCAATGGTATCGTCTCATAGCACGAAGCTTCGTAACGATAGAAAATGTGCGGTCGCGGCATTATGATAAGATTGTTATGAATAAGGATTGTTTCATTTTAATAACAGAACCTACTACTAGAAAAAAACTCTAACTTACTATACCACAAGATACTCTGATTTACAATTTACTATAACACTTGATCGCAAAAGGTCGAATTTCAAATTATACCGAGCGTTACTTACATAAATTTAAAAGTTGGGGTAGTTAGAGCTTGTAATTAAAAAAACACTTATAATATGGTAAAATTAACAGTATTCTGTATTAAGGAGTTCTCTCTCTCTCTTTTTAGTTGCATTTGTGATGTCTAGGCGGGGAAACCGATTAATAAAGCGTAATGAATACACATACTATGCCACAAAGACTTATCATGCCAGTGGAAAAATTAGATGGAGGTGTTCTACACACGCATATTTAGGATGCAAAGCTGTTTTATATACAAGAGACGACGAAATAGTTCTTGTCAGAAAAGCCCACAATCATCCTCCCAAGCTAGACGACAAGCATTCAAAACCGTAGTCATGGTTTTGAATATTTCTCATGATGATGGCGATGAGAGAATTGTCTAAAGGTGTCCCCTCACCGGGAGCATTCGCGTGTAATGTTACGTTGCAGAGTCGAGCATTACAATGCGCACCTTCTAATGATACATAACACGTTTACGTTGATATAACTTGTAAGTTGTAACCTATAATTTGACATTACACGAGAATAGTTAGGGAGGTAGTATTGTAATTTACAACACGCGAATGCTACCGGTGAGGGAGCACCATAAGAGAAAATTACTGATGGTTGTAAAATTTCATGTAAAAAAGATATTTCCTGTTGCAATAGATTTTTATGAATAAGTGTTATTTAATTTCAACAATACCTAATACTACAAAAACTTTTGTTTACTACAAATCAGTCGAATTTCGAGCTGCAGCGAGCGTTCTATTTTGTCAGTCCTGCGGTAGACGCCCTGATAAATTTAAAAGTTGGGGTAGCCAAGGAACCCCACTTATAAGTATAAAAACAATTATATTGTGAAATAAACTAACTGTAAGTAAAAAAAAAACTTATAATCATGGACGTATTAAAAAAAGGCGGACGGAGTCCCACCATACACAAAACTGTGTCCTTCAGAGTCAGCCAGTTGACTGCATGTACCCGGCCGCACGCACAATTTATTACGCTAGTCAATACCATTTGACAGGCGTAAGAATATTGTGTGCGTGGCCGACTCTGAAGGCACAGTTCTGTGTATAATAAGACTCCGTCTGCCTTTTTTTCTACGTTCATGCTTATAATATGGTAAAATTAACAGTATTCTGTATTATAAGGAGTTCTCTCTCTCTCTTTTCAGTTGCATTTGTTATGTCTAGGCGGGGAACCCGATTAATAAAGCGTAATGAATACACATACTATGCCACAAAGACTTATCATGCCAGTGGAAAAATTAGATGGAGGTGTTCTACACACGCACATTTAGGATGCAAAGCTGTTTTATATACAAGAGACGACGAAATAGTTCTTGTCAGAAAAACCCACAATCATCCTCCCAAGCTAGATGACAAGCATTCAAAACCGTAGTCATGGTTTTGAATATTTGTCATGATGATGGCGATGAGAGAATTGTCTAAAGGTGCTCCCTCACCGGGAGCGTTCGTGTGTAATGTAACGTTGCAGAGTCGAGCATTACAATGCGCACCTTCTAATGATACATAACGCGTTTACGTTGATATCACTTGTAACCTATAATTTGACATTACTCTAGAATGGTTAGGGATCTAGTATTGTAATGTAAAGCTCAAAGTCGAATCTATAAAGTTGCACGCGAATAAAATACAAGTAGAATACATTACACGCGAATGCTGACGGTGAGGGAACACCTTAGACAATTCTCTCATCGCCATCATCATGACAAATATTCAAACACCATTAGAGTAATAAATTACTCATGGTTGTAAAATTTCATGTCAAAAAAGGATATTTCCTGTTGCAATAGATTTTTATAAGTGTTATTTAATTTGAACAATACCTACTACTACACAAACTTTTGTTTACTACAAATGGTCGAATTTCGAGCTGCACCGAGCGTTACATTTTGTCAATCCTACGGTAGACGCCCTGATAAATTTAAAAGTTGGGGTAGCCAGGGCACCCCACTTATAAGTATAAAAACAATAATTATGTTGTGAAATAAACTGTATACTATATTAATAACGCGTACTCTCTCTAATTTCAGTTGAATTTGTTGTGTCTAAGCGGGGAAAACGATTAATAAAACTTAATGAATTCACATATTATGCTGCGAAATATCACTCCGGTGGAAAAGTCAGATGGAGGTGTTCCACTCATGCATATGCAGGATGCAAAGCTGTTTTAGACACGGTGTATGATGAAATAGTTAATGTCAGGGATACCCACAGTCATCCTCATAAGATATATGCAAAAAACTTCTGAACTTCTTGGCTTTACAAATTTCAGATTGCAAAAAACGGCTTATATTTTCCTTACGAATAGATATTTTTATGGATACGTGTTATTTTATTTCAACAATACCTAGTACTATGTACTAGAATTTAAAGGTAAAAATAATTTCCTTTAAATGTCACCATTTCATTGTAATTTTTAGTTTCCATATCACTCCAAGGCATTTTTATAACATTGATCATATACAGTATATTATTTTCTAGATAGAAAATCGAATATTAGCGCAAATAATCGTGATTTCAGATAGAACGGAAGCAGTAAAATAATATATTCTCTATGTTCAGCGAGTTCAATGACACAGCTGAGTCAAAGTGTACATAATATCATATTATAAGATAAGGTGGTGTTAGTTTTTTTATGTTAAAGTATCAGATTTTCCAGACTTCTTTAGTTCAACGGTGAAGTACATCAGGAATCGAACCGGCAAACCTCTGCTATTGCACGAAGGGTACACTTACCATTTGAAGATGGGCTCCACTGCCGGGGTGAAGCGACTGTGGCGATGCTCCCAACACTGTTCAGCCCACTGCCGCGCCACCTTGACCACGCTTTACGACGAGATCATCAAAAGACGCAATGCACATAATCATCTACCTAAACTACACTTTTAAATCATTATTCTGTTTTTGTGTTGTTGAACATCAAAATGTTTTGTCAATCTTAAATGGCTTTCTATAATATTTTAAACAAAAAACACCTCGCGTAATTTGTGGACGCCGCCAAATGTCTGTTTGAATTTTGGAAACTCAACGAAGTGGAATTTCCCTGCACATACTGAACGTAAATAATATGTCCTTACCATGAAGATAACAGCTATGACTTTTTAATAGTTGGCCTTCAAAGGAACGTGGACTTCCATGTTCCATGGTCGTTACTAATAATATATACATATAATAGTTTTGGTTTTATTGTCATATTCATGGGACCAGTATTCAATAATATATTCTGCTTTCTAAAAAGCCTTATCATTATCACTACGGTGATTCTTATTATTACCGTATAAAAATTAAGCATTTTCATACATTTTTATACATTTTTTTCTATGAAAATAGTTTTTGTACGGACAGAGAGTGGTAATAAGACAGTGTACCTTACACTTTAAACTTGTCCTTATATTGCTGCATGTACCGGTTTTAAACTAAACGTGGTTTTAAAAATCATAAATGTATTTTAAATTCTCTTGCGTGTTTATGCACCAAAACAATATTGTTACAATATTTTTATTACTTATTAGTTATTACTATTTAATTCTTAAAAATTATGTACTTAACAAAATTAATATATTAGTACTTAAATTATTATATAAAGAAACATGTTATGTCCAGTATTTTGTTAAAAATATTCGTCCAAATGAGTCTAGGTGTATGTAATAATATAACTTTTTTAATAATCTTATTGTAAGGAAGATTAATATATTGTTGCTCATTAAACATATTTTTCAAACATTTGCATAAATTTATTTTTGTCTCTTATTATTAATATGTGTCCTATATTTAGTGGATATTATGCGTTTGTCGACGTTCATAGACTGCAAGGGGTCTTAATCTAGGGGTTTAAAGATTAAGGAGGCGACTAATGCAAAAAATCAAACATCGTCAAAAAAAGTCACACTCACGCCCGTCTTTCATATGCCAGGTGAATTATTATTTTTAACAAAAAATTAAAACCGACTTCCAAGGTAAAAACAATAATAACATTAATATGAACTAAAAAGTATTAAATAATTTCTACTATCTAATAGTGCCTTTTTCCGAATTCGGCTAAACCTCAACTATTTCTGTACTCAATCTTCATAATTTTGAAGTCGGTACCAGATAGCTGAAACTTCAGATATTTGAAACTTTTGGAACTGGCACCGACTTCAAAATTATGAAGATTGAGTACAGAAATAGTTGAGGTTTAGCCGAATTCGGAAAAAGGCACTATTAGATAGTAGAAATTATTTAATACTTTTTAGTTCATATTAATGTTATTATTGTTTTTACCTTGGAAGTCGGTTTTAATTTTTTGTTAAAAATAATAATAATTTCACTCTTTTTAGCTACACTAGTAGATAAACCTTCGCGTATATTTTACCTAAGTATCTTATTACAATTTGTTAAGAGTCACAACTCACACTCACAAAATAATATATTATCAGTGAAGTGAACATATTGTGCTAAGTAATTTAACAATTTTAATGCTTCAAGCCCCAAGCGGTCACCGGCGATTGCGATAACAATAGAAAGGCTATTGTGTCTCGTTTTTCCACGATCGAAGGATCTATCAGATAAAAAATTGTATAAACTTGCATAGGATGTAGCGTAGCTACTCATAATATTTAATATTATCATAATTATTGACAGCTGTTCTTGTAATAAAGAATTCAAATCGATACTTAGTGCGCCATCTATCGATTAATAAGTATAACTAATTAAAAAGACTCAATGACTTTGTTTTGTTTAAATGCTCTTTTTAAAATAACTTTATTTCAATTCTATTTGTCTATTTAAATTTTATAAAGTAGTTAATAAAGTATTCGATCTGTATATAAAGTAGTTAGTAAAGGATTCGATCTGTCGTCTGCCGCCATGCGCCGCGCGGCGGCGACGCCGTCGCCTCTACGGCGCCGACCGCCGTCATGTATTAAATAAACAGGTGTTGTTATACAGTAAGTACATAATTATTATTATTAGTATATCCATACCTATGCCTTGTACTATTATCTAGTCTGTGCCATGAGACATTGGTGACCTTAACACGACGTGGTAATGATGATGATGACGATGATGATGATGATGATGATGATTATGATGATGAATATAAATTGCATAGTAGCATATGCCTTCTGTTCTTAAAACAACGCCGAAACTCCCAAACGTGTATCTATAAGGAGTCAGGAGTTCTCTCAGCATCTTCGAAACCATGGTATACCTTGACCCAATATTTGACTTTTCGGTAGCATATTCTTAGTACGCTTCACATAAAACCAAAATCACCATATGTTTCCATATAAATTTCGAGGAGTTCCCTCGATTACTCATAGATCCCATCATCAGGTCACCACTTTTGTGAACATGGTACCAAATTGGAGTGAAACCTAATACAACAAAACAAAAATTTCGAAAATCGGTTCACAAACGGCGGAGTAATCGTTGAACATACAAAAATAAAAAAATAAAAAAAAAAAAAAATATCCACAGCCGAACATATAACCTCCTCGTTTTTTGGAAGTCGGTTAAAAAGGACGACGCGGATTCATCGCCAAATTATTTTTTTCTCAATAACGTGATAAATATACAACATTTTAAAAATCCGCTAGGTCGATCTCTCAATGATAGAATGTTATACAATGTGTTAAAATACTAACTTAGTTCAATGCACGGTTATGGCAATAAATGAAAAATTCGTGAAAATCAGATGCATTTGTGTGATTTTTTCTATCGAGAAAATTTTAAGATATCGTGTTTTTGCTCAGATTGAACTCTTGGAAATATAACGTAGTATTTATTTTAGAAAATGAAAGAATTTGGGGCTTATTTTCAAGTATAAAAATTAATTATAAAATCGTCAATTTTGGGTTAGTCGCCCACTTAATAGAGAATTATATTAATATTTGAATCCCTATATTTCACTCACAGTTTTTTTAAATTACGTTTGATGGTGGTTAAACATTAAAAATAGCAACTCGGTTAAGTTATGCTACGGATGGTCTAGAATCTAGACTTTAGAATATAAGTGCCAACAGATAATCCTCATTAATAATGAGGATTATAGTTTATTTATAATGAGTCATTATAAATAAACTAATTCGTGTGCGCCAGTTTCGGAGCTAATTCTTGGTTTTTCATAACATCTCTCTTGTTAAAATATTATAAATGATAGAGAAAACACGACATTAACCAAGTATATATTATTCATTCATTTATTTATTCATTATTTATGTACAATTTTCTAAAAGTAGCTTAAAATATACCATACGTTAATAGAGTACATAGGTGTAGAATTATCACGTAACCTAGATTAGCGCACCCACTTCTTTGACTTTTTTTCTGATAAGTCAGTACGTAGATATATTTTGGTTCGGTTCTAATTAGTATACCTTTAGTTCCAGTATTCACGACGTCATCCCGGGGTGCTCGCATGATCTGCATCGGCGGCTACAAGTTTCTACGGCAGTGCGAGTTGGGCTGCAAGACGAGGTGGTGGTGCGGCACCCACTACAACCGCGGCTGCAGCGCCGTCATCTACACCATCGGAGCTGACATCGTCAAATGCAAGAACGTCCACACGCACCCGCCGAAGCCGATGTTATGAAGAGGATCAAAAAGATGGGCAGAGAAAGGAGAGAATCATCGCAATGGCCAATGAATTCATTGTTCTATTTTGCACTTGCTATAAGGCTGGATCCAAATGTGACGGCGCGAACGCCACAAGATAACGAGCAATTAAGGCGCTATATCGAAAGTCATTTTACCGCAAGGGCAATTTTATACTTAATTTGTATGACTATAAAGTCGTGAATACGCTGCGGTCAGAAGCTATCGGCTCGCTGCGAAAACATACGAAAAAACGTAATTATAATCATTTAAAAAATAACTAGGAGCATTTAAGCAAAATGCTTTTATACGATTTTGAGTTGCAAAGGTGTCTATCAATTAGACTAATTTCCTACAATACATCTATTTTCGTTTAAAAATAATCTTCAAATTTCGTATTTTTAAGAAATCATTTCGAAAATTAAATGTATCGAGGCAAAATACATTAATCGTGTTTCTAGTTCTTCTCATACCAAGATAAGGCTATGAAGATATGTGTATCTCATTACCAGATTTGTAACATTTCTGAGGGTCCTATAGTATTACGTCAAAAAGGACAGTTTTTTCAATATAGCGCCTTAAGGCCCAGTAGTCCCTAAAATTAGCAGGTCGATGTCTGTCAGTACGAATATCGACGTAAAGCACATTAAAATAACATTCATATCAGCGCGCCTTGTACAGTGGCGTTTACGCGCTCGCCGCGTGCCTTGATAATAGAAAATAGGAGAAAAAACCTTTTGTTTTTAGTATTACACAAATCAAATATATCAAATCGTTTAGGTTAGGTCATGACAAATGTGCTACATCTTTTGTTTTTTCTAGAAAGTGTGTAGTTTAGCCATAAAATGATTTAATTATGAAAAACAGCGTTATAAGAGTCATCTTTGAGATTTTTTTCTATCGAGCAGAATTTTTCAAATTGTGTACTGATATACCTTTGCGTATAGGAAATTTTCTCAATTTTAAAACTGTACTTTTTTATACTTAAATAATGACATTTACTTTACAAAAAACATTATTTAAAAAACCCATTTTACGTAGTTGCAACAACCACTGCACCTTAATGTATGTAAATGACAGCGCGACCCTTTATTGTGATCTTGTAGCGTAGTGGCCAAATCGCGAGTTCGCGGCGCCCCCATGTAAATCCAGCCTAATCGTTATTTCATTTTGGCTATTACATGGGGCGGCCATGTAAATCCAGCCTAATCATTATTTAATTTTGGCATTTCGCTGGTGACATCTCCCACAACTCAACAGTATTTATTTTTTAACGCTTGAACAGCTTCTTATATTTTATATCTAAAAGCAATAAAGTTTGCTTGAGCATTGATCATATTATAATTATTATGACAAAGTTGATCTTGCCAGCTATAGTAATCAAATCACCGTTCTTTTTCGCAAATTCGAACATTCGTATCATCAGCCCCCCTAGACAAGCGGCAAGCGATTATCGTAAACGCTTACGCTAACGCCACCAAATGTATGCGATTTGACATAAGTATTTTAAAATGATAAAACCGACTTCAAAAGTGTATGTAATTGAGAATTAAAATTCCCTATCTCAAAAACTACTGAACCGATTTTGATTAAACTTGCAGTATTTCCTAAGTTGAACAACACCTAGTACAATTAAAACTTATTAATCGGGACTTAACGCGACTTATTTACCTAGTAATGCTACTACGAGTACATACTTTTTCTCGACGCTTCGGCCGTGTTGCAACGGCCGTGGTCACGAGGGCACTGCAGGAGCGCGACGTCTTCGTTTGCACCGGGCCTTCTGATCTTCGACTACCCTCGAGTTGTCCAACATTTGTGTTCCAGTATATTTAGAGTCAGTAGGTTCAGTGCGACACACAACACTAACTTTATCCGGGTTTACATTTATTGATAAAGGTGACACACGCGGTTTGCACTTATCAATGACTGGATTCCAGGCTGGAGACAATTAAAATCCGTCCTCACGATTGAAATTCTTGTACTCTTTAATTTCAATGGCTTCACGTATTACTCTCTTGTGGTAATGACGATCCGTAGAGAGGATTTTGGGGTCGTGTAGCTCCATCCAGTGATTAGTCCCCATATCAAGCAGATGTTCTGCTACCGCGGATTTATTTGTCTGACGATTTTTCACTGCGGCTATGTGTTCCTTCACTCTTTCGCCAATAGTCCGTTCCGTTTGGCCAATGTACGAACTACCACAGCTGCAATCTATTTTATAAACCCCATGAGTTTGGAAAGGTAAGGAATCCTTTGGTGACTGCAGTACTTGTGATATTTTACGTAACGGAGTATACACAGTCTTGATGGAGTATTTTCTCAGTTCTGTTCCAATTTTGTTCCAATTTTGCCTTTGACGTATGGTAAAAATGCTGCTTGACGGCTCACCTCCAGATACCTCGTTCTCTCCTTCCTCCTTCTTAATCCCCTCGACACGTTATATCCGTTCCGTCTAAGTACCTCCTGAACATGTGTTAGCTCCTTGGGTAAATTTTCAGGGTCACAAAGGTTATGAGCTCTGTTTGTTAATGATGATATAACAGATTGAAGATGCCGAGGATGATGGTGAGAGGATGCGTGTATAGCTAAAGCTAGGTCTTCAAAGTGCTCCATCCAGATATTTGCAATTATCGGTGCCAGAGGGCTACCCATTGCAACGCTATCGATCTGGAGGTAGTACTGTTCTCTGAAGAGAAGGTAATTACCGTGTTCAATGAGAATAATATATTCCTTAGGCAACACATGATCACACAGCTTGTTTTTAATTACCTCGATGCAATCTTTGAGTGGAACGTTAGTAAAGAGTGACTCAACGTCGAAACTCACCATGGTATCTCCTGGTTCCAACCTCATACTCTTCACTATATCCCTGAAGTGGAGTGTTGCGACTATTAGTTGGGAAAACACCGTTTTTCGTGAAGGATTCGGTCCATTTCAGGGATACTCCTAGTCTTAAGAGTAATAAAATTCAGTATTAATAAACATGGAGTAAGGAAGGAGTAAACTAATCCGAATCTACTCTCGGAATAAAAGTTAATCCTTCACACTACCTAGTTTAAGGAGAGATTAAGTATAGAACAAATATGTATTTTAACATTTGAAAATTGAATTTTGACGGCATCATAAGACATAACCTACAAATAACAAAACTCACATTTTTGCTGCTTTGATTTTGTTAGCGAAAAGATGGATAGTGACTATTTCACTGAATATTTGAGGGTGATAGAGGACATTAATGAGGTTAAAAACCTCATGCCATTGACAACGAGCGTGAAGCATTACAAAATACGTAAAAATCCACTAAAAGAACTTGAAGAAGGTGCATTTAACAGTAAATACAGGTTTTTTAAATACTGCTGTAATGATTATTGATAATATTATGGTAAAATATGATCTAGCTGGAGATACAAGAGGTAGCTTTATATCACCTCACCTTAAAGCTTATTTTTATTGGTGTCTAATGTTTTATTTTCAATAATTTGAGAACACTATGCGAAATAGTTGCTAAAATAAAACAAAACAAAACATTGGAACAAAAAATAACACGACCCAACATTTTATAGGTACCAGATGTCTAACGCGACCGTTATCGTAAAAACTTACTTTTTCATCTTCATCCCAATTACTGGAACGAATACGTTTTGTTTGTTCGCTCATTGTATTTGATAATTTATAATAATAAATATAATAATATTTATTGGTATACATTATCAAATACAATGAGCGAACAAATAAAAATGTTTATCCCAATTACTGAAAGGAATACATTTTGTTTGGTCGCTCATTGTATTTGATAATTTATATATTTTTTTATTTGTTTTCAACACAGATTCGAAGTACAAAACTTCAAAGAAGTAACGTTGCAAACTTGCACAAAATAACAGTAACAAAAACAAAGAACAAAACGGTAAACACCTTACGACTTACACCATGCACCACAGCAAAACACGCACATTTGAATTTTGAAATAATAACAGGCAAAGTATGTTGACTGTCAGTGTCGTAAATGTCATTTCTGACGTTAGTTCATTCCCTCAGTGACACTTTTTACTTTTAAATTGGAAGGGTTGCCATAATGCACTCTTTAATCCCGATGTAAGGAATGTATTGTTACTCCAAGCTTACCCCATGTTTATTAATAAGAATTTATTACCAGAGCTAAGTCGGCCTTACTCCTGGATTAACAACTCTGAGTGTGAGGACGGATTACGCTGGGTGTAGGCCATTTTTATTAATAAGACCGCAGGGGTTTATAAAATAGATTGCAGCTGTGGTAGTTCGTACATTGGCCAAACGAAACGGACTATTGGCGAAAGAGTGAAAGAACACATAGCCGCAGTGAAAAATCGTCAGACAAATAAATCCGCGGTAGCAGAACATCTGCTTGATATGGGGACTAATCACTGGATGGAGCTACACGACCCCAAAATCCTCTCTGCGGATCGTCATTACCATAAGAGAGTAATACGTGAAGCCATTGAAATTAAAAAGTACAAGAATTTCAATCGTGAGGACGGATTTAAATTGTCTCCAGCCTGGAATCCAGTGATTAATAAGTGCAAACCGCGTGTGTCATCTTTATCAATAAATGTAAACCCGGATACAGTTAGTGTTGTGTGTCGCACTGAACCTACTGACTCTAAATATACTGGAACACAAATGTTGGACAACTCGAGGGTAGTCGAAGATCAGAAGGCCCGGTGCAAACGAAGACGTCGCGCTCCTGCAGTGCCCTCGTGACCACGGCTGTTGCAACACGGCCGAAACGTCGAGAAAAAGTATGTACTCGTAGTAGCATTACTAGGTAAATAAGTCGCGTTAAGTCAGGCCTGTCCCACTCGCGCCTGTAGGCATCGAATTGTAAGTATCCCGCTAGGGGGGCACTTCAGTAGGGACTCACAGGCGAGCGGTGACGCGCGCGCACGAGTTTTCAGTTAGTTGATCGTTGCATGCCTACCTGCGTACTTATTCATTCGCTGTCACAGAATTGATAAATTAATCTGATCACAATGGACAATAAAAAAAGGGCAAAAAAATATTGCGCAGTGTTTAACTATCTTTGGGTTGGGTTACCTTCGTAGACGTATAATTAATAAAGGTATATCATTGAAAAAAAAACACATGAATTATTAAGGTTAGGTATTAATTATTACTAATAGTAAGCATCGTAGGTTGGTATCGCGTCTTTGCTATTATATTTCGTGATGCGTACTATTCGAAACCTCATTTGTTTTCAATAATAACTAAGTTATACAAACACTTTAAGTAGGTAATATAAGACCGGTTTCAATAATTAAGATACGGTACCTATCGAATCTAAGTACGCGTAACTAGTTACACGCGAATTTATGATAATTAAATCTACATAGTACTAAGACATAAGACACAACAGAAGTTAAATAAAATGTAGTTAATTAAATATAACTACATTTTATTTAACTCGAAATAATCTAAGATATTAATATTATTTTTAAAAACAGACAACCCTGATTTCTTCAGAAAAGGTACAAGTTATGCGATAGAAAGAGAGCGGAGATGTAGGTAAATATAATTGTAGGCACCTTGCACTGCGCGGTCGGAATTTGAACTTTATAGTATCGTGGCATGAGTCGTTAATTCTTTAAACAGGTTTCGCCAGTGGGAATTCTGTTGGTACAACAACTGTTGTTGTTCTGTTGGTGTTGGTTGTTTGGTTGGTATTCTGTGGTTAAGTCCCGATTAATAAGTTTTAATTATAATGCAACGCGAAAGTTTAAAATGTTAACACCTAGTACAATAAAAAAAGAATCATTTGGATCGGACTTGTAGTTCCGGAGATATGCGAGCACAAACATAAAAACATACATACATACATACATACACTTTTAAAATTTGGCACATTTGTTTAGAAGCTGTTATAGATTAAGGTGACGCCGCGTTAAAGTAAGAAACCGTGTTGGATATGTTTTAGATTGCTTGTTTTCTATGAGAGGCCGGGCCGGCCTCTCATAGAAAACAAGCAATGGAACAGCAAAAAATGGAAAGGGCATAAGCAACAAAATGGTTTTTGTCGCGTAATTTAAAAACCATAAATACATTTCATATAAGCTATGCACATATTAAAGTGTATGCTTCAACCAATTTATGTACAAATTTTGGAACCTTAAATCACTCTCCTCTGTTGGAAAAATAGGAATCCCTTTTTTTACAGAGGTCTTTTCGATTGATAATTCTGTGTTATAAAAGTTGTCCAATCGTGTTATGCTATGGGCAATTCAAAGACAAAGACATGATGAATACTGACAATGAACTTTAGTTTCTTAGCTTTAGTCATTGCTGAGAAAAATCGGCATCGCTACAGCCAAATTATCAAGGCGTCGCCTTAACATATACAAAAAACTGGGCAGTTCTGGAAATATTACATACATACGCGTCGAATTGATAACTTCCTTACTTCTACGCCATAACAATAATTAACCTTTACAATTATTTACGTAATTTGCTTTTACTTTCATTAATTATGCTATTATTAACGTTATAAGTTTACCAAAGATGAACCTATCACACAATATTGAAAAAGTGTGGCTAGTCGCCAATCGCCATGCGATGCAGTATTAAAGGTTTTTTTAAACATTATACCACAGTAATATTATGGAAAACTGGTATACCAATTTCCGATCACATTATAGATGTATTTGATCTGACGTACATATTCTAAATGGGCTGTTAAGTGCCTTGCACGCGGCGACTTTTGTAGCGATGCAATCTCACTAACAACTAACGCTTAGTATAGTTAGTACTTGCATTTATTTGCAACGCGCTAGTTGCGATGCCAACGCACTACCAACGCGCGTATGCATCGGTGCTCTAGCGAGTGCCGAGTAGCGACTGTGTCGAGTGACAGTGGGGAGTTAACGGAGGAAGGGGTTCTCAGGTAAAACGCAATTTACCAGTAGTAAATCGCGTTTGCATCGCGACTGAATGAGCGCCCCGTGTGCTAGGGCACACAGCAGCTAGCGACTACGTCCAGACTGTTTCGATCAATCGCGCTATAATATCTGCGACTGCATCGCCCTTAAGGGCTAGTGACTAAAAATCTACCCTTCAAATTCAAATTCAAAGATCTACCCTTACTAGTTACTAATTAGAATATTTTCAATAACTGTTCAAGGTCTGCTTTATAGCTATAATATACGTACTACTACTTCGATTAGTAGGGAAGCTAAGCTCTAGAGTCTAGAATTCTAGATTGATCAAACTAGTATTTTAGTTATAAGTTTACTTTATTTTATTACAATTATTTGTTAGAATTAGAAGTTCACACATCCACACACACTTAGTTTTAGAACACTATTAATGTATTGTAACATTTGACATAATAACTTAAGTACACTAAAATAAAAAATGTGTGTACGTAGAGTATTTAGGTTCGTTTCTAAACGTTTACAATATATACACATTATAGTAACAATTATATTTTTTATAGATTAAACTTTATTTTATTATTTCCAAAATAATTTAAACATTATCGCCCTTACCAAAAAAAGCCCAGGTAATAATTTTGTTCCTGTAAAATTTCCTGTAAAAGTTTGTTGGGAAAAGTTTTAGAATTCTCGTGTCAGTTGCTGTGGTTAGTCATCTTAAAAAAAGCTAATAAGTATGCTGACATCTCAGCAGTTAACTTCACGTATGTTCAGTCATATCATACATTTCAACTATATTGCTCCATTTTCATGCAAAATATCGCTATTTATTTTACTTTTTTGTGACGTAATGCAAGGCTAACTCGATTTGCAGAATATTCTAGATCAAAATAAAAGAACGCGAGAAGCATGGAATGCTTCTCGCGTTCTTTTGTTTTGATCCAAACGCTTCAGAATACGAAAACTCAATTTTTCTGCAGTAACAAAATTAATGAACCAGACAACACGTTTTTATACATATATTTTTTTTTTTCATTATTTTAAATTCATGATATCATTGCTGGAATCTGAATACTTATGGCTTCCCATGGGCTAAGTTTTCATTCCATCATATTGCTCGGTCTCGCATTAAAAAAAATACTACTCGCAGAATAGAGCCCGATTTGGCTGCGATTTCAAACGGTTGTCCAATTCCAGGTGTGGTATACGCGACGTCGCGTCGCGGGGCACGCGTCATCTACGCTTACGGCTACAAGTTCTTCCACCACTACAAGAGAGGCATCAAGAGCAGATGGTTCTGCGCCACCCACCAGCCCACCGGCTGCAAGGCCAGCCTGTTCACCGTCGATGACAGGATCATCAGAATCAATAACAACCATACTCATGATCCCACGGATGGTGATGGTTACGAGTAGATACATTACATTTAAGATCACAATCAAAATAATCTAGCAGAATATTATTGACCCTAATAATTTTGTAGATATAATTTAGGAAAGTTGCATGATATTCGTAAGTGTAGACTATAATTATTACTGTTGTACCTTAGATTTTGAACCGACCTCAAAAAAGGAGGAGTTTGTATTCGGTTATATTTTTGATATAAAAAATAAGATTATTTTTGGAGTACTATTCAATCGATTTTGATGAATTTTTGTATGACTATGGAGATACTTTGAATCTCGGGAAGGACAAGGGATATATTTTGTCGCGGAAAAATATACGGTTCCCACAAAATAACCATAAAGGTATTATGATTTGCGCGTAAACTATTCAATTGATGTACAGGAACGGAAAGTCCACGCGGACGAAGTCGCGGGCAACAGCTAGTTATGTAATATGTAGAGAAATTACGATATATTTTTAAGTAGGTTTACATACATGTATTTCTATTTTATTTACATGGTAAACCGAATGGAACTGCAATAAATAATTTTATTAAAACAGCAAACTTTATTTTAATGAAAAAAACTTGTTTTAAAAAGATTAATTGCAAATCTTCAAAACTATTTAACCCATCAAGCCCCGTAAGGCCCATATGGCATGTTTTTTTTTTAATTATCGGCTATGTACCGAACTTTTTGCAGCCTTACCTGTCAAACGCTGACCACTGGCCTAGCTAGAAGCTGAACGGTACGCTGACCCTTAAAATTCAGTAGTGACAGATATTTTCCTTGTAGGTGCGATGTTTCGGACGACGTCACGGGGGGCGAGAGTGATAACGATCGGCGGGTTCGTGTTCAGGAAGCATCGGACCACGGCGCTGAAGACGCGGTGGTACTGCGCCACGCACTACAACAAGTGCTGCCGAGCCAGCATATTCACGTTACAAAACGAGATCATCAGATGCAACAACATCCATACACACGAACCTACGTTGACTTTGGACTGAGTTTGATTGTTCCCTGAGATTTCAGAACTAGGGAAAGACTACAACATATACTGTCTTGGTGCAACAAAAGTTACATTATGTGACTTTCAAATCTGAAAGTTATATCAACCCCGAATCATATTCGATCCACAGCATTGAGTAGATTCGGTTACATGGTACTATTTTATATAATTGGATATAAACTCGTGAAAACAATATGAGCCATAATGATGGAGATAATTTTGTTACTTTTAGAAAAATAAACTAAAATGTACTTATTTAGATCGTATTATTTTAAGTATGAGGTTACCAAAGTCATGCTAAGCTTTATTAAATAATTTAAAAAAACATACTTCCCTAATCCATACTAATAATATTATAAATGCGAAAGTGTGTCTATCTGTCTATCTGTCTGTCTGTCTGTCTGTCTGTCTGTCTGTCTGTCTGTCTGTCTGTCTGTCTGTCTGTCTGTCTGTCTGTCTGTCTGTCTGTCTGTCTGTCTGTCTGTCTGTCCGTCTATCTGTATGTCTGTCTGTCTGTCTGTTACTTCTTCACGCTCAAGCCACTGAACCGATTTTACTTTTATTTGGTATGGAGACACTTTCAGTCCCGGAAAAGGACATAGGATACTATTTATCCCGAAAAATGTACGGTTTCCGCGCGATAAACGAATTTTGGCGCAACGGAGTTGCGGGCGTCATCTAGTATAATATGTATGTGAAAAACTGAGAACAAAGCAGACTCACGACAAAAATAAAGTTTTTATTATGTCTAATCTCTGCAATGGTTTGGTACCTGATACAATTATTATAATCATGTTCCAGGGACCGAGTACATAACGTCAATTCGCGGAGCGCGAATTTTAGTCCACCAGGGGTTCAAGTTTCGTCGCCACCTGTCCTGGGGTGGCAAAACCCGATGGTACTGCGCCACCCATATGAAAAGGCGCTGCCGAGCCTCCCTATTTACGTTCGATGATGTGGTTGTTAAGACCAAAAACGAACACACCCACCCGCCGACTTGGCAGTTGACATGACACTATGCCAGACTGTCGTGACGCAGCCTGGATATGATTATGCCAAACTTTCATGATATTGGCTGACTCATTTCACAGCACTCTCTACAACACAATATCATGTAAGATTATGGGCAGTAAGCTCTATTTTCTAGTGGTTTTGATGGTAATACTTAATTGCGCCAACGGCTTAGTAATATATTTAGAAAGCATTCGTAGGAATGTGACAACACATCTGTACAATAGTGAATATAGTATAGTAATCCATTTACTATACTTATAAATTACTATACTCTATTCACTATTGTAGATATTGTTTCCAGTCCGTATGAGTAGCACACATGTAGCACACGTGCCTGGTAAGCCCGGGATCTCATTAGGTTCTCACTTTATGGAGACATACAATATGGGCCCTGCATAGCTACTAATCGTGCCGTAAAACTAGTGTTTGACATTTGTAAATGCCAAATTGATTGGCACAATTCCATACTAATTATAAAACAAAGTCGCTTTTTTTCCCTCATGTCCCTTTGTTCCCTTTAATCTTTAAAACTATACAACGTATTTTATTGATTCTTTCAATGTTAGATAGCCCATTTATCGAGGAAGGCTGTAGGCTATATTTTATCACGCTAAGACTAATAGGAGCGAAGAAACAGAGGAAAATGTGGAAAAACGGGAAAATTTATTTGAAAGGGCTAACTTGAACGCGCCAATCTCAGGAACTACTGGTCCGATTTGAAAAATTCTTTCAGTGTTAGATAGCCCATTTATTGAGGAAGGCTATAGGCTATATTTTATCACGCTAAGACTAATAGGAGAATGTGGAAAAAACGGGAGAAATTATTTGAAAGGGCTTATCTCGCGAACTACTGGAGCAATTTTTATGTTATTTGGCACAGATAAGAAGTAGACCACGTGAAGGATCATAGGCTATCGATTTTAATCATTTTATACCTGTGCGACGCCGGGGCGGGTCGCTAGTAATATTAATAAAGCATTGAATTATTAAGACCATGAAGATCAAGCTGACTGCTATATGACTGCCTATTTGAAATGCTTTGTATTGTCATAGAGCACAAAATATACTAACAATAAAACAATTAAAATGGTAAATTTCATGGTAAATTTTCTTTTTCTTTATCTCTACGTGGCGAGTGAGTCGAAGAAATAGTTTTTGTCATTCTCTTCAACATAGTCGTGTATTTCAGGTCCGAGGTTCTATATCGGGGAGCGTGGTGCGCGTATCCTGGTGATGGGAGGCTACAAGTTCCATCGGCACTTCGGCGTGGCGCAGAAGACGCGCTGGTACTGCGCCACGGACAAGCACCGGGGCTGCCGAGCCGCCATATTCACCTGCAACGACTACACCATACTGAAATACCACAACAATCACAACCACTCGCCCAATTGGTCCTACTATTGATGCTCAAAAGCTATCTGTAGATCTGTAGGCTAGTTTACCGAAGCCATAATATACGTCTAGAAGGAAATGTCAATGTCAAAGATCATAGTAGTATCTTAAAGTGCAGTCGCCAGAGGTTTTAACCTCCGAAAATTGTAATAGTGAATGGATTTTTGTTTTTGAGGTGTTATTTTCTTTTTTACACTATAACTTGCAAAGTTTACCAAAAATGTTTTTGTGCTTTTAATTTTTTAGTTACTTAATTAAAAATTAATATTTCACCACATAAAACCAGTCCAGAAAAAAAAATTCTTGTTCCTGTTATTTAATGACTCTTATCCGATTGTTTACATTGAAAATTAACCAAATACACAATTTTTAAAAAATAAAGTTTGCTTTGCTAAGCTAAATACAACTATAAGGTTTTTACAAAGTTTTTAGAAATTAACGCTCGTCGTAACCAAGATAAAAGGGTTTAGGTGGATTTAAAGGTTGTAACGAAAAGTGTGTTAAACTTACTTGTTGTGCGTATTTAATTTTGGCTTATGTTTAAACGATGCCCAAAAATGTACCTAACTGCTACCAATAAAATTCGAAACGATCACCAAAATGGATATTTTGATCACCAAATTACGTTTCCTAAAATATTATCAAATGAATGCTCTTTTTCTTATTATTGACTGCCCTAAAAATATATATGGAAGCCTTTAAAATTAAATTTCGACTAAATATTATTTATTGTCACTAAACACGTGTTACCAATATTTTAGTTCACGAGTTTTAATTTGGCAGTTTTTGGTAGGCTAAAAAAGCTAACGAGCGATCGCTAGAATATTTTGTTAAATTCCAAATAATATACTGGGATTCCCAAACATAGGTCACTTGTTTATGGCTTGTGTTTAAGCGCGTCAGAAATGCACCTATTTTAACCGACTTCAAAAAAGGAGGTTATCAATAAATTCGACGCGTATGTATATAATATTTCCAGAACTGCCCAGTTTTCGTATATGTTAGTCTATAGCAGCGTCTGAACAAATGTGCCAAATTTCAAAAGTGTATATGTGTAATGTATGTTTTATGTTTGTGTTCGCATATCTCTGGAACTACCAGTTCAATTTCAGTAATTCTTTTTTCGTTTTACTAGGTATTGTTCAACATAGGGAGTAGTGCAAGTTTCATGAATTATTATTATTGTATTATTATTATCTATCAATAAATTCGACATGCAGCGTCTGAGCCCAGGGCGCGTGGGCGCGGGCAGTCCAATAGCGGTATTAGCTGTAATAAAGTATTTATTGTCTTACGTTTTCAATAATTGTCAGAACAATGAATAAGGATATAAACAGATGTTTAACAATGTCTAAAAAACTAGCACGGTAATGGAATTTGAGTATATTGTTTACGAATTACGATAGATTTATTTATCTTGATTCTTGATTTATGTGTTTCAGAATTTGTGTAAACGACTAGAAAATATGCATATCTACGCGTCGCGGTGAAGCCTGAATTGACCCTTATAGTCCTACATTAAAGAAGTATATTGTGTTCAATATTTATTTTGGATGACGTCAAACAAGTTTAGAGTAAGGTTTTTGTATGTAGAGTAATGTTTGTGTAGTTTTGGTGACCAATTTATCCATTTTGGGAATCAAAAATAATTTTTGTGTTTTGACATTATTTGGTGACCAATTTATCCATTTTGGGAATCAAAAATAATTTTTGTGTTTTGACATTATTTGGTGACCAATTTATCCATTTTGGGAATCAAAAATAATATTTGTACATTTGTTTATTTATTTTGGATCATAATATGATTTACTTTAGGACTTTTTTTATAAAGTCAATTTAATTTTTTTGGTGTTATTTATTTTATTTGGTGCTTAGACCCTAAGGTCTTAAAAATATTTTTGGTGATCGTTTAAATTATACCCTTTAATTTTTAGAGAAATGATAACTTTTAAGTACTTAAAAACGTTTAAATATCTCCAAAAATGTGTAAAATAGACCGAAAATATTTTTCTATATTTGTTGAGAATTTATTTAAGTGAGAGCTAAAACATTGAATGCAACGACAAATGAAAGACTTCTTCTAGTCTTTGAAATATATTTAAACTTCTTAAAAGCCAGAAAAAAAATTGGGTGCTACAAATCTCACGTACATACTAAAGACGCATGCTGCGACCTATGTTTGAAAAATACTTACCTGAATACAAAAAATATCAGTTCTTAACCTATTTTGTATTTTTTTCCTTTAAGTATGTTTTAGCAAATATAATTAATGAAAAAAAAAATTTATTCTGTAAAAACCTAACCAAAATAAATAAAATACAGATTTTCTTCGAAATATCCGTGAAAAGTTTGTGCTACATTTTCAGAAAATTTAATAAAACAAGAGCTAAAAAGTTATACACATTAAGAAATAGAAGGCTTTGTTAAGCCTAAAAAATAATTTTAAACTTCCTATTTAAAACCAAAGAAAAATAGGAACGCCATTTACCTGGCGAGGCACACAACAAGCACACTTGGAGGTATGCTCATCTACATACAAAAATATTAATTTTAAATCTATATTACATATTTTTTCAACTTTTTTTCTTTCTTTGGAATATAAGCAACGATACGAATCAAAAAAAAGAATAATATATTTTATTATTTTGCTATATATTTAAAACAAAGAAATATGCAAATTTTCTTCAAAATTTTATAGTTTAATATGAGTTTACTTGAAGTGGAAGAGAATTTAAATTTAAAAATCAAAAGCACAACTTTTCAATAGGTAAACTTTATTATTTATGTTATCAGCTACACATTCCTTTTTTTCTTTTCAATTTTCATCCACTATTGCAAAAATTGGAGGTTTGCACGATTTTTACGCTCTGGGAACTTCACTATAAGGTCTGCTTGCGGCTTAGCTTTATAGGCGAAAAAATATGAATAACAGAAGCTACACCTACACGTATTTAAAAGATGGCAGCTGATACTTTGTTGCGTGAATTATACATCTAGCATAATAGGATATTTTTTTACCGGTAGTATTTACAGACATATATTTTTTAGTACTTACATTCGTCAAGTACAAGTATTTCGTTTATTTTGGTTGTGTTATAAGTTCTGTTTTAATTTGTGTTTCGGTGTGGTATTAGAAAATGTTTAGTTCCAATAAAGACTTTTTTACAAACTGTAGTGTATGTACGAGTACAATGATTTTTCATGACTTATTTATAATTATGTATGTTTTGTCGACTGAAATAAATATACTTAACTTATTTAAGCAAATTAGAGCGTGAATTAAAACAAAATCTAGAGTTTTATTGAGCATCATTCAAAACGCTATCACATTTATGTATACACCTACGAGTATAAAGTATTTATATATTTTACCTTTTAGATGTTATATTTCTGAATACTTCGCGAGGTGCCAGGGTGATGATGATCGGAGGTTACAAGTTCCATCGCCACAGATTTGACGTAAGAACCCTTAAAACCAGCTGGTTGTGCGGGACTCACAACAACAAGGGTTGCCACGCAAGAGTCCAAACCATCAACGACAAGGTCATCGCGTGGAGAAATCACCATATACATGGTCCGATATTCGGAGGTGTAAGGCATAAAGTACAATATTTTTTGTGATTATAAATATTTGAGACGGAACAATGTTGAAGTATAAATTATATTCACAAAAGTATCTACAATGACTTTCTTTACCTACATTATTCGCAAGAAATTGTATAGATCTGAATTTTGCGCGTTGTCAACAAAGAGTTGGAGCCTGGAGGCCTCTCAAGTGATATTTTACAATATTATGACGCGGACGGCGTCAGTTCCGAATTTGGCCATACCATAAGAGTTTATGTTTAGCTGATGAGAGATTGTAATAAAATGACCCAATAACATCTTTTTCGGCATTACCAAAAAAAGAAAGCACATTCCACCGGAAAGATTTTTTTTTCATATTATATACTTTTTTAAAGCAGTGCTACTTTGCAACAAACTTTCACTCATTTTCCAATCGAATAAGTCAATAAAAGATAAAAGGGAAAGCTGATTTATTATACCTACACTGTCCATATCTATAATATAGCTAAAAACTTCAAATTCTACACGTGCATTCTGTTATGATTTAGGAATCCACTAAAAAAGGCATAAATTGGGGGATCAATTATTAGCAATTGGTACTTCAAGCGGGCTAAAACGCGCTAGTATATTAATGTGTTTTACTGTACAAATTTATTGTTATTATAACATTTTAATCTTCTCTTAACTTTCTTGGTTTGTAACTAGCTTAATTAGAAGATTATGTTTTGAAAACTTAGCACAATGTAGAATATAATTGCTAGCATAAAATCTTCCATTTTATGCTAGCAATTATATTCTACAGTGTTGTCTGATACAGGCTATCAGCCTACTAGGCGACTTCGATTTTGTTCTTAACTATTGTATGTGTTTTAAAGAAAATAAAGCTACATTATTATTAAATTATTATATGTCAATGAAATTTAAAAGCAATACTAATGGAACTCTATTTCCAGAAGCACAATTTGTGACGGGGCCCCGCGGTTCTCGTCACCTGGAGGTGGGAGGTTACAGATTCTGGCGCCATCTTGACTCCGGCATCAAGACAAGATGGTGGTGCATCAGACACAAGTCTGGCTGCAAAGCTTGTGCCTTCACCTGCGATAACCAAGTTATCAAAGTGAACAATGTTCATAATCATGAATTTTATTAATTATTAATTTTATTAATTTTTATTAATTAATTGTGTGAAAGCTAAATTAGTTTTTTTTAACTGATGTTGTTAAATAATATGAAATTTAATGTTTCTTAATTAGAACATTTGTTTTATCGCAGTGTTTATTTATATAAAAATAATATTATATAGTTTTTGTAATAGCTTTTAAATTTATTGTGGACACTCGCTGTTTTGGTTGGGTTATGAAATCTGTCGGTCGGGTTTGTCCAGATTACCACCATAAAATTAGGTCTGTGTGTCTAATAATTAATTTCTCCGATAGTACCCACGTATTAAAAACGTAATTATTGAATTTTCTTCTACTTATCAGTTTCTTTTCTAATTGTCGTCTCATAGTAATGGAAGTATTCCTTTTCAGTTTAAACAATCTGTATAATAATGTTAATGTTTAAGAGGTATCCTATCATATTATACCTATCTAAGGGCCTAAACTGGAACAAACAATAAATTAAGTAGATTTTTGCTTTTAATGAGTGTTATTAACTGCTCACGTACTTTCAGCATACTTCATGACAACAGATAGAGGTGCTCGCTGCCTTTACGTCGACAACTACAAATTCTTTCGTCATCGCACCGCTGGTCCCAGGACCAGATGGTTCTGCAGCTCTCATCATCACAAAGGCTGCAAGGCCAATGTCTTCACAGTTGACGACATGATCGTTAAATGTAATAACACTCACACGCATGAGCCCCAGCTTCAAGATAAGTTACCGTTTAAGAATCAAGATTATAGATTTCTCGAGCTATAACTTTTTAGTTGAGAGGATTGGACAAAATAAATCTGCTTAAAATAGAACTATTACGTTTTTGTTTTATGCCTATGCCAGGTTACTGTCTAGTACTGTCAAATATATCTTATGAAAGTCGTGGCTCTGACTCTACATAATATCGTAATATGTATAGTAACTACATAAACTCCGTAGTTAACACTCTAATGCCGTTGTTTACATCACAGTGATATAATCATATGTGTGCAACAACCTTTTCAGTTTAGAGCACAGAAAATGTAAGGGTGAAGCTCATTTGAGCGTAATTTGTGAGTTGTGAGTCGCA
This sequence comes from Lysandra bellargus, assembly GCA_905333045.1. Classification (NCBI taxonomy): domain Eukaryota; kingdom Metazoa; phylum Arthropoda; class Insecta; order Lepidoptera; family Lycaenidae; genus Lysandra; species Lysandra bellargus. Next base: position 985,421 of record HG995322.1, on the reverse strand, counting down.
GAATTTCGGCTAGCAGAAATTCTGCTGCATTCAGTTTCATACAAAAGTCCTGTTTGATTCATACGAGCGTGATTTTGTGAGTCATGATTTGTATGAAAAAATATTTACGCGACTGAAATTCTGCGACTCACGACTCATAAAATTACGCTCGTTTGGTCTCACCCCAAATCGGCTAAAAAGAGTATGGATTTGTGTAATAAAATTGTACATTCAAATTGAAAAAGAAAAAGAGAGTTTTGGGAAATGTCTTTTTGCCGGTTTTTAACGGCAATCGTGCAGTAATATCCGACCTACACCAAAGTAAGTTACGGCCCTTTCCTTGAGTCCAAACCATTGGCTTGACCCTTCAACTTACAACTACGAGTCTTTTAAGTCGGCTATACATAACGAATGCATATTAACACACCACATTTTCAGGGTACAAGTTCCTGATGACGACCCGGGGGGCGTGTATCCTGGTGGTGGGGGGTTACAAGTTCCACCGGCACCGAGCCTCGGGGGCGAAGACTAGGTGGTACTGCGGCCGCAGCGTGCAGGGCTGCAGAGCATCCGCCTTTACCGTCGGCGCCTCCGTCGTCAAGTGCAACAACACGCACAACCATCATTACACATATGTGGACGAAGCTATGACTAGAATGTTCTAGATTCATTATTGATGTATGCGCTAGATTTTTATTAGATCAGCCTTCCCGTATTTGGGGGCTTTATAACTTCGTAAATGTCACAAAGAACCTTGAAAAATTATATTTGCAAATGTACCATCCAGGAAATTGATTCCTAGGCAGTTGACGGATCTACGTCATATTTTGGTCTGCTTTATGTCAATTCAATGTTAGCTGTGATCGGTCGGATGGGTTTGACTTAGGTCTGTATACGAAATTTGCCGATTTCGCTGATTTAACAGACGTGATTTAACAGTTAAAATACAGTATTTCTATAAGTTTTAATGCACAACATGTAAGATCATCTCAAACCCGCGACAGTTTTGTGATTTTTGCTGTAAAAGGTTTAGAATGTCACCTGTTTATGGATGAAAAATGTAATGTACTGTTGAGAAAGTCGTCTATAAAATGTTGGAATTACTTTTTACCACTTTAATATGAAATAGTTGAGTAAAAAAATATGTAACTCGGCAAAATTTTAGAGAAAATGGGCAAAGAATTGCTGTTAATTTCGGCAACTTGGAGCTGTAATTCATAAAAAGAAAGCGACAGAAATAATCTATAGATAAAATTCTATCCAATTCGAGAAAAAAGAAACAAAAAACAAATTATGCCAAAAAACACGATTCAAAACAACCTATGTAAATCTCACATTATATTACTCGCCGCAAGGCTCGAGTCGGCTTTCCGCGCTTAAATATATTTTAATACTAATAATTAATATATATATATATATATATATATTAAGTCTAATAAGGGGAAAAAACCTAATAATATTTCTGTAGCGAACCTTTGCAATTTCGTATTCATCGGCAAAATTTCGTTTTTCGCAAAATTTCACGGACTCTTAACGCGACCATATTACTTATCCTCCATCTGCCTAGGTATCAACTTGTCTGATAGTACTTACCTATGTACGAAATGCATTTATTAGATAAGTTTATATAAAAGAAAATCAATATAAGTATTGTCGATGGATCTCTTAGGGACGACGTATTTTAAATATGACAAGTAGATTATTATGATAATGATCTATGATTTAATTTAAGTAGAATTTTATTTTTAAGTGGAATGTAAATATTGTAATATCTTATTTTTGATTTAAAAAAAAACTTTAGTTTTGATAACTAAGTACCAACAGAAATGTCAATAAATCAAAATAATAAAAACCTTTTCGTTAATAATCAGTATTAATTTAACTACATTACTTAAACGTTAAGGTTGCTTTCTGATCCACGCGGCACGTGACTGCGACGGACAAAAATTCAAACAAAATGCCAATATATTATAGCAGGCTCTATGTTTATTGTTGAAATAATGTTTATTAAATTTCAACAGGAATGTTGCAAAGGTTTTTATTATTTTTTGCAAACTATTTTAAGTTTGTGTCTCAATATTGATAAAATGTTACACAATTATTGTAAAATGGCACCATGGTTGTTATGATTTGCATGACGTGTTTCTGACTATCATTTTATGTAGCCTCTACTGTTGTTTTTTTTTCAGGTAACTTCGATGCTGGAACCGAAAAAAGAAGACTATCTACAATGCAGAAAACACCTTTTCTAACATAAAATGACGCGCCCCTCTGTCGTTTGAACTACAGTAAAAATTTTCTATTTACCTACATTTACTACTACGTAGTAGAAGGGCGCGTCATTTTGCCTACCTAAATAATGTAGAAAAGCATACTTTGATTTTTGATTGCTAATGTAATAAAAATAATCCCTATCTCAAAAGCGATAACCGATAAAATTTTAATTTCCCGTCACCTAAAATCCCACCCACGGGATTACGGGCAATTAAAATTTTACCGTGTTGGTAAAGGTACATAATAAGACAAAAATGTTAGTCTGAATCATTCGTCAACATATTCTTGAAGTCACCACTTTTAAAGTACTGGTAAACTAAGCTAATTCAAATTACTGTCAAAAAGAGACTTCTAAAATGCCGTCTCTTTCAGATCGGCCCCTGTTCTTTACGTCCAAAATCGGGGCCAGGATCATGAAGCTGCGGGGCTACTGGTACACCAGGCACTCCGTCTGCTCCTCCAGGGTGAAGTGGTTGTGCACGGAGAGTCGCCACAACCAGTGCCACGCCATCGTCGTCACCATCGGTTGCATGATGGTCGACAAGCAGAACAAACATACCCACCCACCTTTAAACGCGAGACAAACCGACTTCGACTTCCTCCAACTGTTAGACAGCAAAGACCGCTTACAGTAGTGTAAATATGTAATAAATGTTGAAATTGTTAGTAATTTTGTTACTGCTGACATATGCGGCTACGTCCGCGTAAAAACGTCATCTTTTAAGCCCCCAAAAATTATGGCAAGATTTCTAGAGATTTTTACTTTTAATGAAAATAAAAAGTTAGCCTTTGACGTTCACACAATCATGGTACACACAAAATATCCTTTTCAAATTTCGAAAATTGTGAATAAAATTATTCAAGTACCTAGTGGTTACATTTTCAGATATTATACTTTTTAATCGGCAAGACTACTACATTCAGGATACTCTGCGAGGGCGGATGCTGGTTCTGGATGGCAGAAGGTACGGTTTTCGAAGACGAAGTGGGGCCAAATCCTGGTGGCGATGTGTCAAACATTCTAGAGGCTGCAAATCCATGACACTGATGATCCATAACTCCGTTGTCCATGTTAAGCCACATAATCATTGAATATACTTACAGTGGCGAACTACCCTAAAGTCCTCCTAACCTATATCACCGGATGAAATCAGCAGGGCGATTACGTATGCTTTGATTGTTAATCAACTGGCGTTTGACGACAGATATTGCACAATATCTGCTGTCTGCCTTTCGTATACAACATTTTTAAAGGTAGCAGATATACAATATCTGCTGTCAAATACCTGTTGCTTATCTGTTGAAATACACGTAATCAGCATGCTGCAACTAGTTAACCGCAGGGTGAACTGACCAGCCTCATGCGTACACACGGGGATGCACAAACCAACTCCGGTATAAAATATTATGTAATAGTGTCTATCTGCCTGCTACCTCTACATGTCAGCAGTTGAACCGATTTTGATAAATTTTGGTATGAAATAATTAAAGTCCCAGTTATTAAGTATTTTTTAATATGAAACTTACCGTAGAATACAAGAACTGCATCTGCTGCTGGGCAACATCTGGTTGAAAAATACAGGTTTTTTCAGCTTTTTACGTATCAGCAACTGAGTATTGACATTCTGCTGTTTAATATAATGAGGAAAATAAGCATCACAAACACCAGCTGAAGTTAGACTGATATTATCAGTTTGGGCGCTGGACCAACTTACTTTTTACTGTTACTGTACCTAGTTGACTTACAAATGAAATTATTTAATTTAGTCTTATTATGAATTGTTGGATTATAGTTTCTTTAATTTTTATAAAATGTTAAAATTGACCAAAATATAGTTTAATAATAATATATATTTTTCTAAATTTTTTTTTTAATTTTTGTAAGGTGACCCAAAATAATAATAAATACCTATGCTTAAAATTGTCACAAACAGATAACATAATGTTATATTATTATGATTAAAGATTGTTGCGTCTGCTTTAACCAGATAGTTAACAATCCTTTTGAATAAATGAGTTCCCGGTATGCATGTTAATACTTCAGTCGGAATTTCCAGGAATTGCTATTGTATTCTATTGTTGTCGCGATCACCGGTGCTCGCGCGGGGCCTGAAGGATTAATAATTAAAAATAAGCTTGTAGATCCGGTGTATAAGTTACGCTCAAAGACCGAAATCGCACAGTGAGCGAAAAAATAGCTCACAACGCGTTGTGGTCACAGTGAAACAGCCACGACGCGAATTTCGCATCGTGGCTAGAGCCACTAGCTAGCTAGATTCATTAGAATGAAAACGGCCACGACGCGTTCTGGCAATCACAAAAAGGCCATAACGCGAAATTCGTGCCGTAGCTCGTGGCTAATATGCTATTCATTTTTCTTGATTTGTTCTTGATTGATTAATCATCCATAGGTATGGAAGATTATATTATTGTTTGAATTACCACGCGTACTACAAAATATTTTTTCTTTTACTAAATTACTGCATAACGTGCTTGTCATTATATTATTTTATTTATAAAGTATCCATAGTTTAACTGTGACCACAACGCGTTGTGAGCTATTTTTTCGCTCACTGAGCGATTTCGGTCTTTGAGCGTAACATATATAACAACGCAACGCGGAAAGAAGGGAATTTTGTACAAGAATAATAATTTCAGTCTGAGCAGAAGTGGGAGGAAATCATTGTGGCGATGTGTTAGATAGTCGTCCAGAAGATGTCCAGCGAAGATACACACCGTCGATGGGAAAATTGTCTACGAGATGCACGAGCATAACCATATAGACATAATGTCACAGAAATTAGCAATCTCTTCTTTCCACTATAATAGGGGTCGCTATATACCGGAGGGTCCCGCTCCGGTAACGAAATTCCAATCTTGTGTATTCTCCTAGTAAGCCTCAATGCATTTACCATCAGCCGGGCTAGCACGGCCACCAGTAGAAATGCGAAAGTATAGTGAAACTGTGGAGATAAACTTAAGGTGAAGTTATTTAATATTTACCGATCGGTCATATAGCTAGTAATATATATAGTCTGTCATAAAGTGGCATTTTAATTGAATTTTTGTCGGTCGCTATTAGCCGCGGTATAGATCGGAACGGACCTTAAGTTTATGTCCACATTTTGTCCATACTTTCGCATTTCTACCGGTGGCCGTGCTTGCCCGGCAGATATATTGATTCATAGCCAGACTGCGTATCTACATTACTTATCCGGATTTGGACTGTATCTGGACCAGACTAACATTGACTTGACATGCCCCAACCAAATATTGTACATCTGTTGTCGCGACCTACAATATTTGGTTAGGGTACATGTATTATATTAAGTGCATTTAAACCTTTCGGTCAAATTTCGATATTTTAGATCCTTGTTAAAAATAGAAATACACGTATTTTTTCTTTTACTTTTCTCTCAGTACTAAAATGTTGAGCTTCTACACTACACGTCGCCGGCACGTGAGAATTCACCTCCGCTCTACCCTGTACCCACTGATTTTAAGTGGGATAAAATAGTTGGAAAAAAAATTAACACCCTGTTTTTTGGTTAAATGGACTCTCCTAATGATACCTAATCCCTAAAAAATGGCCGGTAGGTTTAATTGCATCCTGCATGTTGTCGATTATCAATTCATTATCTTTTGACAACTGTTGATCCTAACGACACAGCTCAGTAGCCAGTAGGTACTGGTAAGTAGTTGCTGTGATGGGAATGTGTGGTGTGCCAGTTGCCAGTATTAAAAAATAATATTTGATTATTTTATAAGACTCTCATAAAGATGTTAATTTGATGTTTTAGATCCAGTATATATAACCACGCAACGCGGTAAAAGAGCAATGGAATATAAGCACAACAGATTTTACCTCACAAACAATTGCAAAAATAAAAGTATATGGCGATGCATAAGAAATTCTTGTGACAAATGCCCAGCTAAGATAGTTACACTTGACGGGAACATAATCTTTGAGATGACAGACCACAACCATGCAGACATAATAGCGAAAAATGGAGACAATTATCGGACCCCATTGAGAACCCCCGCTAAAACACTGAAAATCATACAAATTGATTCATAGGCACATAATGTATTTGCCATCTACCTATGGTTCAATTTTTTTGATGATGCAATAACTTCGGTCATATCTTATTTACGTATCTCTGTACCTAATTAATACTAATGACAACAAATTAGATTGACGCTAATTTTTCATTGAATAATGAATATATGTACTATCAGAGAAGTTGATTCCTTGGCAGATGGCGGACCTAAGTAATTTGGTCGCATTAAGTCAAGCCCATCCGACTGATCACAGCTAACATTGAATTGGCATAAGCCGAGCAAACGACGTAGGCCGTCAACTGCCTAGGAATCAATTTCCTCGAATAAATGGTACTTGAAATATATACCGAACTGTTGTTTTTTTTTTAAACGATAACATAATATTAATTTAATATACAAACCAATACTTTAATCAAAATGACGATACGAGGTACCGTATGGCTCACATCGTCATGTATGATTTTATTGAATTCTATGGAATTTCATATACAGCAATTTAAATATTAGTGTTATACTTAATTCCCCGTTTGTAAGAATATAGCATTATCTAGTATTTAATATTTTGTTTGAAAGTCCTGTAGAAATATTTACACAATAAAATTATTTATTAAAGGTCCAACATACATAACGACTCAGCGCGGTAAGAAGGCAATTTTTTTTAAGAACAACAGATTTAGTATGGCGCACGACGGCATTCAGAGGAAAATTTGGCGGTGCATCAAACGGCCGTCCCAAAAATGCCCAGCGAAAATCATCACAATTGACGACAAGATAGAGTCCATGTACATCGAACACAACCATGCAGACACAACGTGGGAGACCGAAATGACAAACGCTTATAAATTTAAATCATGAACGTAGAAAAAAAGGCGGACGGAGTCTTATTATACACAGAACTGTGTCTTCAGAGTCGGCTACGCACAAATTCTTACGCCTGACAACGCGTATGTGTGCGCGCGGACCGTGTACACGCAGTCAGCTGGCCGACTCTGAAGGACACGGTTTTGTGTATGGTGGGACTCCGTCTGCCTTTTTTTTATACGTCCATGATTAAAATCACAAAAACTCGTGTGTATTAATAAAATTTAAAAGCCAATCCCATAAAAATTATTCATTATTTAAATATTACATCTATTACATAATATGGATAATATTTCATGTCTGTACGTGGCAAAGCACTATAATATAGGCTAAAGTACATCTTCAAAACAAAATGTTTATAATACTTACCAATAAAATATTGCATTGAAAAAAGGCTCTTTTCATATTATTTTTAATTTAATTTTTGGTTTTGTTTTTATCGCATAGTACTTGAATTACTTGAATTACATATTGAAGGTCCAGTGTATATCCAATTGAAAGTTTACTATGAAATTCGATAGAATTCAATAAAATCATAAAGAATGATTTCTATTGAATTTCATAGACAACATTTTAAATGATAGTTTTAAATACCGATTGTAAGATAGCAGTATTTAGTATTAAATATTTTATTTTGCAAGTTCTACAGTAATATTCAAAAAAATAATTAAATATTACAGGTCTAGTGTACATAACGACTCAGAGCGGTAAGACTGCAATTGTTTTTAAGAACAACAGATTTAGTTTGGCACACGACGGCATTCAGAGGAAAATATGGCGGTGCATCAAACGGTGCCGCCGAAAATGCCCAGTGAAAATCGTCACAATTGACGACAAGATAGAGTCCATGTACATCGAACACAACCATGCAGACACAATATGCGAAATAAAAAACGCATCTGAATTAAAATCGCAAAATATCGTATTTGTTAAAATTTAAATGCAAATCTCAGACAAAAATCCTTCATTATTTAAATATTACAACTATAACATACTAGCTGTTGCCTGCGACTTTGTTCGCGTCCCCGTCAACATTTTTTTCGTATTTTTTATAGTAAAAAGTATCCTTTATTACTTCTAATACCTCCAAGAGTATGTGTACAAAGTTTCATGATGATTTGTGAAGTAGTTTTTGTGTGAAAACATCCACGTTTTCACATTAATAATTATAATATTTATAAGGATGGGTAGTATTAATAAGGCTAAAAAAGTAAATCTTCAAAACAAAATCTTGGTAGGTAGTACCAATAAAATATTGCATTGTAAAAAATACTGTTTTCATATTTTTATTTACTTTTTGGTTTTGTTTTTATCCCATACTAATTAAATAACAGATTGAAGGTCCAGTTTATATCCAATTGAATGTTTTCTATGAAATTCCGTAGAAGTCAATCAAATCATAATGAATGATTTTATTGAACTCTATTGAATTTCGTAGGTCAACATTTTAAACGTTACTTTTAAACCTACCTTTATTCGCCGATTGTAAGATAGCAGTATCAAGTATTAAATATTTTATTTTGCTAGTCCTACAGAAATATAATACACAAAAAAAAAATATTACAGGTCCTGTATACATAACGAGTCAGCGTGGAAAGAGGGCAATTTTTTTTAAGAACAACAGATTTAGTTTGGCGCACGACGGCATTCAGCGGAAAATTTGGCGGTGCATCAAACGGTGCTCCCGAAAATGCCCAGCGAAAATCGTCACAATTGACGACAAGATAGAGTCCATGTACATCGAACACAACCATGCAGACACAACGTGGGAGACCGAAATGACAAACACTTGTAAAATAAAATCACAAAAACTCGTATTTATTAAAATTTAAATGCAAATCGCATAAAATTATTAATTATTTAAATATTACATCTGTAACATAATATGGATAATATTTCATGTCTTATAATACGTGGCAAGGCACTATACTTACTGAGTGACTGGTGAGACATGTTCAATACTCGAGACGTGATATTTGGCTATTATTTAAGATGAAAAAATATATATGTAAATAAAAATATCAATTGATCACTGAGTAAATGTAGCTTAAAGTTGAATAATTATTTACCCAACGCATGGACACCGCGCGCGGGAATGTTAGCGGTCCGGTGTTTCTTTGGTGGCGCACGCCGCCGCGCCAGAATGCCTACTTGCCTAGCCGCGTAATTTACTTAGTGTCCATGATTCATTTATTAAAAGGGAAATTCGGACAAAAATTAAAAGTATTGAACATGTCTCATCAGTGATCTTGTATAGGCTAAAGAAGATCTTCAAAACAAATTGTTTGTGGAACCAATAAAATATTGCATTGAAAAAAAGGCTGTTTTCATATTTTTAATTAATTTTTTGGTTTTGTTTTTATCGCATAGTACTTGAATTACATACTGAAGGTCCAGTGTATATCCAATTAAAAGTTGTCTATGAAATTCCATAGAATTGAATAAAATCATAATGTTTGATTTTAATGAAATCCGTGGAATTTCATTGACAACATTATAAATGATAGTTTTATACCTTAATTCACCTATTGTTAGATAGCAGTATCTAACGTATTAAATATTTTATTTTGCAAGTTCTACAGAAATATTTAAAAAAAAAATTAAATATTACAGGTCTAGTGTACATAACGACTCAGAGCGGTAAGACAGCAATTGTTTTTAAGAACAACAGATTTAGTTTGGCACACGACGGCATTCAGAGGAAAATTTGGCGGTGCATCAAACGGTGCCGCCGAAAATGCCCAGCGAAAATCGTCACAATTGACGACAAGATAGAGTCCATGTACATCGAACACAACCATGAAGACACAATATGCGAAATAAAAAACGCATCTGAATTAAAATCGCAAAATATCGTATTTGTTAAAATTTAAATGCAAATCTACAAAAATCGTTCATTATTTAAATATTACAACTTAAACATACTAGCTGTTGCCTGCGACTTTGTTCGCGTCCCCGTCAACATTTTTTTTTTTTGTAAAAAATATATTTTTTTTTTTAATAAAAAGTATCCTCTATTACTTCTAATACCTCCAGGAGTATGTGTACAAAGTTTCATGATGATTTGTGAAGTAGTTTTTGCGTGAAAACGTAACAAACATCCACGTTTTCACATTAATTATAATTTATAATATTAATAAGGATGGGTAGTATTTTCATGTCTTATAACACGTTACAAGGCAATATTACAAAGGCTAAAAAAGTAGATTTTCAAAACAAAATGTTTGTAGTACTTGCCAATAAAATATTGCATTGTAAAAAACACTGTTTTCATATTTTTTATTTACTTTTTGGTTTTGTTTTTATCCCAAAACTAATTAAATAACACATTGAAGGTCCAGTATATATTCAATTGAATGTTATCTATTAAATTCCATTGAATTCAAGATTTTATTGAATTCTATGAAATTTCATAGACAACATTTTAAATAATAGTTTTATACGTTAATTCGGCGATTGTAAGATAGCAGTATTACGTATTTTAATTTGCAAGTCCTATATAAATATTTACACAATAAATTTATATATTATTAAAGGTCCAGTATACATAACTACTCAGCGCGGTAAGAAGGCAATTTTTTTTAAGAACAACAGATTTAGTTTGGCGCACGACGGCATTCAAAGAAAAATTTGGCGGTGCATCAAACAGTCCTCTCGAAAATGCCCAGCGAAAATCGTCACAATTGACGACAAGATAGAGTCCATGTACATCGAACACAACCATGCAGATATAATGTGGGGAAGCGAAATAAAAAAGGCATGTAAATTAAAATCACAAAAAATCGTATTTATTAAAATTTAAATGCAAATCCACTTGTATCCCAAATCCCATAAAAAGTCATTCATTATTTAAATGTTATCTTTAGCTTGGGTAATATTTCATAAATCTTATAAGTTATAACTTATAACCCGTGACAAAGCACTATAAAGGCTAAAGTAGATTTTCAAAACAAAATGTTTGTAGTACTTACCAATAAAATATTGCATTAAAAAATGACTGTTTTCATATTTTTAATTTACATTTTGGTTTTGTTCTTACCCTATACTAATTAAATTACACATTAAAGGTCCAGTGTATATCCACATGCAACGCGGTAAGAAAGGAATTTTGTATGGGAACAACAGATTTTACTTGACACACGATGGCATGGATAAAAAATTATGGCGGTGCACTAGACAGCCCTCCCGAGGATGTCCAGCAAAGATCGTCACTACAAAATGTGACAAGATAATATTATACAAGATGTGCGACCATAACCACGAGGACCAATGGTCGAGGGGCAAAGTTAAACAAATATCGGGAAACTACCAGTAAGCCAGTTATGGCTAATGGGGAGTTTCAAAAAAATAATACAAAGGACAAAAATCGGCCAAAAATAATAACTTTCAGATAAGGCGGTTTTAAGATTTTAGTTTTATTAGTTAATTTTTTAAATATCATATTTTTTCGTGACTAATATACTATTTACTAGTATAAAATTCAAAAATATGTGGAGTTAGTATCAAATTTGTGTCCGTTTTGTTACCATAATCAAAGTTGAATAGAAATAAAATTATAATATACTTTGAGACTCTGGCGTATTTATTGAAATGATACAGTTCTTTTACGTTATGTATTGTATAAAAATTAAGACACTGCACATTTTAAAATAGATTAGACAATCCAATTTTTATTTCGGGTTCCAAAACTACATCTATTTTTTGTAGTACTTTCTCAAAAATTGAGCTGTTTAAAATCTTAATGCAATTAAAAACGCTAAATATTAATTGTTTCAGCTAACACACGAGACATATCTCATAAGATAGAAATTTACGTCAAAATCTTAAAAATACCTTTAAAAAATTCAGGGACAGTAACAAAACCGACAGTAACAAAATTTTAAGGCGTAGTGTACAAGACCTTAGAATGCAATATTGTATTAAAATTAGACATTATTTTTTACTAACTTCTTTCGTCTATTCTTCTAGCTTCTGCCTCAGCTGGATTCAGTTCCAATATGTTTTCCTTTTTTTATTTAATCTTCGTAAAATTTTCCTTAATTTACTCTGGATTTTGATCTTTTTACCTCTCCCTATACCTATTTGTACAAAAAATTTGTACTGTACAAAAATTGTATTCAATCGAAACCTCTTAGATAATTTATCACCATGCAAATCCACAGTGTATGACTAGCTTTGTGCTTTCGGTTTTGTTACTTTGCCGGTCCGTCTATATGTTACCCTGTACGCAGTAACAAAACCGAAGTAACATAATGCGTCTACCTTACATTTAAAGACATGTAAAACTTTTACTGTTTTACTCTGATTCAAACTACACACACTTGCTTTTAGTTCAAAAATCAGTATATCTTAACAAACTATTATGTTACAAATAAAGATAGTAAAAAGTATCAAACAGTCGTAACAAACCTGACCAGCAATTTTGATCCATTCCAACTGATTGCACATTTCTTTTTACCACCGAAAAAATTACTCAGCCAAGCCGTATTAAAATGGCCTATCGTACTGAATATTAGTTTCACCATAAACAGAACAAAAAAAAAATATTTTAGTAGAATGTTATCATGAAAAAATTATGGTAACAAAACTGAAATGTCCGGAAATAGCATATTCCGGGGACAAAAGATAACTGCAAATTTAAATGGATTAAAGTAGTCTTACGCTTTAAATTGAGCCTTAAAGTAAAGAACATGGTTCATTTAATAAAAAAACAATAGAATATGTCAAGTAGTTCCAGAAAATTTTAATTTAATTCAGTTGGAAGTTTGAGATTATTACTGGGGACACAGGAAAAAGAGGGTATTGATAAATTATATCATCATAATTTCTGTTTTCTTTCTATTTGAATTAAGTTTTTAATTAACCATAATAAAGTACAAATAGATACTCTTTCAGTTACTTTGAAAATAAATACCAATAATGGTCAAAGTTTTTAATAAAATAAATATTAAAATGAAGGACAAGCCAAAATGGCTGTTGTATTATTTTTTTGAAACTCGCCTAACAACTAAATAAAATAAAATATGTTTAATTCAGATAACTCACATCCATAAAATTATTAGTATAAAAACGTGTCGCTATACTAATATTCTATTAATATTAATAAATGTCAAGTAGTGTAAATTGCGTGAAAACGTAACAAACATCCACGTTTTTACATTAATTATAATATTAATTATAAGGATGGGTAGTATTTCATGTCTTATTGTAAAGGGGGCGTTCCACGCCAAGCGGACAGGAAAAAATAGTCGATGTCTCCGATTTTGATAATATTTGTATATGTTATACCTGCACGTGTTATTAAAACGTGTGCCAAATATTTTTGTAATATAATTGCTAGATTAAGAATGATGGGACTTTGAAACGCGATTTTTCTATTCGGCACTCAGTGCTTCAAAGCCGATTATAGATTGAAAAAATTATATATTTGAAAAATTAAATCACTGAACTTGTTACACCATTTAATGAGCTTTTTAACTGCAATTTAGAAAACAAAAAATTTTTTTTTTCTTTCAAATAATGCAAATCAGTTTTTTTTTTCTTGATTTTCTCAAAGAGGGACCCTTTTGATTTTTTTTATATTTTTTGCGTAAATAGATAAGATAAGAGATAATAGCTCTTTGAGAAAATCAAGAAAAAAAAATGATTTGCACTTTTACCAAAGAAAAAAAAAATTTTTTGTTTTCAAAATTGCAGTTCAAAAGCTCATTAAATGGAGTAACAAGTTCAGTGATTTAATTATTCAAATATATAATTTTTTCCATCTATAATCGGCTTTGAAGCACTGAGTGCCGAATAGAAAAATCGCGTTTCAAAGTCCCATCATTCTTAATCTAGCAATTATATTACAAAAATATTTGGCACACGTTTTAATAACACGTGCAGGTATAACATATCTAAATATTATCAAAATCGGAGACATCGACTATTTTTACCTGTCCGCTTGGCGTGGAACGCCCCAAATGCTAAAAAAAAATAATCTTCAAAACAAAATCTTGGTATTACCAATAAAATATTGCATTGAAAAAATACCGTTTTCATATTTTTAATTAATTAATTTTTGATTTACACATTTCATAGACAACATTTTAAATGATAGTTTTAAATACCGATTGTAAGATAGCAGTATCTAACGTATTAAATATTTTATTTTGCAAGTTCTACAGAAATATTAAAAAATTTTTTTAAATATTACAGGTCTAGTGTACATAACGACTCATAGCGGTAAGACAGCAATTGTTTTAAGAACAACAGATTTAGTTTGGCACACGACGGCATTCAGAGGAAAATTTGGCGGTGCATCAAACGGTGCCGCCGAAAATGCCCAGCGAAAATCGTCACAATTGACGACAAGATAGAGTCCATGTACATCGAACACAACCATGCAGACACAATATGCGAAATAAAAAACGCATCTGAATTAAAATCGCAAAATATCGTATTTGTTAAACTTTAAATGCAAATCCCATAAAAAATCATTTATTATTTAAAATATTTTATAGGTATAACATACTCGTAATATGGGTAATATTTCATGTTTTATAATACGTGGCAAGACACTATAATATAGGCTAAAGTTGTTTGTAGTACCAATAAAATATTTAATTGAAAAAAGACTGTTTTCATATAAAAATATGAAACAATTTTTGGTTTTATTTTTATCCCATACTACTTGAAATACACATTGTATATCCAATTACTGAATGTTGTCTATGAAGTTCCATAGAATTCAATTAAAATATCATAATGAATGATTTTATTGAACTCTATTGAATTTCATTGACAACATTTTAAATAATAGTTTCGCCGATTGTAAGATAGTAGTAAGTAGGTATCTAGTATTAATTTACTTTTTATTTTGCAAGTCCTACAGAAATATTCAAAAAAATATTAAATATTACAGGTCCAGTATACATAACGACTCAGAGCGGTAAGACGGCAATAATTCTTAAAAACAAGGGATGATGACAAGGTCAAAGATTAGCAAATTTTGTTAATAAAATAAATAAATCACGGTAAAAAATAAGTGTTCCCAAAATTTCAGCTCAATAGCATTTGAATTTTTTTTGTTATGCGCCTTCAAAGTTGGATAATCAAGTCGAATTTTTTTTCAATTAAATTTCTTAATATTTGTATACCATTCGATAACTTATTCAATTGAAAGCAACTTTTGTTAAAATTTGTTTGTTTTTAAAAAAATTGTTAAAAATTGTTGTCTAAAAAATATTTTTTAGTATTTAAATATTTTGTAGTAAATATACTATTTATTGATATATTTTTTTGTGTTTTACTCTATTTTTAGTGTTTAAATATTTTGAAGTTAATTTTTGTTTAGGAACCTAGGTAATTACTATTTTAAGCTGAAAAATAACTCAAACATGTTAAATACTTTCGTATGACAAAATGATTTTGGTATTACGTATGTATGAGAATTTCGAGGGTAACCCGGGCTCTTAAATGAGATGATTCCCATGGTTATAAGCAGAATTAAGGAAAAATACGGAGATAACCAATAATTATATGGATACATAACTACTTTCTAATTAAAATGTTTTATTAAGTTTTATATATTTTTTTGTTCGTGATCTATTTTTGGATAACTAAATATACAAGGCATATTGTTTTGTAAATGACTATAAAACTGTTTTTTTAATAAAATTTACTTTTGTTGTAGGTATAAAGATGCCGTTATCTTCAGCTGAAAGGCAGAGGCGGTACAGGGAGAGATTAAAGAAAACTAACCCAGAGAAGTGGGAACAAGTTAAACAAAAAAATGCAAGACGTACAAAAATGAAATACAAAAGGGTGGGTGAACTATCAGAAGCAGAAAAAAAGGCCAGAAGAGAAACATGGAGAAAAATTAAACAAAAATAAGATGACAATAATTCTAAGATAAATATGAAAATAAAAAATATTAATAGAAAAAATACCAGCAGGAATACTCAGTTAAATACAGAAGCCTAACAAAAGAATTAAGATAAGCAAATGAAAAATTAAAATCCATGGATAAAGAAAATAAAGCATTAAAGAAGAAACTGTATAGACAAAAACTTTTGTTAAATATGAAAACTGGAAAAGAAAAGAAGAGAATGAGAATACGATAGACAAGGACATTAACGATGCACAAAATAATATGAACACTACTCGTGAGACACGGGCTGCTTCCCTTTTACACAACTTAAATATTACCGTCGCCCATAAAAACTAAAATAAGAAAAGGACCTTCTGGAAAAGTACGTGTTAGAAACAGCTATGCGAAAACAGTATAAAAACATGTCTAAAAACCATGCAAAGGCATTGATGAAAAATATTATAAGTGATGATTTGGTAAAAAAAAATACAAAATGAGCAAAAGATTACAGATATTTTTGGGTTTGAAAGCTAAAAGCAAGGGTATGAAGAAAATTGCCAGTAAAACATACAGAATTAAAAACTAAAATTGAAAACTTTTTCATACAAGATGATGTCAGTCGCGCCACAGCTGGTAAAAGAGAAACCAAAACGTCACGGAAAATAAAAATGCAGAGACGATATACTAGATTCGATGAAAAATTTACGGAACAAGTTTATTCAAGAAACAGACCTCCTCGTCTCCCACTCAACATTCACCCGGTACAAACCTTTTTTGAAAAGAAAATTGACGCCTAATGTATCTAACAGAGAGACGTGTCATGTAAAAAGCATAGTAATATTGGTCACCAATTTAATGCGTTGAAAAAACAATCCATTTTGAAGTATTCGGATTTAGAAGCTCTTTTGGAAGCTTCTGTTTGTAGTTTTAAAAGTAAGAAGTGTATGTATTACGAATGTGAGAAATGCAAACAAACATCTCCAGATTTTGATTTATCCCGAAATGACCAACTTCATGAAACTGTGACATGGATGGAGTGGATAGTTAAAGATGTAGTGTATAAAAAAGATGATCAAGAAATAAAGGCTAAGAAATCTGTAAAGGAAATAAAAACAGGGCAACTACAATGTTTGATTACAGAATTTGAAAAAGATTTACGAGAATTTAAACGTCATGTCTACAATGTTTCACATCAATATAATACTTATCAATATCTGAAAGA
Organism: Lysandra bellargus; assembly: GCA_905333045.1. Taxonomy (NCBI): domain Eukaryota; kingdom Metazoa; phylum Arthropoda; class Insecta; order Lepidoptera; family Lycaenidae; genus Lysandra; species Lysandra bellargus. The sequence continues at coordinate 968,172 of HG995322.1, read as the reverse complement.
CCATGTAAAGTCAAACGAAATTTTCCTGCACTGTGATTTCTCCGAAAACTACACTGCAAAACTGCTTACTGAAATACAAGCAAACCCCTTTTTTCAGGATCAGATTACTTTACAATTTACATACGAGTGTGGTTTACAAACGGAATGATTTTAAACAATCCTACTGCACATTAAGTGACTCAAAAAAACATACACCCGAAGCAATTCGGGCTCATTTTTTCCCGCTGCTTTTAAATGTAAGATGCAAAACACCAAAAATTGACACCCTTCATGTTTTTTCGGATGGACCTTCTAGTCAATATGGGCAAAAAAATAACTTTTATCTATTTAATCTTTTCACTAAAGAATTGGGTAATAACAAGGCAACGTGTCATTTTTTCATACGTCTCACGGGAAGGGTGCTGCTGACGCCATAGGAGCTTACGATGTTAAAAAGACATTTGGATTAGAAGCCGCTTATGGTTTCTATATTCCGGATGGAAATACTGCCATTGAAGTAATGGATGACTTAAGAATGAAAACATATTTAATACGCGAGCAAGACATTTGCAGAGTCGAAGCACGATTAAGAGATTTGGACTTAGACGTTAAAAATACATCAAATCATTTCAACCCAACAAATTGATCAAATAAAGTTTCGTTATCTGGGTCGTTATTGCGGAAATGAAGGTTTAAACTGATTTCGTGAATGCAACGCCAAAACTCATTGCTTCCTTAAAGAGAAATTTCAATATCAGATGATGCACAAAGACAAACACAACAAAGACAAAAAGAACAAAGAAACCAACAAAAATTGTGTACTCGTCATCGGATGAAGAAAATAAAGATGATGATAGTCTAGGAAACATGCAGCCTAAAGTTAAAATTTTATCAAACATTAAAGTAGATTATAATCTATGTGATTTAAAAGACATCGTAAAAGGTAGCTGGTCCTATAACATATCTTCTGATAATCTGAAACGAGATTTTAAGGAACTTTTTACTTTGCCTACTCATAAAGAAAAAATAATCTACGTGATTTCAATATTACAGATAGTGAATCTGATTAAATGAATCTAATTAAAATAATTGAATACATATACTCACACACATACATCCACACGCACACTCATCCACACATACAATCAAATCGACTTATCCTTCAGTGGAACAAGGGCAAAACTATTAAGTCTCAAGAAATGCTTTAAAAAGTCCAGTAGGCGGATTGGCCTCATTGGCACCTTTTTTACTCTCGTGGCGCGACATATTAGGCGAATACAGAAAACTGTAGTTGTGTATTCCATCGGAGGTGCGATATATCCATCCACGTTCACACACAAACCACATATTGATGTGGTAATATTTGATTTTAATAAAAGACAAGATTATTCCGATTTTTATTTACAAGTATCTCACTCTCCTATCGCACCATGAAATTATAGTAGTTTTAGACCCGCTGTTGACTAGTACTCATGAACTGAATTTTCCCAAAGAAAAAATATTTCAGTCCAAAAAACTAACTACGGGTCAAAAATTACTATAATTTTGCGGTCTGTATATTGTATAAGTCCTTATAATTCTTATGTATTACAATTGTGTTACGTAACTCAGAAGGAACATAGAAGTGGCAATTTTTTTTTGAAATCAGCTTAATATAATATCTTATAACTTATAACCCGTGACAAGGCACTATAAAGGCTAAAGTAAATCTTCAAAGGAAAATGTTTGTAGTAGTTACCAATAAAATATTGTATTGAAGAAAGACTGTTTTCATATTTTTTATTTAATTTTTGATTTTGTTTTTACCCCATACTAATTAAATTACACATTGAAGGTCCAGTGTATATCCACATGCAACGCGGTAAGAAAGGAATTTTGTATGGGAACAACAGATTTTACTTGACACACGATGGCATGGATAAAAAATTATGGCGGTGCACCAGACAGTCCTCCCGAGGATGTCCAGCGAAGATCGTCACTACAAAATGTGACAAGATAATATTATACAAGATGTGCAACCATAACCACGAAGACCAACGGTCGAGGGGCAAAGTTAAACAAATATTGGGAAACTACCAGTAAGCCAGTTAGTGGAGCGTAAAAATCGTGCAAACCTCCAATTTTTGCAATAGTGGATGAAAATTGAAAAGAAAAAAAGGAATGTGTAGCTGATAACATAAATAATAAAGTTTACCTATTAAAAAGTTGTGCTTTTGATTTTTAAATTATTCTCTTCCACTTCAAGTAAACTCATAAACTAAAATTTTGAAGAAAATTTGCATATTTCTTTCTTTTAAATATATAGCAAAATAATAAAATATATTATTATTTTTTTGATTTGTATCGTTAATTATATTCCAAAGAAAGAAAATAAGTTGAAAAAATATATAATTTAGATTTAAAATTAATATTTTTGCATGTAGATGAGCATACCTCCAAATGTGCTTGTTGTGTGCCTCGCCAGGTAAATGGCGTTCCTATTTTTCTTTGGTGTTAAATAGGAAGTTTAAAATTATTTTTTAGGCTTAACAAAGCTTTCTATTTCTTAATGTGTATAACTTTTTAGCTCTTACTTTATTAAATTTTCTGAAAATGTAGCACAAACTTTTCACGGATATTTCGAAGAAAATCTGTATTTCATTTCTTTAGGTGAGGTTTTTACAGAATATTTTTTTTTTTTCAAAAAAAACAAATTAGGTTAAGAACTGATATTTTTTGTGTTCAGGTAAGCATTTTGCAAACATAGGTCGCAGCATGCGTCTTTAGTGTATAGGTGAGATTTGTAGCACCCAATTTTTTTTCTGGTTTTAAGTAAGAAGTTTAAATATATTTCAAAGACTAGAAAAAGTCTTTCATTTGTCGATGCATTTATTGTATTAGCTCTCACTTTAATAAATTCTCAACAAATATAGAAAAATGTTTTCGGTCTATTTTACACTTTATTTTTTCTGGACCGATTTTATGTGGTGAAATATTAATTTTTAATTAAGTAACTAAAAAATTAAAAGCTAAAAAAAATAGTGACAATAGTGTAAAAAAGAAAATGACACCTCAAAAACAAAAATCCATTCACTATTACAATTTTCGGAGGTTAAAACCTCTGGCGACTGCACTAAATAACAAAATAAATTAAAAATGAATGTTTAATTCAGATAACTCACATCCATAAAATTATTAGTATAGAAAGTTGTCGCTATACTAGTATTCTATTAATATCAATAAATGTCAAGTAGTGTAAATTGCGTGAAAACGTAATAAACATCCACGTTTTCATGTTAATTACAATATTAATTATAAGGATGGGTAGTATTTCATGTCTTATTGTAGAGGCTAAAATAGTTAATCTTCAAAACAAAATCTTGGTAGCACCAATAAAATATTGCATTGAAAAAATACTGTTTTCATATTTTATATTTTTGGTTTTGTTTTATCCCATACTACTTGAATTACACATTGAAGGTCCAGTGATGTTGTCTATGAAGTTCCATAGAATTCAATTAAAATATCATAATGGAGGCACTTCACATGGCTATTTGTATTTGCGTATTTGATGTATTTGCCAAACAATCACCATGTGTAGACGGTATGTTTGACAATTAATATTGGCCTTATTTGCCTATTTGACAAATATGACCAATACAAATACACGAAAGAAGTCAAATAGGCAAGTAAACAAAATCAAGTAAAAGTTTGGTATTTGACGTCCATGTGTGGAAGGTCGTGTTTGCCTTTATTTGCTTGTTTGCGTATTCATCAATAATGTTGGAAAATACAACAAATAGCCAATAGTAAATACAAATAGCCATGTGAAGTGCCTGCATAATGAATGATTTTATTGAACTCTATTGAATTTCATATACAACATTTTAAATGATAGTTTTATACCTTAATTCGCCGATTGTAAGATAGTAGTAAGTAGGTATCTAGTATTAAATATTTAATTTTGCGAGTCCTACAGAAATATTCAAAAAAATAATTAAATATTACAGGTCAAGTATACATAACGACTCAGAGCGGTAAGAGGGCAATTGTTTTTAAAAATTGGGCCTATTAAGGCACTATATTGAAAAACTGTCTTTTTTGACGTAATACTACAGGACCTTCAGAAATGTTACAAATCTGGTAATGAGATATACACATCTTCATAGCCTTATTTAGGTTTGAGAAGAACTAGAAACACGATTCACGAAACACGATATTGCCTCGAAAAATTTAATTTTCGAAATGACCTCTTAAAAATACAAAATAAGAAGATTATTTTTAAACGAAAATAGATGTATTGTAGAAAATTAGTCTAATTGATAGACACCTTTGCAACTCAAAATCGTATAGAAGCATTTTGCTTAAATGCTCCTAGTTATTTTTTAAATGATTATACTTACGTTTTTTCGCATGTTTTCCGAGCGAGCCGATAGCTTCTGGCCGCAGCATATTCACGACTTTATAGTCATACAAATTAAGTATAAAATTGCCCTTGCGGTAAAAATTACTTTCGATATAGCGCCTTAATGTGGCAAATAATAATAATTTGGACATAGTATGGCAAATTCGTTAAAAGAAGAGGTGAATTTGGGATTTTTTTCTATCGAGTGAAGCTCATGATATTGTGTAATGGAATATGAATTCCAATGTGATAGATCCTTAATTACAGCTAACACACATGTTTTTTTCAGAATTTAAATTACTATATTTTTATGTCTCCTGTCCCGTTTAATTCTTGAAAATCGTCCGTTTCTTGAACTACCTCCCCTTATATGAGATGATTTCCATGGTTATAAGCAGAATTAAGGAAAAATACGGAGATAACCAATTTAATGAAATATATATATATATATATTATACTATAGTATTTTTTGTATTATGTTATAGTATTTTGATATCGTTGTTACAAGGTACATATTTTTTTTAGTAAATGACTATAAAACTGTTTATTTTAATAAAATTTACTTTTGTTGTAGCTATAACGATGCCGTTATCTTCAGCTGAAAGGCAGAGGCGGTACAGGGAGAGATTAAAGAAAACTAACCCAGAGAAGTGGGAACAAATAAAACAAAAAAATGCAAGACGTAGAAAAATGAAATACAAAAGGGTGGCTGAACTATCAGAAGCTGAAAAAAAGGTCAGAAGAGAAACATGGAGAAAAATGAAACGAAAATAAGATGACAATAATTCTAAGACAAATATGAAAATAAAAAATTAATAGAAAAAAATACCAGCAGGAATACTCAGTTAAATACAGAAGCCTAACAAAAGAATTAAGAAAAACAAATGAAAAATTAAAATCCATGGATAAAGAAAATAAAGCATTAAAGAAGAAACTGTATAGACAAAGACTATAATTGTTAAATATAAAAACTGGAGAAGAAAAAGAAGAGGATGAGAATACGATAGATAAGGACCTTAACGATGCAGAAAATAATGTGGACACTACTCGTGAGACACGGGCTGATTCTCTTTTATACAACTTAGATATTACCGTCGCCCATAAAAAATAATATAATAAACGGAACTTCTGGAAAAGTACGTGTTAGAAGCAGCTATGCGAAAACAGTATAAAACCTAAAAACCGTGCAAAGGCATTGATAAATAATATTATAAGTGATGATTTGGTAAAAAATACAAAATGAGCAAAAGATTACAGACATTTTTAGGTTTGAAAGCTAAAACAAGGGTATCAAGAAAATTGCCAGTAAAACATACAGGATTAAAAACTAAAATTGAAAACTTTAACATACAAGATGATGTCAGTCGCGCCACAGCTGGCAAAAGAGAAACTAAAACGTCACGGCAAATAAAAATGCAGAGACGATATCTACTAGATGCGATGAAAAATTTACGGAACAAGTTTATACAAGAAACAGGCGTCCTCGTCTCCCACTCGACATTCACCCGGTACAAACTTTTTTTGTATTGACGCCCAATGTATCTAACAGAGAGACGTGTGCATGTAAAAAGCATAGTAATATTGGTCACAAATTTAATGCGTTGAAAAAACAATACATTTTGAAGTATTCGGACTTAGCAGCTCTTTTGAAAGCTTCTGTTTGTAGTATTAAAAGTAAGAAGTGTATGTATTACGAATGTGAGAAATGCAAACAAACATCTCTAGATTTTGATCTATGATATAATATTTATTAAAATATCATTGATTTTGATCTATCCCGAAAACTTCATGAAACTGTGACATGGATGAAGTGGATAGTTAAAGATACAAGTGTATAAAAATCAAGAAAAAAAGGCTAAGAAATCTGAAAAGGAAATAAAAACTGGGCAACTACGATATTTGATTACAGAATTTGAAAAAGATTTAAGAGAATTTCAACGTCATGTCTACAATGTTTCACACCAATATAATACTTATAAATATTTGAAAGACCATTTAAAGTCAAACGAAATTTTCCTGCACTGTGATTTCTCCGAAAACTATACTGCAAAACTACATACTGAAATACAAGGAAACCCCTTTTTTCAGGATCTGATTACATCACATACGAGTGTGGTTTACAAACGGAATGATTTTAAACAATCCTACTGCACATTAAGTGACTTAAAAAAACATAAGCCCGAAGCAATTTGGGCTCACCTTTCCCCGCTGCTTTTAAATGTAAGATGCAAAACACCAAAAATTGACACCCTTCATGTTTTTTCGGATGGACCTTCTAGTCAATATGGGCAAAAAAATAACTTTTATCTATTTAATCTTTTCACTAAAGAATTGGGTATTAACCAGGCAACGTGTCATTTTTTCATACGTCTCACGGGAAGGGTGCTGCTGACGCCATATGAGCTTACGAGGTTAAAAAGACATTTGGATCAGAAGGTCGCTTATGGTTTCGATATTCCGGATGCAAAAACTGCCATTAAAGTAATGGATGACTCGAGAATGAAAGCATATTTAATACGTGAGGAAGACATTTGCAGCGTCAAAGAACGATTATAAGATTTGGACTTAGACGTTAAAATACATCAAATCATTTCAACCTAAGAAATAAATCAAATAAAGTATCGATATCTGAGTTGTTATTGCAGAGATGAAAGTTTAAAAGGATTTTATGAATGCAACGCCAAAACTCATTGCTTCCTTAAAGAGAAATTTCAACATCAGACGATGAACAAAGACAAACACAACAAAGACAAAAAGAACAAAGAAACCAACAAAAATTGTGTACTCGTCATCGGATGAAGAAAATAAAGATGATGATAGTCTAGAAAACACGCAGCCTAGAGTTAAAGTTTTATCAAACATTATAGTAGATTACAATCTATGTGACTTAAAAGACATCGTAAAAGGTAACTGGTCCTACAACATATCTTCTGATAATCTGAAACGAGATTTTAAGGAACTTTTTACTTTGCGTACTCATAAAGAAAATAGAAGAAATAATAATCTTACTCTACGTGATTTCAATATTACAGATAGTGAATCTGATGAAATGAATCTAATTAAAATAACTGAATACATATACTCACACACATACATCCACACGCACACTCATCCACACATACACTCAAATCAACATATCCATCGGTGGAACAAGGGCAAAACTATCAAGTCTCAAGAAATTTTTTAAAAATTCCTGTAGGTGGATTGGCCTTATTGGCACCTTTTTTACCCTCGTGGCGTGATATAGGCGATTACAGATAATTGTAGGTGCGATATATCCAGCCACGTTCACACACAAACCACATATTAATATGGTAATATTTGATATATTAGACAAGATTATTCCGATTTTTATTTACAATTTTCTCACCCTCCTATTGCACCATGAAATTGTAGTAGTTTTAGACCCGCTGTTGACTAGTACTCATGAACTGAATAAATTTCCCAAAGAAAAAATATTTCAGTCCAAAAAACTAACTACGGGTCAAAAATTACTATAATTCAATAAAATATTGCATTGAAAAAAAGACTGTTTTCATATTTTTAATTTAATTTTTGATTTTGTTTCTATCCCATACTAATTAAATTACATATTGAAGGTCCAGTGTTTATCCACATGCAAAGCGGTAAGAAAGGAATTTTGTATGGGAACAACAGATTTTACTTGAGACACAATGGCATCGATAAAAAATTATGGCGCTGCACCAGACAACCCTCCCGATGTCCAGCGAGGATCGTCACTACAAAATGTGAGAAGATAATATTATATAAGATGTGCGACCATAACCACGAAGACATTATGTCGAGGAGCCAAGTTGAACATACATTAGAAAACTACCAGTATACCAGTTCTGGCGAATAACTAAAACCGCTGCAGATTCCAAACACAAAATAATGCCAAAAATGAAGCCTTTATTGTGACGGTGTATGTGAATTGTGAGGTGGTGTGTGGTGGATGGACGGTGGGACAAAATTAAATTATAAGGGATGCCTTGTGTTTGTGTATTAAAAACTATTTAAAAAATTATTTTGAGAACAAGAATACTATGAATTGAAAACAAGACGAAGACTTGTCGAAGGATTCATTGAAATCTCTTCTTATCTCTATGAACTCTCACGCTGCACGGGCTATAACAAATGACACCGTATCATTTAAATTTTAAAGAAAATATTATAGTTTAGAAAGCTTATTACTCATTTCAGAATATTTAAGAGCATATTTATTCATAGTTAATCCCGTTACCAGTTAATCCTTCAAGTTAATCCAATTGCGGCATATCTATTAGACTCACTTAATCTATACTAATATTATAAAGCGGAAGAGTTTGTTAGTTTGTTTGTTTGTTTGTTTGTTTGTTTGTTTGTTTGTTTGAACGCGCTAATCTCAGGAACTACTGGTCCAATTTGAAAAATTCTTTCAGTGTTAGATAGTCCATTTATCGAGGAAGGCTATATTTTATCACGCTAAGACTAATAGGAGCGAAGAAATAGAGGAAAATGTGGAAAAAACGGGGGCAAATTATTTCAAAGGGCTTATTCAAACGCGCTAATCTCAGGAACTTCTGGTCCGATTTGAAAAATTCTTTCAGTATTAGATAGCCCATTTATCAAGGAAGGCTATAGGCATCATTTTATCGCGCTAAAACTAATAGAAAAGAAGAAATAAAGAAAAATGGGGGAAAAACGGGGGAAATTATTTGAAAGGGCTTATTTGAACGCGCTAATCTCAAGAACTACTGGTCCGATTTGAAAAATTATTTAATTATTAGATAGACCATTTATAGAGGAAGGCTATAGGCTTCATTTTATCACGCTAAGACTAACAGAAGCGAAGAAATAGAGGAAAATGTGGAAAAAACAGGGGAAATTATTTTAAGGGCTTATTTGAACGCGCTAATCTCAGGAACTACTGGTCCGACTTGAAAAATTATTTCAGTGTTAGATAGGCCATTTATCGAGGAAGGCTATATGTTATATTTTATCACGCTAAAACTAATAGGAACGAAGAAATAGAGGAAAATGTGAAAAAACTGAGCAAATTATTTGAAACGAAATCTTACGAACTACTAGAGCAATTTTTCTTTTATTTGGGTCAGATAGGAAGTAGAGCACATGAAGGGTCATAGGCTATTTTTTGTGGACTAATTTGTCTGTGAAATATCTAATTTACGCGGGCGAAGCCGCGTGGAACCTTTAAAAATAATAAAAATGAATCCATATTTCCCTTGGTTACGACATCACGCGTAAACAGCTGGAACGATTCTACTGAAATTTGGTATAGATATATTATATACTTTGAGTCCCGGAAAAGGACATAGGATACATTTTGTCCCAAAGAATGTACGGTTCCCGCACAATAAACTTTTATGACTTTCGCCTAAGCTATGCAATATGTTTTGCTGAAATTTGGTATAGAGATACTTTGAGTCCCGGGAAAGAACATAGGATATATTTTGTCGCGGAAAAATGTACGGTTCGCACAAAATTTACCTTTATGATTTGCGCGTAAACTATTCAAACGATGTACGGGAACAACTATAAACTGAAGTCCACGCGGACGAAGTCGCGGGCAACAGCTAGTGTCTCAGAAAAGGCTTAAGCGTTCACTCTGCAGAATATGGATTACTAGATGACGCCCGCAACTCCGTTGCGCCAAAATTCGTTTATCGCGAATCGTAAATTTTTGCGGGATAAAAACTATCCTATATCCTTTCCCGGGACTCAAAGTATCTCCATGCCAAATTTCATCAAAATCGGTTCAGCGGTTTGAGCGTGAAGAGGTAACAAACATACACACTTTCGCATTTATAATATTAGTATGGATAGTATGTATTTATCCAATTTCTAAGATTATCATATTATATTGTATTTACAACCGGTAAATGAAATATTATTTTTTAAATGCTGTGGTTTTAAAACTGTGCAATGAGCATTACAGTTGTCTGAACATCAAGAAGTCCCAATTTAAAAACGAGGCGTTAATGGACGACCAAATTTACAGATATACCCGCTTACACCATCACGAAGCGAGGGAACGTCAGACATTTGGATATGGCGGGCCACCGGTACACCTTACAGATGGTGTGTGGCGGGAAGGGGCGTTGGCGGTGCACCAAGCAGAGGCACGGCTGCAGGTCGGTTGTCTTCACGGTGAAGGGCCGTTTGATCTGCATCAAGAACGAACACAACCACGAACCGAGGTGGCGGTGAATTTTACCAATTTACCCGGGCATTTTAGTGTTAATCGTTTGTCAAAATAATATTATCGTCTCTTTTATTCATGAAGGAAAGGAGCGACAAGCAAACAAAGTGATATTAAAGGTGAACGCAGATTTGGCCGCACCGCACGCACCGCATTCGGAATTCTTTATATGAAGTTATAAGCAAGCTCGCATACCTACCTACCCGCGCCGCAGTCTTCGCAACTTCATAATAATATGAAGAATTGCGAATGCGGCGACTGCGGTGCGTGCGGTGCGGCCAAATCTGCGTTCACCTTAAGTCAGTACTACGGACTAGCCCAAGGTCAATGTTGTCTGTTTGCCTAATACGTTGGAAAATCAGGGGAAAGGAAAGGACGAGCATTATACTGACGAATCGTGATAAAATATTTTGTAATATAGGGGATAATCAATATGTTAATTAGTAAGACGGAAACAAGACGAGAAGGCCTATTAATTTTACTACTGTAGCAGAATTATAATTTAAATGTAAAAAGTACTTTTTCAAATTAAAATTGCAATTCTAAAACACACAAGGATAACTAATTTGAAATGAATGGTTGTCTTTTTCCATTTCTTATTTGTATATTGATTGTGTTTTATTCAATTAAAGTTAATACTGCAATAATAAAACAAGTATCTTGGAATAGCGTCTTTTTTTCTTCTTTTGAGTTAGTTTCTTCTTTTAAGATGACTTAACAGTTAAAATCTACTGATGAACGGGCAGTAGCGATAGGCCAATAGCCGAATTTCTACGCGTTTGGTGACCGGTCTGTTGCGCAGTCATTCTCAACTTGTGCTCCGCGGAGCCCTGGGGCTCTGCGAGCGATATTAATAAAATCTTTTTTAGAAATATCATCAGACACCAGCATGGACTACTTGCCACAGTAGCCAAAATTTTCCTTTTACTATGGTGTTCTGTGAAAAATCTGATTTGAAAAGGGTTCCGCCGTTGGTTGTAAGGATATTACAAAATGAAAATAATTATTAGGGACCTATCAGACAGAGAGCGGTCACGCGGTCAATTGTTTTGTTTTGTCTTTTTATTGTATTTATAAATACGCCCTCTGTTTGAGTATAGAGATATGATTACGAGATCTGGCGCGTTCAGAACGCCCTCTGTGTGAGTATCTCTATAATATAGAGATATTACAGAGATACTCACACAGAGGGCGTCCTGACCGCGCTAGATTTTCTCCTGTGTGACTGACCGCTCGAACGCAGAGTGAGAACGCAGAACGCTTTCAAACGCGCGACCGCTCTCTGTCTGATCTTCTCTTCTTGATGATTTGATGATGATCTGTCCCTTAGAAACATCAAACAAGGTCAAGGTCATGAATGTCGTTGCCATAATTTAAGAGTATATTTTGCATGGTTATTGGTGTAAATGGCAAGAATTTGTAATATTTAAGATCCAAGTAACATGGACGGTATTTTCCAGACATGCCGGCTTACTCAATCAGGGAGCGAGGCACTAATAGACATCTAGATATGGAGGGCTACAGGTATAGCCTGCAGAAGGCGTCTGGCAAAAAGGAGCGCTGGCGATGCACGAAGCAGCGGCACCGCTGTAGGGCGGTGGTCTACACTGTCAATGACCGCTTGATCTGCCGCAAGAACGAACACAATCACGAACGGATGTGGCTGTGAATTTTACCAAATTCAAATTTTGCCAACCTCTTTGATAAATTGTAATCTTTTGTCAAAATGTCATGCCATTGCGCATGCAGAACGAAAAGATAATAAGATAGGGAACGTAAACATCCCAGTAAATGAACATAAATAAAACTACTTTAATAAAACAACTATTTGAAAATATAGTGTTTTAATATTTTTAATTATTTAATTTTATATCAAGCGTGTATATTAAGCATTGTATTTAGTCTAAATCTGAAGGAGACCCAATCGTTGAAAATCAGGTGTTCATAAACGTTACTTTCCAGATATTATTCCCACTTACTCGATCACGGAGCGGGGAACCGGGAGACATTTGGACATGGATGGCTACCGGTACGGTCTGCAGGTGGTAACTGGTGGGAAGGGGCGCTGGCGCTGCACGAGGCAGCGACACGGCTGCAGGGCGGTGGTCCACACCTTGATGGACCACTTGATCTGCATCAAGAACGATCACAACCACGAACCGAGGTGGCAGTGAATTTTACCAACTCATTTCGCTAATACCTATTTAAGTGTTTATCCAAAATATTGCGCCAATTAGTACATTGATATGAGGAGCGAAGGAGATAACGTGATATTATGTGATAACTTTTATTTTGGTGAAATTAGCCTTTATTCTATTTTATCTTATGCCCTTGATCTTTGGGATTATTTAATCACTAGCCTTTAAAATTATCTTACGTAAAGCAATTAACCAATAAACAACGCTGAATAGATAAATTCCTGTCAAAAAAACTTAGAAACTGGGCATTAGCTCTGGTGCATATCAAGGACATGTTAATGAATATAACAAGTAATAATAGATATTATAATAATTATTGAATGTACTGTCACTTCTTGGTGCAAATTCATGTTCAATTAAAAATTTAAAATTACCTCAGTACAGGTGTACTGCAGGTAATTTTTAGGTACAGCAGGTGCTGGCGGATTCTGTATCGTACATTTGTGAGTTAATCACTGAGTTAGTAACGAAACGGAGGAGTGAGTAACGGAAAGTCTCACTTTTGTATGCAAGTGATTAACTTACAAAATATGTACGATACAGAATCGGCCAGCTGATGATGATTTTTTCGAAACCGGTCGTGTATATTATAATTCTGTAATAAATCTATTAAAATAAAGTGGAATAAGTGCAAGGAAAGTGTATAATTATTATTTAATTGAAGTAATAATAGGTCAATGACCGTATCTGCGTGTTCGGTGAACGTTGTTTAATATGTATACTGTTTAAGGCGCTATATCGAAAGTAATTTTACCGCAAGGGCAATTTTATACTTAATTTGTATGACTATAAAGTCGTGAATACGCTGCGGCCAGAAGCTATCGGCTCGCTCGGAAATCATGCGAAAAAACGTAATTATAATCATTTAAAAAATAACTAGGAGCATTTAAGCAAAATGCTTCTATACGATTTTGAGTTGCAAAGGTGTCTATCAATTAGACTAATTTCCTAAAATACATCTATTTTCGTTTAAAAATAATCTTCAAATTTCGTATTTTTAAGAGGTCATTTCGAAAATTAAATGTATCGAGGCAAAATACATTAATCGTGTTTCTAGTTCTTCTCAAACCTAGATAAGGCTATGAAGATATGTATATCTCATTACCAGATTTGTAACATTTCTGAGGGTCCTATAGTATTACATCAAAAAGGACAGTTTTTTCAATATAGCGCCTTAACGTATATTGAGCAGAATACATATTTTGGAGCTAAAAGCTTAATAAATAATATTCTAAAAATACTTAATTCATTGTTTTATTTGAATGTTACGTTTTACGTGAATTGCGTGGTATTTGGAAAATGCATGTACAACACGGTCAAATTAACTTGACGCACCGCTGGAATGCAATAACAAGCGAGCTCCGTAATGACGTCATCAAACCGTGCGTCTAGTTAATTTGACCGTGTTTACAAGTGCAGTAAACATAATATTAAGACTTTTCTTTAAAACTATTATTCAATTAAATGAGTAAAATTATACTTACTTTATACTTTCTAGATTAATTTTTAATTTTTATTTAATAATTAGATTAATAATTAGATTAATTTTCTAGATTAATAATAGTACAGTATGGCGCTGGACGCCACCCTTCGGAAGTATTTTCAGTCTAGCTCCTAATCCACTTCCCGGCCCATTATAGAAGTTGTGCAGGAATGTTCTATAGAATATTAGCTATTTACACAAAAAAATATAAGAAAAATCAAAAGGGTCCCTCTTTGAGAAAATCGAGAGAAAAAAATTAATTTGCATTTTTTTCAAAGAAAAAAACATTTTTTTTTGTTTTCAACAATGCACTTAAAGAGCTCATTAAATGAAGTAACAAATTCAGTGGTTTAATTATTCTAATATATATATTTTAAATCTATAATCGACTTTGAAGCACGGAGTGTCGAATAGAAAAGTCATGTTTCAAAGTCCCATCATTTTTAATCTAGCCATTATATTACAAAAATATTTGGCACACGTATTAATAACACGTGTAGGTATAACATATCCAAATATTATCAAAATCGGAGACATCGACTATTTTTTCCTGTCCGCTTGGCGTGGAACGCCCCATTTATTATTTATCAAAATTCTAAAATAATAGAATAAATACTTAATACATAATATTTTGATCTTTTTTCGAGCCCAGCAAATACCAACTTCTAAGTAAAATTATTATCATTTAACAACAATGTTCGAAGCTTCACTTCATGTAACTAATAACTAATAAGAATGTTCTTTCAGAATTTAATTTATCACTAAACGGCAGAATAATACTTACAATAATTTTAATAATTAAAAATGCTAAAGTAGCTAATAAAATAGTATCTTGTGCTTAGGTGCAAAGTACTGAAAACATTATTTATAACACATAATTACAGAAAAACAGTTAAAAACAGATAATTCCTAAACTCATAAAAATGTGAAAAAAAAGTGAAAATATCATGTCATCCATAATATTGCTATTGTCATATAGAAACTACGAATAATAAAAACTAAGGAAAAGTAACTCCGTCAAAAAACATGTTCTACAATACTTGTACAAAATGTGTAGAGATCAACTACGATAACATGGCGCGCCCCTCCAAATGACTGTTTCAATATGTGTAGTCACATCCTTATGAAAGAGTTTGTATGTAGTAAGTATTCAACCAATCACAGTACACGTAATATTTCAGTTAATGTCACTTATTACCAAGATTTGTTGGTCAACTAATCATAACTAGCCTACCGCACAATACAACGCATTTCAAACGTTTTGAATTTTAGAGGGGCGCGCCATGTTATCGTAGTTGATCTCTACCCCGCCGTACTCATAGACATTTAATTGTGATTAACCTTCAATTTAATGAAAAGTTTGACAGATAATGAATGGGGCTTATGTCAACATTTTGAATTATCTTATATCTTTAAACGAGCAATTCTTGTATATATATAAATATATAATTGGAATCTCGAAATCGGCTCCAACGATTTTCATGAAATTTAGTATATAGGGGGTTTCGGGTGCGATAAATCGATCTAGCTAGGAATCATTTTTAGAAAATGTCATTTTATTCGTGTTTTATCGAATACCGAGCAAAGCTCGGTCAAATAGCTAGTTACGTTTAAATATGGATTCCGAAAGTTAATGTAGTTTTGAGTTTCCAATTGCCTTCCTATTCGTCAGTTTTTACAGCGGAAACCCTAGCAATTTTGGAGGCAATTACATTTGTTCAATCCCACCGCCTGAACAACTCCATTATTCTTTCGGATTCCAGAAGTGCCTTAGAGGCCATTAGCTCCAACCAGTTTCACTCCAAAAGTAAATTTCCCCTGGTCTTGAAAATAAGACAACTTCTCTTTGAGTGTCATACAGAAGGTATCCAGGTGGTTCTGGGTTGGATACCAGGACATAGCGGAATTACTAGCAACATATGTGCAGATGCTTTTGCAAAAGATGCCATACCAACAGGTATACCTAGTCAGTAAAAGGTTTGCTGCCAGGATCTAATTCCCCTAGCTACACATGAATATCAGGTGGCAAAATGAGTGGGCCAATAGTAGCATAATAAAGGCAAACATTACTTTGATGTCCAAAATAGCATCCTAGTCAAACCCTGGTTTTTCAAATTTCAACAAGCATCTTGATCACATTTTTTTCTCCTGTCCTAGAAATTGTTCCTCATTGTATGATTCCCTCCCTCCTACAATCCCTCGCCCTATCAATTTTGAATCTGTTTTATGTTTTGTAAATACTCCATTTATTGAAACCCTTTGTACATACATTCATACTAACAAAATTAGATTATAGGTGTGTGTACTAATCCATAAATGTTTGTGTTTGTTTTAGGTTATAGATTTTTCAACAGACACCGTACATTATTATAATTTTACCGTACATACCCTTGTTTGTTCATTAAACCAACTTTTAAGGCAGAGTCTACACCTAACACTCTGACATTGGCGATTCACAAAGGAGCCATAAATAAGAAGAAGAAGACATTTAAATAATTAATATTTCACTCTGAGTGCGGCAATAAGTATAGGTCTACCAGAATCTGGTGGCGAAAACTGAGAAAATAAATTGACTCTAGCAATACCGGGGTAATAGGAATAAAACATTTTCATCCTTTTTTATTCCTTTAGCGGCTTATTTTGTGTGTGAAACATGAAAATATAAAAATTTATCCAATGATCGAGGATATTTCTTGAAAATCTGCTGTCAAAAATTGCCATCAGATTCTGGTAGACCTTATTATATACCTTATTATAGATATTTTCAATACATATTTTGCAATATTTAGGTGGCCTTCAGCGGTATCAGGCTAACGTTACATGACAGTTCGAAAGGAACCAAATTTTAAACGGTAATAGGGAAGTTACGTTTCCTTAGTTTTTCGTAGTACCTGTAGAAAGTAAAAACCATATTACTGTCATAACTTATGACTATATCATAAGGTTACCTCTAATACAATATTAAAATCGTTACAGTAAAATCAATAAAATGGTGTATTTAAATTGAAAAAGACACACAAGGTAGCATAAGGTAAGCTCCAGGGCAAATCACAAAATATGGCAAAGACTTTTTTGCCAAGATTCCCAATCGTGAATCTACATGTCATTTAGGGTCAATAGAGAGTGTCAAAAAGAGAGTCAATAGAGTCAAGAGACAAACCATCAAACATCGAGAAAACATGTAGCAAAATTTTGTCGTTATGCGCATGCGGCGCACAAAACAAAAGATGTAAGAAACAAACATTTAGAGGTTCGCTAATTTTGGATCATATTGGAATAACTTAAAAGTTTATAAAAGACAAAAAACTTACTCTTAATATTAAGGGTGTGCACTAAACATTTTGTGTTCATCTAGATTCTAGGAGCTTCATTAGAATAATGAAATATAGTACAGGTTTCCTACAACAATTTTTTTATTACTATTAAGCAAATTTTTCGTGAGTAGCTTCATTTTGATAAGACGAACAACAAAATTCTTGAAAGAGGTAGCTAAAAGGATTTTATATTTTCATTTGAAGGTCCTAAAATATGAATTGTTCTATTTGTAGGACAATGTTACTCTTATATTATGTTGAACTGTTAACCTATCACTATACAAAAAATCAGTTTAGGGTTCCGTACTCAACCAAGTTTTGTTGATTACAGAACCCTAAAACGAAACCCTAACGAGCAGATTTTTTGTATATTGATATGTTAATTATTATTGTTATATAATTTAAGAGTAACCTTGTCTTACAAATAAAACAATCCATATTTTAGGACTATCAAATCGAAATATATTCTTACTATCTCTGTTAGCTACCACTCTCAAGAATTTTTGCAAAGAAAATTGTTGTTCGTCTTATCAAAATGAAGCTACTATTCATGAGTAGCTTCATTTTGATAAGACAAACAACTTGCTTGATAGTAATAAAAATTGTTTTAGGGAACCCAGACTAATTTATATCTATCGCAAATAAAAAAATGGGATTCGCATCAAGGCAAAAACTACTTCAACTAAAGGCTTTTACACTATATTAATATAGTAATAATAATTTATGGATAGGAATTATCTAAAACATTGCTGAATAAACAGGAAAACAAGGGGAAAAATAAAAAAAAAACACACTCGACCAGTAACATTTATTACAAAATATTTATTTTTAAGCGTACCAGTATTTTGGAATTCTTTAAAAGCTTATTTAAAAACGTGTTAAAAACTAAATATTTTATTTCTCTAATTTAAATTAATCATTATCTAGTATAAAATTAGCTTCGCTTAAAATAAGTCACGAATGATTCGAAAAGTCAACGCCGCACTATCTATGGTCAAATTATCTACTAAAAACAAAATAAAAACATGAACCAAATTTTATTAAATAAAATAAAAATAAAAAACTTATCATAATTATTGTCAGAATCTAGAAAATTAAATAATCGGATTTTTTAATGATAAAAATAATATTCTAACAGGCAACTGTAAGCAGTGCAGGCAAGGTGCATTAAGCATTTTTCTACATTTATTTCTGGCGTAAGCCTCAGCCCTCATGCCTATTATATATACCTGCTCTGGCAGGTGATAGACTATGGAATTTAGTTAAAAGTTGTCGTGTCGTCAAAAGGAGGTGGGGCAACAGAAGATTTTCATACTGTTTTTTCATCTGTTATTTGGGCCTTAGTCTACGAATAATGTAAACTAAGGAAACGTAACTCCCATACTATCACCGTTTTAAATTTGGTTTCATTCGAACTGTCATGTAACGTCAGCCTTTATACCCCTCAAGGTCACCTAAATATTGCAAATGTATGAAAAGGGCCGGGACACGCGTCGTCGTAAAAAACTACTGCACGGCGCCGTACGGCACCGTACGGCGTCGTACGACGTCGCGTCGTAGAAAATCATCTTGAATTTCTATGTGAGTTTCTACGGCACGACGTTGTACGACGCCGTACGGCGCCGTGCCGTGGTTTTTTACGACGCGCGCCGTGAATTCTCACGACGCGGCACCGTACGGCGCCGTGCCGTGTTTTTGTGTCCCGGCCCTTAGGTACACTTTTTTGACAAGTATTTTGGAGCATGTTTTTTGACGGAGTTACTCTTCCTTAGTTTTTATTATTCGTAGGCCTTAGTCGACTTGACTATTAACTTGACTATTAATCTTCATTTTTGTTACAATCTTCTTTACCAGCCTCATTTCTTTTTCTCGTGCCATCGTGTTTGTGCACGTTGTTTATTTTTATGATAGCGTCGTTAATGGTGGTTAATTTAGCCTTGCAGCCAATGTCACATTTGTTGCAAACCCAGTGCATCTCCTGCTTTTGGTTTACATGTTTGGAACGTTTCTTAAACCTGTACTCCCCTAAGATGATGATAGCGTTGCCGTGACGCGACCAACTGTATCTCGGTATCAGGCCATCTGAAAAGAAACAAAATATGTTTAACAAAAATCAAAATATATAAGTACCTATTTATTATTATAATATCGACAAAAATATTTTTTCGCATATTTCAAATCCTGTGGTTTATTTTTCATTCTCCTGGGAAAGTAGGGTAGATCACTTATTTTATAATATCATCTTGATCTTAACAACCAATAACTTAGTTCCAACCATAACTAAGAAGCCTTGATAATAATTGGACGGCGTTATGTAATAACAAATCAAGCGACAAATTTAAAAAAAATGAGTTATGAATGCAGATCGATTCTAGGCATCATTAACTATGTATTCAGCTAATTTTGTGTTCGAAAGTCAATCCTAGTGCCTTATAATAAGGGGTGAATCAAGCGACATGTCAAACTTTGTTAGAAGTTTTGCACAATCTAGTTACGTATTAAAGAATTATGCGTCTAAGTTGCTGTTACAAAATACACAAACAGGAATTCAAAATGCATAAACGAATTATATCCAAAAAAGTTGTAGATAATCCGATTCAATTTATTCATTAAAAACGCAATAACGAACTAACCGCCTAATCTGGATTTATTCTGGCAGCAGATTTGATATAGAAGATGAAGATTAGAAGAATAAAAAAATGATTTCATTAATTTTTTATCACTGAGCGTTAAGTTTTTTGTTTTTTTATGTTGAAAAAGTGCAATTTTAATTATTAAAAGACTAGACGTCGCCCGCAACACCGTTTTGCCAAAATTCGTTTATCGCGCGGGAACCGTACATTTTTCTGGGACAAAACATATGCTGCGTCCTTTCCCGGGACTCAAAGTATCTCCATACGAAATTTCAGCAAAATCGGTTTAGTGGTTTGGGCGTGAAGAGGTAACAAACAGACACACTGACACACTTTCGCATTTATATTAGTTTCATAAAGGATAGCGAGACAAGCCAATAATTATGTTATTTTGTGGTATGTGACTATAAAAAAACTATTCCAATTTATGTGTATTTTAGTAATCATTAAAGACATACAATATCATCTTTAAAAAACTGTATAATTTTTGTTTAATTTGAGAAATTTGCATTAAAATATTTGGATTTAATCTTTTATTGCACTTTAGTTCACCCAAAATAAATCGTATTAAAGTATCAAATGACAGTAAGGTCGTATAGTACGTTGACAAATTTAAAATATTGCTATAAATCATTATCGAATTAAGCGGAAAAATGGTTATATCTTTTAAAGTATATTCTACACAGTAATATATTCTATATTAATCTAAACTTTATATACATCTTAATTGACAGTAAAAAAATAATACACGTAACATAAATAATGAGCTCACAGCGACAATTTTAAGTTTAAAATCTTTGAAGCTTATTCTCTCGAATTCTCTCAAGTGTCGCTTAATCTGTTATTACATAACGCCGTCCAATTATATTGTAACAGCAGCATCCTTACAAGTAGCAAAACCAGTTTAGTGCATCTTAAGTAAGTATTAGGATTATGCCAGTGTTAAATAAAATCAAATGGGATATAATTACAGAAAATTTATTTTTTAACAAATGTAATTCGAATAAAATTTCTCAATGTTAACTATGTTTAATTGACAAAACATATATCTGACGAATAAACTGAAAATGCACAATTCTTATTATGTCAGACAACCACACAAATGTGATATATGAGCTTATTTCTTTTCTTCTGAAAAAAGGGTATATTTCTTAACCTATTTCAATCGTCAATGTTTTCTGTCTGGTTTAGAACTTAGATCGTGTTTTAACTTAGAAATATATGCATCACAAGTATCACATGATGTGCTGGTACGAGGTAAAAAGTGCAAACTAAATTTTTTTTTGAAAATTGCCCGATACAAGTATTTCTTTGCTATATTTTTTTCAGCCAAACCAGCTTTTCTACATTTTTGTACGTATAGGTTATACATGTTCGTTACAGTATTTAAATCGGGCCCGAGATACTCCCGAGTGATATTTTCTACTGAGCAATGGAACGAATGAGTCGGAAATGTACGTATATGGTTTTTAATTCCTGTAATAACAGTATCGGGTAATTTATTTGCTGGGCTTTTTCTCCGGTCGGGCACGAACCTCTTATCTTTAGAAACATTCGCTAATGCTGTTCTTATAAATGAATATGCAAGGCCAAATGTATTAAGAAACATTGTTGTACAAACCCGGGTACGTATACCGTCAATCGTCAAGTTGTATTTTCTTGTTACCTTTCGGCGGCTATCATAGCTCACTCGATGTCGGCCTACGGATGTTGAGTCGATAGACGAAGCTATAAATTTTTTTCTTTGCTCCCAGTCTTCCAAATGCCAAAATGATTCAAAAAGATTTTTTCTCATTTCATCTGTAATTTTTTCAAAGCATTTGAGGGGACAAGTGCGCGGGCAAGGTTTCTTCATTGTCTTCTTCTCGATAAACTTGTTAGACTTCGGGCATACGTAACTTTCTCCCCGCAGTCTTTTGATTTTGGCTTCTTTGCGTTTTGACCCTTTTTGATTTCTACATTTTGTTAATGTAGTTGTTTTGGAGCCTCGAGAAGAGTAAGAAATGTTTGTGTCTGAACCTTCGACTTCTTCAAAAGGGTCATATTTTTCTTTTGTATTGGATTGTATTGGAAGCGTACAGGTATTTTCTGGTGATTCGGGTGATAAAAAGTCTCTCATAAAACTTAAACATACCAAATCTTCTCCTATTACATTCTTTTCGTAAAACGAGGAGCTGTGCTTTTCTGTTACAGTAAAATCTGTAAAAAATATATTAGTTAAAACTTCATTTTAACCAAAGGTGTGTAAAATGTAAGAACGGAATAATAATAGTGTACGTAGAATATGTTTTAAGAGATAATAGATATTATGGCAATATATTATGTAAAATGTATATTACTAATGAGTATAAATAGTACTCATAGATTAGAGACAGGTAGTCAATCTTGATTTAACTTTATTATTATATTGGCATATATTATATGGCCATTATTATATTGGCAGAAAAGCTCCCGCGACCTCCCAGGAAAAGTGTGCGGGGGTGTTATACATTTTTAAATGTATGTTATAAAATAAAAAACCAAGTAGCATATGTTTCATACATTTTTCATCAGTAAAATTTTAATCTTTAGACAAAAAAAAAAAAACACCTCTTCGTGCCACATTACAATATTTACAGTAACTACGTAATGATCCGCTCCTTTGCAGACGGCGCTTTTGCGCTTGGGTCGGTCGGGCTTCCCGGGCTATAGTAGAACGTACTGCGCAGGAACGTGCACTGCTGCTGAGTTGAATGCAAAAAAGTTCGGTATGAAACAAATCAAAACACTGAGGTCTGAGTGCCACGTTACAATATTTACAGCACGGAATAGGCATGATGACTATTTTTTTTCTTATTAGTGATTGAAAGACCTTTAAAAAATAGTAACATCGGTGAAATAATTACTCTGATAGCTTGAAAATTCACCAAGATATGACAATTCAAACATCTCATAAAATAGACCTGCCCGAAACGCTCCATACAAAATGCAACTCGATTATGACGTCACCTTAGAGCTGTTTGTAGGCATAGTGGGACATTTTTGTTCGGTAGCTATATTAATTATTGCGTTATGAAAGTGGTTTCATAACAAAAGTTGCTTTAAATTACATAAGTTATCTAACGGTATACAAATATTAAATTTAATTGAAAAAAAAAATCGACTTGAATATCCAACTTTGAAGGCGCATAACAAAAAAAATACAAAAGCTATCAAACTGAAATTTTGGGAACACTTATTTTTTACCGTTATTTCATTATTTTAATAACAAAATTCGCTAATCTTTGACCTTGTCATCATCCCAATTGTCCTCTTCTCGCAGAAGGCGCATTTGCGCTTGACTCGGTCGGGCTTCCCGGGCTTTATTAGAGCATACTGCGCACGAATGTGGACTGGTGCTAAGCTGTATGCAAAAATACCTCTCCTAAAACCACTTCTGTCAGTCATTATGAAGTGTGGTATGGCTCGAAACAAGTGAAAACACATAGTGCCACGTTACAAGATTTACAGCACGTAATGGTCCGCTTCTTGCAGACGACGCATTTGCGCTTGAGTCGGTCTGGCTTCCCAGGTTTTATTAGAGCGTACTGCGCGGGAACGTGTACCGCTGCTTTGATGTCCAGAAAACGCCTTCCCAATGCTGCAAACAAATCAACAATTCAAGACTTTTTAAATTTGTCAAAAACTACCCTCATAACTTTTTCTTGCGTTAGGTACAATATAAATTCCTCGTCTGGGATTTTAGAATATATTTATTATAAAGTTTTCAATGTATATGTATTTAATATAAAGTGTATTATTTACAGTATTTTAAAGAGAATAATAAAATTTGAAATTTTAAAAAAGTATTCCTTTTGCACTTTTTACTTAAGTATGTAACAACAAATATGATAAATACTGTTCAGCGGGTCTAAAAGGACCATTTTATAAACATACTATTATATCTCATTTTTTTAAATCGCAAAATGGTTACTTTGCGTACAATTCATATAATAAATGTCTAGTAATTCGCAGTCAATTCATACTAATTACTACAGTTCGACAAGGCTCGGCGGTGGCGTTGTTCGTAAAGGAGAACTATCAAATACTGCCAAAAATGACGTTTTTGTATGATGGCAGCGTTAGTTCCTTTTTTCGCCACGTAAATTTAAAGCCTTGTCGAGCTGTAATTTGACATTCATTCGTTTGACAGCTTATTTTCTGAATTGATTTGAAAGGAATTGCACTTGGTGATCTTGTTAGGTCTGCTGATAGATATTTTTGACATGATATTGTTTTGACATTTTAAATTGAACTCAATTATCTGTTTGTCTGAATGACTTTGCGTTATAATATAAGTTAGCTAAGCAAAATTGTGATTGCAAATAATGTATAACATGTAGGTAGTACAAAATATTCTATTCACAAAATTGATAAATTGTGTAGATGTGATTTTTACATATTATAATATTTTTTAGAAATAAATTGTAAAATTTAATAATTTTCTAAAACAGTCTCATATACAAGTAAGTTATTTAAAACCGAAGAAGACCAAGCTTTAGAAACTTAAAGTTGAAGTCTCGTCTGGGCTTCTTCAACCTTAAACGGCCAAATAGCTCAGACAAATAAGATACAAACAAGTCATAAACTTGGAAAAAATCGCATAAAACTGAAAATTGGTAGAGACGATAAATACACCTTTATAAAGAGAACATCGAAAGTTCTAGTCGATCCCCCTTGTGCAATTTTACACGAATAGTAAGTCGTAAGTCGTAACAGTGTTTATGATTTTTTAAAGAAAATAGTTTGATCGCCAATTTCTCTCACTTACTTTTACGATAAAATTGACCGTTTTCATGGAAAACGGGAAAAACCTAAATTTCTTGCACAAAGGGGATCGACGGGCATTTTTTAGGTTTTCTTTATAATGGTGTATTTATTGTCCCTACCACTTTTTAGCTGTACCTATGCCAATTTTTCCTAGGTCGATTGTTTATTTCTCCTCGAGCAATAGCGGTTTTCTGACCATTCTGGTCTGCATGCCGGCGTGCAAGCACTTTTGAAACCTACAGTATCGGCAGTAGGACCTGGTGTATACGTTGATTTTGCACGTTCCCCTCTGAGATTTGTCTACACAGGTATATATGTGCTCCTTGTTCTGCTGGATGGTCCTCTTAAAGAACAGCTTGCAGGACTCGCAGGTGTACACGCCGTAGTGCATCCCCGAGACGAAATCGTCACACACCGGACAGTGCATGAAGTCTGAAATAATTCATACTAAGCTGTAAAATTTCTTCAAAACCTACCAGTAGGCAGTGCAGCGCAAGGTGAGATATTATGTATCGTCATTCGTCGCTAATCCAAATCGGATAACGTACAGTGGAATGAGGCCAACTTCTCTTCCTAATAAAAACGCAGCGTTTAAGATACAAGCACACACTTTAAGACTAAAAATCGGCCAAGTGTGAATCGGACTCGCGCACGAAGGGTTCCGTACCGTTATAGAGCAAACATAGACTTGTGTTTTTTGTATGGGAGCCCCCTTTAATTTTTATTATATTTAAATATTATTATGAATTATTAAATAACACATATATTTAAGGCCTTCGTGAAAGTTTCAAGTGCCTACCTCTTATCATTATTGATTACGAGCAAAAAAGGCCAAAAAAATCACGTTTGTTGTATGGGAGCCCCCCTTAAATATTAATTTTATTTTTATTTTAGTATTTGTTGTTACAGCGGCACCGGAAATACACAATCTGTGAAAATTTCAGAACTAGCTATAGCAGTTCTTGAGATACAGCCTGGAGTCAGACAGACAGACGACATCCAAGTCTCATGAATAGGGTCCCGTTTTTACCCTTTGGGTACGGAACCCTAAAAACGATACAAATATAAAAAATCATTATAAAGGTAACCAATATAATTTATTCAAAATCAATAGAATCACAATTTTAAGTTAAATTATCCGCTAGCTAAGGTTCGTGATTGTGTAACAATCTTGGTGGAGTAATTAATCGCCCATTCCGCATATGCATCACAGCTTTGCATCCAAAGTGACTTCTCCTACTGCATTGCCATCTCTCCTTACCGTTCCGCTCGTAATGTAGGGAGAACTTGTACCCGTCCACCAGCAACATCTGTCTTCCGTTCTTAGACATCACATAGATTACTGAAAAAAAATATGAAAGAAATCTGTAGCCGAACATACAAATCCTCGTTTTTGGAAGTTAATAAAAAATCGGTGAGAAATTCAGATCCAAGTAATTTTAAATGTCACCTTGGTCCATTATTATCCAGTCAACTATCAGCATTCAGCACCTTTGTGTCATAGGATACACAAATAAATAAAATATTCTAATGAATACTTTTATTTAAATCAGCAAAAGCAATTTTTGAACGAATAACTTAATATTAAAATAAGTCTTGTTTTGGTTTACAAAATCAAAAGCAGTTGAAATGCACGCATTGGAAACACAACAATGGTACTAAGCTACGTAAAAAGAAAAAAATATTTAAAAGTTACTTAAAAATAAATTAAGTTTGTAAATATTATTTATTTCAGTCTGAAATTAAATATTATGTTAATTTTATGTCACAGCTCACAGCACTTCAAGACTAGAATACCAACTTGACTTTTATATTATATTATAATCTAAAAGAAAAACCCAAAGAAGAAAGAAAATTTATCTTTTCTTTTTTATCTCATTAAATAAAGAGACAAAATAACTCTGCATAAGTATGCGTGTAAGCTAACAAACTGAATTACTCATTACGTCTTTTAGAATGCATTACATTCTAGAACATACTAATATGATTCTTATGGAAAAGATACTTGAAATGTTTCGGAATGGGAAGAGGTTGTGGCGTACACACCGTTTTACCTCTATTAATTGATAATTCTGATGAGTCATGATTATGAAATCCTTTGATTTCAACTATTCTCTCTCCTATCGTCTTCACCACCGCCTTACAGCATTTGTACGAGTGGGTCGAACAGGTCCATCTAGTGATGCCATTTCTGACGGAGTGCTTGCAGTACGTGTAGTCGTTGTACAGAATGAGGGGTTTTCCACGCAGAGATTGAGTAAAACATGCTGAAAAAAGAATACTTTTTTTATTTTTTCAGTTTACGTTTTTACCATATTTTTTTCTATTCTAATAACGGTCAAATGCCAAATAATCAAATTATTTCTAATTTTAGTGGGCTAAAATAGAATGCTAAGATAATTGTGTACATGTATTAAAACGCTTTATTGAACACATAATATCGAACAGAAGAAGAACGGTGGCAAAATAATGATTGGCAAAAACAATTATTTTCCTGACGACTACACGATATTATATTATGTAAATCTGACGTCCAAGTTAACGTTGGAAAAAAACATTTAGGGAGCGCTTTTTAGTTTACTATTGTGTTGCACCAATCTAAGGAACTGAGGGAAACTCTTATCTTTGAATAGAAAATAATAACGTGTCTAGGAACGTGAACAAAACTACTTTTGATCGTGTGATCAATTTCATACGATTCGATAAAACCCTATAGAGTTATGGTTTTCTCATCCTTTTCTTATCAGCACCATTAACAAATCGGAAAGTAATGCATAAGGTGTTAAGAAATGTTTTCGAACAAACCCGTTGCCGAGAATCACCTGCAGGTGTTGGTAAAAAATATTTGTACGTAAATTGTCTCCTAGATGGTCCTGCTGTCGTCATACTTTTTTTATTAGTTTTTTCGGTGTACTTATTTATGAACTCCCAGTATTTGGTATAGTTACCGAGTTCCCAAAAATAATTGAGAATATTTTGGCGAGTGTCAGTATCATATTTTTCGTAACATTTCAATTTACACGTATCTGAGCAAATAGGGCGTAGTTCTTTTCTTCTTTTAACCTTTCCAGATCTAATGAAGTACTGCCTGTCACTGTTTACTAAATAGTTATTTTGATTAACGCCCCGCCTTTCGGGGTACGAAGAAGTTCTTTTTCCAACTTTTGTTCTTGTGCGTCTTCTATTAGTTTGTACACTCTTCGAGGCGGGTTCAACTTGCGCCAACTCTGTCAATTTTTCCGCATAGACTTCTGCCTCGAATTGAACGATTAGCGATGACACTTAAAAATCAATAGAATAAGGTAAAGTACATTCATTTACAAAGCGTTAAAAAGAACGAAATAGCGAGTGACATTAAATATCATTTATTCTAAATGATTGCAAGTAGTGAAAAACATAATATTTAAAAATAAACAGTTTATATTTTAGAGGTATATACATTTGCGAGAGCGGTTGAATGTTATAACTTATAATGTAATATGTACGTAATACTGAATTAAAAAGATTTAATAATTATACCTAAATAGAGCAAGGATTTTAAAAGTAGAGATCACATAATATTATCGCATACAGATTACAAGAGACCAGGTGCTATCGAAATTCTCATACTGTAGGTATACGTAGTTAATACCAAAATCATTTTCTCATACGAAAATATTTAATACTAGATGACGCCCGCAATTCCGTTGCGCCAAAATTCGTTAATCGCGTGGGAACCGTAAATTTTTCGGGATAAAAAGTATCCTATGTCCTTTCCCAGGACTCAAAGTATCCCCATACCAAATTTCAGCAAAATCGGTTCAGCGGTTTGAGCGTGAAGAGGTAATAGACAGACAGACAGACAGACACACTTTCGCATTTATAATATTAAGTATGGATGTTTCAGTTATTTTTCAGCTTAAAATAGTAATTACCTAGGTTCTTGCACAAAAATTCACTACTAAATATTTAAACACTAAAAAATATACTTATAGTAAAACACTAAAAAATATATAAATAAAATATAGTAACTTTACTACAAAATATTTAAAAGAGTCAAGTTTTTTTATCTTCCTAATTTGCTTTAAGTGGATTAAAGCAGTTTTATCACTTACGCCGAAGCCTGCTGCTAACTCTGAAGTGGTTTACGATGGATCCGCTTCCAGCCTTCCACAATAGCCTTTAACCCATCAAGCCCCGTAAGGACACCGGTGACCGGGACAACAATAGAATACAAAAGCATTTCCAAGAATCCCCGATCGAAGGCTTAGTTCTTCATTATTAATTTTGGTCTCGGGTCGTCTACGGGGCTTGTTTTGAAGGTAGAAATTTCCAGAACGAAAACGTTGGAACCAAAACCGTACCGTGTTTTCTTTTGCGACACCAGCGCCATACACATTTAATTATTCAAGCTGTTTCTGCAGCACTCGTGCTACGCTAGAACTCATATATTATAGAACTCATATTCGTAGTTAAAGCGATATTTCAATTTTTCCATTGTGCGATATAAGCGAATCCAAAAAAATAAAGAAAAAAACAAAGCAAGAAAAAAATTAATGTTTTGGAAACTTAAATGTACCAAATAAATGATTCATATACAAATTTGAATTTGGAATTCTTGTTCAAAGATATTTGATAGATAGATAGATTGAAGATATTTGAGATCGAAGTGGCCTGTACAACAAAACGCCATCAAACGCCACGGTAAACTTAATACATATAAAACTAAAGATAAAAACCACGTCTTGTTGCAAACCGATATATTCTCCCAATTATGTCACAATTTTCCTGACAACATCAACTCTTACAAAAGTCACAATATATTTTTAAACTCAACCAGCCAGAGTTGTACATAGCCCCCCCATCCCCACCCCACACCCCCCAAAGACGACAGTTTTTAATTATAATATAAGAAAAGGTATCACTCTAAGATAAATCGCAACTAAAGATATAACAACGTGGAAGATAAACTTAACATAACATTTCCCACAGATGAAAATGATAACATAAAATACCTATATTTAAGAGTAATTAAGTGGACTGTATCTCAATGACAATATGGTCGCTTACTACTTCTTACCACACGAGTGCTAGTTTGGAAAAAAGAATCATATTAGTTTAACAATATGTACCTTAACACCTTTAACAATAGTATTATATCAATAATAAAATAAACTTTAAACTCAACCAGCCAGAGTTGTACATAGCCTGATATAGCAAAGGGTCCTGGTACAGACCTCCGGTTTTCTTTATTGCCACTGCTCGTTGTATTAGTTTTCCATTATGTTTATTATTTAATAAATGCCTTCAAGAAGGAACATTTCCTAGTGTTTGGAAATCTGCTAGAATTGTGCCTGTACATAAGGGTGGATCGAAAAAGATGTAGAAAACTATAGGCCAATATCCATTATTTCTACTCTATCGAAGGTCTTCGAAAAACTTGTTTACAAAGCAATTCATCCTCATATTCATAAATTAATAATATCCCAGCAACACGGCTTTGTAAAATCTCGATCTACTACAACTAACTTACTCATTTATACTTCCTGTCTTTTTGATAATTTAGATTCTAACAAACAGACTGATAGTATCTACACCGACTTTCGTAAGGCCTTTGATAGAATAGACCACAGAATTTTACTTGAAAAATTAGCTTTTAATGGTATTAGAGGAAACTTATGGAGATGGTTCAAATCATATATTTCGAATCGAACACAAACTGTAGTTATTAATGGTTTCAATTCTGAACTTGTAAACATAACATCTGGCGTGCCACAAGGCTCAATATTAGGACCACTCTTATTTATCATTTTCATAAATGACATAGATGAATGCTTTAAATATTGTGATTTTCTTTTGTTCGCTGATGACCTTAAAATATATCGTGAAACTATTACTGTTGAGGATCATCTAAAAATTCAAAGCGATTTAGATAGTTTTTCTAATTACTGCATAGCAAATAAATTAGGTCTTAGCTTAAATAAATGTAACTCAATATCTTTCACAAAAAAAGGTTATAAGTAATTATAAGTTATATATTAAGTAACTAAAAAATTAAAAGCACAAAAAAAATTTTGGTAAGCTTTGCAAGTTATAGTGTAAAAAAGAAAATGACACCTAAAAACAAAAATCCATTCACTATTACAATTTTCGGAGGTTAAAACCTCTGGCGACTGCACTAATAATAATAATTAATGCGCACCGCTTGCCTTTTGCTTTTACGAGTGCTATCAAATTCTGAAGGTACACAGAAACGTGAACAAAATTATTTTTGATCATGGTGTGATCAATTTCCTACGATTGCATTATTCAAATACTTTTCTATAAAACCCTATAGAGTTACGGTTTTCTCATCCTTTTTTTATGAGCACCTTCAACGAAATGGAAAGTAATACATAAGGTGTTAAGAAATGTTTTCGAACAAACCCGTTGCCGAGAATCACCTGCAGGTGTTGGTAAAAAATATTTGTACGTAAATTGTCTCCTAGATGGTCCTACTGTCGTCATACTTTTTTTATTAGTTTTTTCGGTGTACTTATTTATGAACTCCCAATATTTGGTATAGTTACCGAGTTCCCAAAAATAATTGAGAATATTTTGGCGAGTGTCAGTATCATATTTTTCGTAACATTTAAATTTACACGTATCTGAGCAAATAGGGCGTAGTTCTTTTTTTCTAATAACCGTTCCAGCTCTAATGATGTACTGCCTGTCAGTGTTTACTAAATAGTTTCTTTGATTAACGCCCAGCCTTTCGGAGCACGAAGTGCGTCTTCTATCAGTTTGTACCCTCTTCGAGACGGGTTCAGCTTGCGCCAACTCTGTCAAATTTCCCGCATAGACTTCTTCCTCGAATTGAACGATTAGCGATGACACTTAAAATCAATAGAATAAGATAGAGTACATTCATTTACAAAAAGTACAAAATAGCGAGTGACATTAAGGGGCTGTTTCCCCGCTTTCTGATAAGGTGCCTGATAGGCTTATTTGACTGATTTTCCATACTCTTTGTGTCAAGTTAAGTGGTGGATAGCCTTATCAGGAAGCGGTGAAACAGGCCCTTAATATCATATTTTATTCTAATAATTCTAAATGATTACAAGTAGTGAAAAACATATTAAAAAATAAACAGTTTATATTTTAGAGGTAGGTATGTACACTTGCGAGAGCGGTTGAATGGTATTTATGTTATAGTGTAATATGTACATAATACTGAAAAAGATTTAATATTTATACCTAAATAGGGCAAGGATTTTAAAAGTAGAGATCACATAATATTATCACATACAGATTACAAAGCACCTTTTAATAATTTAAAACTATCTACTAAGTTTAGCCTACATACGGCATAAGATGGTCCTCCATAGTCCATTGATACAGGTCCGTCAACCTCAATTACAGGGTGCAATTAAACCTACCGACCAAATTTTTAAAGGGCTTAGCTATCAATAGGAAAGTCTATTTAACTCAAAAATAGTGTGTTATTTTTTTTACAATAAAATATTTTATCCCAATAAAAATCGTTGCAGGATGGTCACTTCGCAGGAATTACGATGATAATAATTATTATTATGACGCCGGGCGGTCTGTAGAGCGGGGGCGGCGGTGGTTAGAGCGGGAGTGACGCGGGGAGTGGGGAGGCGCGGGAGCTATAGGTATATATATTTTTAAATACCAGCTACTCTGTGCGCGGGAGGCATGCGCCGGCCGCTGGCGCATGGCGCGTAGTGTTCATAATTGTGGTGTTTTTTAGGAAAACTTTCGGAAGCTATTTCTCAACATTTTAGTACTGACTGCTGAGTAATTATAAAAGAAAAAATACGTGTATTTTTATTTTTAACAAGGATCAATATATATCGAAATTTGGCCGGAAAGTTTAATTGCACCCTGTATAATCTAGTGCTTTTTTCTACCCAATAACATCCTCTCTAAACTCAGTTCTACATGTTGATCTTTCGAATGTATCGCTAAACCTACACTTAATAATACATATGGATAATACAAATTACAAAATTTATATTTTACGTATAAATTATAGCTTACTATTAAAAAAATACTGAAGATGATAGGATTTCTTTAAAATGTTCGAGTTCGTTAACAAAAAATGTATCTTGAGATTGCTTGCTCTAAACCAAGGGTCACCAAATGGCGGACCGCGGTCCGCATCCGGACCGCCGACCCATTGTGTGCGGACCCAAGCATTTTCGAAGATGAACTTCGTCAAAAATAAAATTCGGTCTAGACTTACTGATGAACATATCTCCAGAAATTTAATATCAATAGCATTGCACCAATTTCACTCTAAACTTCACAGAGATGGTGGTGGTGGTGGGGGTAGCTACAAAAATGGTCACTTTCCTCATAGTACCGTATGTAAATACCTTTGCAATTTTCGTATTTTTTTATAAAATGTGCGGACCGCGAAGGTCATTTCAGTTCTTAAAATGGCCCCCGAGCGAAACTAATTGGTGACCCCTGCTCTAAACGGTCGCACTCAGTGTCGAATACTTTAAATAACTCCTTGAGTAATAATAAAATTACTCTGAAGATAATATTATGTAATATGAAGAATTAATAGAGACTTTAAAGTAAATTTCCTTAAACTTATTTTCTGATAAATCTCTACAAGTTACTTTTTAAAAAGGCATTATGTGTCTGAGCGTGGCCTCGAATATTATATGACAAGTACACAAGTCTTCTCGTACTTCAAAAGCCAAGAACACTACATCTTAAGCCCAACTATCAAATAGGCAAAGCCTAGCCAATGTCAAACAAAGAACTCAGTAGGTGGATGGTTGTGGTGGTTCTTAGCGTAGACCAGGCGAGTGCCATCCGTGAACACCCTGGCCTGGCAGCCGTGGCTGTGGTGGGTGTAGCAGGTCCAGTCCCACTTGTCACCGGCACACAGCTCCCTCGTGAACGTGAAGTCGCCCAGCTTCATCAGACTCTCGCCATCGCGCGAGATCATGAAACGCACTGGAAGACGAGCAAAAAGAGTAAATGATAAATATTACAAGTAAGTCATCAACAATTTTGATCACATCAGCATTTAAATAAAAAAACCTACTAAATTCAGACAATTTTGAAAAAACCAGACGGGCACTACACTTTACTAGATTGACGGCCATACCTAAGCGTTACCTAATAGTATCTACCTACCTACTACCTAAGAGTTTTACAATGGTATTTTAAATAGTGGTAGCAGTAACTCTTTGAGGTACCTATCAGACAGAGAGCGGTCACGTGTTCAAGCGTTCTGCGTTTGCATTTTGCGTTCGAGCGGTCAGTCACACAGGAGGAATTTTGACGCGGTCAGAACGCCCCCTGTGTGAGTATCTCAATATAATGGTGGCACTTCACATGGCTATTGATATTTTCTATTAGCTATTTGTTGCATTTGGCAAAATTATTGACGTATTATATAACACAAACAAGCAAATAAAGGCAAATACAGCCTTTCCACACATGGACGTCAAACACCAAACTTTCATTTGATTTTGTTTACTTGCCTAAATAGGCAAATAAACAAAATTATCGGTTTTTGACGCACATCAAAAGAGTCAAATGACTCTTTTGATGTGCGTCAAAAACCGACAAAGGTACGTGTATTTGGTATTGGTCATATTTGTCAAACAGGCAAATAAGGCCAATACTTTGTCAAAGATACCGTCTACACATGGTGATTGTTTGGCGAATACATCAAATTCGCAAATACAAATAGCCATGTGAAGTGTCACCACAACGTAATACAACACTGAACGCAAAACTGACCGCTTGCAAGCTTGACCGTGTGACCGCTCTCTGTCTGATAGATCCGATTGAGAAGGCTGTCCCTAGGGAATGCAAATCTCGCGAGATTGGGGCTCAAGCGAGATCCCGCGAGTTTATGAATACAATACCGCGAGATCTCGCCAGTTTCGAGATCTCGCGAGATTAGCAGTTTGGTGGGTTTTTTGCAAATAATCACAATATTTTGAACAAATTACGAAAAAAAAAGTAATAAATATTTTAAGTATTATAGATTAACATTCATTTTCACGATTTTTTCAATAGAATTTTATGCATCAAACATTGTATTGTTTGATGTATCTGTCTATAATTTGAAATAGTAAACTTTGACATACGTATCTACTATCAGCTGTCAAATAACAAATGAAAGAAACAACCAGTCTTCTCTTCTATTGCGCTTTTATAATTTTGGACGTGGCGGTAATATCGTGGACGTCAGCGATAGCAAAAGGAAGTAAAATGTATGGAAATATATGGAGACGCTTTTAAATTTCCGTCGGCGATAACTTTTAAACGCGCACGTTAGAGGACATCACGACGTTTATACTTCTGAACCGCACAAAACGTCCGCGGTGTGTAAAATCAAAAGGGCATTTAACGTACACCCTACGTTTTATCGTGGAAGCCGGCGTTCACGATAACGTGACTTCCAGAATTATAAAATCGCACTATCAAACACAAATCTTTTAGTAATAAAATAGTACTTTTATAACTAACAAAACAACGAGAAGTGAAAATTCAGGACCCAGTTGAGAATTACAGTGCACAGTTGCTTAGGCCAACTCCTCTTTGTTTTTACTCCGTGAACGCAACTCCGTCCGTGTCAGTCCGCGCTTCGAATAAGACGTTTTTATGCTCAAGTGCAATCTCGTGAAACTCGCGAGATCTCGCCTTTTTTTCGTCCGAGATCAATCTCGCTAAAAAAACCGAGATCTCGCGAGAACGAGATTGCATTCCCTAGCTGTCCCTAAAATGAGGAGGTCGATGTCTGTCAGTGCGAATGTCAACGTCAAGGACATTAAAATAACATTCATATCAGCGGGGCTAAAATGGTAACATTTCAGTGGCGTGGGGTGAAAAAAAATAAAGGTAAAGCCGGACCAAAAAACGGCTAACTCGTGAATAAGCGAAATTTCAATTCTTGTAAAAAACGTGCAATAAATTACATACCTGTATTAAGTGTGTTAGTTTACCTTTTCCATGGTGCTTTGCTTGCATTGTGTGCGTTGCATGCAGTGTTAGTGTTGTTAGTATTCACCACCTTCACCATACATGACATCACTGGTATTATATGAACAGTGCATGTCGAGTATGATAAAAGTGGCTTTAAAAAAGCCGTTTTAAGCACACGTCACTCACACTCACACACCAAAAATAAGTGAATCCTGACTTGCCAGTGTAGATGTTTGTTACTCAATCATGCAAAAACTGGATTTAGATGAAATTTTGCATGCATCCCATGTCAAACATGGAAAGGAACATAGGCTACCTGTCTGAAGTTCACGCAGACGAAATCGCGGGTAAAAGCTAGTAGCAAAGAAATATCAGCAGAAATACGTAAGTACCTAAATGTTTAATTTTGTTATTTGTCGTCTGTCGTCGTTATTTAATATTCCTATTCTACAACCTGAAAAATTACCTAAGAATTATTATTTATATTCTAACATAATTCTACGGTTTTTCTTTACGAAATGTGCCAAAACATTATCATATAATAAGATGGGAGTCTATAACGCTATCGTACTTACTTAAATAAAATAATGTTTCTATAAAATTGCCACGATTGTCTGAATTAACGTTTTCACTATGCCCGCGGAAAGATAACTCCTGTTTTCCAAGAAGAACAACAGTGTCTATTAAACGTTTCATTAAGTTTCGATTACGTTCCACTTTTCGATTATGGGATTCATAATTATTTCCGAGAAATGTTTCTATTCTACTATTTCCAAAATTGTGTAATAATATACAACTGCGTAAATGTTTTTCGGTTTGAGTATGTTTCCTAGCCGAATTGGTCAAATTATTGATGTCTGAGAAACCCGTTTTATTCCAAGCACTATTTGTATCGGAAAACAGCAAACATGGAAAACAAAATAACTTATTTAATTTGCAACTGCCCGCTATCCAATTATATTTATCATACACTGAACTGTGAAAATGTTTGAAAAACCCATCCTTACGCCTATAATCAATTTTCATATCGGGACGCGCCCGTCCTTGTTTAATGATATGTTTTTTATTTTCGAACGATTGTTTTGAGAACGAATTTAAGTCATTTAATAGGTAATCCGTAAGACAACAGTCAATTTGTACTAATGCTATCATTTCTCACCTTTACGATGTAACAAACAAAACACAACACAACACTTGGCAAGTAAAATTTCACTACTTTCGATTCTTTTAAACTATATAATATTACAATCAAGCTAGCCCACTAACTTAATAAACAAAATTTTGCATATTACAATAATAACAGTACAAAATGAGTGCAAATGAGCGCGTAAGTGAATTGAAATGACATCACGCGCCGGTCGGCCGATGATTAGCTCTGTTGTGATTGGATGAAATCTTTTAAAGCGAAACATGCGAAACTAAACCTTAACACATGACAAATAAAGACTAGGTAGGCTATGTGGAATCGGCTTGCTGCTTGACAATATCGACGAGTCGTTTGCATGTGTAGTAATGTGTATGTGTGCGTGAATTTCATACATTAATTCAAATGTGCATTCCCGATGTTTTGAGCGAGTTACGTACGCGTTCTGAGTGCGATCGTAAAAACGGGTATGTGTGCGTTTGCGTGATTTTAAATACATGGCGAATTATTTTTATGAAATTGTAGGAAGCGGGGTAAGCTATAATTATTAATAATAAAAAATGTATATATTAAAATTGGCCAAGGTAAGCCGGTAGGAATCGTGTTCTATGGAGGCTTCGCCACTGTAACATTTAGCAATTCCTCTCAATCAATTCAGCAAATGAATTGTCAAAACTGTCAAACTGACAAATGTCAAATCAGTACAAAAATACAGAAATGAATTGTAAGCAGAGTTGCATTTTGCGATTTTAAAGAATTGAATCATATTATAATAAATGAATCAGCCCCGCAGCGCGCCTTGTACAGTGGCGGTTACGACGGTCGTCGCGTTCTTGATAGTGCGAAATAGGAGAAAATTATACATTTTATTTTATTTTTTAATGACCGAATCATTTATTAAAAAACTATTCAGTTATTTTCTTAGAACTATAAAAAAGTTATCCTTTTTGTAAAAAAAATCATATCATTGTCATTGAAAATTACGAGATGCTCGAATTTGAAGTGTATTTTTATGGTGATATTCAAAATTTTTCAAAGAATTACCATGCTATTTTTCAATTTTCTTTGGTTATTTTATTACTTTGTTCCTTTTTGAGTCTACAATCTACATTAATTTTGGTGTAAGAGAATTCCACATAATTTCTTCAGACTGGAAGCTTAAAAGTCAGTCTTTTCGAACTGGCCTGTCCTTAATATCTAACATTATATTATAATACAATGTTTCAGCCTTGTCTTTTACGTTAGAAAAGTCACTTAACAGAAAAAACCACGCATTATATTTGTAACAACCGTAATATAAATTGTTGCTTAAATACTACTTTTTTAAGAAGCCCAAGAAGACAAGACTCCAGCAATAGAACGTACTTTTTAACCGACTTCCAAAAAGGAGGAGGTTCTACGTTCGACTATGGATATTAATATATATTTTTCTAACACTAAAATATCATTTGTATTTTATGTATGGGTAAATAGTAAATAAAATACTTAATACTTAAATAAAAATATATATATTTCAAACTATATTAAACAGCGATTAATTTATTTCTGGGAAGACTCGTATTTATTTCGACAAACGCAGCAACCCAAATACATTTTTATAACCTCATTTGATATATTACAATATTTAGTTTTAAGCTCCTTATCTAACTTTTCTTTACCTGCATGTGAAAACAAAATATGCATAGTGTGAAGTACCCCAAAAAGTTCATTGGTATGGACATAAAACTTTACACTTTCTCCCTCCGCTTTCGGCTTAATAAGCCTGTCTTTGCCGCTTACTGATAAAACGTCATAACTCAATAACAGTGAAAAATCCTCAAATGACTTCATTGGTTTAATTTTAATTTCTTTTATGTCATTGATTAGTTCTTTGTACCTATTTTCATCAATGAGGTATATACTATTTTTCTTTTTCCTCTGTAAGATTTCTAACTTCGAGTTAAATTTACTTTTCATCGGCTGGATGTAGCTATGTGAAAAAGCCTTTACACCTGCAAATATATAATAGTTGCGTAATTTAACGTTAGATATTTGTTCTACACCTTTACCATTACATATTAAAGTTTTAGAAAAATGAAAATCTGGATATTGTCTTGTAGGATGTATCTTTATTTACAAACCCATTTAAAACATGATTACTTATCTAAAATTCTAAACGACAAAAAGGTTAAATATCATAATAACTATGTATACTTATATGTCATAATTATTTTGACATTTGAAGAGCAATACAAAACCTTTACAAAAATTATGGACATTTAAATTTTTATTAAAACCAGACACTAACTAAAACTACACATCACACTGATAAATAATTGATTGAAGATTTAATAATATGATTGATAGTATTTCTAATGAGTGATCAATAATAATTATAATATAAACCTATAATAATAATTAATTTGTTCCACCGAAATGAGAACGATGTTACGACGAATTTACATATTTTCTTAAATACGATGCCAATTTAATATTTATTCATAAAAATAATAATACTGAGCAATGTAAAGATTGGCAAATTTTAAAAGCACTATAAAGACACCTGCAACATAATATCAATTCATGATCAGTAGAGACTTATTTTAAAATTTTATTACGCGTAGACTTACATTAAAAATCACATAATTAAACATAAGCGTATTTTTAAATGACGTAGGTATTGTAGAACTAAAATAATATACTAGGATAGACATTTTCAGATCAACATCTGCTTTGCCTTTTTGCCTAATCGCATGTTTGATATACAACAAAACTTAAAATATTATACCGTCCTATGACGTATGCGACTAATTTTATAATTAACACTAGTGAGTACAATTATTTGTAGCTTACCATAAAATGAAGCGTTCAATTTATTGCAAACACGACAACGCCAAACGATAAACTCAATCTACACAGCGCGATTCTTTTTAAACAACGCCATCTATTAGCACGCACTACTTGATTTTGACGTAGTGGCCGTCCTTTTGTTTAAAGTATTGCGGGGGTTCGTGGTTGTGGTTTAAATTGTAAAATATGAGGCAGCCGGTCGTGTCGAAACGCAGCCGAGCCGGACACTTCTCGTGACCGAACTTCTTGCTGCAGTTCCAGTAGCGGGAGTCGTTGGTGGTCTGCGCGAAGGTATACTTTTCGAGCAGTAACAGTGGCTTCTTACCCTTAGGCGTTTTTATAAACTCGAAGACTAGACCTAGAAAAATTGCATAATGTAGAATTGTACAATTTCTTAAACCTTTTTTTAAAGCCTATGCTGTCCTACTGCTGGGCAAATACCTCTCCCAATGTTTTCCACTTCTCTCGATCTAACGCCGCCGTGGGCCAATGGCTCGTATTTAATAGGCTCATCGCGCAATCCTTTACGAGGCCGGCCACAGCGGCGTCGTCCATCGTCTGTTACCTATAAGTCTGTCGTGATCTTTGCCCAGCGATCAGGATGCATGCATACAATTACGAACCTATTGCTACGAAAATGTTCATTGTGTAGGTAGGTGAGAATAAGACATTAAGGGCCTGTTTCGCCGCTTCCGGATAAGTGCCGGATAGTCCAGCCACAACTTAAATTGACAGTTAAAGTATGAGGAATCTGTCAAATAAGTTGTGGATAGCCCATCCGGTACTTTATCAGAAACTGGTGAAACAGGACCTACGGTCCTAAATAAATAATTGACGAGTATCATGCAAATGATTTTAAAGCTAGTAATGCTAGGAATCCATAATGGTGAAATTAAATAAAACACAATAATTATTTTGCATCACATAATACATATTATTTAATATTATAATGTACAATAAACTGATCATGATTATACTGAAGTAGTTTAAACATATTTTTATAATTCAATGAAATCACAAATTCACGATTTCTGAGTGTTTTTAACAGGATTATATTATATCTATATTATCTATATTATTATATCATCGTTATTCTGTGGTTAATATTTTGACGTCAGCCAATCAAAAACGTTAATAGATACACTCCTCTCAAATAAAAACCTCAAAAACCGTGCATAATTTACAAAAAAAAAAGTTTGTGTAATGTAATCATTATTATTTAAAGTTAAAAGAAAATCATTCATGTCAATGTATCAGGGATGATTTTTTTTTCATGATGGATGTCTATAAAACTTAAAATAATACAAAAAAAAACTAACGGTCTTACTACAAAAATTTAAACACCTGTTGAACAGTTCATTAAAGAAAAATTCAGAACAAAATGGTCTCAAAACAACTGTTTAACTTCAACAGATGCTTATCTTTTGTAGTAAGACCGTAAAAATCTAGATTCTTTAAAAGTATCATGATATTAAACCTATTATTAACCTTATACTTTTCAGCATTTTCTGATAGGCGCTTTGACCGCTTTATTAAGAGGGCATGAATTTTATCCAAAAAGCATTTTAATGCGAAAAAGTTTATTACATTTTTTTGCAATCGATAATTTGAACTAGTGAACGAAACTACAGTGTTTCGAAGTACTTTGGAAGTAACGGGTTTTCCAATAAAGACTTGACAACTTTTGACTACTAACTGACAACTATGACTCGGCCACTCATTTCGGCTAGAGATCAACTACGATAACTTGGCGCGTCCCTCCAAATGACTGTTTCAATGTGTGTAGTCACATCCTTATGAAAGAGTTTGTATGTAGTAAGTATTCAACCAATCACAGTACACGTTATATTTCAGTTAATGTCACTTATTACCAAGATTTGTTGGTCAACTAATCATAACTAGCCTACCGCGCAAGACAACGCACCTCAAACGTTTTTACAACGCACTTCAAACGTTTTGAATTTTGGAGGGGCGCGCCAAGTTATCGTAGTGGATCTCTACCTCGCGTTTAACTTTGGCTCTGAGCTCTTCCGTCGTCGTAATCGTCGGCTTATCCAACGACTTGACGCAGACCCAAAGAAAATAATTAAGAGGCGGTCAATCGACTGATCCAGTCAATAAATCGATTGTGGATTGTGGCGCCGTCCCATTGAAACTTCATGGCTCATGCTGCCCAAGTTCATATCTTCCAATCCGGGTCAAAAATAATCCATAAACATAGCTAATTTGCCTGTCTTTTAGGGCGAGAATTACGATCAAAAATTGGAGTTATTGCTCTTAAAGAAGCGGCCACCGACTACGAATTTCTGTAGTAAATTTTAAGATTTGAAGACGTCGTTCGTTTGTGTACTTCACCATGATAAAAATGTTAGGTCTACTGAATAAGCTGACAGTAACGGTTCGGTGTTAAGTAAAAGGATGCGTCCACAAACTAATTTCAAAATTGTCAAGTCCCTATTGGAAAACCCTTTACATACTTTAGAAGTATGGAGCTAGCTGCTCAACCATACAAAATTTCATGACTGTCTATTGTTGTGACGTAATTTTTAAATGTTTATATTATTTTTTCTCAAATCATAACCTACTAACATCGTTACTTATTTAGGGACGTCAGCCTGGGACCTAATCAAAAAATATAAAAATATCTACGACATCCAGTCAATCTTAAGCAGTATCGTAGTGATTATGTTCTAAATTGCTAAATATAATTTTTAGAGTTCTTTTATCCAATCTTACCCTCGCTTTGCACCCTTGCTTTTTTCTACCGCAGTACCAATTGTATCCTTTCTTTGTTTTTTGGTAGAATTTATTTGACCCGATATATATAATTCGGCCGCCCCG
Source organism: Lysandra bellargus (assembly GCA_905333045.1). NCBI lineage: Eukaryota > Metazoa > Arthropoda > Insecta > Lepidoptera > Lycaenidae > Lysandra > Lysandra bellargus. Next base: position 925,436 of record HG995322.1, on the reverse strand, counting down.
GTTCGATGTACCGATGCGGAAGGGGACAACCTCACCGGCAGTCTTGGGCACCGAGTATACCGCCTTACACAGCGGATAGTGCTCACCTGCTTTGCGCTTTCTAGGTTTACTGAAGTCCGGGAGCGGTGGGGCATGGTTGTGCACGAGGTCGTAGAACACCAGCTCCTGCTGCTTGTTGAAGCGCAGGCGACTGCAGCAAGCGTGGGTGTTCTTGTAACTGCAATGCCAATACCGCTGATCGCTTGTCGTCCGTACGAAGGTATATTCTTGTAGCAATATCAGCGGCTTCTTGCTGTCCTTAACGAATTCGTATGATAAATCTGAAAACATTTAATATATTTTAGATACCGACAAAGAACAGGTAGTGATCAAAACGATATTAAAATTATTTAATACATTGAAATGTCCATAGGGATGCGACCTATTCGTACGAGTTTCATATGATTAGGTCATATTAATCTTAAGTGACGAATAAACCATACACTTTAAAGAACTTCTCTAAGTGTGTGGAATAAAATCACCATCGAGATTTATTCTACTGCTAGAATGAATAAAATCCATAACATTCCGGTTCATTAGATTTTACTGAAAATAACTAGAATTTGGTAAATGATTGTGCTCAAGGAAGCTGAACGTAATGTAAGTGTGTGAAGGGTCTAATCGGACTTTTGCTCGACATCCTTTACCGGATTTCTTAGAACAATACCAGTAGTAGGAGCTTTGGTTCATCTTATGGTAGGTGAAACCTCCCATAAATATTAATTTCCCGCCACGTGAAGTTGGTAGAAATTGGAAATCTGAAAGTAAAATGTAACCTTTTAAAACATTTTCATTGTGTCCTTGTTTGTTAGAGTTCCGTACCTAAAGGGTAAAAACGAGACCATATACTGAAGCTGCGCGTCCACTGGATCGGAATTGATATCGAGCAAAAATAGCAAAAAAGTTACGTTTGTTGTATGGGAGCCTCCTTTAATTATATTAAACCTCGATCGGAGATTTTCGGATTTGTCATTGTATTCTATTGTCGCGATCGCCGGGCGATCACGAGTACGTACGGGTCTTGATGGGTTATTTTATTTTTAGGATTTTTTGTAATATAGCGGCAACAGATATACACATTCTGTGAAAAATTCAGAAGTCCAGCTATAGCCGTTTCTGAGATACAGCTTGGAGACAGACAGACGGACAGACAGACATCGAAGACTTAGTAATAGGGTCTCGTTTTTACCTTTTGGGTACGGAACCCTAAAATTGATAGGGTAATCGATGAGTAAAAAATAATATGTTTATTACAACAAAAAATGTAGGTACATAAAACCAACATAAATTATTAAGGTAAATAAACGACAGGAAATAAAAGATTAATTTTAATAAAAATAATAAATATACTGATAATATTGTAAATAATAATAATAATCTTAATGTTTGAAAAAAGAAAGAAAAAGTTTAATTTAGGAAAGCAATAGGTAAGTAGTACGATCATTAATAAAAAAGAAACAAGAACATTTCAAATCAAAATATAATATATGTATGTATGTATATTATACCAAATTAGTGCCATTGCATGCAGATAAAATATTGCCTATCTTTTTTCCTTCAAAACTTACGTTAAGGTGGTTCGTTTCCCATACAAAAAGACAATCGACATTAATTAGCTAATTTCATACTATTACTACTTAAAGGACAATATCCAACGTCCATACAATTTCGGGCTAATTTTAAAAGTGCCGGCCAACGCAAATAAACCCATTATTTAAATAGAACATAATCTAAGGAATAATTTTTATTACTACATCAAAGTTCTAAGTCAAGTCTCCGAGTTGTTATTCAAGGTCAAACTTTTTTTATAACATGTAATAAAACTTATTTTATTGATTAAAAGTAATAAGTAATCGATCCCAACGTCCCTATTCGACTCATAGAACAGATTAGAGGCCAAATACCTACAAATGATTTGGAAAAATTGACGGACGGAGCCACAGGAGCCACAACATTACATCCGCGACTCCATCGGCGCGGCGGTCGCCTGCTGTTTGGGGTATAGCAGACTCGTCTTGGGGAAGGTTTATTTACCTTCCATCCGTAAATTTTTCCAAATCATTTGTAGGTATTTGACCTCTAATCTGTTCTATAACTCGGATAGGGACGTTGGGATCGATTACGTATTACTTTTAATTCATAAAATAAGTTTTATTACATGTTATAAAAAAGTTTGACCTTGAATAACAACTCGGAGACTTGACTTAGAACTTTGGTGTACTAATAAAAATGATTCCTTAAATGATGTTCTATTTAAATAATGGGTTTATTTGCGTTGACCGGCACTTTTAAAATTAGTCCAATTTGGATCTTGTCCTTTATATGCACATCTATTTATTTTGCAATACCATTCCCGCGAAATATATTTAAAATACTTTATTTCATACAGAAGTCACATTTTTATTGATTTTTTCATAAAAAGTGACATTTGTGGCTTATGTCACTTTTTATGAAAAAAAAACAATAAAAATGTGACTTCTGTGTGAAATAAAGTATTTTAAATATATTTCGAGGGAATGGTATTGCAAAATAAATAGATGTGCATATAAATTTATGTAGTAATAGTATGAAATTAGCTAATTAATGTCGATTGTTTTTTTGTACGGGAAACGAACCACGTTCAGTGCGTGATACGTAAATCAGTCAACAATTTGTTAAGGTGGTTTTCCGATTAATCGCCGCGGCTCGCAACCGCGACCAACAAAAGTTAATGATTAAAAGGCCACTTTTTGGCCAAGACTATAGGCACAATAGACAGAAGACAACAGTCAGTAATACTGTGTGGTAAAAAGAGACGTCTGATACATGACAGCAGAACTCTTTTTTGACGTCCAGACGGCACTTTAGTCTCATAGAATTCATGTTCAGTCATGCTTGTGTAAGTGTATTACGTAATTGGGTGAGGCCGTGGATTTTGCCACTTTTTTTAAAAGAAAAGTGTCTCATATGTTCATCATAAAATAAAACAGAAAATATCAGTTAAACTGTAACACTGATCTCATATATAACTTCTTTCAGTTATATTTTATCTCTTTTAGGATAGTTTTAAGCAGATTTTGGTAAATTATCATGTTAACGCCAATCTGAATATTTCAGAGCCCTAATTTTAGATAAAAAGCGATGTCTTTGATGGTAGGTTACTTATTTGTCGCTATTTAACTTTTTTATTTTATGAGTCTACTGAGCAAATTTAATTGAATCTAATTGTCTGATAGTTGAGACACAATAAAGTGGTTTTAAACTATTGAAAACATGCATTAATCAGTGATTTATAAACATTTTAACATTTGTCTCATTTTTTTCACTTCAACGTTACCGTTTTCTTCGTTACCAGTATTTCGAGACACAAGCATATAAATGTAATTTTAAGTAGAAATTCGGAATTATTATGAAAACACCAAGTTATTGGGCCAAGAAAAAAAAGAAAAGTCACCATCTTGTTTGTTAAAATTTGTGACAAGTTTATGACGCGTGTTTCAGCAGCGCAAAATCAAAAGAGTTTTTTGGCGAAATTAAAAGTAAATATCGACTTATTAACTATAATTGTTTACGTAAAACTATGTGTCAAAATGGATAACATTCGATGATAGTTTATAGATTTATTCCAAATTTGGCTTAATTTAGAAATTATAACCTGCAATAGCCTTGAAAATCGAGCTTCTACGTTACTTAAACGTTACTTCTATGTTACTGGTAACAAATATTCTATGTTACGTAACGTAGAAGCATTGTAAGGACTAATGCATATTGTCAATTACGCTGTTTACTATACACATAGTATTTTTTATCCAAAAAATTGGCCATGCCTTTTTTTTGGAAATCTCATAAAGAAATGTTCTGTAAATAATGATTAGTATTTACATGCGTTAATTTCTTAATATGAACAATAAAAAACATTTCTTATTTCAATAAAATTAAAAATTTCCATAACTTTTTAAATATTTACTTAATTGTCTCCTTGATTATTCTGATCGACAATAATAAAAAAACACACAATTTGTTACAATTTAAAAAATATGTTTTTTTTTTATCACTGTACCCACTAGTTTTTTTTATCGCGTCAGTATGACATGAGCTTAACAAAGCAACACCGTTACTTTCGCGTTACTTTAGTGTTACTGTAACGTAGAATATTCTGCGTTACTATACGTTACAAAGTGGCAAAATCCACGGCCTCACCCAATTACGAACACATATTTTTACACACAGATGTGAACCAATTTCAGTTTTGCTTGACAGCTCGAGATTGTTGCTCTATTTCGCTAGGTATTATTAACTTTATGAGCAGTAGCTACATGTGACGTCACAGGTTGGTATGTCGCTCTTTGTGTCTAAACACACTAGGCTGAATTACGCCGGCGTAAATTCCGCCGCGTTTACGCCGCGTTTTAAACTCATACAAAATACGGGCGGAACGCGAGAGACGACACACTATCTCGCCGTATTTTGTATGCGTTTGACATTTGCGGCGGAATTTATGCCGGCGTAATTCAGCCTAATGTGTTTAGACACTTTATCTTCATTTTTTAAATTTCTGTTTTAGTATTCTAAAACAGAAATTTACGTGAAATTATTTACGTGGCTTAACACGGTACCTCTGACGTTACCGCGTATCCAGATTGATTGAAAATGGTGGGTTATGACTTAAGACTCACTGCATCACAACCATAATCTAGGCTCATGGTTGTGATGCAAGTAGCAGACTAAAAGTCTAGTGAAATGTTTGTCGGTGCGAACCTTAGCTGGACATTTGGTGGTGCATTTCTTGGAGCAGTACCAGAAGAATGAGTTTCTACTCTTCCTGTTGAAACTGGCTCCGTTTATAAGCAGTAGCCTTCTACCACGACGCGTTTTCATATAAAAAAACTCCATGTCTAGAACCAGATATAGGTAGTATAAAAACATAGTACGAAGTAGAAATCTCAAATGGGCCACATTTAAATGGTCGGAAAACAAGACGATTTTCGTTGTTTTGTTTTCTTATGTAAACATACTTTTAATCTGTATGTGAGTATTATTAAGTTATACTAGATTTAATTGGTCTTTTATTGTAAAGGAACATCTTGTAAGGATACCAAAAAAAATGTAGTAAATAAGTAAATATATTTTATTTTAAACGTTAAAAAGTTCATTTTATGACTTTGGGGCTGAAATAGGAATTTCAATCTGTCGCCAGATCTTAAAACTTTCAGACTTCAGACACATCTTAAGTATGAACTGTCTTATGTATGAACCGTCTTCACAATTTTACCCCATTTGTCCCTATACACTTCGGGTGGGGGGTGGTTATGGTGTACTGAATAAAACACGACCTGTCCATTCTTGAACACAGCTTTACCTTTGCAGCCAGTCTTGTGTTTCCTGGAGCAGTAGTATCGTCCCAAACTGCCACCTTGCACCGAGTACAAGTAACCGTTAACTAGAAGAATATTCTTGCCACTTCTAGTTTCAATCGTTTCAAATGCTATTCCTAAAATATTGAAATTTGTTTTAATTAATAAATTAGGAGTTACAATTATACGACGGCATCGGAGCTTTTGTAGGATTTTTTCTAACATACGATTGACCGCGTTAAGACGCGGAAACGTTTAAATGCATCATGACATTAAAGGCTCTAACACCAGTGTCGACACCAGTGTCAGGACACATTGTATATTTGTACCTTTTACAATACTTATATTTATTGAATTTTGAACATATTTACCATAATTTAGGCTCATGGTTGTGTTGTGATGCAAGTAGCAGACTAATGGCTGGTTTACACGTGTTAAGTAGATAAGTAGTTAACTAAATTTTTATTTAATTTTAAGTTATTCATTGCATGTAAACACAAAAGTCAGTAGCAAGTAGCAATTTAAAATTTAGTTAAGTACAAAACAAGGAAATTAGAATTTTGACTACGTATTTTCTATTAAGTTGGCAGGCGGGGCTTGTCACTTGACACATTTCAGGTACGCACTTCAAATTAAGTTAAAATTTAGTTACTACTTATCTACTTAATACGTTTAAACCAGCACTAAGAGCCTGTTTCACCACTTCCTGATAAGTGCCGAATAGGCTATCCACAACTTTTTTGACAGATTCTCCATACTTCATCTGTCAAGTTAAGTGGGCTTAAAGTTAGTCTTTCAGCGCTGCTACTTTTACAGTGAACTCTATACACGGGACTCATTACACAATCACTTAGTTTTGACTTTCGTGACATAGTTTCGTTTTTTTTTATGTAAACATAATTTTAATATTTATGTGGGTATTCTTAAGATATATACTGTATTTAGTTAATTGGTATTTTATCGAAAAGGTACATTTTGTAAGGAAACTAAAAAAGCAGTTAAAACACATAAATATATTTTATTTTAAACGTCAAAAAATTAATTTTATTATTTTATTCTAATGTGTCGCCAGTACATTTTAAAACTTTATAGTTCAGACACATCTTATCCAGATTCCAGTCAGTATAGACTCCAGCTACCATAAAGAGTATTTTCAAATATGAACTGTCTTCACAATTTTACCCCAATTGTCCCTATACACTTCGGGTGGGGGGTGGTTATGGTCTACTGAATAAAACACGATCTGTCCATTCTTCAAAATAGCTTTACCTTTACAGCCAGTCTTGTGTTTCCTGGAGCAGTAGTATCGTCCCAAGCCCCTACCTTGCACCGAGTACAAGTAACCGTTGACTAGTAGAATATCCCTGCCACTTCTAGTTTGAATCGCTTCGAATGCTATCCCTAAAATATTGGAATTTATTTTAATTTAGATAATATCTATCAGAAATTTCGGATAGTGTGCGGCCGGGGTAATCACCGGCCGCACATTATCCGAAATTTCTGATCATAAAAATTCGGACGCCCGCCGGAACGCGCTCTGTTTTCATATTGTTGTGGACCCCGCATATTATCAGAATTCTGACCTGTCAAAATGTATGAGCGGGGCGGGGCGTCCGAATTTTTCTGATCAGAAATTCGGATAATGTGCGGCCGGGCTTAATGTAGGAGTTACAATTTTCACGTAAGACGGCATCGGGGCTCTTGTAGGATTTTTTAATATACGATTTACCGCGGAAACTTATATATTTTAAATAACATATAATTGTTATAATATCGACAGCCATAGAATCTTTATTTATGAATTCGTGTAAACAGAGATATATACAGTACTTCAAAATTAATAATGCGCATGAATGACCGTGAATAATAACCGTGTTACAAAAGCTACATGAATATCACGACGAACTTACGACGAACTTTGACTGACGGTAGACGATAATTTAATTGCGTTTAAGATACATGTTAAACGCAATGCAATTAGAAAATGCAATATCGTCTACCGTCGCTCTAAAAATATGACCGTTGCTGAAAAATTTCAAAAACTTCTATGCGCATTATCACTTTGGGAGCACTGTACTGCGGGGCTAAAATGGTAATATTTAGCAAATCCTCTCAATCAATTCAGCAAATGAATTGTCAAAACTGTCAAACTGACAAATGTCAAATCAGTACAAAAATACAAAAATGAATTGCAAGCAGAGTTGCATTTTGCGATATTAAAGAAATGAATCGTATTATGATTCATCTCATGATTCAACAAAGCGACCATTTTAGCCCCGCAGTATTGATAATAACGTATATCTCTTTACTAAGCTAAGCTAGCTTTATACCTACGTGTTCTATACTTAGTTTTATATATTTTATTTTAGTTTTATTTTACTAAATAAATGATGATGGAAAAAAAACATCAAAAGACAAAACTTACTGCGGAACCGAAGATACGGGTTGCAAAAGACAGAAAACAGTGGAAGTAGTTGGAGGCCTATGCCGAGAGGCACACTTAGGCTGATATAAATAGTCAGTACTCAAAATGCATCTCGGTCTCAAGACACGGTTCAGGCTCTGTGATTGGTTGGCTGTCAAAATTTGGACCAATCACAGAGCCGAACCGCGTCTTGAGACCGGGTCGCATCTTAAGTACTGACTATTTATACCAGCCTTAAATACGCAGGATACAGGACTATTTTATATCTATGTATTTCCTACAAGAGATTTACTGATAAATCCCTTTTCGTGGATCAAATAACATCCTCATATGAAAGACTCAACTATAAAAACAAAAATTAAGTAACATCAAACATGTTTTATTGAATTCTTAATACAGCTTACAAATGCTAAGTAATAATAATAATAATAATAATGTCTATGGACGCTTCACACCACGTCAGTCTGGCCCCGTGCTAAGTACCTGAAGGACTTGTGTTACGAGTACCAGACAACGGAAATATATTTAATATTTTATACTATACATATATTTAAGATTTTTATTATATGATACACATATTTAATACACATCCATGACCCAGGAACTTTTTATAAACTTTTTGTTCCGTCGGCGGGACTCGAACCCACGACCTCCGGCTTGAGCTACCAACGCGCTCACCACTGCGCCACGGAGGTCGTAAGTGAAAATAAGTTCTAGAACAATATGTTTTCAAAATATAACTAGGTTATAAAACAGCAGTGAGATAGTCGATTTTATTTGGATTATAACGTAAGGCAAGGTTAGATAGCAGAAAATGTTGGTTATATAATTTTTGTAAGGAATCATTTTAACAAGAAATTGCATTTAAAGAGCTCTTAACTATACTACACACACATTGTAGATTATGTCAAGTGAAAGCTGTTCAGCATCCTGCATTGCAAAACTATAGTAGGTATATTATATTTTAAAAGTAAAAATAATTTGAAAACACAAAACAATCGAATATCAAACATCAAAATAAGAGTAACTGGACAGGGGTCTAAGGCACAGGGTAACCTAGTTTGGGCTTCTGTCCAACTTCTGTCGCCCACACTGCAAGTCTAGAATGTGTCATATTTTTGACTTTGTTTAACTTATTCTGTGTAGGTACTTGTTGTGAAAGAAATAAACTTATATTTTTAATATCCACCCGCACCAAAACATTCTTGTAGATCATCTGCTCAAATTATCACATGCTTCAACTCCGAAGCGGTCACATTCGACCGCGATAACAATAGATTTCCAAGAAACTGCGATCGAGGGATTAAGCTCGGATATACGATCCATTGGCACATTTTATGATATTCGGAGGGGGATGATTGTGGTTTTCTTTCGCGTACAAGAGTGTTCCATCTTTCAGAATCTTCAATCGAGCTTTACATCCCGTACTATTCTTCCTCGAACAGTACGGTACGCCTCCTGAATATGAAAACGTATATTTGTTGTACATTAAAACACTCCCACGGTTAAGCTTAATCACTGTATAAAGAAAACCTGGAAATCAAAATTTCAATATGAATACCATATTACATAGTTTACATACTAGTGGTTACAATGGTATAAGTAGATGTGATGTCACAGAATACATATTAGCACAAGTAGTGTTGTGATAAAGCATTTCACTAAAATATTTAAATTATAATGCCTCCTAAAACGCTGGTCTTATACTATTGACTATTGTTTTCCGTGGGTGGACAAATAAGAATAATAAATAAAATGCAATTTTTGTGATAAAATTTTTTATAAATACGATAGAGAATACGCAATTTTCAAAGAAGATTTTTTCAACACACAAAATACACAAATCCAAGGCTTTTAAATTTTAATATAATAAATAAACTGATAAAATCACAATAGCAAGAAAAAATATTAAAACAAGTAAATTGTTCTTACCACAACAAAAAAGTCCAACAAAAGTATGAAGAATCAGAAACAGGTAGCACCGAAAACATAATAATTATACACTTCACCTACATAATAATATGATATTATTGAAACTGACAGAACCTACTCAAAAACAAAAAAAAATTGATAAAAAATAAAGACGAAAAAACTAAAAACTATGTTATTGTTATTTCTCGAGTAACATTCAAATTGGCATTATGGCCATAGAGAGTTTTGTTAGTATTTATATCAAAATAATTGGAATGAAGTATATCAAATAGTGCGGGCTTTATTTTTTGAAGGACGGTATAAGGGAACTTAGAATACCAGAGACGCGTTCTACAGGATCAGTCTCCTCGTCATCTTCATCCTTGACTTCGAATCTATCTGGGTTGGACCGCCTATACATTCTGTAGTAACGTATAAAATCAGGTTCTTCTGAATCTGTAAGATACTTCACATTTTTATTTCTTTAAAAGTATAAAAACGGCCTTACCGTTCCTTAAACTTCATTCTTGTCAGATTTTCAAGAGATCGCCTAATGGTCAAAATTCGACCTCAAATAAAAAATTATAAGTTTCAAATTTCAACGCTTTTCTATTGATATTCTATTGTAAATATATTAACTTTATTATTTTTAGACATAATTCCTGCGACAGTCCTGAGACTGTTGCTGGTCTAAAAAATAATAAAGTCAATATTTTGACAATAGAATATCAATAGAAATTAGAAAAGCGTTGAAATTTGAAAGTTATCATCTGAGATTAAGAAAGTCAAATTTAATGATGATAGACTGGCCGTGTAGTAATTGTATAACAGTAAAAAAACTAAATCTATTTTCAATTCGACAACATACTTCAACCATAGTCCATAAATAAAAGAGTACAATTCGTGCGTATAGGCTGATCCTAGTGTGTGTGTTGTAGTGTGTGTAATGTTTTATTTGTTAAAAAATGTATGAAACAAGCATAATTTCAAAATAATATTAGCTCGATGCACTCCTTCACCATATTATAAACTATAACTGTGCAAAATTTCATTCACCTACGTTCCCGCATTTTTCGTCAAAAGGGATCCAAAATTTTTCGCTCGCTTATTAAATATATATGTTAGCCGAATTGTATTGTCAATATCACGCTTCAATTTTATTGAACAGTTTGTTTGACAATTAGATTGAAGGCGATGTTCATATCAACGTCCCTAGCCTCCTGAGGCCCAAGTAAAATTCACGTGTTTTCTAATAATGACATACTTGTTCAAGTACATACAAAATATTTAAAGTGCTAAAAGCCCAGCACAAAAAGTATCTAAGTATAAAAACCTGCTAAGAGGAGATATTTTAATGGGAACTTTTTGATAATACTTTGATGATACAGAATAGATTTCCACTTATTACCTGAAATATTTTGTTCTTGTTGGAGAACAATGGGCTCATATCATAAAAAAGATGCGTTTTATATGTTCTCTGTGTAGAACAGTGAAGTGTTGAGTAAAAAAAAAATTATAAATGTATTTCTTTCTATTTAATTATTAAAAATAATAAACAGTTTACTAACAATGCTGATTAATATATTTAGTCTGTCTCAATAATTCTAGTTTTGGCTTTTGTTGGACCATAAAAACGTAAAAATAACAAAAAAACAATACTTCTATCACAAAATAAATATTTTTATTTTTTATAGTAATTACAACTACGATAATTTACATTAATCAGCCTCAATCATAATGTTAACTTTCCATAATTATAATGACAAAAAATAATGTATCAGTATACAACAAACAGTATTTTCTCTTCTTGTCACAGTATAAAATGTCGTATCGTGGGCATCCATAGTAAAGAAACAGAAATAAATATCTAATAAAGTAAGTCCGCCCACAAGGCTTATTCTATCAGGAATGAAATATATTAAAACAATCGCGTTCTGGAGTCAAACATAGTGTAACATTACAAATGGAACAGACTAGTCTCGATTTTTTGTAGTGACACTGTCTGCATCTTGATTGTTTTTCGCAGTACACAGGCAAGTGTTTGCCCCCCTGCTGACGCATTTTTTTGGATGGTAGCGGAGCTATAGGTCGGCCTCTCTTGCGATTCGTGGGTTCGGTCGGTTCTGAATCCGAAAAATCAGTTTCATTAGTTTCTTGACTACAAGTCAAGAAACGTATGTAATGTACATAATATGTCTCAGGTCTCGTCTCTATCAGTAATTCCCCGAGCTGCATTTTAAAACTGCGCAACTGGGGTATTTTATTTTTGGGAACACGCTGCAATAATTTATCTTAATAACGATCCAAGAATTACAAAAAACTGTATCTATCATGTATGAGCCAAGAAACGTAGAGTCCATCTTTTAGTGCGATACCTACAATGAGTTCCTAAAATACTTAGTAACATAGGATATCATTGGATACCTATATCTAAGGACAGACAGCTTTCAAAATATCTGAAACAATTTTATCTGGGTGCACGGTAGTGTACCCGCCGAATCGAGCCAAGCGCACTTCAGGCTTGGCTTGGCTGTTTTGTTACTTACTTCAGATGAGAAACTAAATATTCACCTCACCTCCACGACGGTAGCGAAACAGCGAAGCCATACTTACTGATATTATGTAGAATTTATTGGAGTTAGGATCGACAGAGAGGCCGTCGATTCAGAAGCTTGGCTCTACATTAGATCTGATGTATTTTTCACAGGGCAAACCATTTGTGGTGGTAACATTTTACATGAAATGTTTTTGGTGGGATAGTAATTGTTTCTGAAAATACATTTTAGAGGACAGCCACAATTTACATACATTTTACACGAGTACATTACATCCACACCAATAATATTATAAATTATGCGAAAGTGTGTCTGTCTGTCTGTCTGTCTATCTGTCCATCTGTCCGTCCGCCCCCGTCCGTTCATCCGTCCGTCCGTCTATCTGTTACCTCTTCACGCACAAACCGCTGAACCGATTTTACTGAAATTTAGGTTTAAATTAATATAAAAATGTAAGTTCACAAAATTTTTCTACTGGTAATTTTCAAATAATACAACAATAAATAAGCAGTGAATATAATATAATCTACGAACAATAAAATATGATAAAAACAATACGGAACGATAAGGAAAAGTAACTCCCATACTTCAACTGTTTTGAATTTGATTCTTTTTAACACACTAAAATATCACAATAGCTACGAAACACTAACATTCAAATATTTTAGGAAATAAAGCCGTTGATAATTCCCAAGCGGCACCCGGCTGTCGCATAATAATTGAAAATCTATTGTGTGTGCAATTTCCACGAGGTATTACGAACTAATGTTAGATTTAGGGCCTTTTAACCACTTCCTGATAAAGTGCCGGATAGGCTATCCACAACTTATTTGCAGATCCTCCATACTCTATTTGTCAAGTTAAGTGGTGTCTATTCGGCACTTATCAGGAAGTAGTGAAACAGACCCTTGTTAGATAAGACGAGGCAGTTAATATTCTAGAAACGCACAATCCCACTTGATGTTCTTATAAGTGTAGGAGGAGCATGATCGTGCTCTCCTACGCATTGAAGAAGTTTACCGTCGCTCGTGGTCACTATTTTCATTCTGCATCCTGCCAATTTTTTGGAACAATACCATCTGGTACCATTATTCATCGTCGCAAAAGTGAACCCCTTGTATAAAAGCAACTTATTGCCTCTATTACTGGGAAAGAATTCGAGAACATCTAAAATAAAAATAAAATAATAAATGTACTATCGAGAGTCGTAGAGTTAAACTACGATAACATGGCGTGCCCCTCCAAATTACTGTTTCAATGTGTGTAGTCACATCTTTATAAAAGTAAAAAGAGTTTCTATGTACCTAGTAAGTATTCAACCAATCAACAAGTACTCGTAACATTTCACATGTCACTTATTACCAAAATTTGTCGGTCAACTAATCATAACTAGCCGACCGCGCAAGACAACGCACTTCAAACGTTTTGATTTTCGGAGGGGCGCGTCATGTTATCGTAGTTTGTCTCTACGTCATACGAGTAAATAAGTCAAAAACACCTTTTATTTTATACGAGTGTTACAACTAAAAAAGCTTTTTGTATTTTATGTTTTAATCTGATTCAAGTATATACATTTTTGGAATACTTTATTTTATTTATTTATTTAATAATTTATGTACACATAACTAGTTCACAGAGAAAAAAAAGGGTGTCAGCTCCGACGCACGACTGGAGTTTACTCCTTAAGTACGAGTATCTAACCATACGCAAAAAGAGTTTATTCAACTGAAAAAAGATTAATATTATCATATGAAATCAGATGTTCCGGCAATATTATCTACACCCCTTTCTGCCATAGTTATTTCAAAATACTTTTAGTTCACTTTAGCCAGTATAATGATAAAAATTATAACTTCACAATAACAAAAATAGCAATATAAATACATCGACACTGATAGAAACAAACAAGCCCAATAACATATTGTTACGGATACGAGCAGTTGTTTACGTGTTACGAATACGGGCAGTTGTTTACCTGCGCGCGACAGTTGCGCGTACTTTCTAGAAAAGTGCAACCCTTGTTTATGTGAATTACGTGTTTACGTAAACAATCCAAAATAGAACGCTCCAGAATTCGACGCGGGCCATATAAAAGGTAAACAAGCCGGCAGTCAGTTCAGTTCGATCCGAGCGATCATCAAGGCGACTTCAAAGTGAGACAAGTGATCAATAGTGAGTGATTGTGATAGTGAACTAACGACTCGGCTACGACCTAGGACAGTGATAGTGCTCAGTGATTTGGATCTAGTGCTTAGTGTTTGGACTTAGTGATTTGTGTGAGCTAGTGTTTGTGAATAAAGTCTTCAAGAGAGTCACCAGGTCTTTCTCTCCGAATCCTCGAACCCTAGCACGTAACAATATATTACTAGTATATAGGTATAGTCGCCTATACAGCATACCATATGTACGTCTTAATCATAAAGTTAATAGTATATATATATATATATATATATATATATATATATATATATATATATATATATATATATATATATCCAGGGCAGGGGGCACGTCACGCGCGGCCGACGCATCGTGTCCATTAAGTTTTGTTATTTATTGTTTTGTAATTTTAAGTTTTGGAGTTTACTCCTTAAGAATCGATTTATCGACACGTACGTGAGATAATATGTAACACCCAATTTTTTTTTTTTTGGCTTTAATTAGGAAGTTTAAATATATTTCAAAGGCTAGAAAAAGCCTTTCATTTGTCGATGCATTTAACGTTTTAGCTCTTACTCAAATAAATTCTGAACAAATATGAAAATATAATGTTAATCTATTTTACACATTTTTGGAGATATTAAATCGGTTTAAAGTACTTAAAATTCATCATTTCTTTAAAAAATAAATAGCACAATAAGTAAGTACATGTAACACACTTTTCTTAACGACCCTGAAATCCTCCAAAACCCTTTTATCTTGGTTACGACGAGCGTTAATCTCTAAAAACTTTGCAAAAAGCTTATAGTTTTATTTAGCTTAGCAAAGCAAACTTTCTTGTTTAAAAATTGTGTTTTTGGTTAATTTTTAATGTAACCAATCGGATAAGAGTCATTAAATAACAGGAAAAAGAAAAAAATTTTTTTGACTGGTTTTATATGGTGAAATATTAATCTTTAATTAAGTAGGTAACCAAAAAATTAAAAGCGCAAAAAAATTTTTGGTAAACTTTGCAAGTTATGCGGCCGCGATTCACGGATGCTACGCGCCGTGAACACAATTCCAAAAGCCGACTCCACACTCGCGGCGCGAAAGACCGCGAAGGCCGCGAACCGTATTTGCGCTTCGCGGTTTCGTATTTGTTCGAATCGCGTTCACAGTGCGAATCGCGGCCGCGATTCGCGCCGCGAGTGTAAAGCCCGCATAATACGAAGCTGCGAATGACATTTCAAAAACAAAAATCCACTCACTATTACAATTTTCGGAGGTTAAAACTTAAAACCTCTGGCGACTCCACTAAAGATATTACTCATTTGAAAATTGCGAGACGTAGCTTTTGCGGCGGTAGCGATCAATGCGGGCCACAAGTAGTAATAATAAATATTGAATATAAATCAATCAGTGGGCATATTTTATATCCGTGCGGAGCCGGGCCTCTCCAGCCCACGTGCCACGATAGGTTCTAGGAGCACCAAGGTTATCACAATGCTAGCAAAACTGTCTATAACACGCATTTTTGACGACGAACTTGCATGAGGACCATATTCTTCCTATCGGATATGCTTATCATGCAAGTTCAAGGACGTCTGGACAGGCTAACGAGGAAATTACACAGCTCTCACCCTCTCTCTCTTCAAACACTGGTTGTTAACTTGTTACTAACCTATTAAGAACTGTAAGGTTTAGGGCCTGTTTTACCACTTCTTGATAAAGTGCCAGTTAGACTATCTACTACTTATTTGACAGATTCTCCATACTCTACTTGTCAAGTTAAGTGGTGGATAGCCTATCCGGCACTTATCAGGAAGTGGTGAAACAGGCCCTTATTAGATAAAACGAGGTAGTTAATATTCTATAAACGCACAATCCCACTTGAGGTTCTTATAAGTGTATGTGGAGCATGATCGTGTTCTTCTAAGCATTGAAGAAGTTTACCGTCGCTCGTGGTCACAATTTTCATTTTGCATCCTGCCAATTTTTTAGAACAATACCATCTGGTACCATTATTCATCGTCGCAAAAGTGAACCCCTGGTATAAAAGCAACTTATTGCCTCTATTACTGGGAAAGAATTCGAGAACATCTAAAATAAAAATAAAATAATAACTGTACTATCGAGAGTTGTAGAGATAAACTACGATAACATGGCGCGCCCCTCCAAATTACTGTTTCAATGTGTGTAGTCACATCTTTATGAAAGAGTTTGTATGTACCTAGTAAGTATTCAACCAATCAACCAGTACTCGTAATATTTCACTTAATGTCACTTATTACTAAGATTTGTCGGTCAATTAATCATAACTAGCCGACCGCGCAAGACAACGCACTTCAAACGTTTTGACAACACACTTTAAACGTTTTGAATTTTGGGGGGGCGCGCCATGTTTTCGTAGTTTATCTCTACGTCATCGAGTAAATAAGTCAAAAACACCTTATAAGTGGGCTCTACGCTCGCAGCGCGAATTGCGGCCGTGATTCGCGCCGTAAACACGATTCGAACAAATACGAAGCCTTGGAGTGCGAAAACGTAGCCGCGAAACCCTCCACACTCGTGGTTCGCGGCCTTCGCGGGCTTTCACGCCGCGAGTATAGAAGCCGCATAATATTTTTCGTTTAATAAAATATTCTTGACAACCCGCATCGTTTCAAAATATATCAGTATAAAATTTTATACAAGTGTTACAACTAAAAAAGCTTTTTGTATTTAGTGTTTTAATCTGATTTAAGTATATACATTTTTAGAATACTTTATTTTAATTATTTATTTAATAATTTATGTACACATAACTAGTTCACAGAGAAAAACTTAAAATAAGAGATACATAATTTTCTAAAAAGCGATCCTAATGGGATGTGCCTACTGTAGGATTACGCTAACATCGTATAACTCGGCCATCTTTTGTCCTGAAAAGTGTTGGTGGGTCATGATTGTGTTCTCCGGCACAGGCAACAAGGTGTCCGTCGCGTGTGGTAACAATCTTCACTCCGCAACCTGCCGTAACTTTGGAACAATACCATCTTGTCCCATTATTTTTCGTCGCAAATGTGTGACCTTGGTATACAAGCAATTTACCGCTGCCTCTGTTACTTGGAATATATTCAAGAACATCTAAAATATAATGAGAATGCCGAGTTAAAAACATGTCTAAGGAATTGCATGTTTAACACATTCACTGCGTCGCAACCGCAACCGCATAGTGTGTATTTATCTTAAGGAGTGATACGAGCCCCTTTAGAATGGCCATAGTAGATATGCGAAAAAACAGAAACACTGTGGAGATAAACTCTTTAGTTTATCTAAGCAAGGTCTCTATTTTTTCGCATTATTTTTATCGGAACGGTGTAAAGGTGGCATTTTATTTGAATTTTTGTCGGTCGCGGTTAGCCGTGGTGAGGCCGTGTTCAAAACAAACCGACTGTCAGCCGCCGAATGTGATCAGGCTCACTGTGAGCCTCAGTGTGAACGTGAAAATAAACGGTATCGATTGCCCGCGCCTACGCCTAGCGTAGTAACGTAAATTGTCGATTAGGTGTGAACGAAGAAGTGAATATGTATGGAAATACAATAAACTGCGTAACGATCGCTCACATTCGGCGGCTGACAGTCAGTTTGATTTGAACACGGCCTAAGGATAGGAACGGTACTTTTAGTTTATTTCCGCATTTGTGGGGTTGAAAAACCTCATTAAGCACACGTAAGTAACTAACTTTTCCGAAACTGTAACACAAACTTTTTGCGTACATTTCGAAGAAAATGTGTATTTTATTTATTTTGGTTAGGTTTTACCGAATAATTCTTTTTCACTTTTTTTTCATTAATTACATTCGTTAAAACATAATAAAAGGAAAAAAAAAACAAATTAGGTTAAGAACTGATATTTGTTGTATTCAGGTAAGCATTTTCCAAACATAGGTCGCAGCATGCGTCTTTAGTACGTACGTGAGATATGTAACACCCAATTATTATTTTTTTTGGCTTTAATTAGGAAGTTTAAATATATTTCAAAGGCTAGAAAAAGCCTTTCATTTGTCGATACATTTAACGTTTTAGCTCTTACTTAAATAAATTCTGAACAAATGTTGGTCTATTTTACACATTTTTGGAGATATTAAAACGTTTTAAAGTACTTCAAACTCATAATTTCTCTAAAAATTAAAAAGCACAATAAGTAAGTACGTGTAACACACTTTTCTTTGCGACCCTGACATCCTCCTAAACCCTTTTATCTTGGTTACGATGAGCGTTTATCTCTAAAAACTTTGCAAAAAGCTTATAGTTTTATTTAGCTTAGCAAAGCAAACTTTCTTGTTTAAAAATTGTGTTTTTGGTTAATTTTCAATGTTGTCTACATATCGTTTACATTGTCTGATAAGAGTAATTAAATAGCAGGAACATGAAAAAAAATTTTTTTTTGACTGGTTTTATATGGTGAAATATTAATTTTTAGTTAAGGAGGTAACTAAAAAATTTAAAGCACAAAAAAAATTTTTGGTAAACTTTGCAAGTTATGCGGCCGCGATTCACGGATGCTACGCGCCGTGAACACGATTCCAAAAGCCGGCTTTACACTCGCGGCGCGAAAGACCGCGAAGGCCGCGAACCGTATTTGCGCTTCGCGGTTTCGTATTTGTTCGAATCGCATTCACGGTGCGAATCGCGGCCGCAATTCGCGCCACGAGTGTAGAGCCCGCATAATACGAAGCTGCGAATGACATTTCAAAAACAAAAATCCACTCACTATTACAATTTTCGGAGGTTAAAACTCAAAACCTCTGGCGACTCCACTAAAGATATTACTCATTTAAAAATTGCGAGACGTAGCTTTTGCGGCGGTAGCGATCAATGCGGGCCACAAGTAGTAATAATAAATATTGAATATAAATCAAAACTGTTGAATCGATTTTATAATCATTTTTTCAGTGGGCACATTTTATATCCGTGCGGAGCTGGGCCTCTCCAGCCCACGTGCCACGATAGGTTCCAGGAGCATCAAGGTTACCACAATGCTAGTGTGGGAAATATGTATGGAGGCCAAAGAAAGATCTTCCGACCGAGCGAGGAGGTGGTATGCCCGATCAGGCCGAAGCCCACGTGATACATTTCAGCTGTCGTATATATACCGACGCGCTTAGAAAACTTCGATATCGCGATGCAGGAATGTTAGGCGAATTGTGGGTACCACCACATCACTCCCCCCGAAGACCGGAGGTCGAATCTTGAAGTCTTGTCGCTTGAGTCGCCAGTGCCAGTGAGTTCCAGTGAGTCGGAACTGTTGCAGTGAGTCCCAGTGAGTCGGAACTGTAAGCTGCTGCACGGGATCCAGTGAGTCGGATAAGCTGTCGTGCGGGGCCGATGCTACGTGCTGACCAGGAGAGATGTGCTCTGCTTGCTGACCGGTCGGTGTAGTGAGAAAGCCCGATGATGCCGATGCGGAGTCGCCCAGGCCGCGGTACATTGCGGCTAGTGGACGAGGTACCCGACGAGGCGATGCTGGCTGGTGCGGTGCGAAGGGGCGGGGAGTGATGATGATGAAGGAGGCGTGCTCTGTCGAGGGTCACCAATGTGGGAAATATGTATGGAGGCCAAAGAAAGATCTTCCGACCGAGCGAGGAGGTGGTATGCCCGGTCAGGCCGAAGCCCACGTGATACATTTCAGCTGTCGTATATATACCGACGCGCTTAGAAAACTTCGATATCGCGATGCAGGAATGTTAGGCGAATTGTGGGTACCGCCACACTAGCAAAGCTGTCTATAACACGCATTTTTGACGACGAACTTGCATGAGGACCATATTCTTCCTAACGAATATGCCCATCATGCAAGTTCATGAACGTCTGGACAGGCGATGGATATATACAATATACATCCATCGTGGGCTAACGTGGACATTACACAATTCTCACCGGCTTGTTAGCCGGCAAACATTGGTTGTTAACTTGTTATTAACCTATTAAGAACTGTAAGATTTATGGCCTCTTTCACCACTTCTTGATAAAGTGCCGGATAGGCTATCCACTACTTATTTGACAGATTCTCCATACTTTACTTGTCAAGTTAAGTGGTGGATAGCCTAACCGGCACTTATCAGGAAGTATGGAAACAGGCCCTTATTAGATAAAACGAGGCAGTTAATATTCTAGAAACGCACAATCCCACTCGAGGTTCTTATAAGTGTAGGTGGAGCATGATCGTGTTCCCCTAAGCATTTAAGAAGTTTACCGTCGCTCGTGGTCACAATTTTTATTTTGCATCCTGCCAATTTTTTAGAACAATACCATCTGGTACCATTATTCATCGTCGCAAAAGTGAGCCCCTTGTATAAAAGCAACTTATTGCCTCTATTACTGTAAAAGAATTCGAGAACATCTTAAATAAAAATAAAATAATAAATGTACTATCGAGAGTCGTAGAGATAAACTACGATAACATGGCGCGCCCCTCCAAATTACTCTTTCAATGTGTGTAGTCACATCTTTATGAAAGAGTTTGTATGTATCTAGTAAGTATTCAACCAATCAACCAGTACTCGTAATATTTCACTTAATGTCACTTATTACTAAGATTTGTCGGTCAACTAATCATAACTAGCCGACCGCGCAAGACAACCTACTTCAAACGTTTTGACAACACACTTCAAACTTTTTGAATTTTGGAGGGGCGCGCCATGTTATCGTAGTTTATCTCTACGTCATACAAGTAAATAAGTCAAAAACACCTTTTATGTGGGCTCTACATTCGCGGCGCGAATTGCGGCCGCGATTCGCGCCGTGAACACGATTCGAACAAATACGAAGCCGCGAAGTGCGAAAACGTAGCCGCGAAACCCTCCATACTCGCGGTTCGCGGCCTTCGTGGGATTTCGCGCCGCGAGTTTAGAGCCCGCATAATATTTTTCGTTTAGTAAAATATTCTTGACAACCCGCATAATTTACAACTAGGGATGCCACGAATAGTGAATTGGCCGAATACCGAATATTCGGCAACGCTGTCGGCCGAAGCGCCGAATATTCGGCACGAAATACGGCTTTTAGGGGGCGCGGTAGCTGGATTGACAAATCGCAACCTGTTTTCCTCGTTGCGTTTTCAAACGAGTCATTTGCGTTAAATGAGTTAGATTTTTGTTTGAAAACAGTTCGTCTAGACCGGAAGGTCGATCCTTACAAGTGGTGATTAGCAAACGAAAAACAATACCCAAACCTCTCGGCCAAAGTTATTCTCCTGGAAGTAGCGTACACGCTATACAAGCGAGAGGTGATTTTCTGAGGCTACACTGGTAGCATTTACGATGAAAAGCGTACCTAATCGTTTGCTACCAAAAAATGCTGAAAAGCTTGTTTTTAACCATCACAACTTATCACTGATCAATTTTAATTACCAAAGTATTGTAATTTGGAAATAGATACATAATTTTGAGGAATATAACGTGTTTTTTAACGTGGTTTGGTATTCGGTATTCGGCCGAATAGTACGTATTATTCGGCCGAATACCGAATAGCAAAAAAAAGAAGCCGAATAGGCCGAATACCGAATAGTTGCCGAATATTCGTGACATCTCTAGTTACAACAAAAAAAGCTTTTTGTATTTAATGTTTTAATCTGATTTAAGTATATACATTTTTAGAATACTTTATTTTATTTATTTATTTAATAATTAATGTACACATTTAACTAGTTCACAGAGAAAAACTTAAAATAAGAGGATACATTTACAGTTACAGTATTGAAAAACTAGCTCTAAAAGGATATATAATTTTTTAAAAAGCGATCCTAATGGGATGTGCCTACTGTAGGATTACGCTAACATCGTATAACTTGGCCATCTTTTGTCCTGAAAAGTATTGGTGGGTCATGATTGTGTTCTCCGGAGCAGGCAACAAGGTGTCCGTCGCGTGTGGTAACAATTTTCACTCCGCAACCCGCCGCAACTTTGGAACAATACCATCTTGTCCCATTATATCTTGTCGCAAATGTGTGACCTTGGTATACAAGCAATTTACCGCTGCCTCTGTTACTTGGAATATATTCAAGAACATCTAAAATATAATGAGAATGCCGGGGTAAGAACATGTTTAAGGAATTGCATGTTTAACACATTCACTGCGTCGCAACCGCAACCGCATAGTGTATATTTATCTTAAGAGGCTGATACCAGCCCCTTTAGAATGGCCTCAGTAGATATGATATAAAACAGAAGCACTGTGGAGAGAACTCTTTAGTTTATCTAAACAAGGTCTTTATTTTTTCGTATTATTTTTATCGGAACGGTCGCGGTACAAGGGTGGCATTTTATTTGAATTTTTGTCGGTCGCGGTTAGCTGTGGTAAGGCCGTGTTTAAAACAAACTGACTGTCAGCCGCCGAATGTGAGCAGGCCCACTGTGAGCCCCAGTGTGAACGTGAAAATAAACGGTATCATTTGTCCGCGCCTACGCCTAGCGTAGTAGCGTAAATTGTCGGTTAGGTGTGAATGAAAAAGTGAATATGTATGGAAATACAATAAACTGCGTACCGATCGCTCATATTCGGCGGCTGTACTTTTAGTTTATTTCCGCAATTTGTGGGGTTGAAAAACCTCATTAAGCACACGTAAGTACTTACTTAAGTAAATTTTCCGAAACTATAACACATACTTTTCGCGTATATTTAGAAGAAAATATGTATTTTATTTCTTTTGGTTAGGTTTTAATCGAATAATTCTTTTCACTTTTTTTTTCATTAATTACACTCGCTAAAACATAATTAAAGGAAGAAAAAACAAATTAGGTTAAGAACTGATATTTGTTGTATTCAGGTAAGCATTTTCCAAACACAGGTCGCAGCATGCGTCTTTAGTACGTACGTGAGATATGAAACACCCAATTTTTTTTTTGGCTTTAATTAGGAAGTTTAAATATATTATTTCAAAGGCCAGAAAAAGCCTTTCATTTGTCGATGCATTCAACGTTTTAGCTCTTACTTAAATAAATTCTGAACAGATGTACAGTCGTCAACTCATTTCCCCGACTGTACATTTCTGCTAAACAACGCATTTCTCCGACTGCACATTTCTGCTAAGCAACTCATTTCCCCGACTGTACATTTCTGCTAAACAACGCATTTCTGCTAAACAACTCATTTCCTCGACTGTAAATTTCTGCTCAACAACTCATTTCCCCGACTGTACATTTCTGCTAAACAACTCATTTCTCTGACTGTACATTTCTGTTAAACAACTCATTTCCCCGACTGTACATTTCTGCTAAACAACGCATTTCTCCGACTGCACATTTCTGCTAAACAACTCATTTCCCCGACTGTACATTTCTGCTAAACAACTCATTTCCTCGGGGAAAGCAGAAATGTACAGTCAGGGAAATGAGTTGCTTAGCAGAAATGTACAGTCGGCTGTACATTTCTGCTAAGCAACTCATTTCCCTGACTGTACATTTCTGCTAAACAACTCATTTCTCCGACTGTACATTTCTGCTAAACAACGCATTTCTCCGACTGTACATTTCTGCTAAGCAACTCATTTCCCCAACTGTAGATTTTCGCTAAACAACTCATTTCCCCGACTGTACATTTCTGCTAAACAACTCATTTCCCCGACTGTACATTTCTGCTAAACAACGCATTTCTCCGACTGTACATTTCTGCTAAACAACTCATTTTCCCCGACTGTACATTTCTGCTAAACAACTTATTTCCCCGACTGTACATTTCGTTCGAGTTCGACATAAAACACTACTCTCCAACCGTCTTACGCTTTTTCTATGGTTTTTCGATCAACACGAAAATCTGACGCGAGTTTCACAGTTTTTACCCATCCCACAAAAGTGCTCAACGCCGCTAAAGAAGTTTTCACTTAAAAAATCGGTTGTCTGTAAAGTCGGTTTACTGACGATAGTTGAACGTGACAACGTGTGACGTTGTCACGTTCAACCACTTTCAACTATCTTTAACCCCTTAACCCTCGCTTCCGAATCTCTATAAATAGAAACAAACTTTTACGAGTGTAATCTAAAGTTATTTCGATGTATTTCTTTCAAATGATTGTCTAAAAATAGTTATAATGAGTAAAATAAACTATTCGCAATACAAAACGCTACTGTATACAGTCGTGAAATCCAGTAAAATCTTCGAACAAAGCACAAGTCATACCATGACACGTAGGAAATAGAGCACAATTTTGAATAGCCGAAATAATACTAATAGCTCACAGATTGTTTATTTATTTTTCATTCAGAGTGTGGCCAATGTATCAAAGGTCATAACTAACCAAACTTCTTCATACAAAAGTATTCTCTAAGTCATCGAAATACGTAATATAATCGAAACAAAGGCCCACCTGAGCCGCGCTCTTTGTTTCGAGACTAATGCCCGCTCCACACTCTCGCGAGATATTCGTGAGAATCTTCAAAAGATTCTAATTTCTCATATTTTTCCGAATTTCTCCCGAGAGTGTGGAGCGGGCATTTTGACGATTCTCACGAATATCTCGCGAGAGTGTGGAGCAGGCATAAGAGTCTTACGGTTGTTGAGAGACAACGTGCCTCTTTGTCGCTTGTTCCGCGCTCTCGTTTGCACTTCAAGCCTTAAATGGAACGCCTCAGAGCGAGGTAACGCCGCATGAACTGTCATGTTTTTCGTGCGCGCACCCCATATCGAATTATAAGACATTATCACGTCAAAAACTTACTTAACTGTAAACCATTCAGTAAAAGCTAATATTGTTTGGCGTTTATTGAATTGCTGTTTTTTGACGTAAGAGCAAGCCAGCTTATGTCAGATAATGTTGTTATTACTCTGTGGTACTCATAATTGGTCATAATACGAAAAATACTACTCAGTTCACAATGAGCAGTGTGTTTTGTCTATGGTTTTGTGCTCGTTTTGTGTCACATGACCGCTGGCTGGCTGGAAAATGACTGGAAAATAGAGATCGTAATACCAAAACGACAGCCAGCCACTTTAAGGGCGTAAACTGGTTGGAAATAAGAGGTCATAATAACCCCCCTGGTAGTAATAATGAATATAAATCAAAACTGCTGAATCGATTTTATAATCAGTTTTTCAGTGGGTATATTTAATATCCGTGCGGAGCGGGCCTCTCCAGCCCACGTGCCACGATAGGTTCTAGGAGCACCAAGGTTACTACAATGCTAGCAAAGCTGTCTATAACACGCATTTTTGACGACGAACTTGCATGAGGACCATATTCTTCCTGACGGATATGCCCATCACGCAAGTTCATGAACAGACGGACAGGCGATGGATATATACATCCATCGTGGGCTAACGTGGACATTACACAATTCTCACCGGCTTGTTAGCCGGCAAACATTGGTTGTTAACTTGTTATTAACCTATTAAGAACTGTAAGATTTGTGGCCTCTTTCACCACTTCTTGATGAAGTGCCGAATAGGCTATCCACTACTTTTTCTCCATACTCTACTTGTCAAGTTAAGTGGTGGATAGCCTATCCGGCCCTT
Organism: Lysandra bellargus; assembly: GCA_905333045.1. NCBI lineage: Eukaryota > Metazoa > Arthropoda > Insecta > Lepidoptera > Lycaenidae > Lysandra > Lysandra bellargus. The sequence goes on along the minus strand of HG995322.1, from coordinate 899,541 downwards.
ATCAGGAAGTGGTGAAACAGGCCCTTATTAGATAAAACAAGGCAGTTAATATTCTAGAAACGCACAATCCCACTTGATGTTCTTATAAGTGTAGGAGGAGCATGATCGTGCTCTCCTACGCATTGAAGAAGTTTACCGTCGCTCGTGGTCACTATTTTCATTCTGCATCCCGCATATTTTTTGGAACAATACCATCTGGTACCATTATTCATCGTCGCAAAAGTGAACCCCTTGTATAAAAGCAACTTATTGCCTCTATTACTGGGAAAGAATTCGAGACCATCTAAAATGAAAAATAAAATAATAAATGTACCATCGAGACTCGTAATAACATACGAGTAAATAAGTAAAAACACTTTTGATATTTTTTCGTTTAATAAAATATTCTTGACAACCCACATTATTTCCAAGTAAACTTACATTAGGGCGCATTTTCATAATTCGTTAACTCATGCGGTATACAACATACGGGGAGTCTATGACAACTAATGGCGCATTTTGATTGGTCGAGGCATGATCTCCCGCACCTCGCATGCGGACCCTATCGACCAGTGAAAATGCGCCATTAGTTTTAAATTTTATATAAGTACACGTGTTACAACTGAAAAAGCTTTTAGTACTTAGTGTTTAAATATTCTGATTTATATATTATGTCGCAGTCATCTGGTTCAATCAGCGATTCGATTCATTGACTAGCGCATTCATTGAATGACACTATTCAATTGAATGACTCGGCCGAACGATCGTCACTCAACGTCCAACTAGTTAGCGATTTGTAACATAGCCCTATAAAGATAGCGGACATGAAAACAGTCAGGTGATTGAACGTATTTCACTTTTTTCCCACTGCGGCGCTAGTCACTAAAACAAATATGGCGTCAAACAGCTCGCACAGCTGCTGATAGCACTGTGTTGATATTTTGTCGATTAAAATATTTACTTTTAAGTGCTTTACCATTTGTAATAAACCAATAAATATGACAGCCTGAATTTACCAACTACTACCCCGTCAGCGGCTACTTAAAAATATAGCATCCCATTTAACGACTTCACTATAATATGTCTTTTAGTCAAAACGTTAAAAGCCACAGTCAACGTCTTGACGAGTTGTCCTTTAGTCATTCAATGAATGCGCTGGTCATTCAATCGAATCGCAGATTAAACCAGATGAATATACTTTTAGAATACTTAACAGTTACACTATTAAAAAACTGTCTACTGTAGGATTACGCTAACATCGTATAACTTGACCATCCTTTGTCCTGAAAAGTGTTGGTGGGTCATGATTGTGTTTTCCGGAACAGGCAAGAAGTTGTCCGTCGCGTGTGGTAACAATTTTCACTCCGCAACCTGCCGCAACTTTGGAACAATACCATCTTGTCCCATTATATCTTGACGCAAATGTGTGACCTTGGTATACAAGCAATTTACCGCTGCCTCTATTACTTGGAATATATTCAAGAACATCTAAAATATATCAGAATACCGAGGTAAGAACATGTTAAAGAGAATTTCACAACACATTCACTGCGTCCCAACTCGCAACGGCAACCGCATAGTGTGTATTTATCGAAAGAGGCTAATATACCAGCCCCTACAGAATGGCCATCGTAGAAAAGTGGAAGATTATAAATACTGTGGAGATAAACTGAAAGTACCGTTCCGATCTTTACCGCGGCTAGCCGCGACGGACAAAAATTCAAATAAAATGCCACTTATACATACACTATAGTCTAAAAATTCAAATCAAATCCTACTTTATGCCATAGACTTTGTCATAAAGTGGCATTTTATTTGAATCTTTCTCGGTCGCAAACCGCGGTTAGCCGCGGTAAGGTTGGGTACGGTAATTATAGTTGGAGGGGTGCCGGTTGTCACACGCCCGACCGAGCGTTCGCACCGCACGTTTCCCGCGCTTTCTTGTAAATATTGCCCAAACATGGTAATATTATTCTTGTGCACTGGATGTAGTAGCTTTATCCCGATGGGTACCTACGTGATTCCATTCTAAATATTTAGGTTTGAATAGGCCTTAACTCATGATTAAAACTAGTGATGGCGAAATGATACATCGATATTTTTTTTCAAATTTAATTTTTTTTTTCAAAATTTGTTTATTATGATTTATAAATGAGCAATATAAAAACATTCAAGACACATACTTTTTTTGCATTCTTTGCAGTATGATATAATTTTTTTAACTTTTTTTCCTGCTTCGCGGCTTCCCGATGTTCTCCGCTTTTTCGCATAACAGCCAACACATCTTCTTTTTTTGACGCCTTTCTTTATAAAGATATGTTTCGTCTTCAAAAAGAGAGAAAGCGGATTGGCTAAAACAATTTAAAAAATGCGTAATTATTACTTGATTAAAGCAAATCTTTCGTATACAAATTCCTGCTAAAATTATACAATTGGGAGTTCATATGAGTCGGGAATGGAGGCTAATTATTATACGGGCACAGTAACGGGCAACAGTAAGTGCCTACTCAATAATTTAGGGAATGTAAAAGGTTACATTAATTTATCCCAGAAATTACATGAAAGAAGTAGTCGTGAATTTAAATTATAATATTATATTCATACAAAAAAAGTATTAGGTACCTGAATCAGTTCCTTCCATCTTAGTTAGCTTTTCTATAATTGCTTCATAAAACTGCTTCTTCGGCATACGGTTTTCTCGTTCCAATTATAATATATATAATTATATCAACGCAACACAACGCAAGCGTAGCGCAACATATATTGTAAAGTGTCTAAACACACTACGCCGAAAAAACGTGGCCGAAGTTTAGCATGATTATGCCTGCAATGTGTTTTAAATTGCTGATGCCACCATGCCGAAATTACATCGCGTTATATTGTATTATATTATGCGTAGCACATTTCAAGCGTAATCGTGGCGAACTTCAGCCGCGTATTTTCGGCCTAGTGTGCTTAGACTAGGGATTGCAATCCGGATACTTCGAAATCCGAAAAATCCGGATAATCCGGATTTTTTGGGCCTTTCAAAAATCCGGATTTTTATTTTTCAAAACCCGGATTTTTAGTTTTTTCGAATAGTAGATAAAATTATGAAAAAGAAGCTTTTACGCAATATAAAATTAATTTAAATGTATCGTATAATATCCGACATACAAATTCACATTTGATTAAAGGCGCTATCACAACTTTGCGTGGTCTACACGTAACAAAGTCAGAATTTCGTATGTCTAACATTGCATTGTGTAATTATTTGGTGGTTTTCATTACATTCCTTTACATTTTATCATTTTATTTAAAAGAAATAATGAAATATTGTAATTTCTCAAACCTTTCTCAAATCTTAATAATTGTTATGTATTCTAAATACTTATATGTATGAGAATATAAATGTAATGATGATAAATATTTTTATTTTAGAACATTTTAGTATTGAATACAGTTTTTTCTATAAAATATGTAACGAATGCCGATTTGTAATTTTGTCTTATTAAATAAAGGCATAATATAGTAAGTTTATAATATTACTAAATGTTGATTTAAAGTTTAATATTCTGTTCAATAGCCTAAATATAAATATACTATCCAACTGCTGAGCAAAGTGATGAGTTGGCTAGTAAGAAAAGAAAATAGGCTCCTTGCCAGAAGCCTAACTGGACATTGTAAGCTCAACAAGCACCTTTACAGAATAATAGGTGTTAATAGCATTAGGATCTGCAGATTCTGTGATACACCTATTCACCTTCTAATTGATTCTACTGCTCCACTACAGAGCAAAAACTGTCCTAATTTACTAAAGAGGAAATTTGTGGCACCAATTCTAATCACATAGTTAAATTTATGAGCAGCACTAGGTTGGGGACGGTACTCTAATACGAAGGAGTCACAATATATCCTCAAAGATCATCTTAACGTCAGAATTACAGTGATCTGCAGGAAAAAATACCTCCAGAGCATAGCGCTATATTTTCTTAGACCTAGATGCCCACTCAGTAGAAATCCAGCATGTATGCGGATAGCGTCACCAGCCCAATGCCACTTTAGCTTGGCCGTCTTGATTCCTACGTCTGTGATTCTAGTTTGGAAGCACATTATGTTTTTTTGATTTGTTGTGATTTGAGCTCTATTGCTCTCTGGCAGACTCTGAGTTAGAACTTTTGTAAATCGTAAATCAGCCAATCAGTTTGCGCATTGTTGGTTATGACGAGCGAAATACATGGCGAGTCTGCGCTTCAGTGAGATTGGTAAGTCACCATTCTTCATGGACCAGTTTTTCTGCCTTTCTGTTATCATAAGAAGCTAATTGGTCCAAGTACAGCTATTCGTTGACATAGTGAATTCCTTGCTCGTCTACTTCAACCCTACGTCTCGTACTGTTGATATTAATTATTCTTGTCTTTGACATATATATTGACGGCTGTGGATGTAAAAATGACGAAGGAATTGATAAAGCGGAGATTGCTTAGGATTGTCTTGTTAACAAAAATTTCACAATTTTAAATAGTTTTAAATATGTAGTTGAAAAAATCTGGCTATTTTTAAGTTCTTAATAAAATGTGCCCTGACGTCACTGCAACCCATGAGGATCTATTGTGACTCCTTTGCACTAGAGAATCATCCCCAACCCAATACTGCTCATAAATTGAACGAAATGGTTGGGGTTGGTGCCACGTATTTCCTCTGTGGATGAGTATTCGTGGCGACCAAGATGCCTGTTCCTGCTCTGTAGTAGAGCAGGACAGTCGAAGAGAAGGTGAATAGGTGTTATATCCTCTTCCTCACAGAATCTGCAAGTCGTTATGCTACAAATACCCGTTCTGTTTAGGTGTTTGTTGAGCTTGCAGTGCCCAGTTAGGCTTGTGGTAAGGATTCTTAATTGGTTCCTACCCAAGGTGAGCACTAATTCTGATAATTTATTAAAATTGAAAGTACCAGATACTGTTATTTTAATCTCTTGCTTTTTTACACCCATCTTAGCGTGTTTTTAAAGAAAATTCTTAATTTTTAAGACGTTTTATTTTGCACTTTTAAAATTAATGTTAAATAAAGAAATAATAAGAAAATAACTCATATTTAAAGCTGTTTATCAAAAATATTAAAAAAATTACAAAAAATCCGGATTATCCGGATAATCCGGATTTGAGGATGAAAAAATCCGTAAATCCGGATTTTTTAAAAAATCCGTTTTTTGCAATCCCTAGTTAGTTTAGACACTAAGCACAACTCGAAACACGCAAAATAAGGCACTTTTGGAACAGTAATATCAATAAAATCAACATTTTTTTAAATATTAAAACACAACAGAAGAACAAAATTTATAATTTATCATACTAACCTATTAACAATAAAAATATAGTACCACTATTCATCGTCGCAAAAGTAAGCCCTTAGTTTAAAAAAAAACTTAATTACTGGGAAAGAATTCGAGAACATGTAAAATAAAAATAAAATAATAAATGTGCGACTCATTAAAACCTACGGATAAATGAACCAAAAAGTAAAAATTAAATAGTTTTGGTTTAATAAAAGATTTTTATACGAGTGCTAGAACTGAAAATCTTTCTCTGTATTGAATGATTTAATCTGATCTTTATACAGAATACATTTTTAAAATACTATACTAATGGAATGGAATATTTTTTCAACAACAATCCTAATAGCTTTGTCCACATTGTGCCTTTTTTTGTTCATCAAGGGCATGCGCATGGACTTACAAAAGGCGTGCGTCATAGCGCAGTCAATAGCGTACGTGAGGCATGCACGCGATGCCTCTGACCGTATCCAAAACTTTCGCTTAGTTTTATTTTTTCTGGAATTTCTTATGACCAAATAAGCCGCACATATTCCACCCAGTAAGACGTTCTCATCGCACATGTTACAAAGCTGACAGACACTGCATTTTAACAAAAATGACAATGTTGGCGTTGCGTTCGTTAACGCATTCAATTATTGAAAACGCCGAAAATTGAAGACAAAAGCGCATAGTGTGGACTTAGCTAATGGGATTTGCTAATTGAGTATTTAAAAAGAAATGTTTTTTTAATTGTATTTTAAAACCTTAAGATACCGGGCTACCCTCGAAATTCTCATACATACGTAATACAAAAATCATTCTCTCGAAACGACGAAATACACGACGAACAACGAAAATATTTAACATGTTTGAGTTATTCTTCAGCTTAAAATAGTAATTACCTAGGTTCCTGGACAAAAATTAACTTCAAAATATTTAAACACTAAAAAAATTTTTTTTGTGTAAGTATAAATTTTTTTTACTAAATTTACTACTAAATATTTAAACCCTAAAAAATAGAGTAAAACACTAAAAAATATATAAATAAATAGTAAATTTACTACAAAATATTTCAACTGTAAAAAATATTTTTTAGTATTTAAATATTTTGTAGTAAATTTACTATTTATTTATATTTTTTTTGTGTTTTACTCTATTTTTTAGTGTTTAAATATTTTGAAGTTAATTTTTGTACGGGAACCTAGGTAATTACTATTTTAAGCTGAAAAATAACTCAAGCATATTTTCGTATGAGAAAATGATAATTTCGAGGGTAGCCCGGCCCCTTAATATTAATAATATTGATATTTAATGCAAAAACCTTAATAAAATATTTTTTCAATTAATTATAAACAGTTAAAATTCATGACATTTAAATAAAGTCACGTGACTTATAAACGCGCCATGATTGAGATGTGACGTCACAATTAGGGCATCGAGACCGGGTTTTCCCGAAACCCGAAATCATGAAAAAACCCGGGCTTATAAAATGGAACCCGGGTTTTTCGAACTTTTCGGGTTTTTCGTTTTTTTGATAATTATTAAAGGCCAGACCTGATAAAAGGTATTTATAACAAACTAACATGCAAATTATTTATTTTTATAACATATTGTACAGGTTTAATTATTTATATTGGTCATAATTAAACAAAATATAATATTTTAAAGGAAAAGTTTCGCTTTATGAGCATTAAAGACTAATTGTCATAAAATATTTATTAATAATAAATAATAATACATATTTTAAAAATCCTACCAAAACTATTCAATGTAAAAAGCCAAGTCTCTTTAAACAATTTATCCTTCGCAAAAAGTTTTCAAATTTCATAGAAGCCAAGTCTTGTTAAACTTATTTTATAGTAATTTTTAATCAACATTCAGTGATTGACTACAGTTTTGTTTATTATGTGATCAAAGGTTTACAAAATAAAGTGTGGACAGCTTCAAAGGGTTCTAACTTCTAAGTCTGCTGAAAGTACCGTAGACTCTTGATGATGGGCAAGTCAGCCACTAGGTGACAAAACGTTGATACTTGTATAGACCGTTGCTGATAAAATACATCCATCAACAAAGTCTTCGGGATATTTGTATTTTAGAATATCTAAAAACCTGTCAGGAATTTTTGAAAATAGTGTATGGAACAATGATAGCTTATTTTTTAGTATTTAATAAAACATATTATTAAAAGACTTTTCCGAATTTTATCGTTTCTGAAGCAATCACAGGTATCTACAGTCATAAAAATCAATGATAAGTCAACAAATCTTCATTTCCTTTTATGAACTGAAAATTTCATTCGAATGAGATATTTTTTTTCAAGGAGTTTTCATCAAGTATATTTTGAATCCATATTTTTGTGTTGCGGTCTGGCAAATGCGGCATATTGCTTTTCATTGCTTGAAAGACTGATGTTGGTAACACATAATAAGACGAATGGTGGCTTTCTTTAGCCGTCTGTGGATGTCTTACTCACTGCGGAATTATTAAAACACGTGATTTTAGTGAATCGAGATGAAATATAACAAGTAGAGTTTTTATCAGCACCAGCGCTAGAGCCACCATGGTTAATCTTACAAATTCATTAAAAGCAACCTTCCGCATTTGCCATAAAATTATGTTCTGGTCTGGTCAATTATATGGTAATCTGACATGAATTTTGTCTATTGTGACTGGAACTAATGACTACAAAAAGCTTTGAGGTGTATAAGTGTAATGTAAGATTTTTCAGTAATGAAAGATTTTCCAATGAGAAGACAGAAAAGTTACCTTAAATTGCAAAGAACATTCGGCTTCATACCGTGCTTGGCAGATAAAAGGCAATTTTAGGTAAAAACTAGGCACAAAAATTTAATTACAGGTGTAAAGTATGCCAACATCAATTAGGACTAAATAATTATTAATAACTTGACAATCAGCAATAAAAATGTAAAAGATTTAATGAATATTTGTTGGCATACGTTTTATATTTCTGATTATTCTTCCATTTACTGTTTTCAAAAATTCTTGATAGATTTTTATATATTTCATAAAATACAAATACATTTAATAATATATGTAATTTGGAGGTGAAGCTTGTTGTAATACTTAACCTTGGCCCGCAAAACTTAATCCCTAGCTTTGATAAGATCCAATATCGCCAGTCTTCTTAGAGACGACTAGGACAGGAGAACTCCACGCAGATTGACACGGTTCGATTACGTCCATCGCCAACATTTCGTCAACCTGTTCAGCCAAAATCCGCTGCTTTTCAGGCGACATCCTATAATAACGTTGGCGAATGGGTAACGCGTCACCGGTGTCAATCTTGTGGGTTATCAAAGAAGTTAACCCTAAACCTTTCTCTTCGAAATAAATCGATTTAAATTGTTCAATGATATCGTCGGCAACCGAACGCTCCGAGGGGATAAGGTGTTCGTACCCATTGATAACCGGTTTAGTCACTGGATTAGATGTGACGTCTTGTTCGGAAGCCGTACTAGAAATAGAATTGAGGTATTTAGGGCAAAGTTTAAAAATACGCCAAAAGTCGATACCTAAAATTAAGTTACTAGTCACCTCTGGTACTACGTAAAACTATAAGTAAGTGAAACTGATCTTCAAAAGTAACAGGTAAGTTTATATAACCGATTGATTTTAAATTTTGACTACCAGCTGCAAAAATTGAAATATTATTATTATCAGTGATCAGCTGATAACCTCTATTAATAATATTTAAATGAGAATTATTCCCTAGCAAAGAAATGCAAGAACCGGAGTCTAAAAGACCGCACATGCGAAAAGAGTCTATAAATATATTTACATAAGGTCGAGAATCAGAGTTATTATCCTGGACCGTGTTCACTGATATTGTATTTAAAGAACATACCTACTGTACTAAGCCATTGTTTCCAATCTTCGAGATCGGTAGAGTAAATAAAAGTATTGTTTTGAATTACATTTACCTAAAGATAATTATATTTTTAACTTAAATTAAAAAACATGTTGATAACCTTTTAATTTGCCTCCTTTGACCACTGTAAACTTTTTAAAAAAAAACACAGTTGTGCCCGTGGGTATAAAAGCCGACGGATTTTGCATATCATCCTTTTACCTGTTTTCAAGGTCCCCAGTTATCGGGGTGCTACGTTCCGGAGCAACTCCCTTGTTCTCTGCTACGCTCCGTCTGGACTCTTCTTCTACGTTTGGAGCAACTTCTCCACTCTACTTGGAAGCAACTGAGCTCCGTCCAGGCTGAACTCCGTCCTGGTTGCTCCAGGATCCGGTTTGGAGGATCCATCTCCCCACCGGCTCGCCACGTGTCAGCCCATGCCGTCTGATTGACACACCCAACTCTCGCCACACATCGAACATGCCGCCATCTACAGGATCCCGATCGTCTTAGCCTGAGAACCTGGCAATCGACGCTACGCCTGTCACCGGGATCACGGAGGCTTGAGGAGCTGGAGTCCCGCAAGTCGCCGCCTGTCCCCAGATAAGTGTCGTGTCCCTAAACCCGTGAGCTAAAGACCGAGAAATTGACTGAGGTTAGGATTCGTACCCGCGAAACCCGCTCTCCGACTGTCTAGGTTTTCTTTTTGTTTGTTTAGTATTTTAATAAATTTGTTAAATTGTTAAATTCTTTTTATTTATCTCTTTTTTTTATTGTCCCTGTGCCGGCCAGGTGACAATTGGCGCCCACTCGGTTTCTTTTTTTAAATATAATATACTTAGCCTCAGTCGTTTCTTGGTCTCTCCGTGGTTGTGGGTTCAGTTTGTGTGTGTGTGTTGTGCCGTCCTTGCTGTACTGACTGTTCCAGTAAGTTCTTTTGTTTATTTTATTTTACTGTTTTATTTCCTCGAATCGGTCCGGGCCCCGGGGTGAGAATTGACCGCATCCTCTGGTATTTAGGTCGTGTAAGAGGCAGGAAATAATACCTCTCACTGCACACTATATTATATTTATTTATATTATATTAATATCTTTTATATACCTTTACTGCTAAAAAGGTATATACTTTTCTAGTAACATACCTTAACTATTAACAGGTTGTTACTCTTTTTAGGGGATATAACCCTTAACTTTTTTGGCACTGTTGCCTAATAACTTTTTTTTATAATATTTAAATTATATATATTATATTTACACACTACACTTCACAGATACACACCCCTACACACCCTCACTTACATACACACACATCTCTTGCGCACGCATCAGCGTTACCTTCAGTAACGCTTATATGTTTTGGCTATACCTGTTTTCGGCTTTAATTTAACCTTAACTTAGGAATTCTAAGTTAAGAAAACTTTTATAACATCTAAATTCAAAATTCCCTTTGCCTTTTGTTAATATTGTACTTTGCCAATAACTTTTAAAAATTTAACTTTTAACTTTTACTTTGTGACATTTAACTTTTAATTTAAACTTATTATTACTTAAACAGTCAGCCAGTAACTTGTTTTGTTCTTTTGTTCTCTTTTTGTTTGTAAAGTACATATTAGGTTGTATAATACTTTATACTTTTCTTAGATTTTTTAATTTTCTTTTACAAACTTAGTTTGTCCTTTAACGTCTACAAACACAAATACCTCACTCACCATTAAGGCTTATTACTATTTAAATTTAAACTAAATTTCTTTTTGGTTTTAAATTACTTTTGGGTAAGGTATATCCGGAGAACATTAATATTATAGTCACTTGCTAAAGTCTAACTAAAACTTAAATTTTCTTTAATTACTTATAGCTTAGCATATTAGCTTGCTACTTTTCAAATATGGCGCTAAATATAACTTGTTTTATTTATTTTTTGTTTTAAACTTTAATATAAATTACTATAATTTAAACTAATAATTCTTTGTCTTGCCTGGAAAAATAAAAATTCTCTTTCAAAATTTTTAAACAGGGCTCTCTTTTACAGTCCTGTTCTCTTTTAATGGGCTCTCTTTTAGTCCTGTTCTCTTTTAATTGGGCTCTCTTTTTATAGTCCTGTTCTCTTTTTAATGGGGCTCTGTTATAGTCCTGTTGTACTTTTACCTTGTTCTCGCTGAACGAGTAGTGCTACTTATTGGAAGGCTGATAGTTTCCGCGTTTTAGGTTTCTTTTTTTTTGCTGTACATTATTTCTATTATAATAGTGTATAGTCTTTTGCTGCGTTGCTGTACCTCAATGTCAATCTTTTGTGACCAGATGCAGTCTTTTTGGGGCGTGTTAACTAACAGCATTTCTTCCAACTTTTTGGTAAATTTTAATCTTTATTTTTCCAAGGCCTAATAAATTTTTAGATATTTTCTTTAGTCAGGCTTTTTCGTGATAGTACTCAAAATCCTTAGCTAGCGAGGGGGAATATGTAGCGTAGCTACTTAAAATAATTTAATATCTCCTCCTTCTTTATTTGTCAGCTGTTTTTCAAATCAATTATTTGAATCGATACATAGCGCGCCATCTTTTGATAGTAGTGCGGAACTAGAACGGCACTTTCCGTTTGTTTCGTTTAAATACTTTTTTAAAGTAACCTTATTTTAATATATTTTAATTTTATTTGTCTATTTAAATTTTATAAAATAGTTTTATATAGTTTTCAATATATTATTTGATAAATAATAATAAAGTACCTTTTTTTTATAAACAAGCCCTTCGGTTATATCCTTTAGCCCTGTCAACGTGACATATAAAAAAAAAAGTTCGCCGGCCTATAAAAGCCGCGGATCTGCTCATTCGACCTTTTTGACATTTCATCAAAATGTAGGAGTCATTGAACCCCGTTATCGGTGAGTGTTGAGTGTAATGTGTTTGTTTGTAGAATTTCCCAAAGTACTTGTTTTTAATTCCTTTTCATTGTAAATTCAACTTCATCTTGTATTTGGTTTTTATTGTGGCGAAAATCGCAACATTGTGTATTTGTCTGAATTGTAAAATTTCTCTTTGTGACAAGACCGCGTGTTTGAAGGCTTCCTGTTTTAACTTGTTATTTTGTAAAGTAGATTCTATTTGTAATACTAACTTTCTAATATTAATTCTTTCACCGTGGTCAAGTTATTTTCTTGGTTTTCTTTGATATCATAACAAAATTGGCCCTGACCCAGTTTTAAATGTCATTGTCAGAAGTTCAATAACCTTTTTGCTCTTTAACTGTATTTTGAAATTCCTTTTTTTTTATTAGTGTTTTTAATGTTTGTAATGGACTCGCACGTTGGGCGCTAATTGTCACCTGGCCGGCACAGGGACAATAAAGAAAAGTGATAAATAAAAAGAATTTAACAATTTAACAAATTTATTAAAATACTAAACAAACAAAAAGAAAACCTAGACAGTCGGAGAGCGGGTTTCGCGGGTACGAATCCTAACCTCAGTCAACTTCTCGGTCTTTAGCTCACGGGTTTAGGGACACGACACTTATCTGGGGACAGGCGGCGACTTGCGGGACTCCAGCTCCTCAAGTCTCCGTGATCCCGGTGACAGGCGTAGCGTCGATTGCCAGGTGTTCAGGCTAAGACGATCGGGATCCCGTAGATGGCGGCAAGTAGTTGGGTGTGTCAATCAGACTGCATGAGCTGACACGTGGCGAGCCGGTGGGGAGATGGATCCTCCAAACCGGATCCTGGAGCAACCAGGACGGAGTTCAGCCTGGACGGAGCTCAGTTGCTTCCAAGTAGAGTGGAGAAGTTGCTCCAAACGTAGAAGAAGAGTCCAGACGGAGCGTAGCAGAGAACAAGGGAGTTGCTCCGGAACGTAGCACCCCGATAACTGGGGACCTTGAAAACAGGTAAAAGGATGATATGCAAAATCCGTCGGCTTTTATACCCACGGGCACAACTGTGTTTTTTTTTAAAGTTTACAGTGGTCAAAGGAGGCAAATTAAAAGGTTATCAACATTTTTGTTTTTTTTTTCATTTAAGTTAAAAATATAATTATCATTAGGTAAATGTAATTCAAAACAATACTTTTTATTTAATTAAGAAATAGTTTAATAAAAAAAGAAAATAACTGGTAAAAATATCAGATATCCCAACGAAGAGTTATAATAGTTGCACCATTACCTCAAAGATGGCGCTACCAACCTCATTCCAAGTTAATTATAGATAAACTACGAAATCTATTAGGCGTAAAGGTTCTAAAGAGGCCTAATAGATGTCGCTATGCGACAATATAATAGGAGAGGTAAATAGTATCTTCTATAAAAGTATGATACGGCCGCCCGTTCATTCGAGACTTGGTTGGGCACTGCCGTGACCGCACACTATGGTATTTAATAGTATTTTACTGGAAAGGTGTTGGCAATCGCTGAAAATCTAAATTAAAGTATTTTCGCATCGTTAATCTTTGAATTTTAAGAAAACCCGAAAAAACCCGAAAAACCCGGGTACCCGGGTTTTCATTTTAAAAAACCCGAAAACCCGGGTTTTGAAAATTGGGTCCGGGTTTCGATGCCCTAGTCACAATGTATAATACATTTCAATAGTATACGCCAATATTTACCTTATTTCGTTGACGTTTAAGTTAAAATTGTTTGCGCTAACTATAATACCAATCTACGTAGCTAAACTTTTTAGTAAATCCACAAACTGATGCTCCTATGACTCGAAATGAGAAATGTCGTAAGTGCCCGTTTTGTTTATTGTAAAACAAAATCTATTTTAAGTATTGATGGTGTGTTTTGGTTTTCAGTTTTAATAAATTTAAGGCTTATTTGGGTTTAGAAGTGCGCGTCCAATCAAAACATTCGTTCGTTAAACAATACGTGGTATGTCAGTTCTAATGTTTTTAGTGTTCTGTGGTAAAAATTAACATTGTGACGTCCCACGCGCTAGGGTTAGTACGGGAGCAGCTGTCGGCGTGTCTTCGGTATTTTTATTTTGAAATAACTTTTGAATTATTGCGAAAAACAATAAAAGAAAATTGTTTTGTTATAAAACTTATATCATATGATCTTTCCATTTATCACAAACATTTTTTTTGTTGAAATACCCAATTGTAGGATTACGCTTGTATCGTATAACTTGACCATCCTTTGTCCTTAAAAGTGTTGGTGGGTCATGATTGTGTTCTCCGGAACAGATTACGAGTTGTCCGTTGCTTGTGGTAACAATTTTCACTCCGCAACCTGTCGCTGATACTTTGGATTTGGAACAATACCATCTTGTCCCATCATTTCTTGTCGCAAATGTGTGACCTTGGTATACGAGCAATTTGCCGCTGCCTCTGTTACTTGGAATATATTCAAGAACATCTAAAATATAATCAGAATACCAAGGTAAGAACATGTTTAAGATAATTTCATGTTTAATAAATTTACTTCGTTGCAACCGCAACCGCATAGTGTGTATTTATCTAAAGAGGCTAATACCAGCCCCTTCGAAAGATTATATACACTGTGGAGATAAACTGTAAGCATCTTTCATTGGCTTTTAAAACTTAAAAGTAAATAATAAGTAGGTAAGTAATACAATAATTTTAAAACTAAATTATATAAAATAAAAAATTACTATTTTTGTATACACTTGTAAAGTTAAAATAATACTAGCTTTAAGAAAACGTGCATATACATTATAATCACATTTATTGTATAACAACATAATTCTATTCTTATAATCATGATTCAACGATATAAAGAAACAACGTCATGATACTAAGTAAAGTCGACGAGACGAGATAAAACATATAAATAAAGCATATTAAGAGATTAAATACATTTTTAATTCAATATAAAAATTAAATTTAAATGAAAAAAGTTAAATTTAGTACGGTACTCAATGACTCAAATTCCCGCAACTCGAAACTCACAATAAACTCACAAGGACATATTCAGACGTCGACTAGTAATTGTGTCTATTGAAAACTGACAAATGACAACATTAGTCAGTAACAGTCAGTTTACTACCTCATATATCTCATCTCGTTGGCTTTAGTTCAGGAGCATTGTGGCTGTGGTCGAAAAAACCAAATTCCATATGACCATTCCTTCCCAGCTTCAATCTCGCCTTGCATCCACGAGAGCATCTAGAACTACAATACCAGTAAGGCGAGTCGCTCGTTTGGTTGTATGTATAATCTGCAAGCAAAAGTATTTTCTTCCGTCGACGTCCCTGGATAAGTTCATAATATCCTGTAAAATAATTATTATTATTTATTTCCCAACAAACTTTTTAAGCGTTTCTATCCAGTACTTCAGGTTTCACACTATTATTTAGTTGACCGCGTTGTCTGATTTAACCATAAAGCTTAAAATAAACCTAAGCGTCAGTGACAGTTGACGCGGTACGCGATACGGGAGCGTCTGCAACGCGAAACTAGCCGCGCACACCTGCGCGACTACGGTGCGAACCGTCAAACGTTAATATCATGACACAATCTATCAAAACGTATACAAATCAAAAAATCATAAACTAAAGAGTTGTAGAAAATAATATAAAAAAGTTTTTAAAAAAGAAGTCTAGTTATGTACACTTCAAAACACGCGTCTGACAACTTGACGCGCACGTTCCGCTTGCCGACGCGAACATCCCGCGTCGCGGTCGTGCAGGTGTGCACAGCGCCATAAAATTACATGGGCAGCGTCCGCCGCGCGGTAGACGCTACCGCTTCGCAGTCGCTTTCGTCGCGTAGGTTTGTGCAATCCTTAAGAGTCAATTCATATTACACCGCAACGACTTAGATTTGACAGATTTGAAAGACGTCTCACGCAATTGAAATCTGTCAATTCAGTATAAATTTAGAAATGAATCTACGCGTCGCGTTGTGGTCTGAAAAAAGGCTACTGTTGTGAAGATTTAAAGGTTAAACCTTTAAATCTTCACAGCCGTAGCCTTTTTTCTAATGTTTAGTGAAACAAGGAGGAAAGGATTTAATACCATGGAAGAAACTAGAAAACAAGCAAGATGTTTTTACTATTATACCATTTAAGTACTCATGACCCTAATCAGTGTTGGATAATTTCTATATTTTGTCTTCTGAATCTCGACACCTTCGGGGTCAATTTTAATTATAATAATATTATTACAGGACTAATAACGACATGAACTTCTTTTTATCGTAAAAACTTCTACGACTCCATAGTTGGATTGCGTGGGATGGTATAGGAAGACGAAAATACTTTGAAAATGTTTATTTACTTTAACCAGTCCACCATTTCGAACGTCTGGGTAAGCTTTAATAGGACCTAATCTAATGCTACATCTGGATTGAACGGCATTAATCCACACGCCTTAAATCCGTTTATCAAAGTTTGAGGTACTATGGAATTTTGTAGAGCGTTATCTAGTACTTCAGCAAAATTAACTCTTGTAATTTTTTTATTCGGATTTTCCATAAGCCATATTTGACATGATTTCTTCCAAGCTGCCGTAATTGGATGTATCACTGCCTCATCAGATGTCTGCACAAATTTACTTGCATCAGGATGTAGCCCAATTAATTCTATATTCAACTCCACACATTTTTTAGTAACTTCATACGTTAGATTCGTTTTGCGACCGTCAAGAAAAATTATAACTGGAAAAGTTACCTCTTTTTCTATTAAGTACGGATGAAAAACGTTCACAATGTATTCCCAAAATAATTCACTGGTCATGCGACCAGTTTTGCTTTGTCCAATAGCCCAACCTTCCAGTTTTTTATGAGCCACCTTTTGTGGAACCCTGTTATTTTTATAAACAACCATAGGAGAGCAGCCTTGACCATCAGCAGCAAACGCTAACATCACAGTTACTGATTCCATAGAGTCTGTGACTTTAGAGATTTTTATAACATCGACAGAGTTGTTAGGACTGATCACAAAATGGCTTTCCTCCCCAATGAAAACTCTGTTGGGCTCATCTAAAACTTTCAACAATTCTTTTTCTTCTAAGTAACGCTGAACTGTCGAAAGCCATTTGCTAATATCATGTTTTAAGTCGGAATTTTTGTTGATAACCTCTTTTTTGGTTTGGTAATTAATCATTGGATGCCTTCTCAAAAATGATTTGAACCATCCGTGACCAGGGGAGTTATTTTTAAAGCAATTAGGCCTTGGGCTATCGGTCAGAATTTTTTGCGCACTGCTAATCAAATTTTCTCTTTTTAAAGAAAATCCCTTATTCAATAATTCTAAAACCCATTCTTCTAAAATATCTTCTTCAGCATTTGTTAAAATAGGCGGTGGTCCAGAAATTGTTCTACGACCAGGATTTTTAATCTTGTAGTACAATGTTGATTTAGCGATTCCATATTTACGAGCTGTTCGTCTTACTTTACGAGTTTTTATTGCTTCAGCAATTGCCAATTCTATTAATGTTGGATCGTACAATTTTTTTCGTTTTTGGAGTGCAAGATCTGTAACAAAAACAAACCTCAATAATAATAATGGATGATTACTTACATATTACTTACACAAGATGTAACAAAACCAAGTGAAAAATGTAGGCTGTGTTTGTGCCCCATAATAGGGTTCACTGTGAAAGTGACAACGCTAAAAGAGCTTTTTTGTGATTTGTATATTATGGAAAAGTACCCTGCGTCAGAAAATTTTCCATAAGTACAAAAGCTTTAAAAAGTTAGTCTTTTAGCGCTGCTACTTTCATAGCGAACTCTATGTGGGTCCCCCACATACATACCCTACCCTGCAGTAAGTATTATCTATACTAATATTATAAAGCGGAAGAGTTTGTTAGTTAGTTTGTTTGTTTGAACGCGCTAATCACATGAACTACTGGTCCGATTTGAAAAATTCTTTCAGTGTTAGATAGCCCATTTATCGAGGAAGGCGATAGGCTATATTTTATCACGCTAAGACTAACAGGAGCGAAGAAATAGAGGAAAATGTGGAAAAAACGGGGGAAATTGTTTGAAAGGGCTTATCTCACGAACTACTAGAGCAATTTTTCTGTTATTTGGGTCAGATAAGAAGTAGACCACGTGAAGGATCATGGGCTATTTTTTGTGGACTAATGAAATATCTAATTTATGCGGGCGAAGCCGCGCGGAACGTCTAGTAATTTATAAACTTAGTTTTGTTATACCTTGTACAGATAACTATTAATGGAATCATAATTAAAAATATAGCGTATCAAGTGTATTAAGTGATAATACGTCAGGGCGTCCATGGATCCCCGTTATTAAAAACTGTTTGTATAATATTATTATTTACAATTAATATGAAAGTACGATATACAAAACCTAATAAGTAATAGGTGCGTATCTTAAAAATATGTCAAACACACCTTGTATTATGTAGGTACAAGTATATAATTCGTATTACAATACATTCAATAAAACTTACGCAATATATTACATTACATGATTACCAAATAGAAACAGAATTTTCTTTTCTGAAGAAAAAGAAATTTAGAAATCATTATAAAGAAGGTAATATATTAACCTAGATTACTACATTCGGTGACAGCTTTAGAGTACCGTTTGACCTTATTCAGATAATAATAATGATCGGTTTTTTAGGACTTTTCTTCATTTAAATTGTATGTATTCACCCGTTGGTTTATGAAGAAAATATCGTGGCAAGTGTTCATGGATGTTATTGGCGCGATCTATTTTACCATCTTTATTTAGTTTGATCCTTGCTTTACAGCCAGCCTTGCGTTTCGAGCAGTACCAATACTGCACACCCGTCTTGTTAAATGTATAACCATCGAGCATCAGTTGCAGATGTTTTCTATTACCTCCAATTAAAGTGTATTCTGCAATACCAATTACATTGTTCATGAGGATAAATTAAGCATACATCGTCATAACCTATTAACCTTCAAAGGACTACGTTGAAAATGATAGTTATTTTTTAAAGAGTGATCTTACCACAAAGAAATGTTAATAAGTAATAACCTTTACCCGATTAAGTTAAGAAGCACCCAGAATATTTTAGTGTCAATCCAGACCGCTTCACAGATTTGCAAGACGTCTCATGCAATTGAAATCTGTCATTAATTCAACAGGGGTCGTCCACAAATTACGTGAGGTGTTTAGGGGGGGAGGGGGTCGAGTCAAATCTCATCTAATCTCACGTTGGGGAGAGGGGGGTCTCGGCAGATCTCACGTAATTTTTTTCTCAACAAAATAATTATATTGTGGGATATGTGTGGCGACGCTAAAGGAAGATCTTCCGACCGAGCGAGGTGTTATGCTCGGTCAGGCCGGAGCCCACGTGGTACATTTCAGCTGTCGTATATATACCGACGCGCTCAGAAAACTTCAAAAGCGCGATGCAGGAATGTTAGGCGAATTGTGGGTACCGCCACATCACTCCCCCCCGAAGACCGGAGGTCGAATCTTGAAGTCTTGTCGCTTGAGTCGCCACTCGCCAGTGCCAGTGAGTCGGAACTGTTGCAGTGAGTCCCAGTGGGTCGGAACTGTAAGCTGCTGCACGGGATCCAGTGAGTCGGATAAGCTGCCGTGCGGGGCCGATGCTACGTGCTGACCAGGAGAGATGTGCTCTGCTTGCTGACCGGTCGGTGTAGTGAGAAAGCCCGATGATGCCGATGCGGAGTCGCCCAGGCCGCGGTACGTTGCGGCTAGTGGACGAACCGATGAGGCGATGCTGGCTGGCGCGGTGCGGAGGGGCGGGGAGTGATGATGATGAAGGAGGCGTGTTCTGTCGAGGGTCACCAATGTGGGATATGTGTGGCGACGCTAAAGGAAGATCTTCCGACCGAGCGAGGTGTTATGCTCGGTCAGGCCGGAGCCCACGTGACACATTTCAGCTGTCGTATATATACCGACGCGTTTAGAAAACTTCGATAGCGCGATGCAGGAATGTTAGGCGAATTTTGGGTACCGCCACAATATTTTGGTCCATTTCATCCAGATTGTAGTGTATGCTTAAGATCTAATCGTAAGCGTAATCGTTTTACGATTAAGATCATTCAAAAATTCGTTCGAAAGAAAATCTACTGACTGTCAAACCATTAGCTCCGTGGTCAAACCAAACGTTTACGTATGAAACCACACGTTGAAAAATCTCACGTGAGATTTGGGTGGGGGAGGGGGGGGGGGGTTGTATAAAATCTCACGAAATCTCATCAGGGGGGAGGGGGGGTCAAAAATTTCAAAAAAACACCTTACGTAATTTGTGGACGCCCCCACACAAATTTAGAAATGCATCTACGCGTGTGTAAGCGTCGCCATGCAGTCTGAATTAACCCTTCTATCTACGTAAATGAAAATGAAATTCAATTTCGTTAGTCGTGCTAAAACACGAGAACAGCATATCCGATTCGCCAAATTTTAGTCTTGAAATATTCGTGCTAGTTTAGGGTAAGACCTTCCCTAAACTAAGTATATATACGGTGACAAAATTTAGAAGTAAATTGAAACGAAGGTTATCAAATAATAGCTTTATATAAAAATATTTAACCTTAGTTTTTAGTGTATGTAGCGCCATTTGAATCTGTGGTATTTTCTGAGTAAGCACTACAACCAGAATTTGACGATTCGCTGTCTGTCATGTATTGGTCTTTACTTTTTTTCTTCTCGACATCAAACTGATTTGTTTTTGTGTCCGTTTTATTTTCGTCATTTTCTCTTTCCTTAAGAAAGACTGTTTTCTTGTCTTCAAAACTTGTCAATTCTCTTCTCTGTTCTTGATCCTTCACTCTAAGGATTTTCGACGTCAAACTTGAAGACAAAAATTGTTGATGACGTTTTAGAAACCTTCTTAACCAACCTTTACCAGCAATGCCTTTTTTGAATGAATTTTTTATACTGTGTTCTACAGCTAGTTGATAGGCTAACCGTCGTAAATTCATTTTCGTCAGTTTATGCTCCTCTTGCAAATTTATATGCTCAATCAGAAGGTTCTCTAGTTTTGGATTTAGAATAGGTTTCCGACCTAGAACTTTGCTTACAGATTCTTCTGGTGACGTTCCATCATTGACCAAACGATAAAGAGTGGACCTGGGAACGTTGAAGTGCTTAGCTGCCTTCAAGTATCCCATCCTCTTCTCCCTAACGGCTATAACAGCAGCGGACATAATATCTCTGTCCCACGTTTGTCTCTTATTGCATGTCATCGTTTCTAAAAAAGGTCACAAAAAGCTCAATTATGCATTATCTATATATATATATATATATATATATATATATATATATATATATATATATATATATATATATATATATATATATATATATATATATATATATATATATAAAACTCAAAGGTGACTGACTGACATGGTGATCTATCAACGCACAGCCCAAACCCCTGGATGGATCGGGCTGAAATTTGGCATGCAGTAGGTGTTATGACGTAGGCATCCGCTAAGAAAGGATTTTGATAAATTTTAACCCCACGGGGTTAAAATAGGGGATGAAATTTTGTATACAATAATACCTCTTAACGCGAACGAAGCTGCGGGTAAAATTTCGTTGGCAATAAGTAGGTACTCTACCATTGTTGTATAAAATGAATATTCTATTCAACCCTCGCATGGTTGTGAAAGTGGTAAAATATAATTGTCATGTATACCTACTAGAAAAAAAAAGTTATTCGAGATAATAGCGTCAGGTTTGTACTACATAATACATATAGGAAATAATATAATAGCTTTGCAATTAATAAATTTCTATATTTATTTCATACAATTGGTAAAACAATCACATTTATATCATTAAAAGATAAAAGGCGAAGCGTATTCGGCTAGGTAGCCAAAACACACGACATATTATAATATTATGATATTAGAAAAGCTCTTATGTATAATTTACACATAGCCAGTACTGGCTGCCAATAAGACTGGCAGCCAGTATTGGCTTGGTATAATGCCGCGTGTGAACAGTTTTTCAAGCCAGGACAAACTGTTCACAGTTCACACGCGGCATATTATGACAAGCCAATACTAACTGTCAGTCTTATTGGCAGCCAGTACTGGCTCTGTGAAAACTATACTTTATGCTCTTTGGCATCTACACATCAATTAATATTTACACACAATAATAATATTATCTGATATTATGTTCGATGTTCATCAATGACGGAAATGAAGAGCAAAAAACCGGCCAAGTGCGTGTCGGGCCACGCGCAATGTAGGGTTCCGTAGAACCGTTAGTTTTTGATAATTTTTGTATGTTCAATGAATGTACATATTTTTTCCACTTTAAAACTTAATATTTCACAAACGGATCCCTAAATCGGAAAATGATCTATGAATACTCAAAATACTTTTAAAAAACCTATCCAACGACACCCCACACGATGGGGTGGACGCGAAAGAAAAATCGTCCCCGCTTCATGTGTAGAGAAGGTACCATAAAAAATATTTTATTATTATTTCATGTACTTACCATTTTGTCGGCATCAATAATATGTCAAATTACAGCTTAGTAGGTCCTATAGCAAAACCGCGGACAGACGGACGGACGGACAGGCGGACAGAGGGACAGACAGACGGACGGACAGACCGAACTTATAAGGGTTCCTTGTTGACTATGGAACCCTAAAAATGACTTCTATAATATTCGTATTGATACGGTAACATCATTATCTACACTACACTGTCGATTTTACAGTATTACGTCTATACAAACGTACCTACAACATGCACGCTATATCACAGAATATATATTAGTTGTACCAACAGAATTCCCACTGGCGAAACCCGTTTAAAGAATTAACGACTCATGCCACGATACTATAAAGTTCAAATTCCGACCGCGCAGTGCAAGGTGTCTACAATTATATTTGCCTACATCTCCGCTCTCTTTCTATCGCCTAACTCGTACCTTTTCTGAAGAAATCAGGGTTGTCTGATTTTAAAAATAATATTATAATCTTTATATTTAATTAACCACATTTTATTAAACTCGAAATAATCTAAGATATTATGTCTTAGTACTATGTAGATTTAATTATCATAAATTCGCGTGTAACTAGTTACGCGTACTTAGATTCGATAGGTACCGTATCTTAATTATTGAAACCGGTCTTATATTACCTACTTAAAGTGTTTGTATAACTTAGTTATTTTTGTAAACAAATTAGGTTTCGAATAGTACGCATCACGAAATATAATAGCAAAAACGCGACACCAACCTACGATGCTTACTGTTAGTAATAAATAATAATTAATACCTAACCTTATTAATTAATGTGTTTTTTTTTTTCAATGAAATACCTTTATTAATTATACGTCTACGAAGGTAACCCAACTAATATATTCTACTTCAACTAGTATTTAAAACTATTTAAATCATAAATAATCGTAATTTGACTCTATAATAAATTATACAAAATTTAAATATATAATAAATAATAATAAAACAATTTAAAAAAGTTATTAACTCTCATCGTCCTTAGGGAGCTTAAAGAAAGTTAAATTTTGTTCACATTCCGTGTTAAGACAGTTAAACACTGCGCGAAATTTCTTTGCCCTTTTTTTATTGTCCATTGTGATCAGATTAATTTATCAATTCTGTGACAGCGAATGAATAAGTACGCAGGTAGGCATGCAACGATCACCTAACTAAAAACTCGTGCGCGCGCGTCACCGCTCGCCTGTGAGTCCCTACTGAAGTGCCCTCCTAGAGGGGTACTTACATTTCGATGCCTACAGGCGCGAGTGGGACAGGCCTGGGTATATAGACAAATGTAAGTAATCCACATATAGACCGAAAGCTACCGAATAAGGCTTTAAATAATAAACGTGTCGAAAAAAGGAATAAACGCGCAGGCGCAGGTTCGGCCTCATATGGAATGTTGTTCTCATCTCTGGGCGGGGGCGCCAAAATACCAACTGCTCCCTCTGAATCGTATCCAACGAAGGGCCGCTCGAACTGTTGACTGCCATAGTGTTTCAAACAGCTTGAACCCCTTGGAATTACGCCGAGATGTAGCTTCACTCTGCATCCTCTATCGGTTGTATCACGGGGAGTGCTCTGAGGAATTGTTCGGAATCATACCACCTGCAACTTTTCGCCATCGTCCCACGCGAAAAACATACCATCGTCATCACCTTGATGAGTGGCAGTCTTCCACAGTGCGTTTTTCGCGTAACTTTCTGCCGCGCACTGTAAAACTCTGGAATGAACTGTCACCAGTAGTTTTTCCGGACCTATACGACCTGCAAACCTTCAAGAAAAGAGCGTATTCCCTCTTAAAAGGCCGGCAACGCACCTGCAGCTCTTCTGATGTTGCGAGTGTCCATGGGCGACGGTAGTTGCTTACCATCAGGTGACCCGTTTGCTCGTTTGCCCCCTTATTTGATAAAAAAAAAACGCCGCCATCATACAAAAACCCTAATTTTGACATATTTTTGACAGTTCCCCTTTACCGGCATACCGGCAAAACATCGCTTTTTTCCCTCATGTCCCTTTGTTCCCTTTAATCTTTAAAACTACGCAACGGATTTTGATGATTCTTTCAGTGTTAGATAGCCCATTTATGGAGGAAGGCTATAGGCTATATTTTATAACGCTAAGACTAAAAGGAGCGAAGAAATTAAGGAAAATGTGAAAAAAACGGGGAAAATTATTTGAAAGGGCTAACTTGAATGCGCTATCTCAGGAACTACTGGATCGATTTGAAAAATTATTTCAGCTATATTTACTAAGGATAGCCCATTTAATAAGGAAGGCTATAAGCTATATTTTATCACACTAAGACTAATAGGAGAATGTGGAAAAAACGGGGGAAATAATTTGAAAGGGCTTATAAGCTCGCGATTCGCGAAGAAGTAGACCACGTGAAGGCTATAGATTTTAATCATTTTTCAGAGGCTATATATTTTATACCCGTGCGACGCCGGGGCGGGTCGCTAGTATATATATAAAACACATTAAATATAATAATTTATAACTATAAAATGATCAACACAGTAACGCCATAGGTTCAGGTAGAAATTATCAAGAGATATCAATTTTCTAGTAATTTTTACGAGGCCAAAATATAGGTTCATGATTGTGATGAAGTTTGGCTTTTTTTATGTTTCCAAAGTCGTCTATCACGACCTTGGCCTGGCATTTCTTTCTTCTGTATTTGGAGCAGACGAGATGCCTCTTGTGTACCCCTGTAAAAGAGAAAGTGTGACCTCCGAGCAACATCAGAGTCCCTCGGCGCGTGGGCAGCCAAACTACCTCTGCAAGTTGCAGGCAATTGTTAGTAAATATCATAACTCACATAGTTGCAACTATATAGTAGCTACGTTCTGTTCATGTAAACATTTTAAATTGTTCAACCAGGTTCAGCGTTATATGGTTTATTCAATGACAATGTCAACAAAGATTGCAGTTAATTTAAAGGAAGATATTGATTTGTACCAGACACCAGTGCAACTAAAATCAATCTCAGAGTAACATAATATTCGGTCAAAAACAATCTATTAGGAAATAATTTTAAAAGAAATAATGACCTATTGAAATAAGTGTAAGCAATATTAGAACTAAACATTAATAACTATAATATAAACAAAATAATCAACTTGAAATTTTACTAAAAACAGCAAAGTAAAAAAAAACAGTTGCGGAACATTCTCTTCAATAAAATAAAAACATTTAGTATTACAACAATATTTTCAAAAAGTATATAATATTAAAAAACAACAATACAATAAATTACAATGTACAGTAAAAAATAACAATATTATGTCACGGAGACGACCCTGTTATCGAGTCGTCAGTGAAATCGGGGTTAAAGTAAATAGAGCCTTTAATCTCATGAGGGGGATGACAATGAATGTTCAGGAGCTTCTCCACTTTTCCGTCGGAAGAGAGTTTCACGAAGGCCTTGCAGTACGCCCTCTTCTTCGAGCACCTCCACCGTCTACGCTGATTTAAGCAGTACGTGTACCCATCAATCAATAGCATCCTTTTTCCTTTCTTTGATATCACAACAGTATATTCGATATCTGAAAAATAATACAGTATCATGACAAACAGTTAAAATTACAATAATCGTATGCAGCTCTGATCGTATGAAGTCATGATGTTTTGTTAAAATTTAACTCAAAATTGATATTTGAGAAAGGTAAAGAATATTAGCTTTTAGGCAGACAACATGCTAATCTCATAGCTTTTAAAGACGGATAAAAGTTTTTGCTTGTTAAGTTATTTATGTATGTACTTATAGTTACTCGAATATAAAAAATAAAGGTGTACTAAAACAAAAGTTAAATAATTTTAATACTAATATAACGTATTTTTGGTATGTAGATAAAATTACAAATTATTAAAAGTCTAAAATAAAAACTTGTCATTTACCTGCACCTATGATTCAAAATTTACTCTACTGTACAAACTTTGAAGGCGAATAAAAAAAAATACATAATATACAAAAGCTGAAATTTTACAAATGCTTATTTTTTTACCGTTATATACTTTTATTTTATTTAAAAATCTGTAAATCTTTAACTTAGTCAACATCCCTATTAAAGACGTACTAATTTTCCCGCTTTAGTGACCACAAACTTCTGAGGGTCGTGACTGTGGGTATTATGGATGTATGTAATTCTGCCGTCCACCAATTTGAGTTTAGCCTTACAGTCCTGGATCTTCTTGGAGCACGTCCACCACGCTGAATGTCCCACCTTAGAGAAGGTATACCCTCCTACCAAGATGAGATTCCTCCCTCTTTGCGACGGTATTAAGTCATAAGGTACTACTGTAAAATACAACAATTTCTTAACGCCTATGACCGTTATAAAATATAAATTGTAGAGATAAGCTACGATAACATGGCGCGCCACTCCGAATTACTGTTCAATCAATATGTGCAGACACATCCTTATGAAAGAGTTTGTATGTAGTAAGTATTCAACCAAGACCGTGCAAGACAACGCACTTCAAACGTTTTGACAACGCACTTCAAACGTTTTGAATTTTGGAGGGGCGCGCCATATCGTAGTTTATCTCTAAGTGTGATATCTAGGTAATAAATAACCAAATGCATTAATTGATTTCTTCGTAGGGTGTGATTAAAAGGGGATTTACAAGAACCTCTTTATTTTAAAACGGAAAATTCTTAAAATTATGACAGTTTTCTAGTGAATTTGACAACTAACAAACTCTCGGCGCCCTCTATACTGGATTAATTAACAGTTTTTTTTCCCAGTCCATCTTTCTTCTTATATACTTTCCATTGTTATCCGTATCAAAAATAGGAATTGAATGAGGATGGTCGAAGTTCGCTCGAGTTATTTCCGTACATTGTTTATTAAAAAACACTCTTGCCTTACATCCTGCCCCTTTTTTCGAACAGTACCAATGCCTTCTAGAAGACGATGAATAAGTGTAACCATCTATCATAATCAATTTTCTTTTGGAGCCAATGTCAATAAATTGTATGCCTACTAAGCCTAAAACAAATTATTCTTTATGTTTTATTGATAACAATATTTCTTCTACTTCATTCTTTTTGCATTAATATTCAATCGATTCAGTAATTCGTAATAAGACTTTTAAATAAATAAATGCTTTATTAAAAGCCACTACGGTCAACATCGTTAGTTAAAACTAAGTTACTGATAATTTAGGTATTAAAGTTTATTTTACATTTTATCACCAAGAATCCTTAAAAGGGTTCTTATATCGGCGAATTAAGTTTGTTAGCCAGTATCTTTAGGATACCATTGGTACTCGATCGCAGTCTGCTCATGCTGTCATCAGGATGCTCATTCTCAAACGTACCCAACGCTTTGCAGAACCGCGAGTGACCCAACAGTATTCTAAAGCCATTACTTTTTTTTTGTATAGTAAGTTTTTTTGTTGTCTGTTGGTCCACAGATTCGCAGTATAAAAAGTTTGGCAGTACGCCGATATTTTTGCCTAATTACATTGTAACCTGTGGCTCAACAATCAACAAGTTACACCTTACAACGCTTAACCTTCCTTCTCTATATCGACTTTTAAAGGTCGATATAGAGAAGGAAGAAACATAGTATATATACCTCGGGTATTTGAACTGAGAACTTTTACCATTGAGAGTGATCCTCGGTTCATATTCAATGTACGGAAGGGGGCTTAAATATCAGAATTTCGTTCTTTCTTCCGTTGTACACTAGACTCGCACTCAGACGATTTTTGTTATACATTCGGCACTGATGTTTCACATGGTGTTTGTGCGTCACTTAGGAAATTTTGTATAAAATTAACAAAAAAATTAAAAATTTCTAGCTTCGAAGTTGAATGATTTGAAAATTCTACGTGGGTGGTTATGGGTTCCCTCTAACAAAACCAGACGACCATCGGGAAACAGTAGAACTTTCTGTTTGCACCTGGGGTAATGGGAGCACACCCATCTTAGTTTAGTGCTCCTCGTATATGTGTGACCATCCACACGAAGCATATCATTTCCTCTCTGGGACTGGATAATTTCAAAAGAAACACTACTTTCTGGAACGAAAAACAGTTTTTTAAGTTTTTTTTTTATGAAACTAGGGGACAAACGAGCAAACGGGTCACCTGATGGAAAGCAACTTCCGTCGCCCATGGACACTCGTAGCATCTAAAGATCTGCAGGTGCGTTGCCGGCCTTTTAAGAGGGAATAGGGTAATAGGGGAGGGTAGGGATGGGAAGGGAAGGGAACAGGGGAGGGTAGGGAAGGGAATAGGGTAGGGGATTGGGCCTCCGGTAAACTCATTCACTCGGCGAAACACAGCGCAAGCACTGTTTCACGCCGATTTTCTGTGAGAACGTGGTATTTCTCCGGTCGAGCCGGCCCATTCGTGCCGGAGATGGCTCTCCCACGTATAGTTTTTGATAGTACAAAATTCACACTTGCAAGATGGTGACCTATAGCAACGTGCTAATTAAAAAGGTGACACCGTGTCACTGACACTTGAGTAACAAACAGCATATATGGAACTGTTGCAAACAATTGCCAGTGATCACAGCGGGCAAAAACCCCATGTCATTAACAGGGAACAGTAGGAAGACATCAGTCATGAAGACCACCATCCTTTTTTAGGGTTCCATAGTCATCAAGGAACCCTTATAGTTTCGGTCTGTCTGTCCGCGGTTTTGCTCAGAGACTATAGGACCTACAAAGCTGTAATTTGGCATGAATGCACATATTAATGATGGCGACAAAATGGTACATAAAATCTTAAAAAATTATTTTTTTTTAATGGTACCTTCCAATCACATCAAGTGGGGATGAAAATATTTTTTTGCGTCCAGCCCATCGTGTTGGGTGTCGTTGGATAGGCTTTTTAAAAATATTTTGAGTATTCATAGATCATTTTCCGATTTAGGGATCCGTTTGTGAAATATTAAGTTTTAAAGTGAAAAAAATCGTTAGACTCCAGTGTCCCCCCCCCTTCTACCAGCTAAACGGTTGCTTCTGGAAATGTGAAAAAATTCATGGGAGTAGGAAATATGCTAAATTTAAAAGGAAAACTATCACGGCTACGAAGTCTTCATAAGTTTTTGGGTTATAGCCGATCAACTAAAAAAAATGTATTCGGCAAAGTATAAGGGAACTTTTCGTTCAAATTCCTTTGAACGTAACTGAGATGATGTTGTTAGTATTGTAAAACACGTTATAAATGTACATTCATTGACCATACAAAAATTATCAAAAACTAGCGGTACTATGGAACCCTATTGCGCGTGGCACGACACGCACTTGTTACATAGATGTTATTTGTAAAAAACATAGCGACCTCCGTTTTCTACCAACCTTAGGTACCTCTATAATTTGCAATAAAATAATAGTGGAGTCGCCAGAGGATTTAATCTACGAAAATTGCAATAGTAAATGGATGTTTGTTTTCGAGGTGTCATTTTCTTTTTTACAATATAACTTGCAAAGTTTACCTACCAATTTGTGCTTTTTATTTTTTAGTTACTCAAATAAATATCGGTATTTCCCCATATAAAACCAGTCAAGAAAAAAATGTTCTTGTTCCTGTTATTTAATGACTCTTATCCGATTGTTTACATCGAAAATTAACCAAAAACACAATTTTTAAAAAAGATAGTTTGCTTTGCTAGGCTAATAATAAAACTACAAGATTTTTGCAAAGTTTTTAAAGATTAACGCTCGTCGCGCGTCGTAACCAAGATAAAAGGGTTTGGGCGGATTTCAGGGTTGTAAAGAAAAGTGTGTTATACGTACTTATGTGTATTTAATTTTTAGAGAAATGATGAGTTTTAAGTAAGGGAAAAGACCTAATGCCAGACACGGAACTAATAGATGACACTTACGAAAAAAATACGATAAAAATAAGAATTACTCTACTTATTTCTCAACACTGTAAATTTCATAAGCTTCTCAAGCTATCTGTTGATGTGACAAAATATATTAGGGACGCCTTCGGGAACAAAATTTCAAAACGGGATCAGTTTTCGTAAACAATGTGACCGCATCGACACGCGCTCGGCAATTTCTTAGCAAATAGGTTAAGGAAGGCGAAATTTTGCACGTAAGTTTTGAATGAATTAATTAGATTTTTTGTAATTTCTATTGATTTCATTGGATTAATGGTCATGTTACAAACACTAATTAATGTTTATTTATGATTTTTTATCCATTTTCCCTAACAATATAAAGGGTGTCTACTATTAGTTCTTGAAAATATAAAAAACCTAATAGATGACATGGATCTCATCTTTTAGTTTTGCAATACATACTAAAGCTATTTTGTAGTTTATTCTACTGCAAATATCATCACTATTCTCTGAAAATATAATTATATTAACAAACTAACAACTTAGAACTACTGTACCGAAAAATGGTGTCAAATATTACACCTTGTACTGATCTAAAAATCGATTGCTTTAATTTTTCAGCAGTAAAAAGAAGAAAAAAGAGAGCTGAGAAAAGAAAGAAGAAAAAAGAAGAGGCAAGAGAAGCATGGACACTAAAGACTGAAAATAAATTTGCTAGGAAAACAATATGAAAAATAAAAATAAGAGGAAAGATAGTTTCAGTATGGAAGAAGAATGGATAGAATCTGGAGACAACGTGGATAATATTTCTGATGCATGTAGTTACTATGATGAAGTAAATGAAATCTTTTGAAAAACGGCAAATAAAGATCTAAATAATAGGAAAAATGTAAAAGTAATGTTATGTTCTATGTCAACTATTAGTTCATATTGGTGTTTACTATTAGTGATGTTCGTTTATTGTGATGTCATCCATTAGGGCTTATGACTAAGTTTACAAAAAGACCAATAATACATTTTTTTATTGATTTATCAGAGAATAACTATAATAGTTTTAAAGTTAAAGTTACAGAAGACATAAAATAAGTTATCAATCTTTAATTTTCATAAATTATACATTTTATTACATTCAAATGTTTTATTTTTCCTTATAGTGTCTACTATTAGTGCTTTTCCCTTACTTTAAAACGTTTTAATATCTCCAAAAATGTGTAAAATAGACCAAAATTGTTTTTCTACATTTGTTGAGAATTTATTTAAGTAAGAGCTAAAACGTTAAATGCGTTGACAAATGAAAGGATTTTTGTAGTCTTTGACATATATTTAAACTTCCTAATTAAAGCCATAAAAAAAATTGGGTGCTACATATCTCATGTAGGTACTCGTACATACTAAAGACGCACGCTGCGACCTATGTTTGGAAAATGCTTATCTGAATACAAAAAATATTTTTTTTTTCCTTTAAGTATGTTTTAGCAAATGTAATCAATGAAAAAAAAATTGTGTTAAAACCTCACCAAAAGAAATAAAATACAGATTTTCTTCGAAATATACGCGAAAAGTTTGTGCTACATTTTCGGAAAAGTTAATAAAGTAAGAGCTAAAAAAAATACTAATAATATAAAATCAAGTACTTACTGCCGAAGCACACAATAAACATATTCGGAGGTATGCTCATCTAGATACAAAAATATTAATTTTTAAATCTAGATTATATATTTTTTCCACTTATTTTCTTTTTTTGGAATAAAAGCAACGATATGAATAAAAATATTATAATATACCTATTAATTTATTATTTTGCTACATAAAATATGAACTGAAAGAAATGCAGGTTTTCTTCAAAATGTATGAGTGTAACTGAAGTGGTATATAGAATAATTTAAAAATTAAAAGCACAATTACTATTCATCGGTAAACTTTTTCGTGTATATTATCACTTTAATCAGCTACACATTCCTTTTTTTCTTTTCAATTTTCATCCACTATTACGGAAATCGGAGGTTTGCATGATTTTTAGGGTTCCGTACCCAAAGGGTAAAAACGGGACCCTATTACTGAGACTTCGATGTCTGTCCGTCTGTCTGTCTGTCTCCAGGCTGTAACTCAAGAACCGCTAATGCTATACTTCTAAAATTTTCACAGTTTATGTATTTCTGATGCCGCTATAACAACAAATACTAAAAACAAAATAAAGTTAATATTTAAGGGGGGCTCCCATACAACAAACGTTATTTTTTGGTCTTTTTGGCTCGTAATCCATAATGACAATATATAGACACTTGAAATTTTCACAAAGTCCTCAATTACGTATTGTGTACTTTAATATTAAATAATAAAATTAAAATAAAGTAAATAAATAAGGGCTCCCATACAAAAATATATTTTTTCCTTATTTTCACTCTATAACGGTACGGAACCCTTTGTGCGCGAGTCCGACTCGCACTTGGCCAATTATTATGCTCTAGGCACTCCACTATAAGCAGATGCAAGCTATCCTATCTTTCAAGTTAAATCAAATTGCACACTGTACAAACTACAAATCTAGCGATTGACAGCAAGCAATGAATTTCGTGGAATTAAACATAGAAAAACCCAAAATTTAAGGAAAAATAATGGCATGATAGGCTGCAGAGAATCGTTTCGCATTGCCCAACTCCACACCTGGAGTTCCAAATGATGCCCTAACCGTGTCCGATCCTTTAATGTTATGATGTATGGCATAATATGTTATTGACAAACTGGCTCTCAAAAATTTTTTTTCTCTACCTTTTGAAAAAATGTTTTTCTATGGCTCTCATACAAATCTGGCCAATACTTCTTAATAAAATCGGTATAACTTCTTAACTATCTGACTTAGAGCATAGAAGCACAGGATTTTTTTTAAGATGAAAACCTCCTTTTTCTTTTTAAAATAAAAAAGAACCAGTTCAATGCACTATATTTTTCACAAAAAGCCATTAATTAAAAAATACACATTTTTCCTTGTGGTTTTTCTATGTTTAATTTTATAAGTGGGAAAGCCATGCTTCGGCACGAATAGGCCGGCTCGACCGGAGAAATACCACGTTCTCACAGAAAACCGGCGTGAAACAGCGCTTGCGCTGTGTTTCGCCGAGTGAGTGAGTTTACCGGAGGCCCAATCCCCTACCCTATTCCCTTCCCTACCCTCCCCTATTCCCTTCCCATCCCTACCCTCCTCTATTACCCTATTCCCTCTTAAAAGGCCGGCAACGCACCTGCAGCTCTTCTGATGCTGCGAGTGTCCATGGGCGACGGAATTTGCTTTCCATCAGGTGACCCGTTTGCTCGTTTGCCCCCTTATTTCATTTTAAAAAAAATTGTGTGAAAGCCCGAGAAAAACTAAAATGGCTGCCATTTTACAACCGTGAGAGAGAGATAAAATTTGAGAGCCAATTTATTGATGAAATATGCCATACATCACAACATTAAAGGATCGGACACCGGTGTCGCGACACATTGAATATGGCGCGTTTTCGACCGGAGGCATCGGTTAACCTGAAGTGATACTGTGACCACGCGCTCTCCGCCCTCTTTATCAGAAACGGTTCGCCGTATGAAAAAAAATTTTGGACCAAAGTTATAGAGGATTTTGTATTCTACATTATGGTAACAAATACACATAGCCAAAACCCATAGGAAATTAAATATTTACAAAAAAAGTGCAGAAAACCGATTTTTGTGACCTTTTGACCTTGAAATTTAATAGTTGCGCACACCCTACCATATGTAGGTTTTGAGACAACATTTAGGGTGCCAATATACAAATATTTACAGACTTACAGCTGGGTAGGTATCTTGAATTCCGAGGTGAACTTACTATACTGATTGGACTATACATATACAGGTTGTTCGGGTGAACACCGTTATCCTTAAAGCCATCAATCAAATGAGCCCGTCAAAATGAATAACTTTTTCTAAGAGAACAATGCTGGGAACTCAAAAAAATGCCGTCTTCATAGAAAAGTTTATTTTGACGGGCTCATATTTTGATGGTTTTAAGACTAACGGTGTTCACCCGAACAACCCGTTAATTGTATGATATTGAATGTCCTGTAACTTCTTGGTGGAAGTTCATGTTTCATTCACCGGTTTCGGTAACCTGAAGATAACTTTATCGAAACCGGTCGTGTGAAACATAATTCTAATTAAAAACAAAAGTGGAATAAGTGCATAAAAGTGTATATTATTATAACTGTGTTATATTCGTTTATGTTGCAGAAACTTTTTTTTTTATTATATTCCGATATTTTTCGGATGGTGGTCTTCCATCCTTTTTTACATTGATGCCATTTGTAAAAAAACAGCCGTTTTCTACTAACGTTACCTCTATAATTTGCAATAAAATACTAAATAAGCAGATGCAAGCTGATGCAAGCTATCCTATATTTCAAGTTAAATCAAATTGCACACTGTACAAATTAAATTCAAAATCGATTCAGTAACTGGGATTCCATCGGGGACAAACAACGTAACACGTATTTTTTTACAATATAAATATATATTTTATAATAAAATCATAACAGCCTAACATCGTCATTTATTCTGAGACGGAGTCGTTGAATATTTGCTTCCCACTATACAAATATCCACTGATCTGCCAGCCGGACCATTTTGGGCGGTTCGTGGACGTGGATCTCAGATATTTTAGTGAGGGTACCGTCTGGGTATAGAGAAACCTTAGTTTTACACTTCGGGTAGTGAGTACAAATCCACCGCGATTTGGAGCCTTGGGAGAACGTGTAACCGTCCACGAGAAGTAAATCCTTCCCTCTTCTCGACTTGATTACTTCAAAAGCTGGAAAAAAACATTGATGGCATCAACAATATAAAATTTTATTGCATTCTAGATATGGCCCGCGACATTGTTGCAAGTTGCCACAGATATTCGTTTTAAATACAGGTTGTTCGGGTGAACACCGTTATCCTTAAAGCCATCAATTAATGAGCCAAAATGAACAACTTTTTCTATGAGAACAATGCTGGGAACTTAAAAAAAATGCCGTCTTCATAGAGAAACTTGTTCATTTCGACGGGCTCATATTTTTATGGTTTTAAGGATAACGGTGTTCACCCGAACAACCTGTATGCTATTGAATGCACTGTAACTTCTTGGTGGAAGTTCATGTTTCATTGTAATAATA
Organism: Lysandra bellargus; assembly: GCA_905333045.1. NCBI lineage: Eukaryota > Metazoa > Arthropoda > Insecta > Lepidoptera > Lycaenidae > Lysandra > Lysandra bellargus. Next base: position 864,040 of record HG995322.1, on the reverse strand, counting down.
TACACTTTTCATGCACTTGTTCTACTTTTATTTAATATAACATAATATAAGCATTGTATTAACTATAACTTGAATTATTAATTGAACATTGTATACGATAGTTCCAGAGTGGAAGTCGCTGGGAGCTGTGTCAGTTTATACTAGTGCAGCTCCCAACGCTATTTACTGAGTAATGTATAGATTTATTGTATTTCCCGTATTATGTAAAACTCATGTAAAACCGATTTTAGTTAAATACATTTTATTATTTATTATTATTATTATTTTATTATTATTATGTTTCAGTCGACCGGTTTCGATAATCTGATGATGATTTTATCGATGTGAAACATAACTGTAATAAAAAAAGTGGAATGAAATGTGTATATTATTACCGTGAGCCTTTGGATTAATAATGTTAATGATAGTTGGGGAGGGGAAGAGAGGATTTCGGGACAAGCTCGAGCGCGTCATATTAAGCTTGTATAGGCTTCCGACATACTGTCCATTAATCAGGGGGTGCGCCGGTGGAGAGGCTAGAGGGGTGCCGTGAGTCGATCCTCCATCATTATCCGAAACCACAAATATTATAAAAAAAATATAATAATAATTATACAAAGCAGGCAGATCATTAAATATTTGTTTATTATTATTTACCTTCAATAATCATTAAAGGTGTTTATTTATGCATATTTTTGTAATAGGTGGGTAAAGAAGGGCGCCGTGACAAAATATTGAACGAATAACTGCGCCGCAGGCTGAAAAAGATTGGGAACCCCTAGTCTAGTTATCATGGTATAGAAATCAAATTTCTTACGTGGTGGGTTAAAATTAGAAATCAAATTTCTTACGTGGTGGGTTAAAATTTTTTTAAATATTGAAATGTCATCGGATCTGTCAGATTAAGATAGGAGATGTTTAGTATACCACAAAGAAGCTTCCTTATAAAGCACTGACAATACAAAGGTTAGGTAAGCCTGTACATTTTAAAATAACAAAAAAATAAAGCTTCATATTTTCCTAAGCTTCGCAGATATTTTAATGTGCACTAAACTAAATGATTTAGTCCTTGTTGTCTAAAATATATTTATAATTTACCTAACTAAGCAATTTTCTGAATATATTTTCTTTTTCAAAACTTTAAAATGGCTACAGTTTCTGAACCCACCGCTAACATAAGAAACGCTCATTTTTTTTTTCAGCTTTACCTAATGTAAAAAACCTTCTAGGTCCCTTCTCCCTCCCCAACTATGAGGTATGGAATATGAATGTAACAACAACTTTCGAAAATACACACGTCGTGTATAATGATTGCTTTATTTTTTAATTAGTTTCAATTTAGTATACTTACAGTATTTTTAAAACATTATAATATAGAACAAGTACATGACGACTGTATAGTAGATCTATCTTTAACAATTATATTTTATTTAAACATTAAAAAAATATGAAATATAATAAAAGATCTTATATAATATATTTTATAACAAATATATATTTAACATTTAAATACTAAACAAGGAGCACTTGCAGCCTGCACAGTACTTTAACGTAAAATAAAATGTCTAACGATCGTATTCAGAGATTTTATAAATACGAAGGAGAAATTAAATTTTGCCATAAGTCTTTATCAACTTAAAATTATGTCATAATTTAATATATCTCCCGATTGCGCCCGTAAGCCGTTAGTGGGCCCTAAGACAATTAATTTTATCGTGCAATATCATTGAACAATATTATTGCACAATTTATTTGACAACAAGATTGAAAGACTGGCACGTTCATTTATCAACCCTAGACAGTCAATAATGCACAAGTCTAGGAGCCCGCTTAAACATAACCATGGTCGTAATGGTCGTAATCATTTGAAGCGGATTCCAACTGAGCACATCGCCTGAGTCCAACTGAGCATGTCCTCGGTGGCCTGGGCCAGTGCTTTAGGCAGATGCGTGTGGGGCAGCGACAGACAGCTGATGCTGCCGTCGGGGTACATGCTGACTTTACTCTTACACCGGGGGTAAAGGGAACACACCCATCTCGTCTTGCTCGTCTGGGAGAAAGTGTGACCGTCGATTAGAAGCATATCTTTGCCTCTACGCGACTTGATTATTTCGTAGCCTGAAATGTATTATTTTACAATAAAAGGTTTTTTTTTGAGCATTTTGAGCAACATTTGTTCCAAGTGTAATTAGACAATAAAAATACTTATTAAAATGTGCAGTTTTTTTTTTAATGATTTCCATTTAATGTTGCGCACAATAATTTTTAATTGCTTACGCATATTATAAATTAGTGCTTAAAATATCGCTAGTCCCTGACCAAACAAACTGTATTTTAAAAATGTTTTGGAAGTTATCTAGTATCGATACTGAAGCAAAAAAAGACGGGTTGCACTCCGGGAGTGCCGGCAGAAGTGAAAACGTGATTATTAACGTTGTCCTGTTGTGCATTCTTTTTTTTAACCCATTTTTTATGAAAATCGATTTAAAAAAATAAATAAAAAAAACGATCGTTTTAATTAATTAATCGAAACCCTTACAATCGATTAAAAAATATCGACAATCGAAAAAAAAAGCTGCCGTCAGACAGACTGTCAGACACTAGGCCGTAATCAGCGCGTCTGCTAAACAACTCATTTCCCCGACTGTACATTTCTGCTAAACAACTCATTTCTCCGACTGTACATTTCTGCTTAGCACAATTTTCCCCGACTGTACATTTCTGCTAAACAACTCATTTCCCCAACTGTACATTTCTGCTTAGCACAATTTTCCCCGACTGTACATTTCTGCTAAACAACTCATTTCCCCGACTGTACATTTCTGCTTAGCACAATTTTCCCCGACTGTACTTTTTTTTTAATGAAATAAGGACGCAAACGAGCAAACGGGTCACCTGATGGAAAGCAACTTCCGTCGCCCATGGACACCCGCAGCATCAGAAAAGCCACAGGTGCGTTGCCAGCCTTTTTAGAGGGAATAGGGTAATAGGGGAGGGTAGTGATGGGAAGGAAAGGGAATAGGGGAGGGTAGGAAAGGGAATAGGGTAGAGGATCGGGCCTCCGGTAAACTCACTCACTCGGCGAAACACAGCGCAAGCGCTGTTTCACGCCGGTTTTCTGTGAGAACGTGGTATTTCTCCGGTTGAGCCGGCCCATTTGTGCCGAAGCATGGCTCTCCCACGTATAATTTTATATTAACTTTTATATTAACTTTTATATTAACTTTTCTGCTAAACAACTCATTTCCCCGACTGTACATTTCGTTCGAGTTCGAGTCCGACACAAAACACTACTCTCCAACCGTCTTACGCTTTTTCTATGGTTTTTCGATCAACACGAAAATCTGACGCGAGTTTCACAGTTTTTACCCATCCCACAAAAGTGCTCAACGCCGCTAAAGAAGTTTTCACTTCAAAAATGTAAAAAAAATTGTCTGTTTCTCCTTCATTTTTTCCTTTTTCTTTTTTCCTATGTCTTAAACGCTTTTACCACCTAAATGGATTCCAATAAAACTCTGCATATTGTTTAACATTTTTTAGCAGAATTAACCTCGCGCGCGAAGCCGCGGGCACAAGTTTGTTTCAGTTTTGAACACGATTATCTCGAAAAGTAGTGGCACAGAGTACATATTATTTGTTTAACAATTTTAACGGTAGTGGTAGGATTTACATAATTTTTTTTCGTTGGATAGTTGGATAGACATTTGCAATGTGTGCAACGAGACGAGGCGATGCGATGCATTTTTTAAATCATGAACTTTATTTACTACAGAAGAAGATATACGTTGAATTGACGAAACTTGCCGTTCGCGATTTCGGGCTGCCCATTCCCATTTTGAACTGCGCATTGACTTTCCGCGTTATAGACCCTAGAGCACAAAAACATTTCGTATTATGCTCTCCATGATCCACAGTTATTTATTCAACAATTTCAACTTGGTTTAAGTTTACAAGCAAGAAGACCGCCATCCTTGGATCTGTATTGAGTCGCCTTTCTCTGGTGTATGTGATTGTTGTTGTATATGACCATGTCGCCGTTATTGTTGAATTTGACTTTGGCCTTGCAGTTGGGATGGTGAGTGGAGCAGATCCATCGCAGCGTACTCGCCCTGGCATACGTGTACCCGTCTATCAGCAGGAGATTCTTACCTCGCTGTGACGTTACGACATCGTATGTAATCACTAAAATATATAAATCATTTTTATTGCAAAGTATAAATTGTTTTTTTTTTTTTTTTTTTTTTTATAAAATGATGATAGCCAAAAAACGGTACGAACAATCCTAATTTTATCGTTACCTTATTTTCTTTACTGTTGGCTCTTGCACTGGATGTTACATAGTCAAAATGAGGAATCGGGACACCTGCGATCATTGACCAACTCTGTGGGCGCGTTCAGACGTGCGCGTGTTCTACTATAGCGTATGGGAAAACGCGCGCGGGTTCTGCGTGAATTCGCATATTAAGGTGACGCCGCGTTAAAGTAAGAAACCGTGTTGGATATGTTTTAGATTGCTTGTTTTCTATGAGAGGCCGGCCCGGCCTCTCATAGAAAACAAGCAATGGAACAGCAAAAAATGGAAAGGGCATAAGCAACAAAATGGTTTTTGTCGCGTAATTTAAAAACCATAAATACATTTCATATAAACTATGCACATATTAAAGTGTATGCTTCAACCAATTTATGTACAAATTTTGGAATCTTAAATCACTCTCCTCTGTTGGAAAAATAGGAATCCCTTTTTTTACAGAGGTCTTTTCGATTGATAATTCTGTGTTATAAAAGTTGTCCAATCGTGTTATGCTATGGGCAATTCAAAGACAAAGACATGATGAATACTGACAATGAACTTTAGTTTCTTAGCTTTAGTCATTGCTGAGAAAAATCGGCATCGCTACAGCCAAATTATCAAGGCGTCGCCTTAATACGCTATAGTAGAACACGCGCAAAGCACGCGCACGTCTGAACGCGCCCTTACAAGGGCCATGCTTTGAACAGTTTTGTTCTAGTTTTTCGTTAAAAACATAACTGTTTTTTTTTTAATCTTTATTTATTTAGATGTTTTTATACATAAGCTTTTATACTGTTATATACAAACTAAGCATAACTGTTATAACTTAGTATTTTTCCACCCTTTAGCTTTGTGAGTTTTGTGACGGTACGAAACTACATGCTAATGCTTGAAATAATTATATCTTAAACTAATAACTTAAAATGTTATATTATTAAACTGATCAGGAAATACAACTAAATACAAAAAAAACCTCTTCAAACATCTCTCCATAATACCTACGCATTGTTTTATTGCGTTTTAGACATATTCTTCTACTTAGGACATTCATTAGCCAGTGGGTAAAAAATTAAGTTTAAACTTTACTATTTGTAAATTAAGTAACATATTGCTCAATGCTTAGAAATCACTCTTAACATTATTTATATATATAATAGGTAAATATCTGCTTCTTCACAATTTTATATATTCTCCTCTTTGAGTAATAACGTAGCGAGGAGGAGGATGATCATGCATCAAAGGTCCTTGAACAAGACGTGCTTTATCGTTCTCTAATACAACCCGAGCCCTACATCCTGAATCACTTTTTTTGGAACAGTAATAGTATGTTTTGTTACCGGCGGCGGTACCCATCTGTGAAAAAGTGTAGCCATCTATCATCAGAAGATATTTCCCAGAACGCGTTGGTATTCGCCTAAATTCGATATCTGAAATAATGTGCCAAACTATACTTATTGAACAATAATGATATAATTATTGAATTATATTGAAAATTAGTCTCAGTTCTAAAATTAGATTAAGTATAGGCATCTATTTGATAAAGTAACGAGAAAAGGTTAATTGAAATGCAATTAAAGCCAAAAAAGAATTAAATACAATATATATTTAAAGTATATACTATATTATAAGTATATTTGTTAAATATTACACAAATAAGTATGCTTTTTCTTAACCTCTTTGAGTCATTACCTTTTTTGGACTGGGGGAATTATCATTAATCGTTCATCTATCATTACTATTAATATTTACAGTCAAATGTAACATCATCTTGCATTACTTAATCAATTTTCTCAAATCTTAATATATTCCCCCTTTTGAATAATGACATACTTAGGGGGAGGATGATCATGTTTTTAAGGATATTGAACAGGGCGTATTTTCTCATTTTCTAGCACAGGGGTCACCAAATGGCGGACCGCGGTCCGCATCCGGACCGCCGCGCCGACTCATTCTGTGCGCACCAAGCATGTTCGAAGATAATCTTCGTTCATCTTGGGACTTCAACATCTCTAGGATTTAATGTCAAATCTATAGCTTGCACTAATATTTCACTCAAAACTTTAGAGAGATTCATTCTTATCTCATCTCATTGATATCTAAAATATAAATTACCTTTGTAATTTCCGTAATTACCTTTGTTTAATTTTTTTTATAAAATGTGTGGACCGCGGAGATCATTTCATGTCTTAAAAGTTAAAACGGACCCCGAGCGAAACTAGTTGGTGACCCCTGCTCTAGCACAACCCGGGCTCGGCAGCCAGTATCTCTTTTTGAACACTTGTAGTGTACTCTTTTTCTAGCGTAGCACATTACTGAAAAAGTGTAGCCATCTATCATCAGAAGATGCTTCCCTGAACGCGTTGGTATCCGCATTAACTGAATATCTGCAATAATGTACCGAATGTAAACAATCATTTTTTTTTTCATATTTAAAAGTCTCACAATCCATATTATCATATTATGAATATGATATGCATATAAATATTTTATCACATTGATCACATTTATTATATTATCATATGATATAATACCTATGAAATTGCAGCTTTGTTTGAAAAAAGTATAAGTACGTTTTTTAGAATTTATTTTTCTTTTATTCAAAATATCTAGTCACCATTGCTAACGCAGTGGCAGTTTACAGATATTGTCTTAAAAAATCTGCCGGACGGGAGACAACATACTTATTAATGAGAGTGGATTCTATTCCCATCAAAACAAGAATGTTAATTTTTTTTTCTTTAGATTAATATTTTACAGGTTTTAATAAAAGTTAATGCTTTTATTACAAACTGATTACTAGTTTAGATTACTAGCTTATTAAATAATATTTGTTTACCTTTTATCACGTTTAATATTTACAATCAATTCTAATAATATCTGTTACAAATTATTTTTATTAAACCTTAATATATATTTCCCCTTTGGAGTAATGATATAAGTAGTTGAGGGGAGGATGATTATGTATTAAAGGATATTGAAGAAGACGTATTTTCTCGTTCCCTAACATAACCCGAGCCCTACTAGATTAGGAGGTCACGATATTTTTGGTAACGATATCCAAAAAGACTTATTTTAGATTGACAAGATAAAGAGCTACTCTCTGATGTTAAATATGTCGGTCTGCCTGCGTAAAGTAGTTGCGTTCTCTGTATAGGGCGCCTGAAAACCCAGTTATCATGACCAAAAAAAAAATGATAAGGCTGAGTAAGTTATATTAGGTAAGTACTAGTTGTTCTCATATCAATAGCGTAAAATCTGACCAAATATTCGGTTGCGTTATGAAGCAACGAGCATTCAAACGTGACTTAATATTGTGACCAAAAAAAAATGGTCAGGTAAATGGCTAAATAACAAATCGTAAACTGTCTATGTGTATTATACAGTCAGTGCGGGTTTTTTAGCGAAACCCATCTGTGAAAAAGTGCTTCAATGCTTGTATAATAATTAACAATTTATATTTAGTTACAATAAAAATGCAACTACATATTAAATAAATGATAATAAGTAAACTGATTGAAAACAATTCACAAAAATATTTAAAGTCTGATAACCATCAAAACCAAAAAGGCACTAAAAATAATTATAGAATGATTGAACCGCAATTATGAAAGATTGTTAGTAAATAGTTTATTAATATGTTTATATTTACCTAAATTATTTGATCTACAAGGCTGTCTAAGGGCTGCGTTCATGAAAAATTAATCTATGACATTAAGTTTGTTGAATGGATATTCGTTCGATAAATAAAACATTAAATTACCCTAAACTCGTTTTTATTACACAACTTATTATAGTAAACAATTAAACAATTCAAATCAACTCAACAAATAGACGACGCCGGCAACTCCGTTGCGCCAAAATTCGTTTATCGCTCGGGAACCGTACATTTTTCCGGGATAAAAAGTATCCTATATATCCTTTATATCCATACCAAATTTCAGCGGTCAATCGGTTGTCGTAAAATCGGTTTAGCGGTTGTGGTGTGAAGAGGTAACAGACAGACAGACCGACAAACACACTTTGGCATTTATAATAAGGACCCTGTACCATGTAAGGCCACTCTAACGGGAAAACACTTTTTATTAATTTATTAACTAAAGAAATTAGGGAAACAAATGACGTAATGCTCTGTTTTATTGGGTATTGTATTATAAATCACTTTTTAACCTAGCTTCAATAGCCATTTAATAAACTTAAGTTTTGTAAAGCTCTTCCAAATGGCCTTGCAAAGGAACACAGCTCCAAACAAGGCCAGTATTATACATCAGTCGTTTAACTTGCAAATAGGGTTACAAGTATTTATCTGATTTTACTAAAACGACATTATAATCTCTATCAATTAAGCAAAACATTTAACGCTCAATATATTTATATCATCTAAAAAAAACTTTAACGAACATTACTTGACCATCATCTTATAACTAAGAATCTATTAACGGAAATTCTTTAAAAATAGTAGTAATTAGCATCACATTGACATCTTATAACTAATTACCAACGCCTTTTGTAATGCAATCAAAAAAAAATTAAATCTAAAATGGCCATTTTACAAGGCCAAAATGTTCAATATGCGTGTATAAGTTTAATAATCCTAATAAGTAAAGATGTTATAAGAAACCAAATTATTTAATTGTTACGGTTTATAGCTAAAAATAACTGTTTATATGTTAATGATTTTTAGATGTTACTTGTAAAATTCATGTTCCCTAACAAACTATCAAATCTTTGGTCGGGCCTTATAAGGAACCACCGGCCTTCCTAGGAATATTACCAATATTTTAACTTAAATCGAGTCATAAGTAGATTTTCTTTTATTAGTACCATACATATATCCGTATACAACAATGACCTGTAATAAAATGTGAGATAGATATAGGTTATGACTTATGTAACTAAAAACTTAAGTTTTGCAGTGTGCGGAAATTACAATTGTAACCGCGACAACCAAAGTCTACAAACAGTGAGATCTCACTGCCACAATTGCGGCGCGATCGACTTGCCGCCGCGATTATGGCTTAAGTTTGATGGATCTTAGTGTGTAGTAGAAGGAATATATCTTACCATGATGATAACTACGACTTTTAACCCTTTAACCGCCGAGCTTAAAATCAATTGTCGTGCCTCTAGCGCCGGCACCATAAATCGAAAAATTTATACCTACAACAAATAGTGATGTGCAATACTTATCTTTTTCGATGTCGATAATTTATTTCTTAATTTATATAAAGTATAAACTGATATGAATATCTAGTTTTTGAATCCATAATGCTGTTAGTAAATTATACAGCGCTGGCAAAAACATTAGATAAAAACAGCTTGAATAGTGAAGTGACATAATTCCCGATATTTGTTATTACAATTCAAATAATATTAATTTCATAGTTTCCACGGATTAAATAATTGAGTTTTTTAAATATATAACCTACTACAAATATAGATTTTCAATAGTAGATCAATATCCCATCCCCTTTACACGCATACAATTTCATCTAAATGTCGTAGCAGACAGACAGATAGGAAAGCGTTACTTTGTAATTTATTGTAATTTTATTTCTAATTTAAGTATTCACTACAATCACATTTATCGAAAACATCATCATCATAAGCACAACACTAGTGGAAAATTCTAGAAGGCCGCACTCGCTTATGACGTCAGAAGCGGTCGCCTTTTTCCGACCGTGGCGCAGGGTGTGCTGAAAACATTCGTTTCTAAACATGCAGGCTAAGGATGGGAATCGTCAATTCAATCACTGACATTTTTATACTATATTTATTATAAATTAAGTAAAACAAACACGTTTATTTGTTCAGTAACCATTGCTTTATTTGTTTTATAATAAATTGGTTAGTAAAAACAGAAATGTTTTTATTTATGTGGATTTTTGTATCAGTAAATCATTGATTATGTCCCGTCCCTACTGTCGGATTTTTCCGACTCGGGCGTTGGACATCAATACACTTTTCTAAGAATATTTTCGGTAATTTATTTAACTTTAGACATTATTTTTAGGTCTTCTAATTAAGAAACTGAAGTGTAATCAATTGTAAATGATTACTTCGTTAACTATTTACCAAGTATAAACATTATTTTAATATAATACAGTGCTATCAAACAAAACAGGCAGATTAACCGAGTAGTGGTACTGGTCGTAAATATCCGACCTTGGCGAAATGGGCACGAAAATATTTGTCGGATTATTCCGACCTTGGCGGCTAAAGGGTTAATAGTTGACCTTCAAAGGAACATGGCCTTACATGGTCCATGGTCGTTATAAGTATGGACTATGGATATTTATGATGCGGTCTAAAACACTCAATACACAATCCAGGCTGACCAGGGCAATCTTCGCATGCGAAAATGGTTAGCACCCTTTTTCTTAATATGTGCCAACATTGTTTGCAGCGCTTTCGCTTTGTTTTGCCGTGGGTATCTTTGGTTAGTTTCATGACACAATGAATTTTTAAAGGTATTTGTAATATAGAATTATTTTTCCTCTTATGTTGAAGCGTACCTGTGCAAAAGGTAAGTATTGTATTAATAAGTATTAGTACATACAATTTTGCCATATAAATTATTTGCAGCTGTTGTAATGTAGTTCTATATTTATAGAGACATTTCTTATTTACCTGCCCTAGGTGCGTAATGTACTATAAATTATTGATGTGACTAAATAAGTATGGCACCATTGCAACATCCATCGCTGTCCCGTTGCACATAATATAATGGTCACCGTCAGTCTCGAGTTGAAAATTAATTTACTATTATTTATTCAACAAATGCACTCATCAGCATAAAAAGTAGATAGTAGCCGATTCTCAGACCTACTGAATATGCATATAAGAGGAGTAAGGTAATTAACATTGTGGCACGTTGCCTTTTATTACGTTTATTATTTACTACAATTCTAAGGCATCCATTAGACGGTAGGTTTTGCTGTCAGTTTTACCACAGTCATGACTGTGACTGATTGGTAACCTACCGTGTAAGAGCGTAACTGACGGTGATTGACGAAAATCTGGATACATTCGTCAGTCCATTAGTCACCATCAGTCAGACATAATTCATGATTGATGGAATTGACTGACGAGGAACCTACCGTGTAATGGATGCCTCATAATACTTTTTACAATCATTTTTCTTAAACCTTAATATATTCCCCTTTTCCAGTAATGATATAATTAGGGGGAGGATGATCATGTATTAGAGGATAAATAAGACATATTTTCTCATTCTCCAGCACAACCCGGGCCCTGCAGCCTGATACTTTTTTTGAACAGTAGTAGTGTGTTCTTTTTCTAGTGCGACCCATCTGTGCAAAAGTGTATCCGTTTATCATCAGAAGATGTTTCCCTGAACGCGTTGGAATTCGCATAAATTCGATCTCTGCAATAATGTATCCAATTATAATGAACAATTATTTTAAAATATTCAAAAGTCTTAAATTACGTTAAGAGGGCGACTAACCCAAAAAATCAAACATCGTCCTTCTCTCTTCACACTCACGCCCGTCTTTCATAATATTAAGCCAGGTGAAAAAGGACGACGCGTATTCATCGCCAAATTAGTTTTTTCTCAACTCGATAAATATACAACATTTTAAAAATCCGCTAGGTCGGTTTCTCAATGAAAGAATTTTATACAATGTGTTAAAATATTAACTTAGTTAAATGCACGGTTATGGCAATAAATGAAAAATTCGTAAAAATTAGATGCATCTTCGTGATTTTTTCTATCGGGAAAATTTTAAGATAATATCGTATTTTTGCTCAGATTGAATATAAAGTAGTATCTAATTTTAAAAAAATGAAACAATTCAGGGCTTATTTTCAACTATAAAAATAAATTATAAAATCAAAGATTTTGGGTTAGTCGCCCCCTTAAAGGCTGTAATTCCAGATCACAGTCATCAACGTAATAAATGACGGTGGTGGGTTCTATTCAAATCAAAACAAGTAGACCACGGTAAGTACTTTGTTTTTGTTTTTAACCCTAAAAAATAGAGCTGTTTGTCATAAAAAAAAAGAGCGGATTCGTTCATCTTGAATAAAACTAGATTACTAGCTTATTAAATAATATTTGTTTACCTTTTATCACGTTTAATATTTACAATCAATTCTAATAATATGATCTGTAACAAATCATTTTTCTTAAACCTTAATATATTCCCCCTTTGGAGTAATGATATACTTAGGGGGAGGGTGATCATGTATTAAAGGATATTGAAGAAGACGTATTTTCTCGTTCTCTACCATAACCCGAGCCCTACAGCCAGTGTCTTTTTTTGAACAGTAGTAGCGTGTTTTTTTTCTGGCGGGACCCATCTGTGAAAAAGTGTAGCCATCTATCATCAGAAGATGTTTCCCTGAACGCAGTGGTATTCGCGTAAATTCGATATCTGCAATAATAATATTATGTAAAAAATTATAATGAACAATTTGATTTCAAAATATCCATTCCATTCCAATCATAACCAGAATATTTTTTATTTGCTGATTAAATACTAATTATGTCAAAGTAAAGTAAGTTTAACTATAAACCAAATATACCGGGAGATGGTGACACAAAATTCTTGGTCATTCGTACCAGGCTGGCGGTTCTACAGGAGCTTAATTACGTATTTAGGCAAAAAGGAAAATGATGTTCATAGCGTTCGCACTGGCGCGATGGCGGCCCAAACGCGTGGGCGTTAATCGAACGCTTCGGATAAATAACGAAAGTCGAACGATTTGTTCCACAAAAATGCTTGCATTTTTAGATAGTCGAAAAAAAATAAGTAGGCGGTCGCGTAATGCCATACTTCTCGGGTATGACTTACAGCCCGCAAACCGACGCGAATACATTAATTTTCAATAAAACAATTGAACCATTTGTACCAGGCTAATTTTCGCAATGTAGCGAATCATCGTCGAGTAACCATTCACGAAAATCACCTCGTCATACTTTTCCGTCAGGACCCAATGGCCGCCATACCACTTTGTAATTTCAAAATTACAACTTTGCAGTGGATAAGAAGAATAAGATTAATTAAAATTAAAAAATAATAGACAGGAATATATACGATACTAGATGACGCCCGCAACTCCGTTGCGCCAAAATTCGTTTATCGCGGGGGAACCGTAAATTTTTCCGCGATAAAAACTGTCCTATATTATCCTTTCTCGGGACTCAAAGTATCTCCATGCCAAAACTGACGAATGGTATTAGACGGTCACTCAATTCTCTTCAGTTTTATGTCAGTCAAAGCCAAAAATTTCAAAGGTATACGTTTCTAATTTTTTTCCAATTTTAACAGATGTGACAAAATTCACTCAAAATTCGTGATTGATGGTTGCATGAAGCAAAAATCAAAATATCCAGATTTTCATCAATCAGCTTCATGCAACCGTCAGTCACGCTCTTACACGGTAGGTTATCCATCAGTCACAGTCATGACTGTGGTAAAACTGACTGCAAAACCTACCGTCTAATGCCGCTATCCCGACTTTATTTGTGGCCCGCGTGATGTTAAACAATTTCGAAATTCACGCCCACCGGCAAAATAACGTAAAGTCTACGTGATAGTCGTTAAATTTTTTCCACTTTAAAATCGTTCATTTTGAAGAATGTTATTTTTCAACCATAAAAAAATTTTGTTGCGGCCCGCGACACCAAGATCAAAACCTGTTTGTGGCCCACATGAAAAAAAGGTTGGGGACCACTGGTCGAATGGATGGCTATTTTAGAAATGCATGTACAGTACTCCAAAATTAATAATGCGCATGAGTGACCGTGAATAATGACCGTGTTACAAAAGCTACAGGAATATCACGACGAACTTTGACTGATACATGTATCTTAAACGCAATGCTAATAGAAAATGCAATATCGTCTACCGTCGCTCGGGAAATACGACCGTTACCGACAAATTTCGAAAACTTCTATGCGCATTATTACTTTTGGAGTACTGTACGCGTCGCGTTGCGGTCTAAACTCTGAGTAGACCCTAGACTACATAAACATAAGAAAAACTTAACAGGCTCTACAGCCTGGTTTTTTTAAACTAGTTCTTTGTTCCCGGAGGCCTTCAGTAATAAAGTAGTAACTTAAGTAAGTAAATATAATACGAGAGATTCATATATTTTTATTACTATTAATACTTAATTTTACAATCACTGATGTCATTTTGTATTTGATTTTTTCAAACCTTAATATACTCCCCTGTTTCAGAAATGATATACCGAGGGGGGGGATGAATATGCATCAAGGGATATTGAATAAGGCGTATTCTCCCTTTTTCTAACACAACCCGGGCCTTACAGCCTGAATCTTTTTTTGAACAGTAGTAGTACTGTTTGTCCCCGGAGACTGCCAGCGATGAATAAGTGTAGCCGTCTATCATCAGAAGGTGTTTTCCCGAACGCGTAGGTATTCTTATATATCTGATATCTGCAATGATTCACCAAATTAAAGTATGATGAAAATTTTGACCACTTTAATAACAATTTTTTTATGAAATAAGGGGACAAACGAGCAAACGGGTCACCTGATGGAAAGCAACTATCGTCGCCTATGAACACTCGCAGCATCAAAAGAGCTGCACGTGCGTTGCCGGCCTTTAAGAGGGAATAGGGTAATAGGGGAGGGTAGGGATGGGAAGGGAAGGGAATAGGGTAGGGGATTGGGCCTCCGGTAAACTCACTCACTCGGCGCAGCGAAGGCGATCAAAAAGCCGGAGAGTCAATTATGATAAGTCGACGGAGCCCCGCATAGCGTAGCTATTTCTGGGTGGTTCACAAAAAATTAAAACGATCGCTAAGGCGCCTAACCTAACCCAATCAAGTTGTATAAGGCCAGCACGGAGTAATACATTGCTATTAATTACCTAATATACTGTTCTTATACAATATACATTTCCTACTCCATTTTGTATAATTGTGATTGGTGGGCAGATTCGAAGGCGACCAAAAACCGGAGCGTCAATTATTATTGACGCTACGCGGGGCTCCGTCGACTCAGTTCCGGGTGGTTCTGGGTGGTCGACTCAGTTCTGGGTAGTTCTGGGTGGTTCACAAAAAAATAACCACGATGGCTCTAACCTAACCAAATCAAATCGTATGGGACCAACACGGAGTAAACAGGGGAGCACATTTACATTTTACGCGACTATGGATAGAAACGGAATGCGAAACGGCAGTGCTCAATGAGCTGTCATGCCATGAGTCAAAATGCAATGCCAAGATGGCGCCGACGATCCGTTTCATTGTTTTATTTTTTTTTTCTTTTTTTCTATTGAATCATATTTTATGACACCTAAAAACATTTTACAAGAAGTTACGTGTAAAACAATACAAACTATAGTGACATTAACAAAAAATAACGTTCCGTCACACCGTAACTTCAAACACGTAGAAAAGACTACGCATCTCCTAGACCCAAATCAGGTGTCATTTAAAAGGGGCAACTAACCCCCATAAAATGCCACACTTCCCCCCTCCCTTTCCTTATAATGCGTGACTCAAATGCCAACCCTAAGTACGTCTAAAACATTGTTAAATAATATTTATTTTCTCAAAAAATATTATATTTTATAAAATTTTTACTCTCTGGTGGGGAGTTTTTTACAAGAACGCGTTCAATGTTTTTTGCTCTTTTTTAAAAGCTTTTATTGCTCTGTATGTATGTAAGCATGACGTATGTTCGGGTGAAATCTTGGAACTCAATTTTGAAGCAGATATATTTAACCGATTGAGCTGAAATTTTGCATACACCTTTAATTTGGATGACAATACACGATATGGTATGTGGCATCACTTTAAATCCAATATGGCCGACAATCCAAGATGGCGAAATAGGTATTTTCTATGCAGTCCTACAATATAGATATTAAATGAAAAGACTTTTGGAGAATAACTCGAAAACGAATGTAATGTCATTCTTCATCCAATATGGCGGCTCATCCACGATAAGGGAAGAGTTATTTTTAATGTACTACTGGAACATGGGTACCAAATGAAAGAGCTTATTGAGAGTAACATGAAAACGAATGTAATGTCATTCTACATACAATATGGCGGCACATCCAAGATACGGGAATAGTTATTTTAATTCACTTCTGCAATATGGGTAACAAATGAAAGGGATCATTGAGAGTAACTCGGAAACGAATGTAATGTCATTCTACAGAGGTATAATATTGACTCCTCCTGACTGACCAAGATAGAGAAATATGGTTATTTTAAAAGCAATTCGGCAATATGGGTGTCAAATAAAAGGCTATTGAGAGTGAATTAAAAAGTAGTAAAGTGAAGACGTGTCGTGACGTGGCGTGACGTGACGTGTCGTGTCGTGTCGTGTCGTGACGTGACGTGACGTGCCGTGCCGTGTCGTGTCGTGTCGTGACGCGACGTGTCGTGTCGTGTCGTGTCGTGTCGTGTCGTGTCATGTCATGTTATGTCAAATCAAATCCAACCGGATTTACAAAATGCCCGGTTGGATCTTGTCACTTTTGTTAATTAAGTAAAATTTAACTTTTTAGTCAAGCAGAAATAAACGGGATATTATAACAAGTAACATGCAACTTTTTAAACATAGGTCACACGGTTTTTTTGTTAAAATAATATCAAAATAATTATATATTTTTAGTTGTTTTACACATTTTACCATATAAAGGTACCTTAATCTGTGGATGTTGCTATTGTTATCTGTGTTCTCTGTGTCTATGGTATTAATGACTATGGTCTATGAATAAATTGTCAGTCTTGTTGCAACAGCTAACGTGTTTTCTTTAGGTTATGGACTCAGTATTTTTTCAAAGTAATTAGTAGTGTAAAAAGTGTAATTATCCATAATGACTACCGCGGGATACATAGTAAATGTACCGAAATTGAAGGGACGTGAAAATTATGATGATTGGTCATTTGCAGTGAAAAATTTTCTTGTGTTGGAGGGAATCGATATAGACAACATATTGCCGGAGATCACCGAAGCCGAACAAAGAAAAGCAAAAGCGAAACTAATAATGACCATCGATCCATCATTATACGTGCATATTAAAAATGAAACTACAATTACGTCGGTATGGAATAAGTTGAAACAATTATTCGATGACACAGGATTCTCTCGAAGAATAAGTTTATTACGAACATTAATCAACATTCGCCTGGATAATTGTGAAACAATGACCAGTTACGTGTCTCAAATAGTGGAAACTGCTCAAAGATTAAAAAACACGGGCTTTGAAATCAGCGATGAATGGGTTGGATCTTTGCTTTTAGCTGGTCTACCAGATAAATTTTCGCCAATGGTGATGGCGCTAGAACATTCTGGTTTATCGGCAAGCTCTGACGTCATAAAAACGAAGCTTCTCGATATGAATTCTGATGTTGGCAGCAGTGGAGGTGAATTAGCATTATGGTCGGGCAAGCCAAAGATTGGCAGCATTGCACATGTCAAGTCAAAACAAACGTCAGTGTCAATGTCATCGAACAAAACGAAAATGACAGCTGGTGGTAAACAAATCAAATGCTACAACTGCAAGAAAATTGGACATTATAAAAACCAATGCCAACAGAAAATAAAAGAAGCCAGTGCTTTTAGTGTTGCTTTCTTAAATGGAAAATTCAGCATAGATGACTGGTATATAGACAGTGGAGCGAGTGTTCATATGACGGCGAAGCGGGAAAGTCTGACAGATATCCGACCAGTACGCGATATTAAAAAAATAGTTGTTGCAAATAGATCATCAATGCCAGTAATGTGTACAGGTGATACACAGATCGTGACGTGTGTGAATAAATCTCAGTTTGACATACCTGTTCGAAATATTTTGTGCATTCCTAACCTTACTACTAATTTGTTATCTGTAAGCCAGTTGATAGCGAACGGAAACAAAGTATCGTTTTGCAAAAACGCTTGTTACATCCGTAATCAACAGAATGTGCTAATAGGAGTAGCAGATTTACAGAATGGAGTGTACAAATTGCATACAGTGAAGTCAGAGAAGGTGCTTGCAGTAGCAGCAATTCACACAGCAGACGCAAGGCGATGGCATAGAAGACTAGCACACATCAACAGTAATGACCTCGAAAAGATGAAAAATGGAGCAGTAGAGGGAATTAACTACACAGAGAAGGCTGACATAACCAAGTTAAACTGTGAAGTATGTTGTGAGGCAAAACAAGCTCGTTTACCATTCCCATCTTCACTCAAAAGAAGTGAAACATTATTAGAAGTTGTCCATTCTGACCTATGCGGGCCCATGGAAACAAAATCATTGGGCCATGCCAAGTATTTTCTGCTGTTCGTGGACGATGCTAGCCGAATGGCCTTTGTATATTTCCTGAAAGAGAAAAATCAAGTCCTTATGTTTTTCAAAGAATTTCAAAATATGGTTGAAAAACAAACGGGAAATAGAATTAAAAATCTAAGGACAGATAATGGAGGAGAATTTTGCTCACAACAGATGGAAGAGTATTTGAAAGTGAAAGGTATTGTCCATCAAAAGACTAATCCCTATACTCCCGAACAAAATGGCCTATGTGAGCGTTTCAATAGGACAGTGGTTGAACGTGCGAGATGTCTACTCTTTGAGGCTGAACTTAATAAAAGTTTCTGGGCAGAGGCAGTTAATACGGCAGTTTACCTAAAGAATAGGTCGCCGGCTTCAGGTCTAGGAGAGATGACACCATTTCAGAAATGGACAGGGATAAAGCCAGATCTTAGTCATGTGAGGGTTTTTGGAAGTCCTGTGATGGTGCATGTGCCTAAGATTAAGAGACAAAAGAGGGATAAGAAAGCCATGAAATCTATTTTAGTAGGCTATCCCGAAAATATTAAAGGATATAGATTGTACAATCCTGAAACTAAAAAGATTACTACAAGCCGAGATGTGACTATAATGGAAAAGGACGAAAAAGATTGCGAGATGGCTAAGATTGTAGTACAAAAAAAAGTGAGGAACAAGATCAACTGTCAGGAGAAGAAACAACTGAGATAAGTAATACTGTGTTAAGTGGAGATGATCCCACTTACGTGAATGACACATCTAGCTCAGATTTGACATCAGATGACTCCTACCATACATTGTGTGGAGAAGAAAGTGATTTGAATGCAGAAAAAGAACCCATAACTACCAAGCGTGTCAGAAAACCAGTAGAGAGGTATGGCATATCTAACCTCTGTATTGTGGACGAGTTAGGGTCTTGCGATGAAGATATCACTTACGAGGAGGCAACAACAGGTCCTGAAAGTGAAATGTGGAAACAGGCAATGAAGGAAGAGTTACACGCCTTCGAAGAAAACCAAGCCTGGGAAATAGTGTCAGACGAGGAAGCTGATAGAGTGATTAAGTGCAAGTGGGTGTTCAAAAGAAAATTCGAAAGTGATAACAAAGTGAGATATCGGGCTCGTTTAGTAGCTAAGGGTTTCACCCAAGTAGAAGGAGTGGACTTTAGAGAAACATATTCACCTGTGTTAAGATACTCAACTTTAAGGTTATTATTTGCTCTAAGTGTAAAATTAAAATTTAAAATTACACATCTTGATGTAAGTACAGCTTTTTTAAATGGCTACCTCGATGAAAAAGTTTACATGCAGGTGCCACCTAATTTAGAATGTAAAAGTAATAGTGTACTTAAGTTAAAACGTGCTATTTATGGCCTAAAACAATCTGCCAGGCAATGGAATATGAGAGTTAATGATTGTTTACTAAGCCAGGGCTATACTAAGTCTAAATTAGAACCTTGTCTATATAGCAAGAAAGTAAACAATGAGCAAATTTTAATAACTGTGTTTGTCGATGATTTCTTTATTTTTTCAAATAGCAATGTATTAACAAATGAATTAAAAGGTATTTTGATGTCAAATTTCAAAACTAAAGATTTAGGACAAATTAAAAGTTGCCTAGGTATGAGGGTAAAAATGTATGAAAATGGAAGTATTTCTTTAGATCAGGAGCACTATGTAGAACATATTTTAAATAAATTTAAAATGTCTAACTGTAACCATGTAGATACTCCAATTGAATGTAATCTAAAGTTAGAGAAATCAAAGATTGTTCAAAAGCAATATCCTTATCAGCAGCTGTTAGGAAGCCTTATGTACATATCTGTTCTTACACGTCCAGATATCAGTTATAGTGTCAGTTATTTAAGCCAATTTAATAATTGCTACACATCAGTTCATTGGAAAGCTGCAAAAAGAATTGTCAAATATTTACATAAAACAAAATCTTATGGTCTAATGTTTACAAATGATAATAAAAATTTAGAAGGTTTTGTGGATGCAGATTGGGCATCAAACACTATTGATAGGAGGTCCTATACAGGTTTCTGTTTTAAATTATCTGGTACAGTAATATCGTATGAATGCAGAAAACAGCCAACTGTAGCAATGTCCAGTACAGAGGCCGAATATATGGCACTAAGCGAAGCCTGTAAGGAAGCTATATATTTAAGAAATTTACTATCAGAAATTGTAAACTATAATCATACTGTCATTATATACAATGATAACCAAGGTGCTAAAAAATTGACTGAAAACCCTCTTTATCATAGGAGATCAAAACATATAGATGTGCGCCACCATTTTGTCAGGGAAGTAGTTGCTAATAACATCGTAAAGGTTGTATATCTTCCAACTACAGATATGCCTGCTGACTTGCTGACAAAAGGTCTGAGTAAAATAAAACACCATGACTTTGTTAAAAGGTTAGGTATTCAAAGTATTGTTTAGAATCTAGAAGTACTGTTATCATAGAATATTTTGTTTGTTTCTGATACCTATCTAAAAATTCTAAAATATATACTTAAAGGATAATATGTGAAAGAAAATGTTCAGTGCACTTAAATATGTATATTGTATACTATTTTGTTTCTTTTTGTATAAGTAATAATATGTGTTTCATAGTAATTGGATTATTTTGATAAGTGGAGATGTTAAAATAATATCAAAATAATTATATATTTTTAGTTGTTTTACACATTTTACCATATAAAGGTACCTTAATCTGTGGATGTTGCTATTGTTATCTGTGTTCTCTGTGTCTATGGTATTAATGACTATGGTCTATGAATAAATTGTCAGTCTTGTTGCAACAGCTAACGTGTTTTCTTTATTTTTCACTGATCCAAATCAAGTACGATTTCTTAAGTAACAAAGTTACTTCTAGATTTTAACAAATTCTTGAAACAAAACAAACTATGTACAGTCAAACTGGACTTATAAAATCTACCCTGAGATATCTAAAAAACAAAAAATAAATTATAATCAAAAAACTTTTTGAAAAAAAGCTTTTATTTAAACATTCTAAAAAGAAGAAAATAAATATCTCTTTAAAATGGTTAACTATTAAGTTTTAACCTCAATATAATATTATACAATTTGTATGATAATGAAAGCTTGTTGCAAGGTTTAACAATCTGTCAGTACTCAGTACTTAATAAATTAAAAATTCATTAAAATAAATAATATAATATCACAGTAATAACATACACTTTTCATGCACTTTTTCCACTTTTATTAATTTATTTTATTACAATTATTTTTCACACGACCGGTTTCGATAAAATCATCATCAATTAATATCAATTTACTCCTAGTTAAATTGGTACTAGTTTATTCACAAATCGCGCGACAAGCTTTTATTATCATACAAATTGTATAATATTATATTGAGGTTAAAACTTAATAGTTAAACATTTTAAGGAGATATTTATTTTCTTCTTTTTAGAATGTTTAAATAAAAGCTTTTTTTCAAAAAGTTTTTTGATTATAATTTATTTAACTCTTTAAGTAACTTAATTAATTTCTTTTCCAGCGCGTCGTGGCCAACATGAAGCGCTTTCAGTGTAGCTGTTACGCTCAAAGACCGAAATCGCTCAGTGAGCGAAAAAATAGCTCACAACGCGTTGTGGTCACAGTGAAACAGCCACGACGCGAAATTCGCGTTGTGGCTCTAATGAAAACGGCCACGACGCGTTCTGGCAATCACAAAAAGACCATAACGCGAAATTCGTGTCGTGGCTGATATGCTATTCGTTTTTCTTGATTTGTTTTTGATTGATTTATCACCTCAAAAAAATAATGATAAACACGTTATGCAGTGATTTAGTAAAAGAAAAAATATTTTGTAGTACGAGTGGTAATTCAAATTTGATCTTCCATACCTATGGACGATTAATCAATCAAGAACAAATCAAGAAAAATGAATAGCATATCAGCCACGGCTCACGGGCCACGATACGAATTTCGCGTTATGGTCTTTTAGTAATTGCCAGAACGCGTCGTGGCCGTTTTCATTAGAGCCACGACACGAATTTCGCGTCGTGGCTGTTTCACTGTGACCACAATGCGTTGTGAGCTATTTTTTCGCTCACTGAGCGATTTCGGTCTTTGAGCGTAACATAGCCATTAAATATTCATCATCAGATGATATTTTTTCATTACTTTTTTAAATTAGGTAAGCATACGCAATAGGGTAGTGTACAAATAAAAGTCAGAAAATCTAAAATTTATAAGATATTTTAATGTCGTAGGCTTATACAAAATTATGGAAATATAATAATTAATACTCACTTTTAACATTAGTTACTTACTTTATTATAGATATACAAGAAAACTCCGTTTCAATTAACTGTAATCTAGAATCTAGATAATATCAAATGGATCATATGAACGTGCCACTGTATATTATTTGTATGTATTTCACTATTACGCAGAACGTGTGTTAAGGGGCCGGGCTACCCTCGAAATTCTCATATGTATACGTAATACCAAAATCATTTTCTCATACGAAAATATTTACTTAACATGTTTGAGTTATTTTTCAGCTTAAAATAGTAATTGCCTAGGTTCCTGCACATTTTTTTTACAAAATATTTAAATACTAAAAAAATAATTTTTGTGTTTAAATATTTTGTTGTAAATTTACTACTAAATATTTAAACACTAAATAATAGAGTAGAACACTAAAAAATATATAAATAAATAGTAAATTTACTACAAAATATTTAAATACTAAACAATATTTTTTACAGTTTAAATATTTTGTAGAAAAATTTTGTGTAGGAACCTTTTTTTTTTTTTACATGGGGAAATGCATTACGCATCCCCGGCGGATTGGGGACATCGGCCGGAGATGTGGGACTCTCCGAGGAACTACCCACTAAAACCCCATGGTGCTCCACTCACCGCTTAGGCAAAGTTACGGGCACGATCAACCCATCGCAACTTTACCAACGGTTGTCTGTGCCAGACTCATCAAAACATGCAGGCTTTTCTAGGTCGCCTCGCGAGGTAGCCTAGCCACATGGGGGCCGCGATGTGCAGGAGCACCATGCGCATCACAGCTCTCTCTGGAACTCGGTGCAATGGGCGGCGATGTCCCCACACTGCCACCCCGATATCCTGGCTAAGGCAAGGCGCTGCGGCCACTCCGTGGTGCGCGTCTTCTCCTCGGCCGTTTCAAGGGGTTGTGTAGGAACCTAGGCAATTACTATTTTAAGCTGAAAAATAACTCAAACATGTTAAATATTTTCGTATGACAAAATGATTTTGGTATTACGTATGTATGAAAATTCCGAGGGTACCCCGGCCTCCCCTAGACGGTCAATTTTATTGCGCAATATTACACATAATATTTATTGAACAACCTTTTCGACAACAAGATTGAAAGGCCGGTGCGTTATTGCACAATAAAATTCATTAGCGTTGGTAGCATTATGGCTACCTAAATAAAGACGCATAAAATGATTGATCAAACAAATAGAAACAATGTTTTGTTTCGCTTACTTTTAACAGTTTAACTTTATATTTTAATATAGTGTCCGGTCGATGACATGACATATTTTGGCGGTTCGTGTGTATGCTGCAGGATTGACCACTTTATTTTGCCATTTACCAATTTAACACGGGCTTTACATCCGGCGTACTGTTTCGAGCAGTAATAATTATTAGTTTTCGCATGTTGGGCAAAGGTGTGATCATTTACCATCATTAGGTATTTTCCTCGTAGGGTTTGGATGAATTTGTATTCTGAAAATGATCGAACGAATAAAATATATTACATATATGATATAACATACAGCATATAAATTTTGCTATAGCCAGCTATAGCGGAATCACTGAAAACGTAGAAATTCGCTAATGCACTTAGCACACAGCGACTTTTTGCAACACTAGTTTTATTGTAAGTACGTCTAAAACGTTGTTAAATAATAATTATTTTCTGGAAATATTTTATTTTACAAAATTTTCACTCTCTGGTGGGGAGTTTTCTACGAGAACACGTTCAAATTTTTTTTTTTGCTCTTTTGTTCTCTTTAAGTAACTTAATGAATTTCTTTTCCAGCGGCGTCGCTGTTCTCTTTGTTTTCTTGCGGACATGTCTTTTATACTCAATACCGTCTTATTTTCTTTCTTTTTAAGGTATCTTTCTCTTTCCTTTTCCTGGTAAATTCTAAATAGCTCGGGGTCGTTTTTTATTTCTTGATATTTATTTCTCTTACGTACCCGATCTTTGGCTAACTTTTGCTCTTTCGTAATTTTTCTATTAGTTTTAGCCATATTTATTTGGAAAAGACCTGTAATAAAAAATACCTATTAACACCATCATGCAAGATCCAGTCGAAACACACATTCCATATAATAATTACTGTTAACTATTAAAATAAAGAAAGAAGATTTTTTCATGTTCATCCAAATCAATTCATTTCCGTCCGTTTAAAATCAGATGAAGGGTCAGATGGAAAATAAGTGTATAGAAATACAGATTTGGCAGTTAATTTAAATTTTCGTCGCATTCTTATATATTTTAAGGCCATACTTTTAGAAGTTCTTTCAATAGCCTTTTCCACTGTGTATTATTAAAAAAACTAGCAACAAAAAACGTTAAAATAGGCAATCGATAGTAATGAAGGCTTACCTGTGACAAAACGAAAATTCGGAACTAAAACTTAACCTTTCTCTTAGAAACAATGCTCTCGTTTCGCGTGATAAAATTAAAACTTGCGTTTTCTCGATGTTGCAGATGCACTAAGGTCATCCTTATATTTAAAATGGTAAATATTAGTACATATTTTAGTCAATATAAAAGCACAAAATATATTAAGAATACTTGCGAAAAGTTTAAGAAAATGGTGTTAGTAAAGTAGTAAAGAGTAAAGTATAGTGTACGGTTGACGAAAATGAAATTTTTATTTTTAATGTTTTATTTTAATTTTAATCATGGCTAATAATAATTATCCAATGACAACAAGCAATAAGTGGCATAGACTGCAAGTTTCTGATATGGCAAGGAATATGAAACTGGCTATGCATACAGCATAATATGATATTAAATTATTATATTCTTTAAATATTTAAAATATACACTTATAATTGAAATCATTTTCAGGATGAAAGTTTAAAATACTGTCCATTCTGACCTAAAAAATATTTTGGAGGTTGATGATTATGGTTATCCCGGACCAAAAATATGTTTTGTATGTCATCGTACTTAATACTGCATTTGCAGCCGCTAACCTTTTTAGAACAATAGTAAATATTCTTAGCATGATTATTTTTTGAAAATGTGTACCCTTCATGCATCAACAATGATCTCCCACGTTGTGTTGTTATAAATCGAGGTCCTGAAAAATTTTAAAAACAATACTAGTTTTACGTTGTGAACCAGGCTCATAACACTTAAAACGAATAATGCCTTCTCTACATATCGTCGGATGCGTTGGGAGATGCATCCGCAACCATATCTGCGGATAAATTGCGATCTGTCCACACATCTGTGAGTCAATCAGTCTGTGCTCAATCGTGAAAGACGTAACTCGTGCCGCAATAAATGGATATATAGAAACAGTAGCGGCTGCTTTTATAGTATATTTAATTAGCGGTCTATAATATTACCTAAGAGTGCACCGAGAGTAATAAAAAAAATGGAGCAAAAGAAGGTGGTGGATGCTGTCTATACACAAAAACAGAACAAAGTAATTGAAAATATATTCCTCGTTGGTCATGTTAGCCATTTCGATGACAAACACACACGTCCACTCCCACTAAATTTCCGTCGAATATTGATACATCGGCAGACGTGTGGACAGGCGCCTTGTGTTCGCGCTCGATCCCTTTGATCCGTGTCGAAAAACCGACGCCAAACGGATGCGTGGCAGATGCATCGGCTGACGTCAAATACCTACCACAGACAAGCAAAAACCGCCGTCTACACATCGGCGGACGCATCCGCAGATACAATCTGCCGACGCGTTTGCCGATATGTAGAGGAGGCATAAAAGATAATACACCAGTAGTCAATGATATTCTACTTATACAGATCTGTTACGTTCATACTATTTTCCGGCTGAAATCTCTTCCGAACAATTTTCAAATTCAAAATTGGACTTTGACAGATAAGTGAAACAAAAGATACGAAATGCCATTTACGTAAAAGAGACAGACTATTAAAAGACGACCCAATTGGATCGTATTTGAGTCTTCACAACGCGCGCGGTAGTAACATATCTGCTTAAATGAGTTTTTATATATAATATCATTTGCCAGTAGTTGTATTTAATCTATTCCTTAGGTAGTAAGTTAGTGCAAGTAAGTTTTGCTTATCGATAAAAGATGAACCAATTTATTTATTTAACAGTTTATGAATAAAATATTATGTTGAATTAAAATCATTTTCAGGATTTCAATCCTAAATATTATGAATGTTTCTAATACTGTCCATTCTCGCCTAAAAAATATTTTGGAGGTTGATGATTATTTTGGCTATTCCGGAACAAAAATAATATGTTTTCTCTCACATCATGCTGGATACTGCATTTGCAGCCACTTGACTGTTTAGTACAATAGTACATATTGGTACGTTTGTTCTTTGAAAATGTGTACCCTTCATACATCAACAAGGTCGTTGCGTTGTTATAAATTGAGGTCCTGAAACATTTAACAATTGAAAAAAACATTTATAGATGTACTGCCATAATATTAGTGTTAAGTTGTAAAACAGGCTCATAAATCATAACACTAACAAAGGAAAAGGACAAATGGGTCATTTTCTATTTGCTTTATGGTTAAAAATGTGTTAATGGGTTATGAAGTATTTAGGTATGAGTGGTCAAGCTTATAGTACCCTCAGAAATGTTACAAATCTGGTAATGAGATATACATATATCTTCATAGCCTTTTCTTAGTTTGAGAAGAACTAGAAACACGTATTTTGCCTCGATACATTTAATTTTCGAAATGACCTCATAAACATACGAAATTTGTAGATTATTTTTAAACGAAAATAGATGTATTGTAGGAAATTAGCTAATTGATAGACACCTTTGCAACTCAAAATCGTATAGATTGCATTTTGCTTAAATGATCCTAGTTAGTTAGTTACGTTTTTTCGCATGTTTTCCGTGCGAGCCGATAGCTTCTGGCCGCAGCGTATTCACACGACTTTATAGTCATACAAATTAAGTATAAAATTGCCCTTGCGGTAAAATTACTTTCGATATAGCGCCTTAAAGGTGCATACGGCAGTCGACGGCAGCCGTCGACAGTTTATCACGCTTGCAATTGTGACTTACCGCGTAAAGGTAAGGGTCCACAGGTCGGTACCGTACGCAACGGACGTCTTGCATCAAACGGATAATTTTTTTACAGTACGTCCACTGTATCGGCAGCGTACGGATTATCGACCAGCCAGTATGTTTATCTTCAAATTAGTCCAAACAAAGTTCCTAAGTCAAAATTTCTGCTTTCAACTTTTCCATCCACACCCACTTTTGAGCACTCATTTACGAGACTAGTCGGTAATCCGTACGCTGCCGATTCAGCGTACGTACTGTGAAAAAATTATCCGTTTGATGCGAGACGTCCGTTGCGTACGGCCGTTAAATTTAAAATTATATTTGTATTTTAACAATTAATAATAAAATTTAAAAAATGTAAATATTTAAGGGGGCTCGCATACAAAAAAGACAATTTTTGTCTACTTTCACTCTATACCGGTACGGAACGATTCGTGCGCGAGTCCGACTCGCACTTGGCCGATTATTTAGACCAAATGAAATATCTATATATTTAAGTAGATGGAAAAAGTAGGGTTGCCATCCGTCTGGATTTCCCCGGATTTGTCCTAGTTTAAAGGGCGTCCGGGGAGCGTCCAACAGGGTTTTTGAAAAGTGTCCGAGCAAAATCCGGACACTTTTGTTGAGAGAAATTAACTTTTTAGTCATGACTCATGCAGCAATAAACGAAAGATAAAAACACGTTAAGCATACACACGGTTTCTTGCACGGACTTTCGAGTTAATCAGATTTTTACAAATTCTTGTTGGACAAGCAAAAATTTATTAACAGTTTAAGGGGAAGACAGCTACCAATTCGACATCTTCGTGCAGTTTTCTAGACGTATGTATTTCATTGATTGGCACAAAAAAATATAGTGAGTTTTGATTATATTTGGAAAATCTTGTCGAATTTAAATAATAAAATAATGTTCTCGTACTGGATGAAAAAAAATACCAAAGTCACATCTTTCAGGAACTTTAAACAGTTCTAACTAAAGTAATAATACAATCAATGCTTTAAAAATTTGTTTATTTGATACCTTTTCCAAAAATCCAAAGATTGCTGGATTTAATTTTCGGTTCTGACATCTAGATTTCCCATTATATTTATTTTTTCCTCTAACAAACGAAGAATGTATCCACACTACCGAGTGAACACTTCACATCTCTGTCTCTCTGGCATGAAAATCGACACAGGTGCGAGAGTGATGCGAGATCAAGGTCATTGGTAGTTGTCAGCGTCTTAAGAGGACGTGTCCGGAGAAATAACCACATTTCGGCCAAATGTCCTGGAATTTTGTCGTGCCTGACCGGCGATGGCAATTTAGGTGATGGCAACCCTTCGTAAACCGTATGTTATAAAGATACAGGGTCGAAAATGCATTTGGGTCAAATCTGGGTTTTGCACACACCAAAGAGAATACAATCACTATGTTTTAGCGCACACCACGTTGCGTGACATTCGGTTACTACCTTAAAAAATTATGCTGATTAAATAGCAATGTAAAAATGCTTACTGGGTACATTTAAACACCATCATAAAATAATATTTTTGGACATTTAATTATACGGAAATATTGTTTGGTACTACTAATATACTGCCTGACTGGTAAGACATGTGTGATATTGTGTACAAATGAAAATGACCCATTTTAGGCCACACAATTGTTAAATCAAGGGCCTACTGAGTCTAGGGACAGTTAAAGTATTGTTACATCTAGATTTAGTATGTACGTATGTAGTAGAGGTAAGTGGTTTTGTGAGTTTATTCTTAATTTGTATTTGTTTTTAAATGGCAAACCTGCCAAAATCCTAATATCTACTAATAAATCCAAGAGAAAATGCATTAATCTAGTTACTTACTTACTGACTGTTAGTACCCAGGTGTAGAGATGTGATAACCAGAGCCCCCGTCAGGGCTACTGGCGCCTGTGTGCAAAAAAAGGATTTTGATGCCCCGGTTAGGCAAATTTTTTGGATCCTTGGTTTTGGCGCCCCTAAAGATGGCGATTTGATGCCCCTAAAAGATGGCGCTGTGTGCATTGCACACATTGCACATATGGTAGCGGAGGCCCTGGTGATGACACTACAGTCAGTGCTAGATGATGGTTCTATCTCACAGTACGTGTGAGTTAAATTTTACCATTAAGCGCAGTCAGTCAACTTGAGGTATGGCAGTAAATTTATCAATATATTAATATTTTTAATATCTATGGACGCTTCATGGCCTGGGTCTGGCCCCATGGTAAGTACCCGAAGGACTTGTGTTACGGGTACCAGACAACAGAAATATATTTAATACTTTTTATACTATACATATATTTAAGATTTTTATTATATGATACACATATTTAATACACACCCACGACCCAGGAACTTTGAAAGCTTTTTGTTCCGTCGGCGGGATTCGAACCTGTGACCCCCGGCTTGAGCTACCGACAGCCCACCCACTGAGCCACAGAGGTCGTCAATCAATAGGGTCAGCGAAGAATGCCATGGCCATGCAGCTTCAGCACACATCATATATTTTGATGATTGTTTATTGCTTTTATTGTGTGCACAGTTAATGACACCCATCATGTTAACAGGAAAATCAAAATAAAACAATTGAACTTAAGTCCACACATTTTATTATTTAAAATATTGTTTTCTAATTGCTACCCGTTTGCGCTAAGTTTGCCGGTCTGTGGAATGCCCGTCCCATCACGTCGGCGGCAAACTTAGCGCAAATGGGTAGTATGTTACATGTAAATATACATAACAGACACTGTTTATCACTCTTCACCAACCAGACATGTTTAAATGTTTCCAAAACTTTTATAATAATATATTAATAAAAAGTTTGGCAGAGAATGTATGGAGCTTATGTAAAATCTTTAATAAATAAAAGTTGAGTAACATCTCTACGAGTGACTATTATTGCTTACTATACTATTAACATTCATTATAACAACATTTATTTACATTTTACTGTTTGCATCTTTTATTATTTATTTCATAAAACTAAGGGATCTTAGCAACCGTCTAAAGTAAATTATGAAAATATAATATAGTTATCCTTACCAAAAGATAAGATTTTTATAAGGTGTAATATTTGATACACCTTATTCAGGAAGCACAGCAATGCCGATTAATGTTTTTTTTTTTTTTGTAAAATAAAAGAGTTACATGCAATTGTTTGTCAAACTTAACTCTATCACTTACCTTTATCTGCTCCTCAGTGATGATGTAAAGACCATGTAAAGGTGAACACGCTGATCTGTAGAGTTATTTTATAAACTTCACTATATAACACATATTTTCACACATTTTATCACAACTAAATGCCTATTAGAAAACACAAATTTGCATTTTAGGTTATAAAATATAGATCAGTTTTAAATCCTATTAGATTTGTGCTAATATAAAACAAAATGTATACAAAACGCGGCACTATAAACAAGCACAATATCAGGAGATAAGTCCAAATTATTTCAATAAATTGTAAATTTTATCAACAATAATACGAATTTTGACAGTTCCCAAACAACTAGTGAGGTACCGTTCAGTTTTACATGTCATGTACAACTAGGGTTGCCACTTGCCATCACCTTTATTGCCGTCGCGTCGCGCGTCGCCGCGCCGCGCCGCGCCGGTCTAGCACGCAGCACGCTGCACGACAAAGATCCCAGACATTTGGCCGAAATGTAGCTATTTCCCCGGACACCAGGTATTAAAAAGTATTTAGGATTACTTCTTAATCTTACCAATTTTTGCTAAAAACATCTTTCTTTTCCAACAAAAAGAGTTCGAACCTTTTTGTATGGAGCGCCGAGCGTTGCATACAGTGCCCAGTGGCATACCTAATTAGTTTCAAGTACTAAAGGTATATCTTCGTGAACACCTATGAATAATGAAACATACGTCAATATACAGAGAAAATAATTACAAACAACAAATACTCTTCGACAAAATGTCGTAAATGTTAAACTTTTTTAAATATTTCAGGTTCTTTATCTAAAATGTTATATAGTTTACATTTTCAAACTGAAATAGCTGAGAAAGTATATTATTTACGACATTTTGTCTAAGAATATTTATTGTTTGTAAGTAAACATTTTTACACCAAAATACAACAGGTATGCCAATAAGGTTCGTTGTTCTTTGTAAAATGTCCTGCAATCGTACTTGATTTTAATCAAAGACGAAAGAGAGATAGTCTTGTGTTTATTACTGCCTGGCTAAACAAAAGTACCTATCTGAATTTAACCCGAACACTTCCAAAACTCGGCCTGACGATCCCCGGACAAGAGCGTCCGGGGATCGTCAGGCCGAGTTTTGGAAGTGTTCGGGTTAAATTCAGATGGGTACTTTTGTTTAAGTTTGTTTAAACTAGGACAAATTAATCATTTTGGAACGAAGTTCCTTATCGCGCGTTGCGAAAGGGGGCTAGACGGATAAAGTTGTACTGTAATGACATGACACAAAATTGTCGGTATAATTTATTACAACTAGAGTAAAAATGCTATATTATAGTTGTAAGCCGTGCGGTAGCGTGTGTTTCTCTCTCTCGGTCTTTCTCTCTCTCTCTCTTTTTTGTTTTTTTATAACTTTGTTCCATCCGGGTGCCTCTTGGGCCTTGACACCTCTTAAGTTTTTGACGTGATAACGTCTTATAATTCGATATGGGGTGCGCGCACGAAAAAACATGACAGTTCATGCGGCGTTACCTCGCTGTTCGCTCTGAGGTGTTCCATTTACACTCTCAAGTCTCTCAACAACCGTAAGACCCACCTGGGCCGCGCTCTTTGTTTCGATTATATTACGTATTTCGATGACTTAGAGAATACTTTTGTATGAAGAAGTTTGGTTAGTTATGACCTTTGATACATTGACCACACTCTGAATGAAAAATAAATAAACGATCTGTGAGCTATTAGTATTATTTCGGCTATTCAATTTGCTCTGCTCTATTTCCTATGTGTCAGGGTATGACTTGTGCTTTGTTCGAAGATTTTACTGGATTTCACGAATGTATGTAGCGTTTTGTATTGCGAATAGTTTATTTTACTCATTATAAATATTTTATTTATAATGAGTATTTTATTCGTTTATTTCTTCTGAACAAGTCACTAATTATAGTTTAGAAAGTTTATAATTGAGAAACTAATATCACATCGGACTAAATACTATATTATGATGGCTTGATAGATAGAAAATTTAACATATGTTATAATGTAGTTCACACAAACATAAAATATGGATTGTAATTTGTATGTAAGGATATTACATTAATTTTACAAAGAGGGTAGGGCGGGCGCCATTTTTTTTTGCACATTGACCTGCCAACTTTTTGCATAGATTTTTCCCGGAACTGAGGGGTTAAGGCTATGACGTTGTCACGTTCAACTATCGTCAGTAAACCGACTTTACAGACAACCGATTTTTTTTCCTAAAATAGTTTTTAATAATATTAAGTTATTTAAATTACTAGAGCTGCCCCAGTAAACGTTGTTTTACCATATAAAGTATTTCGCTCATATTATTTTGTTGAAGTGACTAAATAAGTATGGCACCATGGCAACGTCCATCGCTATCCCGTCGCACAAACAATGGTCGCCGTCAGTCTCGGGTTGTAATAATTTACTATTATGTATTCAACAAATTCACTTATCAATATGATGTCCGATTTCCTAGCCGATATGCTCGCTTAGATTTACGAATGACGAAAATCGGTCGAGCCGTTTCCGAAGGATTCAACCACGGTCCACTGCTATGATTAGTCTGTGGATTCCCGACTCGATAGTCGATGACGTTTACGGTTTATCGTCTTTATTATGCTCCTGCTCCACCTGCGTTAGCGTTAACGTTAGCGTTAATGACAAACTGCGCGTCGCTTAATGCATTAACATTGCGTGTTGGCTACATTAAGGCATTAACGCTACAAAAATTTAGGCCTTAACGTCCCAAACGCATGGTTCTAATTGAAGCAATTTTAAAAATTTCAACTCTTTTTCGTTGGATCACTCCATTGTCGTATTATTTTGCGCCAAAAAAAAGCAAACAAGTCGTTCCTCTACGCAATCGTCGTGCGGAATGAGCCGGCGTTAATGTAGCCAATATCCTCTAGCGCGTTACACTGCGCGTGAATTCCCTTTGATGTGTCCAAAAAATCGACACCCGTGACCCGAGCTATCGCTTAGCGTCTAACGTCATTAGTAATGCCGCTCGCGCTAGTACGTTAACACGTTAAAACGTTGGCTACATTTGCATACTATCTCGATTAACGCGCTAATTATCGCGTAAACACGCAGATGGAGCAGGGACATTATAGTTAGATTTAGCCACTTATCTATGGTATAGATCTACAAAAGACATGGCTGTATGGGCTTTGTTCCCTTTGCCTGTCCTGAATGGGACGAATCAAACCAAAAAAAATATATATCTATGGTATAGACTATGGACGTCTCACGTCTATCGACAGTCGACGCTTCAGTCAAAATTATTGGAAATATATAACCTCAAAACGATTGTTTGTTTTCGCTATTTGAACTATAAAATAAGTTTAAATTTGTTTTTACAGTTTCTTTTTATCTTGTAATGAATATCTTATATCGCTTTGTGGTGTCATAAAGTTAATTGTTGACCAAACTGTCAGTTTTGTTGTGGTTTTATCTTCGTATGAGTTTTATCGAATTAGAAGATTTCAAAAGTGAAAAAGTGTTATTTAATTCGGAAAGTGGTTATAATTTATATTATAAAAAGTATACCAACGTTTCAGTGCTAAGTGTTTAAAGTGAAAACATAAGTTCTTGGCGGGAAGTACTTTTTGTTAAGGTACGAGTAATTTTTATTTTTACATTGTATCTCTATTATTTTAAATCAAAGGTCCCGGTAAAAAAATCTGATTGCCTAAATAACGTTTAGATGCTAACAAACACTTTCAAGAGACTGATAAAGGTCGAAATGTTACTCTACTAAGAAATATCTAATACATACCTAGTAACAAATAAGTTGTTATTCCATTCTAAGGATTATTCAGAGTCTCCATCACCCTTGAGAGAGATCCTTTATCATTGAGATAAGGTTTCTGTCAGACATTATAATATTGTATATATCAGACTAAATTAAACTAGTTAAAAACAGAGAATTTCTAGTAAACAAGTAATTTTGTTTGCAGATTTGTGGTTTTGTTTGAGCAGAATTGGTAAGTTTTTGATTTTATTTTGAAAATAACCAGAAACTCCTGTTTCAATCATGTACGCTACCAACAATAGAATAGGCATAGGCTAGAGCAGCTATACTCAACCTGCGGCCCACCGAGACTTTATCAGTAGCTGGTGTAAAAGCAAAGATATTATCAAATATAAACCGCTAATTTTGTTTTTGGCCTGTAACACCCAGACAAAAACATGTTCGTGGCCAGCATAAAAAAAGATCGAGTATCACTGGACTAGAGGAAAGGGCTCTAGGTCAAAACCCACCTGCCTTAGATGGTCACATTGTTGTTATTCACAGTTCACACTATATTTTTTATCTGTGTGCAGATTTAAACGAGTAAAATTTTCTAGAAGCTTCAATGCTCCTTTTATATTATGAACTCAATAATCAGTTTTGTATTTTTAATAATCTGCAATTGACAACACAAATAAGGAATCCAATAAATTTTTGGTATTTTTTTACATTTTAAACAAATACTTATAATAACTAGTGACCCGCCCCGGCTTTGCATAGGTATAAAATATATAACCTATGTGATTCTATTTTAATTGATTTAAAAACATATCAGTAGTTTTGATTTATATTCATTTCTACCTGTGGTTCGCTTTAATGGCCACTACCGCTGCAAAAGCTATGTCCCGCAATGTTTAAATCTGTAATATCTTTGAAAATATTCATTTAAATCATATACTGTAAAGGGCCATAAAGATCTATATTAAATCAACAATGTATTTAATTGAATTAATGCCATATTGGTTAAAATTGCTTCGAAAATTAGCCATTATTTGTATTTAGTAAAAAGTAAATGTCAAAAAAATGTTATTGTGGGATATCCATAATAGATAGACATAATATACCATCGCAAAGTTTTCTGCAGACCTTTTCTTTGTACAATATTTAGAACATTATTTTGATAAATCTTGTAGGTTTCAGCCTGCGTTTGCAATATAAGCAGAAAAAAATGTAATTATTTACGACATCACATTAGAAACCTTAGAAATAACAGTATTTCTTCACTATTATCATACTTATAAACCTTCCTCTTTAATCACTCTTTCTATTAAAAAAACTGCATCAAAATCTGTTGCATAGTTTTAAAAGGAACAAAGGGACATGAGGGGACAGAAAAGTAACTATGATTATGTAATGATAATATTATATATATTTTTAAATGCAAATAATACAAAATGTAAAGATAGTATTATATAATTGTAAATTGAATATAATACATATTATATTTAATTTAGAAATATTTAACTCACTGTGATTAGACTTGCATTAGAGATAAACTACGATAACATGGCACGCCCCTCCAAAATTCAAAACTTTTGAAGTTCATTGTCAAAACATTTGAAGTGCGTTGTCTTGCGCGCTCGGCTAGTTATGATTAGTTGACCAACAAATCTTGGTAATAAGTGACATTAAGTGAAATATTACGAGTACTGGTTGATTGGTTGAATATTTACTAATACAAACTCTTTCATAAGGATGTGACTACACATATTGAAACAGTAATTTGGAGGGCCGTGCCATGTTATCGTAATTTATCTCTAGCATGCAATATGATTTTATGAATAGTAAATAAAATTGTTTAAGTATATGAAGAATGTTCAATAAATATTTTGTGACTAATTATTATTGGTGATTTTATTTCGCTTTTTATCAATATCATCTTTAAAAAACAATGTAAATAATTTATTTAAAATATCCTTTAAAAACTAGTACTTAATTTCATCCTGAATTGGTACAAGCTCGTTAAAATAATACCGATCTCAACGATCACTGTGTCATAAGATATTGACTAAAAGTAAATGTTCCATCCACATTTTCTTGTCTCTTATGACTGGTATTGACCAGTGCCTTTTAGCACCTGGCAAGTTCCAAATGTTAATTCTTCATTAAGTGGTCATCCGATGGCATGACTAGTTGTCAACTGAAAATGTTGTACAATAAATGGTAAAGGAGGTATAAACTTATAAAGTATACTGTAATTTGCTAGATAAGCAGCTGTATAGCCCTGCTGGTTGAGAGAATCATGAAAGGCTGAAAAATTTTAATATACTACATCCAATAAGATTTGTATGTTGATTACAATGTGTCCCAACACCGGTGTCCGATCCTTTGATGTCATAATGTAGGTATGGCATATTTTAGTGACAAAAAGGAAGATGCGATATTTTTATTTTTGTGTTTTAAATTTTAAAGAACTCCATGATAATAAACCAAAAGTATATCATAAAATTAATACACTGGAATTAAGTGCAAAAAATGCGGATTAAAATCGTCAATTTTTTGGCGCCAAAACGGATCTACAGTCCATATGACGTCACTACTGTCCTGCACCACGTTCCATTTAGCGTTAAAAACGATCAAAACGTAACGCCACTGATTGCTGATTGGTGTTTCAAGTTACTTTTAATTTGTAATTTTTGTAAAAAAAAATACAATATTTTATAAAATATTAACCTTGCAGTGGCCCTTCTTTTATATATTTTTAACGTTTTAATAGCAAACTTTTCATAAAATTATTATTATATTTGCATGTTCTATTTGGGTTTCAAATTTTTTTTTTCTCCAACTTGAACAAAAAATTCTCTGGCTTCATACGTACTAATCTGACCAATACTTCATAAGAAAATCGTTATAACTTTTAAACGATCTGACTTAGAACATAGAAATAAAGGTATTTATTTAAGATGAAAACCTCCTCTATCTTTTTAAAAGAAAAAATCAGTTTAATGCACTAGATTTTTCACAAAAAGCCATTAATCCTTCAGGCCCCGCGCGAGCACCGGTGATCGCGACAACAATAAAATACAATAGCAATTCCTGGAAATTCCGACTGAAGTATTAACTAAAAATACATTTTTTTTCCTTAAACGTTGGTTTTTCTATGTTTAATTCCACAAAACTTAATGTATTGCCTGTGTCAGCGTAGTCCACAAGTTTAGCTATCAAATGAGACCTTTTTTTATCTTCACAGGATATTTACATGAGAAGTACTGGTCAGATTAGTATGAAAGCCCGAGAAAAACCAAAATGGCTGCCATTTTATAACCGTGAGAGACAGAAAAAATTTGAGAGCCAATTTGTCAATAAATTAATATGCCATAGATCATGACATTATAGGATAGGACACCGGTGTTGGGACACATTGTATGTTTGCTTCCTAATAGGTACCTTAATATCTATATATAAGTGGCAGAACTATATAACGTTGCAAAAAAAAGATAATTCTATATTAAACTATGTTACAGAGGCCTATCTTGTAGTATCAAACAGCAACCAAGGCATGCTATACTACTTGGGCTATACATACTCCGTAAGAAACAAGAAAAAATTAGGTACTTATTGGACTTGTTCCAGTCACCAAAAGAAACGTCGTAAAGCCAATATAACAACAGATGAACGTCGAAAGAGAATAAAAATCATTAATGCAAAAGCAGAACATAATCATCCTCCAAAAGAAAAGAAAAAAATTGTCAAGCTGGGATTATGAATAACTATTATAACTAAATATTGAATTTATTAAATTATTAATACAAATAAAAAAACATTCTGTGTACTTGCAGACTTCACTTGAACTATATTTTATTTTTAACTGACATACTATTTTTCCAACCTATAGAACAGGTCACAGGGACGAAGTCTGGATAAAGTGTTACAGTGTCAATGTTTTTATTTGTAAGAAGCTTTGGTTACTTGTGTTATTTTACACATGTAGTTAATTTTATTACATTTTAGACACATACATTCTATAATTTTACCCCTGGAATTATACTTATTTTTTATTTTTTAGTTTATTTCAACTGGTTTTGAAAATGATAATGAGTGATTCCAACTAATGTTATGACTGGTTGGAGTTGTTACTTTACGCTATTGAGGTATTATTTTATTATTTAATTAGACATGTTATTAAAGCGATATGTTTCTGAGTAGAATTATTGTACATACTTGACTTGCTTTCAGCGATACATTTTATTACTTCAAGAAGAGGTAAAAAGCTTTTGGTGTACAATCAATATCCCTTTGCTAAGAACAATGATAGTAAGCAGGCGACGCTCTGGTCTTGCTCTTCGCGGTGTTCTAGACAGTGTAGAGCCCAGGTATCCTTAAGTAAAGCAGGTGTGCTTTCTGTCATAAACTCCGAGCACACCCATGCACCTCCTTTGTATTATGTAGATAAATTTGGCAACTATGTGAGAATTTATCAATAAATTTTTACTGCAGTAAATAAGTTACCGATGATTTTGTTTATTTAATATTGTATGATGAGTAACTTTGCACTGAGATTTTTTAAACTATATTTTATCATCCATTTCAGGGCCAGTCTTAATACGGAGTCAGAAGAAAGGAAAATATTTGCTTTTGTACAACAATTACACATACTCAAAATGTACTAAGTCAAAGAAGGGAATTGTATGGAAGTGCACATCAAGTAAAATGGACGCTTGCTCCGCAACTGTAACTACTGATGCCAATTTGAGCGTCGTTGTCAAAAAAGGAAAACATTCACATGCTAAGCCTGACAGAAAGGAAAAAGTTAACCATATTTACTTTACCACAGAATAGTCACCTTCAGAAGGCATTATAGTATTGGATCCGACCGTGAAATTCTGCATGAATCGTTTTTTTCGATCAAATATATTTTAAAATAATCTTTAGAACGTATAGAATGAATTAATGTTGGGTTGCCTTGTCAAAAGTAGCCGCAAGTACCTCTAACTAAGTTTAATGTTCATGAGATAAATGCATTAATTTGCATACAGTATATTTTTTTTCAATAAATTTTATATCATTTGAAAGAAAATTACGTGACAAAATAAGGTATAAATGGTTGCCAGCTCTAAGTCGGCCGCAACCTAGACATAATTATCCATTCTATACGTTCTAAAGATTATTTTAAAATATATTTGATAAAAAAAAACGATTCATGCAGGATTTTACGGTCGGATCTTAGGATTAGTTTAGGTAGATTAGTATTAAGTCCTTACATATGAAATTGGCGTTTTGTATGGGAGGAATGTAAAGTCGATTTTTTTTTTTGTATACTTAATATATTTAATTAATCAAAGTTATCGTGGTATTTTTGCCATCTTAAGGGTAGTTTGTTGATCCCTTTACTAAAAAAACGGAGGGACGAGAGTCAATAAATTCTTTGAATGCGGTTTGGACTGCCACATAAGAGTTGAATTTTTTTCCTTGTAGAAAGTTATCTGTTGGAGCAAGATCCGGGGAGTACGGTGGATGTTGCAGACATTCCAATAGCAGCTCCTCCAGTTTTTCGGCCGTCTGTTGTGTAGTGTGTGGTCTAGCGTTGTCCTGAAGCAACAGTTTCCCTGAGCGATTGACCAGCCTTGGTTGTTTAGCAGCTACTTCTTCCATCACGGTTTGCAGTTGCTGACAATAGACATGTGCCGTACCGTTTGGCCAGATTTTAGAAAGCTGTAGTGAACGACACTGACACTAGTCCACCAAACACTCACAAGTAACTTTTTCTGAGTCAATTTTCGCTTAGGATGGGATTTGGCTGATTCTCCAGGGGATAGCCATTGCGACGAACGCTTCCGATTATCGTAAAGGATCCATTTTTCATCACAAGTAATGATCCGATTTAAAACCCCTTCATTACTGTGTCGGTTGAGCAATGTAACGCAGCAGTCGACGCGTGTTTTCTGGTTTGCTTCACTCAATTCATGAGGTACCCACCTTTCAAGTTTTTTTATCTTCCCAATTTGCTTCAAGTGGATTAAAGCAGTTTTATCACTAACACCGAAGCCTATTGCTAACTCTGAAGTGGTTTGCGATGGATCCGCTTCTACAATTTTTAATTCTTCATTACTTCGCCATTCGCCTCCATCCATTCGCCTTTAATTCTTCATAATTCATTTTGGTCTTGGGTCGCCCACGGGGCTTGTTCTGAAGGTCGAAATTTCCAGAACGAAAACTTTGGAACCAAAACCGTACCGTGTTTTCCTTTGCGACGTCAGCGCGTATGGCGCTTTTTTTGTTAATTCATCGAGCTGTTTCGGCAGCACTCGTGCCACGGTATAACATATATTCGTAAATAAAGCGATATTTCAATTTTTCCAATAAGCGATGTGAACGACTCCAAAGAAAAAAATATCAAAAAAAAAAAAAAAACTAATGAATGACTGTTTTGGAAACTCTAATGTACCAAATAAATGAATATTGAATGTACACGTACAGCGGCGTCGCGGGAGTCTCACGCCGCAACAGCTGCTCGGGTCCTTCGGGTGCGGTGCCGCGATGGTTGCGGACGACGGGTTTCTTCTTCTTCCTCTCTTATAAATCCGTCATCATCGCACTCCTTTGCAGGGGCCTCCTTTTTCCCTTTGTTTTTGGAACGCTGGAGAGGAGACGGGGGGCAAGCGGCGACACTTGCATAGTTCGGCCGCGGCTCCGTTGCAGGCGGGGAGCGGGCGGCGGGGGCAGCGGTGGCGGCGGCGATGACGTGCTCGTGCGTTGACCCGTCTGAAAGTGCTGAGGGGCTGAACGTGATCGCTTGCGCACCACGTCGGCGAGTGACGAACGCGGCATCTGGTGATGTACATATTGAGTTACCACTCTTTAAGGCGCTATATTGAAAGTAATTTTACTGCAAGGGCAATTTTATACTTAATTTGTATAACTATAAAGTCGTGAATACGCTGCGGCCAGAAGCTATCGGCTCGCTCGGAAAACATGCGAAAAGCGTAATTATAATAATTAAAAAATAACTAGGAGCATTTAAACAAAATGCTTCTATACGATTTTGAGTTGCAAAGGTGTCTATCAATTAGACTAATTTCCTACAATACATCTATTTTCGTTTACAAATAATCTTCAAATAATAAATAATCGAGAAATGTATCGAGGCAAAATACATTAATCGTGTTTCTGGTTCTTCTCAAACCTAGATAAGGCTATGGAGATATGTATATCTCATTACCAGATTTGTAACATTTCTGAGGGTCCTATAGTATTACGTCAAAAAGGACAGTTTTTTTAATATAGCGCCTTAATTGTGATAATCCATTACGTAGTTCGCTGATCGTAGACTCCGATGCCTGCAGTCTACCTCGAACTTCGGCCAACTCTTCTTTTAGGAATCTGATGTCCTTTAAGAGGGTGACGACGTCGACGTGGTCCAGCGTCAAGGGCGGCAGCTTGTGCAGTTTTTTCGCCGCAAAAGCCGGCACCTCATCCGGATCCGTCTGCTTCAGCAAGGATATTATACCCTGCACGTTTCTTTCTGTTCCATCCCTCCGTCGCGATGGCATATTCGCGCTCTGGCCGAGCGTCTCGTAGAGCAAATGCTTCCCCTGGTAAATCTCCTCGCTGGTGAAGGAGGACTTGCAGATTTGCATTATGCTAACCTCATCCATTGTGTCGATGGCGTGCTGGATAAACGCCAGCAACTCATTCGCCACGAGCGCCATGGTGACGTGCAGCGGCAATCAGCCGCGCGATTCGCAAAAATATTAATTAATAATGTTTGCTGCGTGTGCATAACGTGGAGCGCGACCGTCCGCTGGCTCGACACATTACACACATAAAATTCGACACTTACCACCTGCCAACAGGCGAAGTCCTGTAGAGATCAACTACGATAACATGGTGCGCCCCTCCAAATGACTGTTTCAATGTGTGTACTGTGTAGTCACATCCTTATGAAAGAGTTTGTATGTAGTAAGTATTCAACCAATCACAGTACACGTAATATTTCAGTTAATGTCTCTTATTACCAATATTTGTTGGTCAACTAATCATAACTAGCCTACCGCGCGATACAACGCACTTCAAACGTTTTGAATTTTGGAGGGGCGCGCCATGTTATCGTAGTTGATCTCTATCTGTCGATATTATCGGTGTCACTAACTCAAAAACCCTCATCCGCCCATGCAGGTCACAAAAAGTTGGAGCTCAGACGCGGATTGTGTAGAATTTAAATAATTTGTTGACGTGGTTAAGACCTTTAAGCAAAAAATATTACCTACCCACTCCTACCCATTTCCTCTTGCGTATTGCGAGAAGTGATGGGTAGTATAAGTATTTTTTGATTGAGGAAAATATTTTTTTGTTTAAGATGCCTAATGCCTATTGTATTAGTTACCCACAATAATTAGTACATAATATTAGGTATTAAGAAATTTTTATTTTATAACTAGCTGTCCCGGCAAACGTTGCTTTGCCATAGCCCATAATAAGTATATTTGCCATATTATTTTATTGAAATTACTAAATAAGTACGCCACCATGGCAAATTCGATCGATATCCCGTCGCACAATGGTCGCCGTCAGTCTCAGGTTGTAATAATTTACTATTATTTATTCAACAAATGCACTTATCAATATATAAAGTACCCAGTAGCCGATTCTCAGACCTACTGAATATGCATATAATATTTGGTAAAAATCAGTAAAGCCGTTTCGGAGGAGTTCGTGGACTAACATTGTGACACGAGAATTTTATATATAAGATTTTGCTTGTAGCAGTTATACTTGGATATTTTAATGTAGTTTTTTTTGCCTTAGATTATGTAAATAAAAAGTAGTTTGAAATTTATATATTCTTTTATTTTATTAAAT
The DNA here is from genome assembly GCA_905333045.1 of Lysandra bellargus. NCBI lineage: Eukaryota > Metazoa > Arthropoda > Insecta > Lepidoptera > Lycaenidae > Lysandra > Lysandra bellargus. The sequence continues at coordinate 820,441 of HG995322.1, read as the reverse complement.
TACAAATTCACATTACAGATGATGTATTAAATATTGATGGAAGAATTAAGCATATATGCAACTAATTCTTAGTGGTTATCCATTTAACCAGACGGGCATGCGGTATTGGTACTGCTCGAAACGCCTAAAAGGCTGCAAAGCAAAACTCAAACTCTCCGATGGCTTTAAAATAAGTTTTGCCTTTGCATATGTCGCAGCCAACTGGTTAAAATAGCCGATCAGTCAAACAGCTAGCCCTTTGACTGAACAACGCCATTCAATCTCACGGCTAGCTTTTTAATTGAATATTTCAGTCGCTCGAAACGTTCAACACTACAGCTGATTCAAACCGCCGCCGTTTTATTGAATTAGTTCAGCGCTCACCACCGCGGCGCTAGGTGCGTTTTGTTTACAATATGGCGTCAACTAGCCGGTGTTTTGTGGTTGTATTAAGATATTTTTCGTAAATATACGTTTCAAGTGTTATTAAAGTGACAGAAATTATGGGGGCACGTAAGAGTGAATCAAAATTTAAACAAATATTCGAATTTCGAGGAGAAATTACGAGATTATGAAATGCATCACGAATTATTGTAATTGTGTTCAAAATGACTTAGAATACAATTTATTCTGCTTATTATCATTTCGCTTGTGTAATACTAAAACTAAACTAATGGTCAGCTTAGTGAATTTGCCATTTAACCAGTTAGCTAAGCGTCGTCTAGCTGTAGTGTTGAATGTTGCAGTCAACAAGTCGGCTAAACGACGTATAGCCGTGTGATTGAATGGCGTTGTTCAGTCAAAGGGCTAGCTGTTTGATTGATCGGCTATTTAAACCAGTTGGCTGCGACACATATACTATAACCACAACCATCTACCCACATACAGACTTGATAAGGTAACGGGGGAATATGTCAAAATAAAAGACAATAAACCGTATGTTACCGTATCCAGTCTTAAACCATTCATGGCACCGAATATCACCATCCTAAAATACGTAGCACCAATTTTGTACCACGTACCACGTTATGAGTCGCAAAAATTAGTGGCAAAACTACATTAAGGGGCTACCTGGCAATTTCGTTTAAGTTCAACATAACGTAAAGCACAATACCGAAAGAAATATATGTTGTAGACTGGGCTGGGTAGATCTTCAATTGCTCACGAGGATTTTTCTCCAAACTCTATAGGTTTTCAAAAAAAAAATGTACCGTGGTCATCGATTTTTCTGCAAATATTCTATAAAATTCCTAACCTGTTGGCTTAGAGCATTGAAAATTTTATATTTAATACATTATCAGTTACACTACAGTTCCTCACGAGGAATTTTTAATCGAACAATTACGTCCATGTGAATAGTATAATTTTCTCCTATTTCGCCGGCCTATCAAGGACGCGGCGAGCGTCGTAACCGCCACTGTACAAGGCGCGCTGATATGAATGTTATTTTAATGTCCTTTACGTCGATATTCGTACTGACAAACATCGACCTGCTAATTTCAGGGCGGCATCAGGCTTAAATGTCAAAATTCGTGGCAAGGACCTCTGCATTAGTTTATTATTGCTCATGCGAAGTTACATTCATTCTGTAATAACTAATAAGTCACAAGTCATAATCCATATAAATTTCTAAGTAAATAAATTTTATTAATTTTTAAAATAACTCGATACATTTTAATCGAATAAGTAGGACATACTATACTCAATGCTGTGGTAAAAAAGGTGTACTTATATATTATTATAGTTTAATTAAAACGGGCGACTTCGTTTAAATAAACTTTTTCATTTAGTCAATGCAATTAATGGATACAAAGAAAGATGCTACCTTTGCCCTTGTAGTAAATACTAAAAGTAATTTGTCAGCATGCTTAAAACAACAGCCACATAGTCCGAACTCCGAGCTATTAATTATATTTTATTGATTTACTACACACCTTGGTCATATAATATTTACAAAATTAAGGACTTTAACGCCCGAATACTGGAACGTCTCTCAAATATATAAATGCTGCTTAATTTTTTGAGTACAACTTATACGAAAATTTCGTATTCTCCAATGCAAATTTTAACTTCCAGTTAGTTTTAAGTGGACCTCCAAATAAGTTGTACTCAGGCTCCACATGAGCACCACTTAGCAAAAAAATTCGTATACTCGATGGTTACTCAACTTATTTTAGCTGTCAAATGATCTGTCAAACTGATTTAAGCGTCACTTGCGTTTAAGAGTGGTCAAGAGGTCTCTTAAATCTATAATTACGGTAAAAAGTGTGTGTATAATGTTAAAATAATGTCTTTATCGTCGCTATCTAGTCTTTCTGACCATGAAAGGCCGACCGCGAGTCGCCGTCGAAATAAATGCTCAATGCGTTTAAAAAATACAACGATGCATTTACGTTTTACAATACACAACTACATTTTCATGAAAATAGTACCTATATTGATATTAATGTTACTTGTAACTCACTTTTAAACTATTAGCATAATATCCTTTTCCGAGGTAGTATAATTACAACCATGTTTCTTTTTTGTCTCCTTATTATAATATTATCAAAATGTTTTCCACAAAGAGAATATTATAATCACTACGGTCGGTCTTCTTCTTCTTTTTGATAATGTCAATCGGTCGGTTTTCAAACATGTCAATTGTCAGTTGTCACTCAAAAGATCGTTCCATTCTACGTATGGTTGCATTGTTTTAAACTTTAAAGTCGATTTCGGATTTTCTATTGTAATTAATCAGAAAATAATGTTAAAAATTGTCATGTCTTTAATTAATTTAAATATATTTAATGAAAACTAATAGTAAACGGCAATTAAATGATTTTTAGTGAACTTTTTATTTGTACAATCAAGTTAGATCTAGCGTAAAATGTAATACTGTAAATGTTGCCATGATGTAAATATTTGACGGCTACTCACAGGGCTACTTACGTGAGTACCACAAGAAATTGTCTGAGTGGCGTTTGTGTATATCACTTAAATATGGGAAACGCTTACATTTAAATGCCCTTCAACTGATTAATGCATTTGAGTGACGTTCCAGTATTCGGCCGTCAGCTAAGCATTTTTTTAAGGTATGATACCACCATGTCAAGATAAAAATATGTCCGAGTTATTTTACTTCAACAACGTTTGTTATTCCAGTGAAAGTAGTTACAGCGGTCGATGGTGCAACACTCTTGATGTTAAACGGTTTCGCCTTTTCAAATCCTTCGCCGATGTCCAACGGTGAGAGATGGTACTGCATGGGGAGGATCAGGTGGCACTGTACCGTTTGTCTGCACGTCAACGATGATTACGAGCTTGTGTGTATCTCCCACGAGCACAACCATCACCCGCCTACCCTCCAAATTAACGATAACGGACTTTATTCAATAGAGTCTTTGTAAAATCACGTGGAAACGTGTACGGTGTGTCACTCATGCCGAGTATCTGGAATATTTTGACAGGAGGCTTTTCAATAGCATTGTTGATTGGCTATGTTGGACGTAAGCCAACAACAAGCCCAATAATATAAAACCAAGAGTTTGACAAGTTTATGACTTGTACGCCAGAAATCTGGTAAAAATCAGATGCTGCATGGCATATCTAATTTAATTAATGTGTATTATTTGATATTTTTATCACAACACTTTAAAAATACTATAAAAGGCTGCTAATGATGCTAAAGATTCCTAATAATGACTAGGGAACCCTAAAAAGGAGTGTGTAAGAATATTTAAATATGTACAGTGTACTTCTTATATATTTACATTTAAGAAACAGATGCATTTCGACAAGGCCTTAAATGAACGTGGCGAGAAAAGGAACTACTAACTATGGAGTGCCTTGGAGCACTATTATAGTTATATAAGCAAATTTGATATTTTATTGATCTCTTTATTGTCAATGTTATTTAAAACTAAGCTTTAATCAGAAAAATGTAAGAGATTTATGCTCCTAACGACGAAACTTACAAAATTCCATAGAATTTTTGATATTTAATATTGTGAAGTTTTGTAGTTCGCCTCGTGGCTTTGGAGTTAGTACTACACTATATTTTATTTTTATAGTGTCCATGGTCGTGCGTATTGTGAGATATTACACGTAATGTGTACAAAAGTCGTAGTTAGGAATTAGGATTATGATATTAGTATTATATCTTATGTTTAATTGCGCGATTTTGTGACAAGAAATAGTTTATAACATAATTGTAAATTTTACACATAATCAATATTTTTATTTATGAAATCTTTTACTTACTTATATTAACATTACCAATAAATATATTTAAAATATGGCGAATGGACTTTTAATTGAATTTATAACAATACAATAATTGCTATTTTGAGTAGAAAAAACCAGTTAGAAAGAAGGAGGGGCATATCGTACCCACTAGCTAGGGAGCTGGCGAGCAAAATTTCTATATGATCAGCACACATGGCAGACGTCATTAATAGTGATAATCATACCCTAAGAAACATCAAGAACCTCGTCTGCCACCATGGTGGCGCTGCGTTGTCAATTTACAGCGTTTCAAAAATGTTGAAAAAAAAGGTGGGTGATATTATATGCACATGTCTGCATCTGGGGCTGATGATCATAGTCATCCTGTAAACACAAAAATTCGTAGAGGCAGACATCCAGGGCTCTGACTTTTGTAGTTTTCAATTTTTTTAAGTTTTTTTTATGATTTAAAAAACTCTATATGAAGTGCACACTTGGCAGATTGAAATTGTTCGATTAATAACAATGAGAAGGACCACAGAAAAATAGTCTGCCAGCATGTTGCCTCTGCGTTCGCTATCGACAGCGTTTCAAAAATGTTAAAAATAAAATAAGTGCTATATTATGCGCACATGTCTGCCTCTTGGATTGATGGTTTAATTTATCATGAAAACCAAGAATCTCGATGAGGCAGACGTTCAGGCCTCTGATATTTCAAAGGCAGACCATTTGAATTTTTTTTTTCAATCCGACGCTCGCGCCAAGCTAGAAGTACAAAATTCAATTTTAAATACGCGTCAGAAATATTCGGCTTCTACCTGTTAACTACGTCTCCGCAGGTATGAAATTTCTCCACAGTGATTCCATATATTGTGATTCCATAGATTTCAGCTTCAGAAGTTGAATCGTTACCGCAAACTAAATAATAACAATAGACTATAAAGAATGACAATAATCCCTTGCAATACTGGATACCCGCTTCCCCTTGATTCCGTGAATTTCAAACAACACCTAAAAATCAGTAAGCAAAATGTCTGCCAAATGTTTTTTCATATCCACGGAGTCATAATGAATCGAATGGGCGCAATGAGAACCGTGTGCAAATTACTTAGTAGAGCTTTTTTTTTAAACATTTTTACAACTCCGCCCCATAATAATGCAGAGCCCTGAATGTCTGCCTCTTCGATTTTCTTCGTTTCCAAGCTATTTGTGACCATGAACCCCAGAGGCATACATGTACAAATGATTTAATATCCCCTTTTTTTAAGCAATTTCAATCATCGGTAACGCGAAAACGTAGCGACGTAGGACCTTAAGAGCCCGGGCTACCCGGGTAACCCGGCCCCTTAATTGACTGGACCAAATCAATTCGTAATGACGTAAACTACAATCTACCTCGATGTGATACTTGTTCAAATCATATACCTAAATGCTCACCAGCTTCCTAATTACACTAATGTAGCACGTTGAGACGTATAATATACCAAATGAAAGGGCTTGAAAAGTTGACCATTTTATTGTATGACGAAAAACCTCTAAACCATGGGAGAAAAAAGATAACGAGGGTAATAAAAGATCATTAAGAAACACCCTGGATTATTGCATCAATTTATAGTGTTGCTGGTAAGGAATCATTTCTGGAATATGATTATATTACACTTTCCTCAAGTTTGCCATATACGATTGTATATGGCAAACTTGAGGAAAGTGTTGTATTTTAGAATATTGTTACTTATTATTTTCCAGAAATGATTCCTTATTCAATTCAGCAACACTATAAATTGATGCAATAATACAGGGTGTTTTTTGTGATTTTTTCGTACCTTCTACCCTCATTAACTTTTTTCCTGTTGATCGCAGAACTCTACCATCAATTTAATACTTATGATATAATTATTATGAGTAATATTAAATATTAGATTATGATCTATCATCTATTTAATATTACTTTGCAATTATGAATGTTACCAATACACATATTTTTTTCCAGTGACGGTAGTTTCACTTTCGAATGGGAGCACGTTTCTTATAATCAACGGGCATACGTTCCGGCGGGAGGACTATGTTAACGGAGCGACCAGTAGATGGTGTTGCAACGAGCCGAGCCGTGCTAAGTGCGACGTATACGCGCACGTCAACGATAAATTCGAAGTAGTTTTAGTCGTGAACAAGCATAATCATAAGCCGATACTTTGCCGCATGATCGAAGGAAGCATAATATAATTTTTTGTTACTGTTAAGTACATTGTAGTTTTGCACAACTTCAAAATTTTTATCGATAGATTATAATAAGGTTTTACATGTTTCTATTATCTTTTAAAAGTTGTAAGTACCTACTTTATTCCATGGCAATTATATTTTAGATAAAACTATTAAATGGAGCGGCAGCTTGTCGTTACTTCGTGAATTTTAAAATATTATGGTGTATGATATTATGTTTTCAATTATTATTAAATTGTATACATCATCGAGCAAATTTGTTTAAATATGCTCTCGGCTAATATCGTCCGATATACAGCGGTACAATGATATTCTATGTTACTAAAATATATACCTAAGCTCATTGCAGCGCGGCGGTATCATCGATACCCTTTGAAATGACAGCTATTTTTTGTGCCTGTTTGAAGCGGAATCAGCGCCCCTAATGCGGGGAAAGAGAACTAAATCTGATGTAAAAATGACGTTTGAAAGTCGCTGATAGCAGTAGTGAGAGTACTTGGAACTAATCCTAGTGATGACAACTGTTGTTATTGGTTGTGGTTACGTCAAATTTAGTTTTTTTTAATGCCCCGGTATTTGAAGCTGATTCCGCTTCAAATAGGCATAAAAAGTAGGTGGGTATCATAAGTCCAGCGTAGGTACTTGTATAATGGAGGTCAGTGAGCGGTATGTATATGTATAGCGGTAATGTTATATGTATATATTTTATATACAAATGATTCAGTGGCGATTAGAAATGGTTATAAAGTACAAACATTAATTTGTTGTTAAAAATGTTGCATTTAATGTTATTATATAGAAAAATCTGTTCTTTTATACTAATCGTATAAAAGTTCTAATAAAAATCTGTTTAAGTAATAGGGATGTTGAATGTTTTTTTGGATACAGTATAGGTATAGTCAATGATATTCTACTAAATACAGATCTGTTACGTTCATACTATTTTCCGGCTTAAATTGCTTCCGAACAATTTTCAAATTCAGTTGTCTTTGACAGATAAGTGAAACAAAAGATACAAAATGCCATTTACATAAAAGAGACAGACTAAATAAAGGACGGACCAATTGGCCCGTATTTGAGGCTTCACAACGCGCGCGGTAGTAACATAATATCTGCTTTGAGTTTTTTTTAAATAATATCATTGGGTATAGTGGAGTTGCCAGAGGTTTTAACCTCCGAAAATTGTAATAGTGAATGGATTTTTGCTTTTGAGGTGTCATTTTCTTTTTTACACTATAACTTGCAAAGTTTACCAAAAATTTTTTGTGTTTTAAATTTTTTAGTTACTTAATTAAAAATTAATATTTCACCATATAAAACCAGTCAAGAAAAAAAAATTTTCTTGTTCCTGTTATTTAATAACTCTTATCCGATTGTTTACATTGAAAATTAACCAAAAACACAATTTTAAAAAGAAAGTTTGCTTTGCTAAGCTAAATAAAACTAAGATTTTTGCAAAGTTATTAGAGATTAACGCTCGTCGTAACCAAGATAAAAGGGTTTGGGAGGATTTCAGGGTCGTAAAGAAAAGTGTGTTCCACATACTTATTGTGCGTATTTCATTTTTAGAGAAATGATGAGTTTTAAGTACTTTAAAACGTTTTAATATCTCCAAAAATGTGTAAAATAGACCATTTTTTTTTCTACATTTGTTGAGGATATATTTGAGTAAGAGCTAAAACGTTAAATGCATCGGGAAATAAAAGGATTTTTCTAGCCTTTGAAATACATTTAAACTTCCTAATTAAAGCCAGAAAAAAAAAATTGGGTGCTACATATCTCACGTACATACCTACTAAAGACGCATGCTGCGACCTATGTTTGCAAAATGCTTACCTGAATACAAAAAATATCAGTTCTTAACCTAATTTTTATTTTTTTCCTTTAAGTATGTTTAAGCGAATGTAAAAAGAAATAAAACACAGATTTTCTTCGAAATATACGCGAAAAGTTTGTGCTACATTTTCGGAAAAGTTAATAAAGTAAGAGCTAAAAAAAATTTACAAACAAAAGTCTTTTTTTAAGCCTAAGAAATAATTTTAAACTTCCTATTTAAATAAAAAAAATTGGAACGCCATTTATCAGGTACTTACTGCCGAATCACACAACATACTTATTCGGAGGTATGCTCATCTAGATACAAAAATATTAATTTTTAAATCTAAATTATATATTTTTTCCATTTATTTTCTTTTTTTGGAATATAAGGAACGATATGAATAAAAAAATATATTATATTTTATTATTTTGCTACATATTATAATATGCTAATTGAAAGAAATGCAGGTTTTCTTCATAATTTGAAAATTTATGAGTGTTACTGAAATAGTATACATTATTTAAAAATTAAAAGCACAACTTTTCAATAGGTAAACTTTTTTATTTATGTTATCAGCTACACATTCCTTTTTTTCTTTTTTATTTTCATCCACTATTATGGAAATCGGTGGTTAGAATGATTTTTACGCTCTAGGCACTCCACTAATAGTGTGATTTAAAATTAGACGAATTATTGTATATAGATTTTGTTTTGATAACCTATATTCTATCGCGATTTTCAATTGTACTGACTTTGGGTTACATAAATTGCCTATGACATAATTATTGTAATTAGTATTAGAAAATCTTACGTTTTTATAGCATTAGATTTTTTATATTTAGTTTGTCATTATTATAGTTATTGTACGATTAATTAGGCATTAAAATTAAATAACGCATTAAATTATGCCATGGAATAAAACGTTATCACTTCACTGGTGCATTTTTAAAATAAAATATTGTTTTACTTTTATAACATTGTTTTACTTTATACCTTCAATTTCAGCGTTAAAATTTAATATTATATTAAGTGACCGGTACAGTTCATTCTACAGAACAAACCAAAATAGTATAATAATTATTAATAACAGCTTCAGTAAAGGTGTAATGTCAATTTTTGGACACAGATCAAATGGCGCTTGCGACGCATTCACACGTTGGCGCGCGCGTAGTAGCCGCTGTGATCTCGCGGTATACAAGTTCACAAGTTCGGTGTCCGCCATGCTTGGATGTACGTAATACGCACGCATTCACAAGCGTGTAAACGATTTCCAAATGCCAAGCTAGATTTGTGGACGCTTGCCAAGCCTCGGCAAGCATAGAAACGCAGCTATACACAACACAATATTATGCAGTTTTGTCGGTCCGGCACCTAGTGGGAAGCTCGCTACCCCGTCGAAGACGTCGCTGACACTGGCACGGCAATAAGTACCTCCCAGTCTCAGTGCCGATATGTTAAAAATGAGAAAGTGAGCTATACATTTTCATAAATTTTTGATTTCCCGGCACCGACGACGCCTGCGCCGACGCTGTGCCAGTACCGGTGCCGGGCCGGCTAATCGAAAAACGAAGTATGTATTTTTTGCTGATGCCGTGGGGTGCTAGTTGCTACATAGTCAAGTTGAATTTGGCAGTTTCGACAGCGTAGACAAGTAAAAAATGCACGGAATTTCCTCGTCCTCCATTCTCATGTCGAATATTAACTCGAATGCAACGTTCATTTAATCAATAAATTGAATTGCTAAAGCATATTTGACATTTTCGTTGGTAACAGATAATAATTACAGGAAAGAGCATTTATAGGTAATAGTATTCTTATACAGGTTAGGCTGAACACCGTTATCCTTAAAACCATCAAATGAGAACCATTGGGAACTCAAAAAAATGCCGTCTTCATATCCATACCTAGATACAAATTGCCCGTGTGTATGACGACGGATTTATTTGAGTTCCCAGCATTGTTCTCATAGAAAAAGTTGTTCATTTTGACGGGCTCATTTGATGTTTTTAAGGTTAACGGTGTTCACTGTTCACCCGAACAACCTGTATTATAACTAGCTGAACCGGTAAACGTCGTTTTTCCATATAAATTATTTCTAGTATCAATACAAAAAGCAGATAAAAACCTATTCTCAGGCCTAACGAATACATAATATATGATACTAGCTGTTGCCCGCGACTCCGTCCGCGTGGACTTCAGCTTATAGCGCGCGGTAGTTCCCGTCTTAGTGTCTAAACACACTAGGATAAATTACGCCGGCGTAATTTACGTTCAGCCGCTTACGTCTGATGCGACACACTATAAATTACGCCAAGAGCCGAAATTTCGCGACGTAATTTCCGTTGCGGAACGCGCGCGTAAGTGACTATTTAAAATTCTCAGATGTAATGTGTGCGTTAACGCTTTGGAGATAAGGTTGGATTTCCTATGTTCGGTTTCGATAATTCCGTCGCGTATAGTGTATTGCTATACAAAACATTACCTCGAATCGCTGCTGAACTTAACGCTCGACTTGGCTTGGCACGACGGAATTTCGGCATAGTGTGTCGTCTGTCGCGTTCCGCCCATATTTTGTATGGATTTGAAACGCGGCGGAATTTACGTCGGCGTAATTCAGCCTAGTGTGTTTAGACCCACAGAGTAACTTATCAATGTTTACACTTTACAGACAGACAAACACGTCACACATAAAACGCCCCTATTTTTGCGTAGGGGGTTAAAAACTGGGGAGTGGGGTCGAAGTCGAACATCGAGTTGATGTTCAACTTCGACCCTTAATACTAGTGATGGGCCGAATGTGGTTTGAACCGAATACGAACTTCGGTCGAACATTCGGTAAAAATGAAAAATTCGGCCGAAGTTCGGCCGAACTTCGGTTCAATTTCGCCGCGCTTTTTCGTGTTGTGACTTGTTTACGCACTTGCTGCAAATATTGCTAGATGTGTCCCTTCCCGCACTTCCCCGCGGAGCCATTAGCTAGTTAGTCATTTTAGTAAGTTAAGTCAACATTTTTGTTTTTTGATTAAGTAAAAGAGATTTCTTAGACTTGTTGAGAAGGGCTGTAAAATTTTGTTTTTTGATTAAGTAAGAAAGATTTCTAAGCCTGGTTTGGTAAGTAAGAAGAGCGGTTTAATTTTCTGTTTTGTTTAAGTAACAAAAAATTTTTGAGACCGGTCGTTAAAAATACCAATTTAAGTTTTTTGTATATTATCACGTATGATTACTTTTTCTAATTCAAATAAGTAAATGACTTATAGTTCTTGTAATATCAGACTTTTCACTGTTAAGGGTCCCCGAGACGGTCAAACGGTTTGACTCAAACCATTTTGATCGTTTACAAAGCTAGTTTAAACGGTTTGTCAAACATTTACGAGTTTGAAGCTCGTTTGATGAAATTTCACATTATTTTTGTTGTGTTTGATGCGCCGTTTGATCATGTTCCGATCCGTTTGAATAAACTTTGTACTATTCTTTGGAGTACATTATTTTTAACCGACTAAAAAAGAGGAGGTTATCGATTCGACGCATATGTATGTAATATTTCCATAACTGCCCAGTTTTCGTATATGTTAGTCTATATCAGCATCTGAACAAATGTGCAAAATTTCAAAAGTGTATGTATGTTTTATGTTTGTGTTCACATATCTCCGGAACTACAAGTCCGATTTAAATATTTTTTGTTGTACTATACATGTATTGTTTAACTTGGGAGACTTCTGCAAGTTTCATCAAAATAGGTTTAGTAGTTTTTGAGATAGGGAATTTAATTCTCAATTTCGTACAATTTTTAAGTCAGTTTTATCTTTTAAAAAATAATATTAATTCGTCACAAGACGTGTACTCTACAGCGCGTATTGAACCAAACTGCGCAGTGTCGTATGACAAACCGTTCAAACCGACATCAAACGGTTGCATCAAACACGTAAGGTTTGAATCAAACCGTTTGACCGTCTCTGGGGCCCTTTACTACATATATGTTTTTTTCATTAAGAGCCCGTATATGGAATTTTGCCGATTTCGCTCATTTAACAGACGTGATTTAACAGTTAAAATACAGTATTTCTATAAGTTTTAATGCACAACATGTAAGATCATTTCAATTATAATATAGTGTTGGAGCTAGTTTTTTTTTAAGTATCTTTAAATAATCCAACTCAAACCCGCGACAGTTTTGTGATTTCTGCTGTAAAAGGTTTAGAATATCACCTTTTTATGGATTGTATTGGCGTCTTAACGGTATGAAAAAAATACAATGTACTGTTGAGAAAGTCGTCTATAAAGTGTTGGAATTACTTTTTACCACTTCAATATAAAAAACCCTTTTAAACAGAAAACCTCTATCTGCCCGCTAACTTGGCGATCGTCCTTTTTCGTCTGGCATATGAAACACGGGCGTGAGTGTGAAGAGAGCAGTAGAAAAGAGAGGACGGGCTCTTAATTTCTATTATGATAGTGCAAGTTTATTTAGTGCCGAATGTTCGGCATTTTAACCGAAATTCGGCCGAACGACGAAGTTCGGCTCAAGCTGCCGAAGTTCGGTTAAACCGAATGTAAAACGAATTTCGGCCCACCCCTACTTAATACTTCAAAAAAAAAAAAACGCAAATGGAGTCTTCATCCTTACCACCTCTTATAGTTTACAGTTACACGTTTGAGTGAGCGTTTGTGCGATGTAGGAGACGGCACGGCGCCATCTATTATGAATTTTTGGAATTAACTTAATTTGAACAAATTTACGCATTTTCACCCCCTTACAACCCCTTTTTTTCAGTTAAAAAGTAGCCTATGTTCTTTCTCAGGCTTTAGACTATCTGTGTACAAAATTTCATTACAATCGGTTCGGTAGTTTTGGCGTGAAAGCGAAACAGACAGACAGACAGAGATACTTTCGCATTTATAATATTAGTACAGATATAGATAATACAAAATTTCATTAAAATCTGTTGAGCTGTTTTGGAGAAGTTTGCGTACAAACACTGTTACGCGAGAATTTTATAATACACTTTGAGTGCCAAATATATTTTTAGGTCATTATTGGTTTCCACCATACAAATGGTCATCTAGTATCTACGTAACACTACGTACTCGGCACCCCGTTTAAAAATGGCATGTATGAACTATGGTGCCTACAATGCAATATTGCGTATTCGCAATATTACGTATTACGTAGATTGACATCACACATGCAATTTTTGAACGGGGTGCCGCAGTACGTAGTACTACGTAGATGACCATATCATCTTCTATCCCTTTCCCAACTAGATCACGCCACCCAATCGATTTTTTACGTACAAAACGCGCATAGGTATAATACGGCCCTTGAAGTTCGGGAAGATTTTGTGAAATATCTACTGGGACTGAACTGTGACGATACTACTCCCACAGCTGCAGAAGCACCTGGACCACAAATACCGCCAATACAGCCTGAACAAGTTCAAGCAGACCTTTTGCCGTTGCTGCCTGGGCCCTCTGTATCACCTGCATCGCCGGCCGTTCATAAAAGTCGTGTTCCGTTGAGAGATTTTCATTACTTAGAAAAGCTCCCACCTACTAAGAAGGCTGTTCCAGCGAAGCCTTGTCGTGTCTGCACCAAAAATAAAAAACGAAAGGAGTCATCTTTCATATGTGCCACTTGTCCGGAAAAGCCTGCCTTGTGTGTTGTAAACTGTTTCTACACCTACCACACTGATTCTCGTTTTGCATAATTTTATATAAAAACTAGCTGACCCGGCAAACGTAGCTTTGCCATATAAATTATTCGTAATTGTAATGTTGTTCTTTATTATTTTGAAGTTACTAAATAAGTATGGTACCATGGCAACGTCCATCGCTATCAACTTGCACAAACAATGCAGGTCGCCGCCAGTCTCGAGTTGTAATAATTTACTATTATTTATTCAACAAATGCACTTATCAATATAAATAGTACCCAGTAGCCGATTCTCAGACCTACTGAATATACATATAAAATAATATGCATATAAAATTTGGTAAAAACCAGTAATGGTGCTCCCACACTGCCATGCCGTTAGAAAATGTTTGTAAACATTTACTAACAAATGTTGTCAATTGTTACATTTTGTTAGGAATGTTATAAGTGCTCCAACACTAATAGAAAATGTTTACCATGGGCGTATATAAGGGGGGTGTCCTGGGGGTCCGGACCTCCCATTACTATCCATCTTACTTGTCCAATCGATAATAATATTATACAGGGTGCAATTAAACCTTCCTGACAATTTTTTTCCAGGGCTTAGGTATCATTAGGAAAGTCCATTTAACCAAAAAAAAATTGGGTGTTATTTTTTTTCAATGACATATTTTATCCCATTTAAAATCGTTGCAGAATGGTCAATCGTGGCGCGGGGGAATCAGCGGGGGTGACGCAGCCGCGGGTGGAAGCGCGCGCGCGGGTGCACGTAGCGCGCGGACGACGCATCGTGTCCATTAATTGTAGTGCTTTTTAGGATAGCTTTCGGGACAATGATATTATATTGTAAAAAAACTCAAAGCAGATAATATGTTACTACCGCGCGCGTTGTGAAGCCATAAATACGGGCCAATTGGCCCGTCTTTTATTTAGTCTGTCTCTTTTATGTAAATGGCATTTCGTATCTTTTGTTTCACTTATCTGTCAAATTTGACAATTGAATTTGAAAATTGTTCGGAAGCAATTTAAGCTGGAAAATAGTATGAACGTAACAGATCTGTATTTAGTAGAATATCATTGTTTCGGAAGCTATTTCTCATCATTTTAGTACTGAGTGATTATAAAAGAAAAAGTACGTGTATTTTTATTTTTACTAAGGATCAATATATCAAAATTTGGCAGGAAGGTTTAATTGCATCCTGTATATACCTCGCCGATTAAAATCGGTTCGGTACATGTATTTCAAAAAATATGCTTGATTTCCAAACGTTTCCTATTTGCTGCTGCGGAACCCTTCATGGGCGATTCTAACTCGCACTTGGCCGCTTTTTACGTTAGGGACCCTCCCTCTTATCAAAGCTATATATAGTACTAGCTGTCCCTGCAAACGTTGCTTTGCCATAATATAAAGTATATCGCCCGTATTATTTTATTGAAATGACTAAATAAGTATGTCACCATGGCAACGTCCATCGCTATCCCGTCGCACAAACAATGGTCGCCGTCAGTCTCAGGTTGTAATAATTTACTATTATTTATTCAACAAATGCACTTATCAATATAAAAAGTAGATGTTGTCCGATTCTCAACCCTAGCCGATATGCTCGCTAAGATTCACGAAAATCGGTCGAGCCGTTTCAGAGGAGTTCAATTACGCACACCGTGACACGAGAATTTTATATATTAGATATACGTCCGTGATGTTTACTAATGTTAACTAACATTTTATAACATTTAAATCTGGTATATTTCGCTCACCGCATACCCCGCCGTCACCTAGGTTTACAAACAAAAGGTAACACATGTTTTTGTTACAATTTGTTAACTTACGTTTAAATACTAAACATTTTCTAACATTAAAACATTTTTAACATTTGTGACGGCAGTGTGGGAGCACCATAATGGGGTTTCGGAGGAGTACTGTAACTAACATTGTGACACGAGAATTTTACATACCGTACCTAATAAGATTCTAATATTGTGTATGACAGAGGGTGTATTAAGATGCAAGACCTTCTGATGGATGGAAAATATCGTCGAGGATCCATTTTACAGACAGAGTGATTAATGTTATCTCTTATGTCTTGGAACATAATCCTCCTAAATTTAATTAAAACCCAAAAACTAAGTTTCTGCTCATATTGTAGCTATATAAAATTATCATCTGAATATGTTCCATTTATTTTTTCGACAGTCGTCGAACTGACATCGAAAAGAGGCCGACCACTACTGATGTATAAAAATTATACATATTCCAAATATCCACAACCGACGAAATTTGGTTGGCGATGGTATTGCTCTAAAGTTAAAAACTGCAAGGCGTACCTCATGACAACTGATGACAACAAGATCGTTGCTGTTACCGGATACCATGGCCACCAACCATCACCGGCAGAATATTTAAGATATCAAATTAGCCAGAATCAGTTCGCTTAGTTCTTTAGTTATGGACTAAACGAAATTATGTAATAACGAGACGAAGGATGAATTTTGATCATTATTCTAAAGTTACTGGAAGATATTATTGTAAGTTAGAATTAAAAATAAATGCAGGTACAATTAATGTTTTATTTTAGTTGAGACTATTCGTATTTCGTATAGATACTGAATAAATATTTTGTATTAATTACTGATATTGTCCCGCTATATTACTATTGCTTATTGTTTTAAAGTTACTGGATGATAAGCTTATTTTTTTATTTTGAGCTTTTTTATTTCGGCTTAGGGCCTGTTTCACCGCTTCCTAATAAGGCTATCCACCACTTAACTTGACACATAGAGTATGGAGAATCAAATAAGCCTATCGGGCACCTTATCAGGAAGCGGTGAAACAGGCCCTAAGCCCCAATTTCACCAACGTCTGTAAGTGTTAACAGCTTATTAAAATGTCATGTCTTCTCTTTCATTCATTCGAAAAACGACAGAGGTAACGTGATAGGTACTAATTCGAGCGTTAACTTTAACAGTCGTTGGTGAAATCGGGGCTTAGTCTATTAATAAATCTGAGAACCATACGAATAAGTTGTAATTACTTATTTGTGCGGTAACATACTTATATGGTTATAAGACATATTATTTACAATTATGTATAAAAGATGCACAATCAACTCTCAATAATATTTCTGTTTTAACACTTTCGTTAAAAATTGGTTTTATTCAATTCCTACTATGTACCTACTGTATACTTCCTACTAGTTAGCCTGCTTAATACGCCTACTTGCTATCAACTTATTTCGGTGATAATTCTCTATCGGCACAGCATTTAAAGAAACACATGTAAAAAAATCGGACAATAATAAGCTGCTGATAATAATAATATCAGTTCAAGTATCTGATTGTTTTATTTAATAAATAATTGTGTAATTGATTTCGAATAAAATGCATTTGAACTAAATGGTAAATATTTTTACTAACACTTCAGTTATATTATTACCCTTCAGGTTTATATCTATTGCAAAAATGTTATAATTGTTCGAAAAAATAATATTTTTTATTTAATCATCACATAAATTATATAATATACTGCTGCGCGTGCACTGGATCGGAATCGGAGCGTACGGATTTGTTGCTTTGTATTGATTTGTATGGTACTGCGTGCACTGGATCGGCATTTCTGCGCCTGAGACCGGACTTTATGCCGATGACGTCATACGCAGTGAACGCGTCATTCGGATTGCGAAGGTTTCAAGTACTGACGTGTTTGCGACGACGCGACGGCTATAAGTAAATACTTATTCGCGATGAATGACGACGTTTTAATTACTTAAGTGCAAAAATATGAAGAACTTTACAATCTAATCATTTTTTTTTTCGACTCATATAAATGTACCTACACAAAAAATCTTTTTTCATCTAATAAATCAGGATATAACGTATGAAATTCTCCGAAAATTAATCTTTTTGAGTTTTATATTATGAACCCATATCTTTCGTTTCCTCTTATTTCTCTGTTCCTCTTTTGATAAAATACAGCTAATTACAAGAATATCCTCGTCACTATCCTCCATTTGCGCAGATCTGAGTTAAAGTTAACTCTGAGTTAAACATCATGTCATCTCTATCACTCACTTGGTGAATGAAATGACATGATGTTTAACTCAGAGTTAACTTTAATTTAGATCTGCGCAAGTCCGCCTAAGGCGTTATAGGAATAACAAAATATTTTTTATTTACAATAATTAACCCACGTAGGTAAAATCCACAGACATGTATCTAGATCTTATTTCTGTGGTAAAATCCCATTGTGAAATCCTCAGAAATTCCTACGTTACTGTACAAATAATAATTAATAATAATTATTATTTGTACAGTAACGTAGGAATTTCTGAGGATTTTTTTAATTTTCTTTTAATCCAGTGAACGAATGAATAATTTATTCCGAATAAATTATTCGTACGTTCACTGGATTAAAAGTTTTAAAGGCGCTAATAGCACATACAGTAAATAATCCGACCAAAATTCGACATGTTGCACCCATCATAATATCAGAATATTGTTCAGAAATGTTGTCATTTGTCGAACTCCACATAAATTTAATAGTGAGGGAGCCCTAGAACAAATTTTTTTTTGATTACTAACAAGCAAATTTTTTGTGAGTAGCTTCATTTTGATAAGACAAACAACTTTTTTATCTGCGAAAAATCTTGAAAGTGGTAGCTAACAGAGATAGAAAGATTTCATACTTTGATTTGATGGATTTGATTCCTTAAATATGGATTGTTCTATTTGTAGGACGTGCTACTTTTTGACAGAAAAAAATTGTTACAAAACATTACTCTTTATTTAAATTGGACCATTATTTAATAATAATTATCATACTTGACTTACATGACAATCTCATAATACATACATAATGAAAAACATAACATGGTAATGATTATCAAGAAAAAAAAAACAAAAAAAGTATGTGACTATAATAATACTATCCTAATAGCAAAGTTGTACATTAAAGAATATTTAAAATCAGTCTTCCTACAATCATAAAATTAAACTTACACTAATCAATTTATTTAAAATTATTGACAATAAAACTGCAGACTTAAGAATTTCTAATTTGGTAAAATATCAAGTATAGTTACAGGTAAGTAGCAGTGTTTTGTTTGGAATTTACTAAACTAGACAATATAATTATAAACACTTAAATAAATCAGTCAGTTAATCAGTTAAAAATGCAAAATTACAACAAAAATCAGTCTTAAAAAAATTCGTCAATTAACTTGCCCAGTTAAAAAGATGCTCCATATTACACACACTCCACATTAATAATAAATAATAATCAGTAATTTATCAGGAATGGGCCAAATAAATCCAGTCAAACAAACACAAAAGGAACAAAAATATTTAACTCATTAAAATATATTGAATAAATATAATGTTTTGTGTCCTAAATTAGTGGCCCGTGGTATTTATATAAATGATTTGGTATCTGAAACTGCCCCTAGATAAGTGGCAGATTGCATGTGGAAACACTGATTGAAACTAATAAATTTTTATAATTTGACTAATGATTAGACACTGACAATTTATTCCTGCAAGCCCCATAAGAGCACCGGTGATTGTGACAACAATAGAATATAATAGCATTTCCAAGAATCCTCAATCAAAGGAGTATTCTGCTTTAATAATACAATTGACTAAGATAGGCCCAGAAGTAGTTTTAGATACAAAATAATTTAGTTTATTTTTATGAAACAGTGTGAATTTGTTTAAAATCTTAACAGTACTTATAGTGACTTATACATTATCCTCATCTAAGCTTTATTTAAAATATTTAATAAATATAAAAGTATAAAAATATTATTCTTGAGGTAAATTGAGGTAGAAAAGTAAAATCAGTCTTAAACGTACCTATCTCTACAAAAGGATTAAACAACTTTAAAAGATCCATCACTACGGCGGTAGAAACCAGGTGTGGGATGGTTGTGAGTGTTACGTACCCTGTTAACAATATTTTTCATTTTCTGCGATAGCACAGTGGTGACGTCTACTTGGCATCCAGTCTTGGTGCGTGATGTGCAGTACCATTGCTTCTTTCCATATGCCAACTTGTTTTTAAGCCGGAAAGCAAATCCATCATGAACTAACAGCATACTCCCTTTCCTTGTTGGTATAAAATGAGCTTCTGTAACAAAATAAATCTTTCTGTAATATCTGTACCTAATGTATAGTCTAATTATCAAATAGGTCAACTAAAGATTTAACAGGATATTGAAAAATTAAACAAACTTCATATAATATGGTAAAAAATTTATTTGCACATATTTGCTGGAGTTTAGTAAGGTACTAAATTACTAAATTGAAAACAAACATTAGGGCACGTATTTATTGAAAGCGAGTAACGTTTCACATATTATTACAATTGATTTGTTTAATCACAAAACTGTTAACTTTCTACTGGGTACTTGAATCGCGTACAATAACCTAAAACGGAGATAAGGCGGCAAATATTCACTCAAAATACAATTTATAGAATATTAATATTGAGTAGGGGCACGTAAACGGTATATTGATTAAATATTATTAAGTTATATCACATTTTAAATTTTCTGTAATCAAAACAAAACACAAACAAGCACGCGAAATAATCTGTTGGAAGTGACGCTGTCAGGCGTCAGCCTGTCAACCAAGTTTCAACGATCCCGCCGCTAGGGGTCGTCATGTCGTTGACATTTCTCAAATGTCATTTCTTCAATTTTAATTTTGACAACAATAAGCCATAGCCCATAAGGTTGTTTCCAGAAGACAAAACTGTCGATGTCGCCGCGACATTTTGTTGTCTAATAAAATACAATCATAAAAAAACCTTTTGTCTTAGTAATTAAGGTAACAAAATATTGGTATAGGTCTACCAGAATCTGATGGCAATTTTTGACAGCAAATTTTCAAAAAATATCCTAAATCATTGGATAAATTTTTATATTTGCATGTTTAATATACAGATTAGCTGCTAAAAGAAAAGGATCAATTTTTTTTTATTTCAATTACCCCGGTATTGCTAGAGACTAGAGTCAATTTATTTTCTCACTTTTTGCCATCAGATTCTGGTACACCTATACCTGTTTTACCTCTATACTTAGTACTGCGTACGATTAAAAAAATGTGACGTTTGTAGGAGAGTTAAAAACAATCTATTCTCTCCGGACTCCGAAGTCCGCCTATGCTTCAAGCCTCAAGCGGTCGCATGCGACCGCGTTAACAATACAAATCTATTGTGTCTCGTTTATGCCACGATCGAGGGATTAATGTCGTTCTTGTGGTCATAGCCTTAGCAACTAGGCTCAGCTGGTTGTCAAAAGTCAAAAGCAAAAGTAAACAGTGTTGTACAGTTTTATTCATAAAAAATAAACTCTACATAATCATATTTTATATAGTTTTATTTATACACATACTCATCTTTTCTAATAAATTAGTTTTGTTAGTTTAGAAAACTTTTCTTAATGTTATAGGAGTTTTACAACTTTCTTAACTTTTAATTTTTTAGTTCTCCTGTGTTTACTTAAGTGGTTAAATTTGTGTTTTTTAACAACAAGTTATTCATTTGTAAGAAGTGCTATTACGACAGTGTAGGTAGTTTTTTGTTTTTGTTAAGTTAATATCACAATAATATTATTCAGAGGGAAATAAGATAACAAGGAGTATACTTAGTTAAAACTTAGCATTGTAATGCAATATTATTATGTTACAAAGCCAGAACTATTATCGTTTTATGTTACAAAAGTTTAATAAACCATTGATAACTTTAATTTGGTACAAGTACATATTGATTTGAGTAAGTATTGTAACATTAATTTGCACATGGAAGTAATAGCGATGTTATTTTTAATAAATCAGTTGTACCAGTGTACCTACTTAATATGTTGGAGACATAATATTATTCTGAACTGAAATTTTTACAAAACATAAACAATAAAGGTATTTAGGAATATTTAGAAAAAAATTAAAAATACTTGTTAATACTTTGATTGTAGGAATCACAGACACAATAGAAAACAATTGTTATGCAACAGCCGGGTGCCGCTTGGGGATTGATGGGGTAATATTATACTCACAGACTTATGTATTTTGCTGATTGTAAGTAGAATAGACAATCAAAAGCAATCCTTTGAGTATTATGTTAGTTTTTCGAAAACATAATATATTGACTTAATTATTCCTTTTAATTGTACTACTGCAAGTCCATGATTTCAATGTGCTTTTAAAAATAGGAACTAATTTCTTCCATACATTGTATAATTATGTCACCGTAAGATTGTAAACAACCAGTTTTCCGGTGATTTTAAATTAATTATTTTATATTTAAAATAACTTCAATTGCCTGAATATTTGATGTATAACATTGAATAAAATTTAGATATTTAAAGTGCAGTTTGAATTATAAATTAGGTTAATTTTAATAACCAAACATTCAAACAGCACTTTAAATATATCTAAATTTTATTTTATATTATACATCTCATACCATTTGGCATTGAAGTTATTTTAAATACAAAATAATTAATTTAAAATCACCGGAAAACTGTTTGTTTACAATCCATCACTTTGCCATATTACAATCTCGCGGTGTTTACAATCTTACAGTGACATATATAACATATTGATGTTTTAAATTATAATAGTTTATATCAGAAATGAATGTAAAGCTATTGTTATTTTCTACATATATATATTTTTAATAAAACACTTTGTATCAAGGGTGTGTTTGAATTATACGTTTTATGAACCTGTTTTAAAAATATTTTATTAACTTATATAAATACAGATACTTATCTATATTATCTATATTGTACTATAATTATATTTTTCTTTACAGGGATTTTCATAAACACCAGAGGGAATTCAAAGCTGTTTATCTACCAAAATCATACATTCAGATTTATGTACAAAAAAGCATATGGGAGTCAGCTCTGGTACTGTTGGTTCTTCTTTAGCCGATGCTGTCCAGCTAAACTGAGGATCGATAATTCTGGCAAAGTGACAGAATGCATCGGACGTCATAATCATGACCCCCCCACATGTTGGATGACACCAGATGGAAAAAGCTACAGCCTACCGCCACTTCCAGATACGAGTTCCCAAAAAGAATAAATTATTGGTATAATATTTAGTTTATAAGGTGAATTTGTCAAAAACTGATATCTTTTTTAATTAGGTGTTACTGTATCCAAAATCTTATTAATACTTCAGTCGGAATTTCCAGGAATTGCTATTGTATTCTATTGTGGTCGCGATCACCGGTGCTCGCGCAGGGCCTGAAGGATTAAGAAATAGTGTAAAAAGACCAAGAACTGACTACAATTATTGGTCAAATAAAATAAACTGTGAGGCTATGATATTATTGTAAATTTTAAATTAATTTTATGAGATTTATATTCCTAATCTTGCCTCAAAATGTTCTCAGTGTAAGATTTTGGTGTTAAGAGAGTTATGAACTAAATCTAAAAGCATTTTTAGTATGTAAGTAGCAAATACATTTTTTAATAATTACTAATATTAAATTTGTTTAGCTTTTACTAATTTTATAATACTTAATGCCATATACAGATGTTTGTGTAAATATATAAAAAAATATTTTTGAAATATTATTATGTGAGTATATATAGGTATCATTGACAGATAATAATTTATGTTTTGTGTAGCAGAGTACCTAATGAGAGTCTTGAGTTCTTGACTCTTAAGTTTTGATGCAAGAATAATTGCAGATTATAATTATGTATTATTAAGTTGCAAACCAAATATTAATTCAAACTGCTTTTCTTAGAATTAGGTAATGTTGTAACTTGTAACTGTGGCTTCTCAATTTTTATACTTTTTTTTGCTAAATTTTATTTAAGATAAAAAGTTTGATGGACATTTTATTGTCTGGATTCTCCTGCTGACTGCTTATTTATGATTTATCGAAAATAGAAGCAGTGGCGTAATTATAGGGTGGCGGGCTGGCAAAATGCCACGGGCCCCCGACCTAAAAGGAAGCCGGCCCAAGTGGCCGTGAGTTCAGATTTTTTTTAAATATTGTTATATTATTAACGTGACGATTTTTACTGATAGGGCCCCATCAATTTGCCACGGGCCCCGGATGTTATAGTTACGCTACTGAATAGAAGTTTAGGGCGAACATTGATATTTTGAAATTTGAAAATGGAGTTAAAAGATAAAGTTTAGCTCTCTGAATTTTCTCCAGATAAGGAGATTTAAAACAATAATAAGCAGGCTGAGGTATTTAGGCACTACTTTCATGCAAAATGTACCTACTGTCTCATGTCTGTAACTTCTCTACCTCTTTACTCTTAAACATAAAGTTAAAAACTTAGAAAGCCTTTGTTGTGTACTACTGACTAGTGAGTAGTGACTCTAAAATTATGAAATATTTAAATAATAATAAGTATAGGGAATATGCATAATTTTTTTTATTGCCTATACAAAAAGTACTTATTTAAAATTTTAAGTGTTAGAGAGACGTGGTTCGGTTCGAATTGGGCGCCTCAAATGGATCTCTACCACGGCGTTACAGAAACCTTCGTGAAAAAACATTTTTTCAAGTTATTGACATAATCGTAAGACTGGGTTAGTATGGCTAGCTAAAAGAAGTCATTTTTGTTCTATAAAAATATATTTCTATTAATACACTCAATATTAGGTAAGTACCTATTATTGCTGATTATCTGCTGTACCTATATGCTCGTGAAAAAAGTACTGTAACTATTACATGCGGAAGAAATTTATAATTAAATTTCAGATTTACGGTTTTTGTGGATTTAAAAATTATGTATGTTCCCTTATTCACTTGCTTGCAATGCAATGAAATAAAACTGAATTTTTCTTTAACACGTATGTTTGAGTTGTCGAAAGATCCGGATATAAAGATATTATGTAGTACACAGGGCCCCCGTAAGGGCTACTGGCGCCTGCAACTGCAAAAAAAGGATTTTGGCGCTCCTTTAGGCAAATTTTTTTGGACCTTGGTTTTGGTGCCCCTAAAGATGGCATTTTGGCGCCCCTAGAGGATGGCGCCCGTGTGCATTGCACATAATATGGTAGCGGGGGCCCTGGTAGTACACCTAATCTATCAGCGTCCAGCGAACGTAGGTATAGTCCGTCAAAAAAGTGAAGAAATAAAAAAGTGGCAACATCGCAGTGTCATCCCTTTCAAATCAATCATATGAAAAAAGGGATGACACTACGATGTTGCCACCTTTTCATTTCTTAACTTTTTTGACAGTGCATACGTCATAGTAAACATCTCTACTATGATAATTTATTATCAGTCAGGGCTTCAAATAACGTTATTTTTTCATAACGTTATTGCTTCAAGGGCATAGATAACGTTATGAAAATTTACCCGATATTGAAAATAACGTTAAAAGTTGATATTAATAACGGTTAATGTTATAACGTTATATAGGATTTATAACGGTAAATATATGTTCTTTGATAACGTTATAGTCCGTCAAGAAAGTTATGACAGGAGGGAAAATTTTCTAAACGTAATCACGCTTATAAGGTGTATTTTTTCTTTGTATTTTCACATAAATCTCGTAAAAAAAGTGGGCTGCGAGAGATATTCAGTGCACCGTGCACGATCGCATATTTGATACCAGAAAATAACGTTATATTTACCGTTATTATTATAACGATATTTTTTCGTTTATACATAACGAAAAAATATCGTTATAATAATAACGGTAAATATAACGTTATTTTACTAAATATCGTTAAAAAATAACGTTATCTGGCTACCATTATGAAAATAACGGTACGTAACGATATTTTTTCTGTTATTCGATAACGTTACGAAGCCCTGTTATCAGTATATTTTAATGATCAATTTAGTAACTTAGAAGAGAGAAAAATTAAGTAGAGATCAACTACGATAATATGGCGCGCCCCTCCAAATTACTGTTTCAATGTGTGTAGTCACATGACATCCTTATGAAAGAGTTTGTATGTAGTAAGTATTCAACCAATCACAGTACACGTAATATTTCTGTTAATGTCACTTATTACCAAGATTTGTTGGTCAACTAATCATAACTAGCCTACCGCGCAAGACAACGCACTTCAAACGTTGTAAATTTTGGAGGGGCGCGCCATGTTATCGTAGTTGATCTCTAAGTATATAAGTCTTATTTTAATTTTGTGCGTTACTACTATTTAAAAGTGATTTGTTAATGTATTGTTATAAAAGTATTGTAGTTTAAACTGTGGAAATATATTAATGCTGACATCAGTGACAATTTCTTAAATAATTCAGCATAGGATTATTATAAAACGTTTGCTTTATATTCATCCAAAGATTTATTTTAAGTAATATACAATGCTATTCTCATAATTATCTTTTTATATTTCACTCCCCGACGTAAACAACTTGGCATCTAATTTGATTTCCAAAGACTAAAGTAACACGAACTAGATTTTTACGGGCTCTGGCCTACCACACACTCCCACCGCTAGATCTCCTGTCGCCAGGATCGACAACGGTATCCAAATATTATGGTCTCAGGGGTCCCTGAGGGACATGCCAAAGTTGTTTTGGGTCCCGCAGAGAAATTAATCAGCAGCCTTAGCATGGTCACCTTAGAAGTCGTTTCTTTGTACGGAAGAATAGACAAAGTGACAGACAAATAAAATCCGCCATTTTGTCACTAAACTTTGTCAGTATGTTCATTATTTCCTGTTTCTTCTGTTGTAATGCTATGCCAAAAAAAAAACACTTATTTAATTTCGTTTTAAAATTTCCCGCCAAAAAGCTTAAGTTCACCATGGCGTCGCTCATGTGATGGTCCTCCAAACAAGAAAAATCATTGTATGGGTTTGACATCAAAATGCCACTGACACATACAATATTTATGAGATCGTGACGTCACACTCTGTAATGGCAGTTTGCGATCACGTGATATTACGGATATTTACTTTTTAATATTTAAAATAAAAATATTATAAAGTTAATGAGTAAAAATATGTAGTTTTCGGTAATTCTTACACTTTATAAAGTTTCAAAAAAATAAATAATTTGTTTTATAATTATGTATTTCGTTTACTGTCTACACCACAGAATTTTACGAGCCACAGAACCTTTAGAAGAGGCATTTCATACAATCATCAGCGCGAAAATATGTCACCCTTCATATAATTATTATAACCGATTTCTCAATCGGTTATAAATAATTCTATGAAGGGTCACCCTTGAAATGAGTGAGCTCACTCATCTGAGAGCAGTGTGACGACTACGCGATTACGCGGTGACAGTCGGACGTGTTTAATTCATTGATTACCGCGTTGTTTTTCGCTACATTTCGCTCCAGAATGCCGTCGTGTGCCTTCCGACAGTGCAGTAACAACACGAGGAATACAAATAAAGCCAAAGGTGTAACATTTCACACATAAAGATTTAATTAATTATTTAAATTATTGTCTTCCAAAATCAAAGCGAAGCGTAAAATGAGCGAAAGAGAAAGTAGTAAGTATATGGTATTACTACAGCGTAATAAATATATCTATTTATTACACTGTGCTAATAAAAAGACAAAAAAGGAGGACAATATTTTCTCGATTAGAAAAAAAGCGTAAAATGAGCGAAAGAGAAAGTAGTAAGTATATGCTATTACTGTAAGACAAAAAAGGACGACAATATTTTCTCGATACACATTTTCCATGCAAAAACATTGCTACAGTTTTGATGGCGTATGCCATATCCAAGTATTGACGTCGTTGGTCTACACCCCTATTATCAACAGTATTAAGTATTTTTATCAACAGTATAACAGACACCTTATTTTTTTACTTTTCGTTATTACATTTTACTATTTTAGGTATTAGAAAGCCTCTAACTGGCGCGGAAAAGATGAGGAGATACAGAGAAAGACTAAAAAATGAACGTCCTGAAGAATATGCGGCTCAATACAAACGCAAGCTAAATAGATTAAAATCTACGAGAAAGAAAATTTCGGAAATGACACCGGAAGAAGCAGAAGAGCAACGAAAAAAGTGGAGGAATGAGAAAAAAAGAAGCAGAAAAAAATAAAATCAAAACTACAACTAACAATAACAAATATGTTCAAGTATTGTATAAGTAATATTTGAAATTTACCTTTAACTGTTTTATTTTTAAACTAATTTTGATTTTATTTTCACAGTACTATAAAAACTACTTAAAACGCCGTAAGTCATAACTCATAAGTCATAACTAATCCTAATAAACTATGCAACGTTTTACTACTTAACTGTTACCACTACTATGTATTCAGGTACAGGACAATAAGGTGACGCCTTGATAATTTGGCTGCAGCGATATCGATTTTTCTCAACAGCTATGACTAAAGCTAAGAAATTAAAGTTAAAAAAATAATATCAATTGATCACTGAGTAAATGTAGCTTAAAGTTAAATAATTATTTACTCAAAGCATGAACACCGCGCGCGGAAGGGGTGGCTCGCGGCGCGGGGCGCATGCCGCCGCGCCAGCCGCATAGTAATTTACTAAGTCATAAGTGTCCATGATTCATTTATTTAAACGGAAATTTGGTAAAAAATTAAGTACCTAATTTTATTACATAATTATAATGAGAATCGAGTACCGAGTACTCTCCGAGTATCGATCATGTCTCACCAGTCATGCTGTATATACCTAGCTAATTATTGTAATGCTTGATAAGTAATAAACACATCAAAACTCGATAAATTCAAACTATTAGATTCACTATACTTACTTTGCGTAATATTTTTAAATTGATCATTTTCAAAACCAAGGTGCCAGTTTTTGGCGGGGACACGCCAAGTCTCAAGTTCCTCTATGTTAGAGAACCTTTTCTGAAATTTTTTATACTAGGGTACCATAGATTTGAGTATCGTTTGAAAGTACTTTTATTTGTAGTTGGGGAGGGGAAGAGGGGATTTCGGGAGTAGCTCGAGCGTGTCAGATTAACCTTGTATAGGCTTCTGACATGTGTCTAGTTATCATGGTATATAAATCAGATTTCTCACGTGGTGGGTTAATTTTTTTTTATATTGAAATGTTACCGGATCTGTCAGATTAAGATAGGGGATGTTTAGTGTACATCCTTCCCACCTCTACTATTGCAAATCGTCGCATAGCCCAGTCAACTTAGGCTTAAATTAGGTAAAAACGTTAGGTAAGTCTGTAAATATTTGTATATTGGCACCCTAAATGTTGTCTCAAAACCTACATATGGTAGGGTGTGCGCAACTATTAAATTTCAAGGTCAAAAGGTCCCAAAAATCGGTTTTTGCACTTTTTTGTAAATATTTCATTTCCTATGGGTTTTTTTGCTACTTGTATTTATTACCATAATGTAGAATACAAAATTCTCTACAGCTTTTGTTCAATAATTTTTTATACGGTGAACCGATTCCGATAAAGATGGCGGAGAGCGCGAGATCAAAGTATCACTTCAGCTTAACCGGTGCCTCCGATCGAAAACGCGCTATATTCAATGTGTCGTGACACCGCGGCACCGGTGTCCGATCCTTTAATGTCGTGATGGAAACTACGGAACCCTAAAACGCAACCCTAACCAGCTGATTTTTTGTATATTGATAGGTTAATAGTTATATAATTTAAGAGTAACATTGTCCTACAAATAAAGCAATCCATATATTTTTAGGACCATCAAATCAAAGTATGAAATCTTTTATATCTCTGTTAGCTACAACTTTCAAGATTTTCGCAAATAAAATTGTTGTTCGTCTTATGAAGCTATTCACAAAAAATTAGCTTGATAGTACCTTAATTAAAAAAAAAAAAACTACGGAACCCAGACTACTAGTCTAATATATTATTGTAACAGTCCAACTTTTATCACCAGTATTCAGACTTACCTTATTTTTTACTTTTCGTTATTACATTTTACCATTTTAGATATTAGGATGCCTCTAACTGGCGCAGAAAAGACGCGGAGATACAGAGAACGACTAAAAATTGAACGTCCTGAAGAATATGCGGCTCAATACAAACGAAACCTGAATAGATTAAAATCTACAAAAAAGAAAATAACGGAAATGTCACCGGAAGAAGCAGAAGAGCAACGCAAAAAGTGGAGGAATGAGAAAAAAAGAAGTAATTCAAAAAAAAAAAAAAAAAACAGAAAAAAATGAAATCAAAACTACAGTTAACAATAACAAATAATATGTATAAGTAATAT
Organism: Lysandra bellargus; assembly: GCA_905333045.1. Lineage (NCBI taxonomy): Eukaryota > Metazoa > Arthropoda > Insecta > Lepidoptera > Lycaenidae > Lysandra > Lysandra bellargus. The sequence continues at coordinate 790,414 of HG995322.1, read as the reverse complement.
TAGAATTATTTTATTATATTTTCAGTTTTTCTATGTTTAATTCCACTAAATTTATAACATATTGCCTGTGTAAGCGTAGTCCACAAGTTTAGCTATCAAATGAGACCTTTTTTATCTTCATAGGATATGTACATGAGAGAACTTTTCAAATTGGTGTGAAAGCCCGAGAAAAACTAAAATGGCTGCAATTTTACAACCGTGAGAGAGAGAAAAAATTTGAGAGCCAATTTGTCGATAAAATGTGCCATAGATTATGAGATTAAAGGATCGGACACCGGTGTCGGGACACATTGTACAAGCACTGAACTAGAAACTGAAGGCACTATGCAGAACTGAAAGTGTCGGGTTATCTATTAATAATAATAATATATTCTGGGCTCGTAAATACGTAACTATCAATAGTTACGTATTTACGAGCCCACAAGATTTTAGATACTACTAGTGCCATCTAGTATTCTGAAAATTATATAAGATGTTTATGTCATCTGGCTTCTGAGGTTGATCTTCCTAAATCAGCTATTTTTACACCCAGTATTTCCAGTGTTTTGTATAAAATTGTATACTTAGGAAATGAAAAATAAGCCATGCTCTAGTACGATACTGATATTTTTTATATTAGGTACGTAAATGACTAGTAGATTGGACAGTACCAGTCATTGGAAAGAGCATAATTTAAACACAATATTTATTGATGTTGCTTTAAAAGTTTCCTGTTTTTAAAGTAAAAGAACGCCTGTTTTTAAAGAAAAACAGTCAGTTTATAAAGCAACATTAATAAATATGGTGTTTTTGTGCCTTTTCCAATGACTAGTACTGTCAAATCTACTAGTCATTTACCCTTTAGGACAGGGGTCACCAATTAGTTTAGCTCGCGGTCCATTTTAAGAAATGAAATGACCTTCGCGGTCCACACATTTTATAAAAAAATGTAATTACGGAAATTACAGAGGTATACTTTAGAATTTTTGCTGCTTGTTTGTAGTGAAATTGGTGCAAGATATTGACATTAAATCCTGAAGATGTTCGTTCGTCTCGTGATGTCGAGACCGAAATTTATTTCATCTTCCAACATGCTTGGTCCGCACACAAGGGGTCGGCGGTCCGGATGCGGACCCCGACCGGACCATTTGGTGACCCCTGCTTTAGGAATTCTTTTTTTATAAGTGCTTGTGATGTGTCACAGCTGACAACTGGCAAGTGTCATTGTCAACTTGGCATTTGTGAAAACTGTCATTGTCATCATTGTTTTGGTTAAGTTTTATTTTGTTTTCGTTTTGTTAATTCCTTTTATTACTATTAATTACATTAAATTAATAAACATTATAATAGTTACCAAATTCGGCGATCCAAATATTATTTCATACTACATTAATACTTAGTAGTTTTGCTACAAAATTTACTTCATAACTTGTATTGTTTTAAACTTTACAAAATTCTTTTCAGGAGAAGATTTAGTGCAGTGCGTGCCTACGAAAAAGGGTCATCAAATCCTTTACAAGGGCTACACATATACTTTCAAAAGCCGCTTGCAGTGTGGAGCCGAACAGTGGTGCTGTTCGTACAGACAGAAAACAGGATGCATATCGTTGATAAACATGCAGACTTATGGTGTAGAAGTGCTCAGAGATTTTCATAACCACAAAAAGCCTTTGTTCTCAGATTAGTGCTATGAAAAGTTTAAATTAAGTATGTGTAATTATTAAGTTCTGTTTCAATCTTTGGGAGATTGTGACTTAGTGTCTTTCATAATAAAAACTTAGTGATATTATAATATTGTATTAGTGATGCCTGCATTGTCATTTGAACGGAATCAATTAGTTTATCATGAATGATTTGTAAATACTACCCTATAACCTTTGCCAGATCTCAACATATCTCTACTCTTAATTTATTTTACTCCGATTAGGTAAGTTTATAGTAAGAAACTGTTTCAAGAGTAACACTGTGTAATGTCAATAAAGATGGTAGCTGAAAAAGTGAATTTAGTTTCTTAACCCATCAATCCCCAAGCGGCACCTGGCTGCCGCATAACAATTGAAAATGTATTGAGTCTGCGATTCCCACAATCGAGGTATTAATGTTATGAGACTTTTAATGTTTTTACTTTTTTTAATCCATTTATGTAAAAGAAATGTCATAAATACTACAGGTTGTTACATGTATTATAAATAGGTAAAATTGGTTTTTGAAAATATTAGTCATAATAATAGCACAAATCTAGTGAATTTATAATCTTTCAATAAATCCTCTGTAAATAAACTTTTAATTTATAATATTACATTTAACTTTTTTAATATTGGCTAGAAATTAAATAAAAAATCTGAATAATTTATAAATTATAGATACATATCAGATGGTATGCTAAACTTACTTTACTAAAGTTAAGAAGTATGTTCAACGAAGTATTGTTGAACATGCTTACTAACTTTATTTCATAATTTACACTAATATTGCTTAAACGTTAGAAGTAGGAGGCCATTCAAATAACCAAAGGTATTATATTATATTTTATAGAGAAAAAGATAAATAGTTTTAAGAATAGATAATTTAAAAATTAGTCACATGGAATATTTACATGTAACTTACATAGTATTTGATTTTTTATTCTTATGAATTATTAAAGAAACTTCTTTCCAGATACACATGAGACTCAAGCCTGGATTTCGGAAAATTATGATAAAAAAATACAAAATGAGAAACCTCTTTTCCGATGTAAGAAGTGCAAAAAGTTTATTGAGAAAAACAACATGATGAATCACATTACGAGTACTCATCCCAATCTATTGAATAGTAAGCTGGACAATAATGTTGTAATAGAAGACTTAAAAAATAAGAGAGGTACAACATTTGTATTTACTAAGTATTTAAATTATAACTAATAAATATTTAATATATCTAGTGAGGAACGCATGCACGCCATATATCTATAAATAATAATTCCATAGGTACTGTAATCATACAAGGTAAATTATACAAGTAAAAGTATACATAAAACAATCTGAATATGTATATTATGTAATCAACATTGCTCACGCACAAAAATAGTTTTTTTTTTGCTTGTTTTGCTCAATGGGACAATTCCCAATGGAACTAGTGTCCGACCGAAGGTCTATTTTTGGCCGACGCCGAAGCCGATTAATCGGCAATCACTACAACCTTCGGCCGAAGCCGAAGGTTTATAATCTTAATCTCTCGACTCTTAGTAAGTAATTTTGTTCAATACATATTGTCTACAAGCTACAATTAATATTAAAATTATTTCAAAACTTCAATATCGAAGGTTTACCTCTATATTGACTGTCTCATTAAATAGAAGTTGATTTACGGCCGTTCCCAATATTTGATCTACCTCTGGTTTTGCCCTACTAGAGATAGGAATAGCTCTCATTAGACATTAGAGACATATATTAATTTATGTCAATTCAATGCTAGCTGCGATCGGTCGTATGTCAAAGCAGAGATAGACTGAATATTGGGAACGGCCGTTAGAGATGGTAATAAAAGTTAGTGATTTATTTATGAATTATTTGTAAATAAATAAAAATTTCTTTATTATTTCACAAATAACAATGCTAATAGAGTTTAGACAATCAGTCTTTGTTTTACTCGACTAGACCGTAACTGACTGACTGACGGGTTTATAGAATGTTTATGAATAGAGAATTTTATGAGAGGTTTATTAGTGATAATCAGTGCTTAAAATCTATTTTAGGGGATTTTTTTGAATAAGATAAAATGTTCTTAGTAATATATAAATATATTATTAAGAACATTTAATTTATTAATAATCTTATATTTATTAATAATCTTCTTAATGATTTAAGTAATAAAATATAATTATTAATTATTAAGAAGTGAGTGTTTGTTTATTGTATTTGACGGTGGTTTTTTAGGCCGAAGGCGGCCGAAGCCGAAGCCGAAGCTTCGGTCGGACACTATTGGGAACCCATGTGCGGCGAGTGCACACTATTAATTTTTTTTTAATTTTTGGTCAGGTCCCAGAAAATACAGCTGGGTGTGGACGTACTTAGTGAGCATCTCGAGCAGTCGCGCGTTTTGCAGACTCTGTGACAAACCCATATGCCACTCCGGCGGGAATCTCGCCAGACATCTCAGGAAAGTTCATGACATGTATGTGAATTGCTTTTGTTGAAAACTGAACAAATATAGTCTATACAATGTGTCCTGAGTCCGAGCCTATGTTATGATGTATGGCTATGGCATATTTGATCGAAAAATTGGATGACTATTTTCTTTTCTCTAACTTTTATATATTTTTTTCGGGCTCTCATACTAGTGGTTGTGGATCTTGTAACATTAAGGGGTTTTTCTATAATATTTTATTTTTTTATTTTTATGAGCCTATACTATCCCACTGTCTCGCTCCAACGCCACCGCAGACCAGCCTGGCTTGTAGACATCCAGTTCATCTCGCCATCTTTTTGGGGGCCGTCCACGGCGGCGTCGTCCGTCCACTGGTACCCACTCTGTGGTGACCTACGAAATTTTATTCTACGAAGTTTATAACACAATGTCTGTGCTAGCGTAGTCCTCAAATTTAGCTATCAATTTTTTAAATGTTTATGAGAAGTATTGATCCATTAGTATGAGAGCCGAAAAAACTAAAATGCAGGGCCAGTTTTAGCATTACCAGATTTTTTCGGCGCCCAGGGTGCTTGTGGTGCTGAAAAAATTGGCGCCCTTTTTGTTCGCCTTCAGCGCCCCTTTCTATCCGGCGCCCTGGGCTGTTGCCCAGTGCTGCCTTCGTTGCACTAAAATTCGTTAATCACTTGGGAAGTGGGAACCCATTTTAATACTAAGATACGTCTTGACTCTCTTGTCACCGTTTCTCATTTTTGATATCAGTTTTACAATGAATCTAATTTTCCCAACAGCGATGAAGAAGATGCTGACATCGTAAAGAAGGATGTGCCACCTGAAGATGGGTTAAAATGTGACGTGACAGCGAGTGAAAAAATAATAACATGTGTAGAAGATAAAAAAGAACTTACTGACGCAGAAGAAAGCGACTGATGTCATCAAATTTTTAGAGAAATAATTTTTTTCATTATATTGTAATTGAGCGCTATTCACCAGCTGAATTCCGTTGCATTTTTTTTTCAAAATTACCCCTGTGTTTCCAATACTTAACTTTTGATTCCACCGGCATGGCAGTGGTAGTGAAGGTGAGATTCATAGAGCAATACAGCTGTATACTGTTGGTGAATTCTGTGATATAGGGCTTGAATATACTTAACGAGAAGAGTGGTGAGACAGTGGAAACGGACAATTTGATTGGCCGAGAACATACTAAACATACCGAGTGCTCGGCCGAGGGCGCTGTTTCGCCACTCAACTCGGTAGGTGTAAAATCAAACTCGTTACTGTGGCACTGGGTTCATTTTCATTCGGATTGGTTTACTTTCATAGTTAACCGTTACTCAGTTTGAACTTTGACATAGAACTAAATTACTTATAAGAATATATACAGACGAACATATAACCTCCTCCTTTTTGGAAGTCGGTTAAAAATGATGCCAAGGGATTTGTCTGAATGATCTTATCAACGCCTCCGCTATTTATTTGTTCGCATGCCTGTTAGTTCTATGCCTTGACTAACTAGGCGTAGAGGACTGGAGAGTGGTCTAATGTCGAGAATTTAATCTTTAAACAATAGATTATAACTTTAAAATTGTGTGCTTGCTTACAGTTTGTATAGTCACCTGGTTACTCTGCATCTACAAGATTCGGTAATTCTTTTCAGGTAGACGCAGAAGTCTGCGTTGGCTTTGGGAGTACTTTGATAAGTTAACAGATACAACATTTCGGTGTAAATCGTGCAATGCGTCGGTAAAGTATGCTACTAATAGGCTACGTCATCTGCAAAGAAAACATTCCGACATTTACACCGGTAAAACGGGAGAAAAAGTTGTAAAAAAAGAAAAGAAGACGAGAAGTTGTTTGAGTAGGTTGAAAACCAAAATGTTTATTTTTATACTTATCGTAAGATCGTATTTTTCTCCGACCATTCAAGAATTGTCACAAGTGACCAGATTAATTTTTGGTATTTTACTATTATTCGTGGTAGAAAAAAATAACTATATGACGAATACAGCGCTCTGTACTCTTTAAGTATCTTCGAGATTGGGATAATAATCCCAATCTCGAAGATAATATATGTAATGTACTTAATTAATAAATTAAGTACATTAATTTTTTAAATATCTATTTGTTTCAGAAAAACGTAGAAGTCGACGCTGGGTTTGGGAACACTTCGATAAACTATCAGATACAACACTCCGGTGTAAACTGTGCAAGGAGTCAATAAAGTACGCTTCTAACATGTTTCGACACATGCAAAGGAATCATGCTGATATTCACAGCACTAAAGTTGATAAAAGAATTGTGAAAAAAGAAAAGAAGACACCAACTTCACGAAGTAAGTTTAAACGCTAGTGCTTTTATACTTTATAGAATGTATTTCATGTTTCGTTGTTACACCTTATAGTATGAATATTATTCTAATTTAATTTATAATTAGAAAAACGGGGAAGGCCTCGCCACAGTTGGGTGTGGAGATACTATGCCTGCAACGTAAGCCACGCTGCTTGCAAGCTCTGCAAGAAGGTGTTTCAGCTCCCAAAAGACTCCAGTACTGGCAACCTCATTAAACATCTCATGAAGTTACATAAGGAGGTCACTAATAAAGGTAACATATTTTTTGAAATTATTTGAAAGGCGAGATCGCACTAGGCAACACATGCGCTGCAGCGGACGACGCGTCACTTCACTTTCAATAAGTATATTATAATTCTAGTGTCGCGTAGCACCGCTTGGCGGTGACGTCAGACGTGTCGCTTCGCTTTGCTTCAGCGTAGTGTCGCTAAAGCGCTTATTCCATTTCACTAAATTTAGAAATTCTGAATGATTTAGTGACTAAATTTAGTCAAGTGGAATAACATTTAGTAACTTTCTAAATGCTATTCCACTTGACTAAATTTAGTCACTAAATCATTTAGAATTTCTAAATTTAGTGAAATGGAATAAGCGCTTAAGTGGGCACATTTGTTCAGACGCTGATATCTAAAACTAACAACTAACACAATATACGAAAACTTGGCAGTTCTGGAAAAATTAGATACATACGGGTCGAATTGAATAATGTTATAGAATTGTATGCTTTCCTTAATCCTTTGCTATCTAAAATAAACCGACAAAGTGTGCTGTGCTTGTCATTTAATAATATCTATCTTTGTCATTTAATAACTACCTATTGAACTGTATCCGTGTCCGTAATCACTAATAGTGCAGGAGACGTCCGAACTAACGAAGTTATCGAATCACATCGAACTTTACACGAGTATGCCACATTTTTTACCGATTTCCAAAAGGACTTACTTTCAGCCTGTTTAAAGATTAACAACTTTTCAATTTTGCAGAGTGGATTTGGTTAGTATTTGAAAAGGACGCCGATGATGACAAATATTCTTGCAGAATATGCAGCTTTAAATGTGATAAGACGAATGACTTGTATAAAGATATTGTTGTGACAATATATAACCATTTGAAAACAGAACACGGCCTGAAGTCGGGTGACCAAGTGCGCACTGTGTCCGACGATGAAATAAAAAATGAAAAAGAAAAAATAGAGGAAAGTGATAAAGAAACTAAAGAAGAGAGTGAAGACGACAGTGAATGCTGAAATCGGACCGTATCAAATTGTATTGGATTTTTTTTTAAATTAAATTTTTAACAATTAATTTTGTGTTGTGATTTTTGTACTCGGATATAATTTCGCCACCTTTGCACGGTCTGCTGAATCAATTTCCTTTTATAAAACCTTCTTACTCCTTTTATAAAAAGAAAATTTGGAGAAGTGTGTTATGAGGAAATCATATGAGTATCTTATAATATTATAAGGCCATTTTTACGTACCGACGAAGGCAGTCATGGGGCAGAGAAATGAATATAATTATGCAAAAGCAGTGAGAACTCTCTTCCTGATTTCAAAGGTCCTCCTCCTGGGAAATACTGTGATTTGAGTAAGTTGGTTGGAGCTTCCATAGATAATGTTGCGTGTTATTTATGCTTTAATTTAAATTTCACCTTTAAATTTCACCTATCTTATCGGTCAAGGCATTTCAGGCAGTTAAGTGTTCCCAGTTTTTTTAAGTCTGCTGTAAATATGATTGTGGAGCTGTTTCAACTAGCTGCAGTTACACAATACGTACGTAAACATACGTTGCGTACGTTTATTAGATACTTAAAAAGTGAAGGCAGACTTATTAGATAGATAAACAACATTGCCACGGACGTAAAAAAAAATACGGATGGAGCATTACACTATAAAGAGGTGAAGCATGCAAGGTACGACAATTTCGTTTATTGTACACGTGACCGACACTCACACACGCAACTAGGTACCACAACCCGCTGCCATTGTACCATCGAGGAAATTGATTCCTATGCAGTTAATAGACCAACGTTATTTGGTCGAATATGTCAATTCAATTTATTAATTGTGATCTGTCAGCTGGGTTTGACGTAACGCAACCAAACTACGTAGGTCCCCGACCTGCATAAGAATCAACTTCTCTGATAGTACATTGGATGACGGCACCAATGACACGCACACATCCTACACGGGCGGCCATAACCATAACTATACGGACGTAACCTTGTCTCACTCGGGATTAGACAAGGTTACGTCCGTATTTTTTTAAGTCAGTGTGCATTGCGCTATTTTTTAAACATGAAAAAGTAAATTCTAATATTTGTTTTAGGTAAACGTTATAGAAGTCGGCGTTGGCTATGGGAACACTTTGATAAGATAAATGACACAACACTCCAGTGCAAGCTGTGCAAGCTACCAGTAAAGCATTCCAGTAATATGTTGCAACATATTAGGAGGAAACATTACGATCTTTACAAAATCAAAGTGGAGGAAAATGTCGTCACCGAAAAAATTAAGGACAAACCTCTGCCACGGAGTAAGTATGATTTTTTTTACCGACTTCAAAAAAAGGAGGTTATCAATTCGACGCGTATGTATGTAATATTTCCAGAACTGCCCACTTTTTGTATATGTTAGTCTATGACAGCTTTTGAACAAATGTGCCAAATTTCAAAAGTGTATGTAAGTATGTATGTATGTATGTTTTAATGTTTGTGCACGCATATCTCCGGAACCACGTCCGATTTTAGTGATTTTTTATCGTACTAGATATTGTTCAACTTAGGGAATACTGCAAGTTTCATCAAAATCGGTTCAGTAGTTTTTGAGATAGGGAATTTTAATTCTTAATTACGTACAAAAATTTGAAGTCGGTTTTATCTTTTTATAAAATACTATTAAGTATTTGTATTTTAGTTCTTACGTTATAGTTCAAACGGAATGTGAGTTAAAGTTCTTAGAAAAGTTTTTTTGGCAAAAATAGCTGCAATGTGAAGTGTAGTATTACTGATTTTTTCCCAGGAAATGATTTTAAAATTAATAAATTTCTGTTGTTAGAACGTGGTAGACCACACCGGAGTTGGGTGTGGGCATATTTTGTCCGCACTTCAAAAAATCGCGCCACTTGCAAGATCTGCGATAAGGCTATATGCTCCAGTTTCAGCACAACTGGTAACCTCATTATCCATCTGAAGAAAGTTCATAAGAAGGACGCAGGTAACTTCTCAGATTTACTCTTTCAAATTACGCCTAATCCAACTTCTCAGATAAACTCTTTCAAATTACGCCTTACTAACTTCTCAGATAAACTTTTTCAAATTATGCCTTTCCACTGTCCTTTGCTCGTTTTTACAGTGATTGTTTTATTATTGGCACTAAAATTATTTTTATATCTTAACGTCTTGACACAAGCAAACATTCACGTGCTTTCTTTGTATGATTTTATTATGATTACTACGAGTTCCCCACGCATCCATACTAATATTTAAATGCGAAAGTGTATGTTACCTCTTCACACCCAAGCCGCTGAACCGATATTGCTGAAATTTGGTATGAGGCCCGGGAAAGGACATATAGGATACTTTTTATCCCGGAAAAATGTACGATTCCCGCGCGATATTGTAATTTGGTACAACGGAGTTGCGGGCGTCATCTAGTATGAACTAAATGCTTTCAATAACGACTTTGCAGGTTGGATCTGGTTAGTTTTTGAAGAAGAAGATGAAAGTGACAAATATTCATGCAGAATATGCAGCTTCAAATGTACTAAGACTGAAGATTTGAAGAACGATATTCAGACAATATGTGACCATTTGAAAACAGAACACGGCCTGGAGTCGGGTGACCAAGTGTCTACGGTTCCTGATGATAAAAATAAAGTAGTTGTAAAACATATTAAAGATGGAAGCGATCAAGATAGTGAATAATGAAAAAAAGCTTCGAGCTTTCGAGATATTTGTTGACACATTCAATGTATACGTTTATTGCTGCTAATTTTGATACATTATATTTTGTTACGAAAATGTATGAACGATTATGAATAACAACACTGATGTCAAGCGGAGGTTCCGGATCTCTATTTTACCAACTTCATTCATTGTAACGGAACTCCGCATAAGAAATAATAAATTTAGTACCTGACTGTACCAGCTTACTTTGCAACAAAACGAGCAGCTACTGTTATTGAAAACCATGTTTACTATAAAAATAAAATTGTACTTCTTGATATTTTAATTTAAAATATAATGTATATCGATAAGTAATTTAAACATGGTATAGTTTTTATGAATAATTATAATTTGTTGAATTTCGTAGTTCTAGTCTAATCATATGACTTTAGTTACAGATGCTGTCCAAGACGTTATATCTATGTACTTTACTAAGGAATCGTCCGATCAACTGAAATGCAATATTTGCTCTACGGTATTGACGACAGATGATAATAATACAGCACCTAAAGAGCACATCAGGGACACTCACAAAGGCGTCTACGAGTTGCACAAGGATATTCTGGAATATTCCATGGGATACCAGATAGAGTTCCTACAGTTCAGTGTGTCGGATAGCAAAACTCAACCTGTGATAATAGAAGAGATATGTGAGACTCAATCTGAAGTTATTCAGGATCATTTGCCCAAAGGTGTTGAGAACAGGCAGTATATATTTCTATCAAGCGTAAAAAGTGATGGTGAGCATTTTTATCTAATAGTTCTTTGTCTACATTTGTTCATCCTACTAAAGTCTGTAACTCGAGTATAGGTCGGTTTACCAGAGAATTTGTGTAATTCATACTAATATTATAAATGCGAAAGTGTGCCTGTTTCTGTCTGTCTGTTTGTCTGTCACCTCTTCACGCCAAAACCGCTCAACGGATTTTGCTAAAATTTGGTACGGAGATTCTTGATTCCCGGGAAAAGACATAGAATGCTTTACTGAAAAAATGTACAGTTCCAGATCTGGTACAAATGATGATCATCTGGTACAAACTATATTGGCACCTTCACTTTGCAGATACATGCAGAAAACGGAGCTGGGTGTGGAAGTACTTCGATAAGTTGTCGCAGACCATATTTCGGTGCAACCTTTGCAACGTCGTTCTATCGATAAAGGGGTGCAATAGTAACAACATGAATCGTCACATCCGGTCGAGACATCCGGTCATCTACGGCAGTGAACTAGAGATGAAGATCAAAAGTGATGAGAAACGGTCAAGTGAGTTTATATTTTGAGGATTATTTTAGCGACTATTTCAAACCTTCATTTTTTAGAGAGCTTTGGCTGAGGTTACTTTTAGTGAGAAACAGCATCCTATTATTATCAACTTCAAGTTATCAATTCGACGCGTATGCATGTAATATTTCCAGAACTTCCCAGAAGTTAGTCATATAGACAACGTCTGAACAAATGTGCCAAATTTCAAGTGTAATATTGTATGTGTGTACGTACATGTATGTTTTTATGTTCACATATCCCCGAAACTACAAGTCTGATTTAAGTGATTCTTTTTTTTGTTGTACTAGGTATTGTTCTACTTAGGGAATAAAATCGGTTTAGTCCTTTTTCTAGATAGGGTTTTGAAGTCGGTTTTATCTTTATAAAATACTATTTTACTACTATCGTACTACGTCTACGATTGTACTATTATTTTGTGTGCCAAAAAGCCTAATAGTAACGTATTTAAGTACAAGTACAATGCTGGTTTATTCGTCATATTTTCTTTGTCATATTAAGGCTACGACCCGTCGTCGTGAAGGGGTTAATAGCGATGTAATGAAATAAAAACATTTTTTAGGCAAGGGCAAGCCGTTACGGAGTTGGGTGTGGACGTATTTCAACCGTGATTCGAGGACTCGCGCCACTTGCAAGCTGTGCGACAAGACCATCAACCACGGGGGCAACGCCACCGGCAACCTCAACAGACATCTGAAGATCATCCACGAGAAGAATGATGGTATGAACCTTGTTAATTTCGTTGCTATCGGTTCTAGAAGCTCGATGATAGATCACACTCGTTATTTTAAATCTCTTTTATAATAAATGTATATCAGGTATTACTAAAATTTATTAGCTACTTAACTTTAGTCATCCTTCGAGACGTATTCGCCGGTCCAATCGGATCAATACCAAGCTTTTATAGAAAACCAGCTGAATTATTTTCGCCGAGTGTGATAACCTAAAAACCTAAAACGTAACTTGCATAACTAGAGGAAAAAGTTGCATAATAATATGTAATTCTTCTGGTGTTACGAGAATCCATGGGCAGCGGCTATCTCTCATCAAAATGCGTCTGTCTCCTAGTTATAATCATACAAAAATATTACTTTAAAAAATGGTTCTACCAAAATTCTAACTCATCTGTTGTTGAGACGATGCGTTTTGTGATCGTTTAAACATACGATAATCTTTACAGATCCCTACTACTGGATTTGGAAAGTTTTTGATAATGACTCTGAAGACTATTATTCGTGCAAATTGTGCTCTTTCAAACTAGCGAAGACCGACAATTTTGATATCTGCGTGCAGATAATACTTGACCATTTGAAAGACCAGCACGCTTTGGCGTCGGCGGAGCAAATTTTCACTGTTAAAGACTACGAAGAGGATGAAGGATAAAGTTAAACCGTCCTACACCTGCTACTGTAAATTATGTATTTTGTATTAATAATTAAACGGATAATGCCAGCAGCCAGTATCAAGTTATTTTTACACCTCAAAGTTGTCATGATGTAAGTTATTATTTGTATATAATGTCTCACTGACTGCTTGGAAAGTTCTCAGAAATGTAATTTTAAGACTGGTGGTGTTATTATCTATCTGTAGACACTACATACTAAGTGAAATACAATGCCTACCCTAAACGGTAAGCCCACTTTTGTTAGATGGGTGTCATCTAATAAAATGTTGATAAAATGTTTATTTTTAAACTTGTTTTATTTCGGAACATCCATATTGTAGAAATAAATTAATTATTGTTTTTAACCGACTTACAAAAAGGAGGAGGTTATATTATGTTCGTCTGTAACTGTATATATTTTTTTGTTTGTTCATTGTTCAACCATAACTTCGCCATATGTGGACCGATTTTCATAATTCTTTTGTTGTATAGGGTTCAATCCGAATTTGGTACTATGTTCACATAAGTGGTGATCTGATGATGGGATCCATGAGGAATCGAGGGGACTCCTTGAAATATGTATGGAAACATGTAGGTAGAGGGATATTCCGATACTAGTAAATACGAGTAGGTACTCGATACTTTTGATTCGATACCAAGTATTTTTAGCATCGAATCAATCTTGCGATACATACTCGGTTTCGGAACAAAATACTTGGTATCGAATCGAATCAGCATCATCAAAAATTTCCGAACACATGAGACTGAATGAATTAGTCATCAGGGAGAGCAAAAGTAAAACTCTGGCTCGATCACCAGTACCAGTATGCACTATGCAAGTATTGCACTCAGCACTATGCAGTAGTGGTGTTCCTAACGGCTATAATTTCAGAGCGCGCTAAATGCTAGACGCTACATTTTTCAAACGCGCTATTTTTGACGCTACGTTATAACGAATAAAATCTCGATTCGTTCAAGCGCGCTAGTTTTGACGCTACGTTATAACGAATTTCAAGCGCGCTAGTTTTGACGCTACGTTATAACGAATTTCAAGCGCGCTAGTTTTGACGCTACGTTATAACGAATTTCAAGCGCGCTAGTTTTGACGCTACGTTATAACGAATTTTAAGCGCGCTAGTTTTGACGCTACGTTATAACGAATTTCAAGCGCGCTAGTTTTGACGCTACGTAATAACTTATAACAGTTAAAACGAATGAAATCTCGATTCTTTCAAGCGCGCTAATTTTGACGCTACGTTATAACGAATGATACGTTATAACGTTCGATTGGACACGTTGTAAAGTTACCGACGTTATTAAATTCTTTCGCTAATAATAATTATAACGCGGTGGGTGAGTTAATATAATATAACGTGTTTGTTAGATAACTTAGAATAATATAATCATTTGAAGGCATTATTATTTATTTGGTTAATTTTATTACGTTTGAAATATTTAAATTAAAATGATACAATATAATTGTATAATAATATTATATTGAAATTGAAAGGAATCTCTTTATATAAGTACTTACAATTATTTTTTTTATAAGTTATTTAAATGGTTTTTAATTTTTTTTTTTTTTGGTAATATACTTAAATTATTTTTAGATCTTTTTTAACATTTCATTTACTTACATTTAAAAATATAATAACGTATCTAGATTTAGAAAAAATACATTCACATGGAACGGAAGTTATAATGGTATATTACAGTACAGTGCTCTTCGGAGCAGGGATTATAAAACATTATAATTTACCTATGCACGCAACGCAACACTGAAAAAATTATGACAGCCGAATTCACCCGATTTGGGCCCGAACGATACGGCAACGAACCAACGAAAGTCGCGACTCGCGCGCGATCGGCAGCGCGAGCGGCGCCGCGCTAGGTCAGTGACCGCGCGATACGTTATAACGTAGCGTCTTGTACCTAGTTTTATAGCGCGCGCTATTCGTTGCGAAGAAATAGCGCGCTACTTTTTTCAGCTATACGTTATATTAACCACCACTACTATGCAGTATTCTGTACAAAGAAAATATTCTGTATTCATCGCAAAGATCTCTAAACTTAAGATTCATCGCGTGGTGGCGTGGGTGAGCCCGCCGAACTCATCCGAATTCACCCGAGCCCCAACCGAGTTTGCGCATGCGCATTTAGAAATTTGTGTCAGTGTCACTCATGTGTTCAAATCTGACAGTAGTTTATGATAATTTCTATTTTCTGTTATTGCGCATGCGCATTTAAAAAGGAAACGAATACAACCGATACTTTTAGCACTTTTTTATTTATTTTTCGATTTCGATCGATAAGTATCGATAAAAGTAAGTATCGATACTTTAGGAGTATTTATTTGAGTAGTGTCGAGAAAAGATTTGAGTACTATCGAAATGAGTAGTACTTTGATGGTATCGGAACATCCCTGGTTGGTCCATCCGGATGGTATCGGAACATCACTACCGTAGTGGTTTTAATTTTTTCTGAAGTACTCGGGGCATATGCTACCAAAAAGTAAAATTTTGCACCAGGATTTACCTTGGTTCCGAAGGTACCGAACATAACTTTTGAATCCTTATAGATACAGGTTCGGGAATTTTGGCGTTGTTTAAACAACTGAAAGCATAAGCCAATATATCAATTTGATTAATCATTATTCATCATCGTCACAACCATAATTATACCATGGGTCATCACTCATCACATTATGACCCAATTAGGTATTGGCACTTTCCATGATATTTTGCATCGAAACATATGTTTGTGGACCGATTTTCTAAATTCTTCTGTTCTTACTCTATAGCAGGGCTTTTTCAGCCTGCGGCGCACTTACAAGTCTCAATGTTTTGTCACGGCGCCCTCGACTTACTTTACTAAAAAGATACATAATTAATTAAACACCCCTCAATAATTTTAGTTAGGTTAAGCAAGTAAATAATAATAAACCAATATTTAATAATCTGCCTGCTCTGTATAATTCATATTACTTATAATTTTATTTTATAATATTTGTGGGTGGTTACGGAAAATGAAAGAGTTTCAACTCACGGCGGCGCGCGCGCCCCTCTTGCCTTTCCACGGCGCACTAGGGCGCCGCGGCGCACAGTTTGGGAACCCCTGCTCTATAGGATATAATCTTAATTTCGTATATCTAACGATTACGAAAGTGGTAGTCTGATGATGGGGTCTATGAGGAATCGAGGAAAATCCTTGAAATTTATTAAAACACACATGTTGTTTCTAGTAACTCAAACACGTTATAAATAAGTGAAATCTCATACGAAGGTGTCTCTGGGTCCAAAGGCACTCAACAGAACTCCTGAACCTTTGAGGATAAAGGTTTGGAAATTGTAGTATCGCTTGGATAACTGCAAGCATTTACCACAATTATTTTGTTTACAGTAATGTAAGTAAAACGAATGAAGATTGAGTACAGAATAAGTTGAGGTTTAGTCGATTTTTAAAATAGGCGCTAATGAAGAATAAGAATTATTTCATACTTTTTAGGTCATTTTAATAAAATTGTTTTTACCTCTTACTTACCTTTAAAAATACTCTAATTTGAAGTCGTCATATACAATGTTTATACATATAATGTATAATGATAATTTGATTCAATAATTTTGTTTCATTATTTCAGCTAGAATATACATATGTGCAGAACCTCCTTATGAAAAACAAAGGCCCAGGACGTAAACCGTTAATGTCTCGTGAAAATTAATTAAAATTATACTAATACTACTAATTAATTAATTAAAATTAAAATTAAAATGGCAGCCATTTATTACTACGGCTGTTATACAAATTTGACCAATACTTATGTAAAAGTCATATATATATATATATATATATATATATATGAAAATAATAAAGCTCTGCCGCGCACTGTAAAACTCTGGAATTATTACCAGTAGTATTTTCAGACCAATACGACCTGCAAACCTTCAAGATGAGAGCGTACTCCCTCTTATAAGGCCAGTAACTCACCTGCAGCTTCTGATGTTATGAGTTTCCATGGGCGACGGTAGTTGCTTTCCATCAGGTGATCCGTTTGCCCCCATTTTTTTTAAAGAAAGGTCCCATTTGATAGTTTAACGCGTAGTGTGTTTTTATGCAATTTTACTTTCAATTGAAGAAGAACTCTAGATTATTTTAAGCACTTTTAAGCTATGTTTTCAACTTCGTATCGAGAGTAAAATTTTTGTATTATTATTATCGTGAGGTAGCATCGAATCCATATAGAAACTGTGTTATATACTACTATTGTGTAATACAATAGGGGAAATCGCAGACGGCAGACTTTTTGTGTGATCGAGTCTGCTGTCTGCGATCTCCCTATTATACGTAATAGGTACATATTTTTTATTTGAATATATTCAATATTTCAGAATTCAAACATAAGAGAAAGCGTGGGCGCCGACCGCGAATCAATATAAAATATCTAATTGCAATGTTTAATAAGTATCATGAATATCTACAAAAAGTACAAAACGTTAAAAGCAATGATCCCATTTTCCGGAAAATTTCTGAAGAATCTAAAGTAAAGATCTCACCGAAGGCATTATACGTATCATTCAAGAGGCATTATGAGCCACGACTTCGGTTGGTCGAGACTTCGAATAACGAGCCAGAAACAGTTGTGACGTACAAAATGTTATTTGATTCGCAGGATGTGTCACTTTGGGCAACTACATAGGTGTTAACGCCTCTAGTTCACCGACGCTGCGAACTGCGAAATATCTGCGAAACCATAGACTTATAATGTATACTGTCGTATGCGAAACAGGAATAGAGCGAGATGCAATATAACGCATTGTCATGTGGCGGATGAAACAGTAAATCGGTTCGCCGCTGTTTTGCAGTTCGCAGCGTCAGTGGACTAGAGGCGTAATAGTTAAAAATATCTAAGTTACGGCCTAAGGCCGTGTTTCCACCTGCAAGACAACTGTCGCGAGAAGTGTCTGACAGTCTGTCTGACAGCAGCTTGCAAGTGTAAACCCCGTAGCAAGTGCTGTCGCGACAATTTGTCAGGCGCTTCCTGCGAGTAGTTGCGAAAGCATGTCTAAACATGATGATGTCTGCATGGATGATGGACTCGCGACAGATCTAGCTGCTGTATCTCGCAGCAAGTTGTGCGATAACTTGTTGCCAACTTGCGATACTTGTGTTTCTGCTTAAAATAATCAATAATGCTATAGTTCCTATCGCGACACTCGTGAGCTCTCGTGTGTAAATACCTCCGCGATAAGTTGCGATATTATTATCCGCAAGCTTCTCGCAAGACATTTATTGCAGCAATAAATTGAAGGAATTAGTACGAAATGTAAACAATATTGCAAGAAACTCACGCAAGACTTCCGCGAGTTTGCTTGCAGGTGGAAACACGTCCTTAAGGCGAAGCCTTGATAATTTAGCTGTAGCGATATAGATTTTTCTCAGCAATGACTAAAGCTAAGAAATTAAAGTTCATTCTCAGTATTCATCATGTCTTTGTCTTTGAATTACCCATAGCATAACACGATTGGTCAACTTTTATAGCACAGAATAATCAATCAAAAAGACCTCTGTAAAAAAAGGGATTCCTATTTTGCCAACCGAGGAGAGTGATTTAATCTTTTAAAATTTGTACATAGATTGATTCAAGCATACACTTTAATTTGCCCATAGCTTATATGAAATGTATTTATGATTTTTAATTACGCGACAAAAACCATTTTGTCGCTTACGCGGCCCTTTCCATTTTTTGCTGTTCCATTGCTTGTTTTCTATGAGAGGCCGGGCCGGCCTCTCACAGAAAACAAGCAATCTAAAACGCATCCAACGCGTTTTTTTACTTTAACGCGGCGTCCCCTTTAAGGCCTATTTGTCTCAAACCTTTTTAATTAATTATGTAGATACTTATGACACCTAAGCCCAAACTTGTATGAAGCGAAGAGTTTTTATATTGTTATGTATTGCGAGATAAGAGTCGCAAGTATGGAATGTGTAACATTAAAGTGAAACACTAACATAATAACAGTTAAATTTTAATAATAAACTGAACGGCATTAGCAAATTATGTTGAACATTTAAAACATACAACCGATAATCATATATTATATCAGTCAACGGGTATAGCGATATAAGTTATAAGCTGAAATTAACAATTCATACATACCATAATTTTTCGGCATTAACTAATTCAAAGTACCGTTCCTTGCTAAATTAAAACCATGCGAAAATATTTTCAACATAATTATGTATCTATACTTATTATAAAACAAAGCCGTTTTTTTCCCTCATGTCCCTTTGTTCCCTTTAATCTTTAAAACTACGCAACGGATTTTGGTGATTCTTTCAGTGTTAGATAGCCCATTTATCGAGGAAGGTTATAGGCTATATTTTATCACACTAAGACTAATAGGAACGAAGAAATAGAGGAAAATGTGGAAAAAACGGGAAAATTATTTGAAGGGGCTAACTTGAACGCGCTAATCTCTGGAACTACTGGTCCGATTTGAAAAATTCTTTCAGTGTCAGATAGCACATTTATTGAGGAAGGCTATAGGCTATATTTTATCACGCTAAGACTAATATGAGAATGTGGAAAAAACGGGGGAAATTATTTGAAAGGGCTTATCTCGCGAACTACTGGAGTAATTTTTATGTTATTTGACACAGATACGAAGTAGACCACGTGAAGGATCATAGGCTATCGATTTTAATAATTTTTTCAGTGGCTATATATTTCATACCCGTGCGACGCCGGGGCGGGTCGCTAGTTTTAATTATTTTGATTCGTTTATTAATTTTTATCTTATCCACATTGATCCATACCCCATCTGCACTCTTTGAAAATAAAATTAACTTTGCATGTTTTTGTTTCACAACCTATTTTATATAAGTTCACATTGTGTTTATTGCTTATGATACGTGGGAGAGCCATGCTTCGGCACGAATTGGCCGGCTCGACCGGAGAAATACCACGCTCTCACAGAAAACCGGCGTGAAACAGCGCTTGCGCTGTGTTTTGCCGAGTGAGTGAGTTTACCAGAGGCCCAATCCCCTACACTATTCCCCTCCCTAACCTCCCCTATTACCCCATTCCCTTAAAAGGCTCTTCTGATGCTGCGAGTGTCCTGGGCGACGGAAGTTGCTTTCCATCAGGTGACCCGTTTGCTCGTTTGTTATTTAATAAAAAATAAAAATATTATGTAATAATTATTGCATACAACGATTATGCCAATTTCCTTGTAACGTTCTTTACATATCGATTGTTTCTCGTTTTTCTTTATTCATTTTGTTTCTTTTAAAATTAACTCTTCGTCTAATTTTATCGAATCTAGCCGGAGGCTTGGTTAAGTGAAATCCGGAATCTTCGAGCTTTTTCATAGTTTCTTGGAATATTGTCGTTAAAGGTGTATCAACATCCGACAGCGCTCTTTTTTCACATTTGTCTAATTGAATTTCCATTTCTCTTAATGCAACATTGGGGGCACATATATGTTTATCTTCTCTCTCTATGCGACCATCGCCACCTATTACGAATATTGCACCACAAGCGCTTCTTTGCACACACCGCCAAATTACGCTACCGTCTTTATTTTTTCTTTTCTTATTGTATTTGTATCCGCCTCGTATTAGTTGTAAGTTTCCCCTTTTTGAAGAAACGAAATGGAACACGTCTTCTATGCTTGAAGTTGATACAGCTGCCGGCAGGGGTTCAATATCTAAAAAATAATCACATATTGAATATTGATGTGAGTCAGCTATGATACTGTTAGCGGGCCCCTAGACGAGCAATTTTATTGCGCAATAATATCACGTATTGCGTAATATTATTGACAACATCGCGCGCCTTCAATCTAAATAAACTGTTCAATAAAAATGAAGCGTGGTATTGCACACTATTAATATTTGACAACCTTCTTCTATAGATGTAACAGGACCACGGTTGCAAAAAAAAGTACCTATTGAGTTTGTCAAGTCAATATTGTTCTTATGCTTAGTTTGGTTCCAAAATATGTTTTGTTGTTGCATAAAATTGACTGTAATATTCTAGAAAAATAAAAAATGTTATAATTTTTATCTAGTTTTATTTAAACATCAATCACATCTATCGCTACCCTATGATTAGTTTGCTAAAGCTACAAATTAATATTGTACTTTAATCTAATATTCACATAATCAAAAAGTTTACCCTTAACTTTCCTGTCATTCATTTATAATACAGTATTTTACTTTTTAAATTCAAGTACTTACACTTTACTCACAAAATACTATAAAAATAACGTTAAAAATACAAAAAAAAAAACGAGCCACATTGTTTTTAATTACACTTTTTAACTGTTCAATCACATTACATTTTATGCATACAAACAATTATTAATATAATATTATAGTCATGAGTCATGACTCATGACTAATGAAATATTACATAAAAAAACTAAACAAATACAGGATTTATGCATCACAAAAAACTAAAATATCCATAGCCGAATATAATAATATAACCTTCACCTTTGGAAGTCGGTTAAGAAGTCGAATATTTAAGATTATAATTATTTATTTTTATAATTTGTGTATCCGCACTGGAACCTAGCGTTTTACGCATTATTACCGGTTCCCATTTTGAGTGCCAGCGCCGGCAGCCGTCGTTTTAAATCTCGGCTGTCGGCAGTATACTTACCGCCGGTTCTCATTACTGATATTTTTGGGAGCCGGCGCCGGCAGCGGAGGCACTCCCTTTCTTAAGAGCCCGGGTAACCCTCGAAATTCTCATACATACGTAATACCAAAATCATTTTGTCATACGAAAATATTTAACATGTTTGAGTTATTTTTCAGCATAAAATAGTAATTACCTAGGTTCCTGAACAAAAATTAACTTCAAAATATTTAAACACTAAAAATTTTTTTTTTGTGTATAAATTTTTTTTACTAAATTTAGTACTAAATATTTAAACACTAAAAAATAGAGTAAAGCACTCAAAAATTTATAAACAATTAGTAAATTTACTACAAAATATTTTAATACTAAAAAATATTTTTTAGAGTTGAAATATTTTGTAGTAAATTTACTATTTATTTATATATTTTTTAGTGTTTTACTCTATTTTTTAGTGTTTAAATATTTAGTAGTAAATTTAGTAAAAAAAAATTTACACAAAAAAAAATTTTTTAGTGTTTAAATATTTTGAAGTTAATTTTTGTTCAGGAACCTAGGTAATTACTATTTTAAGCTGAAAAATAACTCAAACATGTTATATATTTTCGTATGACAAAATGATTTTGGTATTACGTATGTATGAGAATTTCGAGGGTAACCCGGGCTCTTAACTTTTTTAATTTAAATTCTAAAGGAATAAAAATAGTTTAAAAACACCGGGGCCTACTAAAACAGGGCAAAATCAAAACATGATATTAACATATAATAACATCGAATATTATAATAATAATAAGCACTATTCACGCCAAACTTAAAAACTATTTGAATTCTTTAAAGTTTATACTATACAGGGTGCAATTAAACCTTCCTGCCAAATTTTAATATATTGATTCATATTAAAAATAAAAATACACGTATTTTTTCTTTTATGATCACTCCGTACTAAAATGTTGAGAAAAAGCTTCCGAAAGTTATCCTAAAAAACACTACAATTAATGGACACGATGCGTCGGCCGCCCGTGACGTGACGCCGCGCGCGTGCGCAATCTGCAACGATTTTAAATGGGATAAAATATGTCATTGAAAAAAAATAACACCCAATTTTTTTTTTGGTTAAATGGACTCTGCTAATGATACCTAAACCCTGGAAAAAATTTGGCAGGAAGGTTTAATTCCACCCTGTATAATTGAAAATTAAAATTAGTCGATCTATTCACTAGCGCTTTCGATTTGCCCTGCGTTGAAACATGCGACGAAACATATTAAATTCTCCATTAAATATTCTATTAAACATGATATAATTAGCACTTTTCTCTCCTTTTTCTTCACATTGTTTCACATACTCTCTATATATTTCTGCAATAGTCTTACTTCCATCAATATAATATTCTTTCCGCGAATCTTCTCGACAGTAATGGCTTTCTATATTTGGTATCGCCTTAATGAATTTTCTCAAGCTATCTTTAATATTATTATCTACGCGATTGTGATTGCTATGTTTCCCTCGCAGATCCTCCATTATAATGCCTGAAACGTCACTTCTTGATTTTTCGTTAACTGTTCGAATAAATCTACCAGAAATATCCAGCGTAGAGATAAAAAAACTCTTACAAACTCGAATTTTTTCGCCATCTTTGTCTTTCAAATAAAATGCGTTATTATTTCGGCGTGTTCCTCTTTTATATTGATACGTCGGGACAATAGGAGACATGTTTAATGCAACAAAAGTTCTTTTACTTTGCAAATCAGGTAATTTATAATATGCGTCAAAAATTTGGCGTCGAGTCTCATCATCAAACTTTGTGTTACACTTTAGCTTGCATTTTTCTGTACATCCTGGTCCTAATCGTCTCTCTCGTATAACTTTATTATTTTTGCCTACATATTCTTTCCCTGCATTTCGTAGACGTTTTGCTACATTCTTTTTCCAAAGTTCTGGCTGCCTTTTCCTCTTACGTGTAATATTATTGTCTGATTCATGTGGAATATTTTCTTCTTCATTCAGTATGACTGTTTCATCCAAATCTGACGATAGATCATTATTTTCAGTGTAATAATTAGGATCTGCGATACTATCATCCGATGAAAAATCTCTTTCTTCTTTTTCTTCTTCACTTTCAGCGTTTATATTGATAAATTCAATAGCTTTTGGTTCATTTTCTATTTCTAAATTACTTTCTACTGCAGCCTCATCTTTCATAATATTATCATTTACTGACTCTATACTTACATTATTTTCTTTCGTTTTATTTTCTAGGCTATGGCCGTAAAGTTCTTTTTTATTTAAACTTATATTAATATCCTTGGTTTCTTTATTACATTCTTCTGTTTCTCTATTGCTGGAGAAAGATGAGCCAGAGGATGACGATACGGACGATATGGTGGATCTTTGTCGCAAAATCAATGTATTTTCTTCTGAATTGTTACCTGAAATTCAATAAACATTTATTTATTTATAGAATAAATAATAAAATCTACATTTAATCGCATGGATTTTACTGGTTCCTTCCAGAGGGGCAAGCCATTATTTAAATTTATTTATTTATTTAATAAGTACCTACTGCCACATCATGTACATTATTACCTTAAAACTAAAATCACACACAGTATTACGTTTAATGCACATGACAACAACGGTGTACATAGCGGTTCCATAAAAAAGTGTTTTACATATAACTTAAAATTATTAATGATTCCTTAATTAGTAATTACATAAAATAATCTATTATTTTTTTAGTATAAACATTATAATTATCGTGATAAACATCGAGATCTGCAATTTCACTATGTATTTTAAACATGGGAGAACATAGCTTAAGGTTTGTTTTGTACGGGGTTATATAAAACGTTTTAGTGATCTTGTGTCTGAGATATTTAAAAGGTACATGTAAGCCTATACAATCGTGAAGATTGCTGCTTATAATTGATCCATGAATAATTTTATGTAGGAAACACATGTCTAGTAGTATTCTCCTGTTACATAGAGTCATCATGCCAAATTTTCGCAAACGGCTGCCTGTATAAGAAATTATGAGTGCCGAAAGCGCTGTATGCTTTGCCACGCGCTGAGAATGGATTGTATAAAAAAGACTCCAAACTGTGCAGCCGTATTCGAGGTGACTACGGACTAGAGCGTTATATAATAAGGTTGGGTAATTAATAATTATGCAATAGAACCACTTACATTTTTGTAATTCCCAGGAATCGAACCCAGGAAGTTACGATACACTAGCGTGAGTGTAAGGGCCACACGTACCACAACCACACCACGTGGTCGGGCGTATATTTCGTATTGTAAATGAATAAGACTACGTAAAAATTAAAATATGATCTATTATTATAACTATTGAATTGTTGCAATTAAAACATATCTAATAATTACATTCAACAACTAATTGTTACGATTATATTATAATACGTCTCCGTCTCGTCTCCAGGCTGTACCTCAAGAACCGCTTTAGCTAAACTTCTGAAATTTTCACAGATTGTATATAACTACTGCCGCTATAACAACAAATACTGAAAACAAAATAAAGTTATTTTTTTAAGGGGGGCTCCTATACAACAAACGTGATTTTTTCGGCCTTTTTTGCTCTATATCAATAATAGCAAGATGTAGGTACTTGAATTTTTCACAGATTCTTTATGTGTGTGTGTGTGTGTGTTATATGTGTATTTTTATTAAAATAAAATAAAAATTTATGGGGGGCTCCCATACAAGACACAATTTTTAGCCTATTTTTGCTCTGTATCGGTACGGAACCCTTCGTGCGCGAGTCCAGCTCGCACTTAGCCGATTATTGTGACTGCATACTCTTTACACGTGCAGTCAATGGATCAGTTTTACTCGGCGGGTCTACAACACTCTCCGAATCCGACGCGCTGAGGATACTGCTGGGAAAGCCGCGGTAGTCGATACCTACTGTAGTTCATCCACCATGTTTGCACTGGCTGGAATTGATGATTTCTTTAAGAACTGCATCTACAATGGTAAGACTGAAATAGTACCAACAGTATCCTCAGAATGTTGGCTGGAAAAATTAACAGCCCGTTTCAAAAATACTGGACAAGTGTACACCTTAGTAGTAATAAGAAATAGGTTAAAGTAATTTACTAACAAACTCTTAATCATTATTATTGTATACTAACCAAGCTACTAACATATTTGTTGTTATTTTTTGTTTTTTTTTTTATGTGTAACCGTACAATATGGGCTATTTGGCCTGAAATAAAGACATTATTATTATTATATATTTACTAACTTCTGACTTCTCACATATTATTATTATGCTCATAGAATTATAACCTCATCGTTTTAATCTGTTTTAATAGTAAATTGACATCGTTCATTATGCTAAGTAGGTACTCACATACGGTTTTGATCGATACTTTTACTCCAAATCGAGTAATAATTACAGTGTGGACCGCAAAACTGGCAGCTCGAGAGCTCGCATCGAGCCGCTCGAAGGATTGACGAAAGCCCGAGCAGCGGATTTTGCTCGACGTTATTGCTCGATCGAGCAAAACCGTATGTGAGTACTTAGCATTAGGATGGCTTTGCGGACCACTTGGAATGGCTTCAGGGACCACCACTCATTAGTGCTGCAGTGGTCCGCGGACCACCGGTTAAGAACCGCTGATCTATGGCGAAACATAATATGCAACTTCTATGGTGAAAGATACGGCTAATTTATTTTGTGCAGTTGACTACGCACAGTTCACATGTTTATTGCTTATATAAATAATAAATATGTAATATACTTTTGCATACAACGATCACTGCTTATTTTACTTGTAACGTTCTTACATAATACTACCTGACCCGGCAACGTTGTTTTGGCATATAAAAAATTTTTGGTATGAAAAATAGATGTTGGTCGATTCTCAGACCTACTCAATATGCTCACTATGAGAATCGGTCAAGCCATTTCGGAGGAGTACGGGAACGAACATTGTGAGACGAGAATTTTATATATAAGATTATCTATTGTATCTTTTTTAGTTTGTTTCTTTCCTTGGAAACTTTTCGTCTTATTTTATCGAATCTAGTCGGAAGCTTGGTTAAGTTAAATCCGTGGTCTTCGAGCTCTTTCCTAGTTTCTTGAAATATTATCTCTAAAGGCGTATTTATATCCGCCAGCGCTTTTTTTTCACATCTGTCCAACAGAATATCTATTTCCCTTGATGCAATATCGGGTACACATGAATGTTTACCTTCTTTACCTATGCGACCATCTTTATCAATTACGAAAGGTGCAAGACACTTGCTTTGCACGCACCGCCACATTATGCTGCCGTCTTTGTTCTTTCTTTTCTTGTCGTATTTGTATCCGCCTCGTATTAGTTGCAAGTTTCCTCTTTTTGAAGAAACGAAATGGAACACCTCTTCTATGTTCGAAGTCGATACAGCTGCCGGCAAGGGTTTACTATCTAAAATTAGAATAATAGCATATTAATGTAAGTGAACTATGGTAACGTTACACTTTTGTATTTAACAAGCTTCTTCTAAGAGCAAATAAGCAATAGACCATGCATGAAAAATAGTTGGTCAGATTTATTACAGTATCCCCGCGATCCACTATGACTAGCCAAACGCTAACCGCCAGCGTTGCCAGACCGACCGTCCCGATTTTTTCATCAGAATTAAATGTCCCGCGCGGGACAGGCTCAGTCCCGCTTTTCGGGGAAAGCCCGAATGTACGTGCAGCGTGCTGAGAAAGAAAGGTGTGTAATGAAGATAATTAAGAGTGTGAGAGGTAGAGGGGTGGATTTTCTTTGGCTACTTTTGCAATCTGTTGTCGCGTAAACGTTATTTTAACGCAAATAAAAAGATTATTCAAAAAATTTTTTTACTTTGTCCCGCTTTTGACTAAAGAATCCCGCTTTTTCACTCAAAAAGTTCCAAAGTCCCGACTTGGCACAAAAAAAATCTGGCAACGCTACTAACCGCTAACGCTCGAGACTAGTTTCTCCCGTTCCACTTGCACGTGAGCGTCAATGATATACTTAAACTAAAGTGGAACGGATTATGGAGTTTTTAGCGTTATGAGCAAAGTTTAAAAAATAATTAGTAATTTTGTGTAGAGTCTTCCCTGATCGGTCATGCTCACCGATTTTTAATAGTTAAGTAATATAATCAGGTGTTACTAGCTTAAAATTAAGTATGTTATTATTTTCAGCAATATTTTCATAATAAACTACAACCTGTAATTAATAAATGAGTGAGAGTACGCATAGGCATGCGTTATAGCAAATCCCTCCTTTCCCTTAGGGCCGGGACACAAAAACACGTGGACGTGTTTTTGTGTCCCGGCTCTTAGGCTTAATACATAGACACCAGGCTTATATATTTTTATATCAATCCGGTCTTTATTCTGTCACAAATGATGTTTAAAAGTGTCATACATATAATATTTTAAAACATGGTAAGGCGGTGATTTGCCCGGAGGCGACATATGACGGACGTTGCGCGTTGTTCGTAGAGTCCACATCCTGAGGATGCTCCGGTGTTGGGGCGAAACGCGCGTCGAGGTTTACAACCTGCATGGTGGTGAGGGGCCTTGCACGGATTTGCCAACATTATTGCTTGTGTGATGGTGGTGTTTGCAAGTTCTTGCATGCGAGTGTACGCATAGGCAGTGTGGGAGGAGGGAGGTTCTGTACGTATGCCTATGCGTACACTCACTCATTTACTTAAAGGTTGCGGTTTATTTTGCGGAATATTGCTAAAAATAATAACAAACTAAATTTTGAGTTAATGTTTATGCTATTTAGTTCCAAAGCTTTTTTGCCGTTACACAGGGTGCAATTAAACCTTCCTGCCAAATTTTTTCTAGGGCTTAGGTATCATTAGGAGAGTCCGTTTAACCAAAAAAAGTGGGTGTTATTTTTATTCCAATGACATATTTTATCCCATTTAAAATTGTTGCAGGATGGTCACTCACGGCGCGGGGGAATGAGAGGGGGTGCGCGGGATTACGCGCGCGCGGGGGCATGTCACGCGCGGCCGACGCATCGTGTCCATTAATCGTAGTGTTTTTTAGGAACTTTCGGAAGCTATTTCTCAACATTTTAGTACTGACTATAAAAGAAAAAATACGTGTATTTTTATTTTTAACAAGGATCAACGTGTATCAAAATTTGGCAGAAAGGTTTAATTGCACCATGTATACAATTACTGATGAGTAAAGTTCTAAGGAAATAAAAATGTTTAAATTTTTGACTAGTTTTATTTAAAACATCAATCACATCGAAATATCTTACGAGTAGTTTGGCAAAGTCACTAAATATATTATTCACACAACCACAAAGTTTAACCAGAGGTAGACAGGTTGCTTTAAAATAACAATAAGTTCATTCCAACCGTTTTTATGAATAGTATTTTTCTAGTTATACTTTTCTAATTATACGCAAGTAGAATTAATTTTTCTACACTTTGCTCACAAAATACTGTAAAAATTAAAGATTAAAAAAAATGGAACGGACTACATTAGATACTCTTAAACACATTTAGTGTTTAATTACAATGTTAATGACTCATTAACATGCACATACCTGCTGCATCTTTAAATTGAAATTCCATCCAGCTTATAAAAAAATATTTTTGAAAATTTTCAAATTTTATTTTATTTTGATCAATAAAGCGTTTGGTAAATTTAATTAATAACATTGTAATGGCCTCAAAGTTAAGAGCTTTTAATAAAACATACTTAAAATACCAGTAAAATGTGCTAAGTCAACGAGTCTCTTTTTGTTAAAACCTTTCAGATTTATTGATTTTTTTTGCCTCATTTTTTGGGCAAGTAGTAAGTCGTTATATTAATAATAATAGATTTTACCAATTACCGAGACGTTATAAAATAATACTCATAATATAAACAGCCTTATTTCTATGATTTTGACGAGCAAGTCTTGTAAAAACAATAGTTACGGGCCAGTCATGGTGTATAAGGTATTTATAATAATTATCATAAAACTAAGTCTAACACAATAGCTTATAATTAGTTATAAAATGTGATTCGTGCTTTCTTGAAAATCTTTGCAAAACTAATGGACACCCTGTATATGATCCTAGGTTTTTTTTCGTCATAATATTTTATTATAAAATAGTTTGTTTCATAGGCAGTTGGCAGTTGACTAACAGATAGAGTTTATATTGTATATTTTTTTGTTAATAATTTAATTTTTAAGGTAGTCGCAGTCCGTAAGTCGTAACGATCTCTTTTTATTATTTGAACATATTATTTTTAATATTACTATTAAAATTATGATATTGGCCGCCAATATCAGATTTGTAATACTCTACTTAATACAGGAATATAAATACATTTAATAAACATTGTATGGCTACTATTCATTATACTGTACAAGTTAGTAAGAAAATATTCGGCTTATGTCATAAAATTGTAGAAAAATTCAAAATATTGGCTTTATAAAAATAGCTATTTCTTGAGGTATTTTGTTGCTGAAAAATTTATTTGAGTTCCTGTCCAATTCATAATTTACACATAGGTAGGTACTACAAACTTACATCAAAACAAATTTGGTTCGACATTGTTGACATGCATTCTAAAATATATTTTATTCGCTTAATTCTAGTATAATATTAATAATTTACGTCTAATACCAATTGTTAAATATAACACCAAGTACTTCATCCTTAGATAATAAACAGTATTTGAAAACATGAATTTATGTACACTACATCTATTTAATTTTTAAAATTTCTACACTTTTTACTCTTGTATTACATAAATTTTGTACTTTTGAAATTTCAATACTAAAGAAATAAAAATTGTTTAAAAACACACACCAAAACAGGACAAAAATCATAAGACATGATATTAAATAACAATATTTTTATCTAATAAATAAGCACTATTGCACGCCAAACTTAAAACTAAGTATTTGAAAGGTATATAAATAAAATTGGGACAATTTTTTTGGGCCAAACACTAAGCAGAGAGAACTAAACTAACGAGTAGAAAAGATCCAGAAAAGATCCCATGGCCGGTACGGTACGCGCAGTACTAATGCGTTACCGAGCAAGAAACATGTTGAAAGTGACAGTCAGTATATTTGTTTGAAGTCGAGGTACTCCTTAGTCACTTAGTTCTGTCTACTCTGCTATAAGTCTTTCTATTCACTAGAGCTTTTGATTGCCCAGGGTCGAAACATCAACCAATCAACACTACTGCCAAAAACAGCAGCGATTAAGCATTTTTTAATATCACAAAGATAACTTGTCGCAAGGATATTATTGTTTAAAACTTAAGGGCATTTTATTATTAAGAATATCTCTTAATATTATATTTATTATTCTAGATACATTAATACACAAATGTTTAGGTAAATGAAAAAAAAAAAAAAAACAAATATTCGTTAATAGTACCAATGATCGCTTTATGCAGGTGTCGGATCTTTTTCTCAAAAATGCTCAAGCGGTCATCTTTATTTTAATTATTCAATGACCATCATTACGGTGATTCCGAAAATAAACGATAAGGGCTTATTGGCTTATCTTATTTTCCTGAAGAATTTGTGTGTTACTGACCATATTAAACAGTTCTACAAGTATTAATAAATTTTTTGACGTTCCATGACGTCTATATTCAATTACACTGGAGGAGGTTTTGGCCCACAGTTATGGGTGCTCTGGATGTAGACGATCCTGCCCCTGTACGTGTGGAGGGCGGCCTTGCACCAGGGGCCGCGGGAGCACCGCCATCTTATTTTGCCGTTGCGCGCGCATCCGTTGAATCTGAACCTGTAACCGCCCAGGTTGATACCCATTTTCCCCTGCTTACTGAGGCAGTAGGACGCCAGGCAGTCAAGATTTGAACCTAAACCGCCAACTGCAAGAAAATAACCAGGTTAGAAAGTGGCAAAGGCAAACGTTTCTACAACTGTAAGCCGCATGTTCAGTGAGGTTATGTCAAAAGGAATAAATTTTTAATAAAAGACTTGATGGAATAATTGTTTTTTATTTTTTCTTTTCCTTCTTTGGCTTCGTTTCACATACCTGAAATATTTCTTGATAAAAATCAAGTGATGTTCTGGTAGGATTTGTACATAATGTGTTAAATTAATTAAGCTAATTTAAGATTAAGTCCGCTTAGGGCTATCTCACCTGCACTCTTTATGCCACCTGAAGTCAGGGACCACTGTCATAAAGCACCAAGTGAGATAACGGTAAACGGACGATAGTTTTAAGGGTTGCACACTTTTATATAAGATGTTACATGTGAACATTTTTACAGTGCGCTTCGGTCTGTCGAGTCGCGGTAAGGTGGTCGTCCACGTCGGTGAGCACAAGTTCATCAAGCACGAGACCTACAGACAGAAGGTGAGATGGACTTGCCACAAGCGGATCAAGTTCGGCTGCAAGGCCAACCTCACCACCGATAAGAGCGTCGTCGTCCGAAGCTTCCTTGATCACAACCATGCTTAGCATTGGCTGATTCTAAAGACCTTCATTCCACATTGGACCATGATGGGTAACCTTTACTGCCAGTGCTGTGAATGTGTCTTTAGCATCCACAGCCGATCTCGGTCAATCATAAATGAATACAAGTTCGTAATCCATCATGGACCAATCTAGAGTTTGCATAGTTTTTCATATGAACGTGTAACCCTCAAAACATTGGTAGATATTATTTAAAAAGATAGCATATATGATGTAAGGTTGAACTTACGGAACAAATCTTTTTTAAATAAAAAAAAGGTAAGGGTAAAAATAATATTTGGTTTTGCCGTTCTATTGTGCCTTACATTTCATATGTCATGCAGGCACTTCACATGGCTATTTGTATTTGCGTATTTGATGTATTTGCCAAACAATCACCATGTGTAGACGGTATGTTTGACAAATATTGGCCTTACTTGCCTATTTGACAAATATGACCTATTGGTCTTTGTCGGTTTTTGACGCATATCAAAGGAGTCAAAAAGGCAAGTAAAGAAAATCAAGTAAAAGTTTGTTATTTGTCGTCCATGTGTGGAAGGCCGTATTTGCCTTCATTTGCTTGTTTGTGTATATGTCAATAATTTTGTAAATGCAACAAATAGTCAATAGCAAATACAAATAGCCATGTGAAGTGCCTCCATCATAGTTTTGTATTTATCATGTATATTATAAATTTTTATACATTAGTTGTTAATGGATACAGTTTAAAGTTTTAAACGTTTAATGTTAAGTCTAGTTGTAGGATTGTAAAATCATTAAATATAGTTTGTTTATATACTTATACTTTATATTATGTGCCTACACGTTGTTAGATTGTCAATCATAGTTTAATTAAGAATAATAAATAGAGTCCGTTCTTTGTGGCCTTATAATATTAAGAATTAAGTATTAATGTAATAGATAGGTATTAGGTACGTATAATATTTCAAATTAAAATGTCTGTACACCGTATGTTTATGCTCAATAGCGTTATGGGAATCCAAAATATAAATATGTAATGTTTTAGACGTATTTGTTTTTAATAAAGTTATAAAAATGACGCTTGGTTTTATTATAACTACAATACACAGAACATATCACTTCCACTACGTATTTACGTATATATGGCAAAAATAATTATCTACAACTACTTTACAAACATAAAAATAAGGATTAACAAAAACAATAACAATCACAGAAAAATTGCTCTTTCTTTGGCTAAAGCTTGTAAAAAACAAAAAACCTTAATATACTCAGTAGGTTCAGTCATTAGTCTCATCGTATTTTATACGCTATTTTATGTGTAAAAGACGTTAAATTAAAAATTACAATTTAAAAACAAAAGTGTCGTACAACAAAAACGAGCATGTTCTAGAGATCGACTACGATAGCTTGGCGCGCCCCTCCAAAATTCAAAACGTTTGAAGTGCGTTTTCAAAACGTTTGATGTGCGTTGTCTTGCGCGGTCGGCTAGTTATGATTAGTCGACCAACAAATCTTGGTAATAAGTTGGTAAAATATTACGTGTACTGTGATTGGTTGAATAATCACTACATACAAACTCTTTCATAAGGATGTGACTACACACATTGAAACAGTCATTAATTGGAGGGGCGCGCCATGTTATCGTTGACTGTACCAACCGACAAACAAAATTATAGTTTACCTTTAAGTAGTGGTAACTTTAACCATATAACTTTACAAAAGTTAGGAAGGATTATCATCTATAATCTATATTATAAAGTAACTTCTTATAAATACGTATTCGAACATATATATTACTTGACTAGATCAAATTATAAACCTACTCTTTGTATACAATGACTTAGATATTTGTGACAAGGCGCTGGACGTAGAAACAAGAAGAGCTTTTGACTTTGAAAATATCAATTGTTCAAACGGCTGATATGCATTTAGGCTGGGTATAAGGTTTGTTATATCAACAACATAAATTATCCAGCCCGTAAATTGCTTTTGTAAAAAGTTGCTGCGCCCCAAGTAAGTGCTTTTAACAAAGCATTGCTAGCTTTGTCCTCATGCAGCAGAACGTCTGTATCCCAGCAAAATCCTTTATCGAATATTATGATTTCGCCTAAAGTATATACACGAATGAAACAGAGACTCATCGTCTCTCACGATCCTCCCATCCATGGTCCTGATGATGGCCTTGCACTGTCTGGTGTTGCGATACTTGCAGTACCAGAGCTGCATTCTCCGCTGCCTGTAGGCGTTGTGAGGTCTAAAGAGGAAACCGCCGTACATCAGCTTCGGATAGCCGCACCCTGTAATAATCTTGGCTGAAAATAAAACAGACCGTCACTTGTGTTTCATTTAACCATTTTTGAACCAAAATGGGCTATGTTCAGTTGAATGACATTGAGCAGCTTTAGTGAAGTTGGCAAATGGCAAACCGTTGAGTCGGCCTTGAAATGCTCATTGCTCATCGTGTCTGTTAACAACTTGGCGCGTCAAAACGCTGATTTTTAAGGTGAGACCGCACTAACCACTAACGGACACTACGCTGCTGCGGCGCGATGTGGCACTCCACGCCCTATAGAACAGACGTTTTGTAGAGTCGCTGCCAGATAATGCGGCTTGCGTAATACGATTTCATACAAAGAATATTGAAGCTTACCTGAATATGGGACACAGCTACTGAATGACAAGCATGTTACATAAATACAAAGCGGATCTAGCGCTAGATTCAATAAATATACAATAATATCTCATTTTAAAGTAAGAGAGACACTATAATCTCGATACTTTATTTGCAAAACCTACATTCAGGAGAAGGCATGTTTTATTTCTTTAAGAACACGAAACGTAAAAAATAATACAATACAATTACAAGAATAATTATATTATAACATAATGAGTTGGGTACCGAGATCTATTAAAAGTAAA
Source organism: Lysandra bellargus (assembly GCA_905333045.1). NCBI lineage: Eukaryota > Metazoa > Arthropoda > Insecta > Lepidoptera > Lycaenidae > Lysandra > Lysandra bellargus. The sequence continues at coordinate 755,355 of HG995322.1, read as the reverse complement.
TAATCATATTTTGTCTAATAAATTAATAAGTACTAAGGTAGCTAATAAATGTAAAAAGCTCCTGAATTAAAATAGGAAGATGATTTTCATATCATTTGAATTAATTATTATAATTAAGTAATCATATATTGTGATAAGGCTACGGTACATTTCGGTTTTCTTAGCTTAGTGACTTAGTATGACCACAAATCACGATATAAAATTAATCCATTCTAATGTAGACTGTGTCACTGTGTTGAGCGAGAAACATTTTAAGAATACTTACAGCCAAGTTACAATGTTGTATCATAATAGTATTACACGAGTCCTAAAAAGGACAATTCTGTAAGGTAAGCGCCTACAGTAGCCCTAGCACGGCGACCAGTGGAAATGCGAAAGTATAGAAAAACTGTGGAGATAAACTTAAGGTGCCGTTCCGATCTTTTTTCGTTTCGAAAAATTCAATTAAAATATGCCACTTTATGACAGACTAAAAGTCCTAAAAATTCAAATAATATCCTACTTTATGAAATATACAATAGTCCGTCATAAAGTGGCATTTTAATTGAATTTTTGTCGGTCGCGATTAGCCGCGGTAAAGATCGGAACGGCACCTTAAGTTTATCCACAGTTTGTCTATACTTTCGCATTTCTACTGGTCGCCGTGCTAGGGCTACAGGCCCGCTCATCATGCATCGTATGCATTGGATGCAATGGATTTTAGGGATTTCTCAGACAGAGAGCGGTCACGCGGTCAAGCGTTCTAGCGTAAATTTTGCGTTATTTGTGTTGTGTTACGTAATATAGACTCACACAGGGAGCCTTCTGAACGCGTCAGAATTGCTCCTGTTTGACTGACCGCTCGAACCCAAAATGCGAACGCTTGAACGCGTGACCGCTCTCTGTCTGAGTGATCTTTTAGTATGCCTTCTATAGTATAGAATCTTATACAACAGGAACCAAATTTACACGGTACACCGCACGTAACGGTTTTTAGCATGGGGCGTACTAAAATTCATCGTTTACGAGGCATCGCGTCGGTGCGTAAGACAGCGACATGTGGACGCTTGTCCTTACGCATGGTTATGTATATTTTTTAACTTGACGATTTCGGAGCCATGTGTGATAGCTATCGCATTGCATTTGCCATACAGCTTCGTGCACCTCCATCTTATCCTCATGCCATCTAAGCTATGGTAGTGCTTTAGAAATCTATGCTCGCCGATCTTCAGCACGAGACGACCTTTATCCTCGACGATAAAGTTTGCTATGTCGCCAACTGAAACGTAAGTTATTGTAAATAATACAGTACCGAATACACCTCAAATGGTACTCAAGATACGACCTAGTATGATTTAATTTAAACTATGTTGGTTTTCACAACGATAATGCAAAAAAGTCCAACTTCGATCGAAACTTCATTGAGAGTTAACTAAATCTCTCTACAAACTTGGCTGTGCCGATTTGTAGCTACGTAATGCATCTTCAAGTAATGAATTGCCCACCAACAGACGTAGGAGTATAGTGCATAAATGTAATAGGGGTAAATAGAGATTCATTTATTATTAATTTTTTTTAACTAATACAAATTTCAGAAATACGGAAATGTTTTCTTAATCTTAGAAAACAAATTCAATCATTTCTAAGTAACTACATACTTTAAAAAAGTAAAAATAGTGAAAAGAAAGGCAACGAACAAACTATAAATTATTCATCTAAAATTTAAATAGACATTGTTTGTTTTCTTTCTGGTACAGAAAGTTGAAAACATGAACAGATTATTCAACAGCTATCCTGCGTGTAACTGGATGATGTAAATGCTTTCCCCTACAATCTTGTCCTATCACCCCGAAACCTTTTTCAAACTTATCCAACGCCGTTCTCACGAAATTATAACTTATAGACAAAGTGTTTAGGAACATGATTTTACAAACATACGTCGTTTTAACGCCCCCACAATCTTCCGTTACCGGTAATGAATATCGCAGAGTGCAGTTTCTTAGAGAATTTTCAACAACAACTCTTTTCTTGTCTAGTTTTGCAACATGTTTAGCAATGAAATCCCACTGCCGAGAGTGATCCCCTATTTCCCAGAAGTTTCTAAATATTGTGCGTCTTACAGGTTCTGGAATTTTTTCCGAACATTTTTTTGGACATTTGCAAGGAGCTTTTATTTTTTTCTTTTCATGTACCTTTCCTGTTCGGCTCACGTATTCTAATCCTCTGTTTAAATTGAACTTGCGATTTTTATCTGAAATACTTCGTTTTGTGCTTTGGTTTCTTCTCCGCAATCTGCCCTTATCTTTCTTTTTTCGGTATATTAAAAGTGTATCAATGTCGTCTAAAAAAGTCTACTAATTTAATTAAAAGTAGAAAAGATAAAAAGAAAGTTAGGAACCCACCAATATAATAAAGTGTATAATTTTAGATTAGAAGAAATTTTCAGTAGGGGAGATTATAATTATTGTCCTCAGGATATAATAGGTAATAAGAATGTTTTATTTAAAAATTAGTTAATGTAACTGTATATGCATAATAATTTATATTACACTATAATAATGATAAATTGATAACATCCGGAACTTCACTTTCTCATAAACATAGCATTTCAATTGGATCTTAATTCAACCAAGGTATACAGTATTTTTTTTCGTATCTTAGTTTTTCTACCATTATTTAAGTATTATCTTATTTTAACACCGAGCTTACAAAATTTACGAATAAATGGTATGAGTAAGTTGTATAATAAAGAATAAATAATTACATTATTCCAATCCAGACGGAAAATACATACTGAATTGCGTTTTAGTGTCCGTTTATATTATTCCAGTATAGTAGCACCCCAGTGCTGAATTTGATTACTGGATTGGAATAATGTAAGCTCACTATAACATCTTAATATTTTCTTACATTGCAACAAGATCCTCGGCGCAAACGACGCAAACGCTAGCAGTGTGCTGGCCACAGATAAATTGCTTACATTTTTTGCAAACATTTCTAGTTTTTCTATTTAACTTGTAGTGACACATCGAACACGCTCGCCTCGCTCCTTCGGGAACTTCTTTTTTTGCTTTTGCGATTCCTGGACATTCTTTTTTTTGCTTATTTAAAACAGCCAGTATATCGTTTTTAACCGTTCTAGGCATGTTCCTTAACCCGAAACGTGATTTCCTCCAGGGATTGGCGAGGTCCGCGTGCAATTTATTCATAAAAACCCTCCGCTGTATGGGTTTGCGATTATCGTTTCTACTGTTTTGACAATACAAAATGTAACTATTTACACTTACAATGTTAATTAAATGGTAAAATAAGATTGTCGTCCAGTTATTACCCTTTCTCTTGCAGGACATATCCGAACACATTTGGTCGAACGCAACCACAGAATTTTTAGTAGCGTCATAGTTTTCTAAGATGGCATTTTTGTCGACGTTAGTTGATAAAAGGTATCGTATCGTAGTTGAATCTAAATATGACATGAATGTTACTGCGCCGACAGTGGAAAATGAAGGAGTCTCAACGCTACGATTCGTGTTGCGTTTTAAAACTTTAGGAATTTCTTTATTACTAGCTTTAACTGAACTAATCAGTGTTAGGTTGTATGGCTTCTCTAACATTTGTTCTGCGAGATAAATTGTGGGTTTTAGTCCTTTCACTGTTACATTTGTTTTAGTACCATGAATAGATTTAGTGATTTCTTTTATGTAAAACTCAGACGCCGAGCAACCGTCAGTTTTAGTGTATTTTCCAAGATGAGGAATTGCGTCTATCATGTAGTAACTACTACTATCGCACATCGTCACAATTTTGATGCCGTATTTTTTTTCATTGTCGGGAAGAAACATTTTGAAACTACAACTTCCTCTAAATGGTACCAAAATCTCGTCAATGGTGACATTACTTCCAAGTATACTGTTGTTTCGACATTGTGTCATAAGTAAATCCCATATGTTTTTCATTGGAGAAAAAGGGTCTGATTCATTTTCTTCGGTATCTTGGTCGTTAAAACATATATTTTGGACTAAAAACGAAAATCTTTGTAAACTCATACATGACACGTACTGTGATCCATGAATTTCGGAGTTAAAAATGTCTTCGGTTCTAAAATGATTTTCATTCATTGCTGCCGTTAAAATTAGGACACCTAAGAGCGCTTTTATTTCATCTACATTTGTGAAACCCGATGAATTTTTATACTTCCCTCTCGATTTTTCAATAAAAATATTTGTGCATCTCACAATTTCTTGTACTATTTCATTTGTGAAAAATGATTCAAAAATTGTAAGAGGATTATCAGGGATATCTGCGTCATCACTTCTTTTTTTATTTAAGAAGGCATTCTTTTCCTCATCATCTTCAAACCTTTGTAATTTTTTTCTAGTCTTTACATGCCTTGTCAATGGTTTTTCGTCATCACTTTCCGAAAACTCACACAAATTTTTTTTAATCATTATACTAAATGGAAATTGGTCGGATCCTGAAAAATAAATTAGTCAATAAAGGTTACTTCTAGGTAAGTAGCTTTGCGTGTTTGAACCATAAAGGTAATATACCTATCGGAAATGGTTTGAACACAGGACACAAAATGTTTATTTCTATAATTTTCTATAGGTACTATATTTCGGAACCATGTTATTTCGTGGTGTATTCGATTCGATTAAGCTTTTATATAACCAGTAAACAAAACAACCATCGTTATAGATAAAACATTTTTATTTTAATTGGAAGACAATCAACTAATTTAATGTTTAAATTAAAAAATAAACCATAGTAAATACCACATTTATTTAATTTGAATTATTATGTGAAAGAATCAACGAAAGCGTCCAAAGTTAATTATTATAATTGTAAAACATTACATCGGAAAAATTTCCTGGGCACAAGTAATACAAAAATGTATGGTGTGTTCGCCACAGATATGAGCATTACATTTTTTGCAAACTTTTTTAGTATTCCTTCTTTTTTTGTAATGACACATAGAACATATTCTTCTGGTTGCTTTAGCGCTCCCTTCGGTTATTATACTTTTTTGTTTAGCAACTGAATGGATGGAAGGACACGATATGTTTTGTTTATTCAAAACAGCTTCAATATCATCTCTAACTGAACGAGGCATGTTACTGAACCCAAAACGTACTTTTCTCCAGGGGTTGGCAAGGTCTGAGTGCAATTTATTCATAAAAACCCTCCGCTGCATGGGCTTGCGGTTCATATTTCTACTGTTGTGACAGTACAGAATGTAACAATTTACAGTTACCATATTAATCAAATTATAAAATAAGCTCATAGTCCAATTGTTAGTCTTTCTCTTGCATGTCATATCTGAACACATTTGGTCAAATGCTATTACTGAATTTTTTGTAGAATTGTATTTTTCCAACATGCAAGGTACATCTGTTGAAGTATCAATGGAATCCTTTTCGTCACCGGACGATAAAAGAAATAGCTTTTTTGTGGAACTTATATTATACGACATTAATGTAACTGCACCGACGGAGGAAAATATAGGTGTCCCGATTTCGTGATTCGTGTTGCGTGTCAATACCCTAGGCAAATCTTTACTGCTTGCTTTAAGTGGTCCTAACATTGTTAGCTTGTATGGATCCTTTAACATTTGTTCTGCGAGATAAATTGTGGGTTTTAAAGTCTTAACCGTAACATTTGCATTAGTACCATGAATGGTTTTTGTGAGCTGTCTTACGTAAAACTCAGACAGGGAGCAACCGTCGGTTTTAGTGTATTTTCCGAGATGAGGCATTGCATCTATCATATAATAACTAGTACTATCGCACATGGTCATAATTTTGATGCCGTATTTTTTTTCGTTGTCAGGAAGAAACACTTTAAAACTACAATTTCCTCTAAATGGTACAAAAATCTCGTCAATGGTGACATTACTTCCACATGCATAGTTGTTGCGACATTGTGTTATAAGTAAATTCCATATATTTCTCATGGGAGTAAAAGGATCTGATTCAGTTTCTTCGGCGTCGGCGTCACTGTCGTCGAATCGTAAATTTTGCAGTAGAAACGAAAATCTTTGATGACTCATGCACGACATATACTGTGGTCCACGAATCTCGGAATTAAAAATATCTTCAGGAGTAAAATGATTTTCATTCATCGCAGCAGTGAGAATCAGCACACCTAAAAGTGCCTTTATTTCATTTATATTTGTTAATCCCGATGAATTTTTATATTTTTTATTCGATTTTTCAATGTAATGATTCGTGCATTTCACTATTTGTTGTAATACTTGATCTGTGAAAAACATTTCAAATATAGATAGAATATCATCATGTCTCTCTGATTTTTTTTCAGGTTCAGGGAAAGATTTTGTTTCACTGTCATCCTCAAAAGTGGCTAAACTTCTTCTTGCAAATTTTTGTAACGGTTTTTCGTCGTCACTATCCATACACTCGCCGAAATCGTCTTTAATCGTTACATTAAACGAGAATTTTTCAGATTCTGTAAAACAAATCACAAGTTCAAGTAAAGAAATTAAATACCAGACTCTGAAAAATGGTTATTATTACTTATTAGTTGTGAAAATATAAATTTACTGAATTTAACAACCCGGTAATTGCATGCTCATGTAAGTAAGAAATGTGTATTCATATTATGTGTTCTTACTTAATACATAATAATTATTATAGATCTTAATTAATTACGACCTTCTCCAAAAAGAGTGTCTGCTGAAAATTGCCTATATGATTAATGACTAATGATTTCGAAAGCGTTTAAAACAATTATTATAATACTAGCTGTGCCGGCAAACGTTGTTTTGCCATATAAAGTACCTATTTCTACTTCATCAGTTGATACAAAATCTTACCCCCTCTTTTGTCCCATATGAGCGGTGGGGGAAAAATGTTATACACCAAATGTTAAGTTGAAAAACACAGTAATTAATATGAAGTAAGTCAATTAAAGAAAAAAGTTTGATACAAAATCTGACCCCCTCTTTGGTCCCCTTAGAGGCGTGGAGGGGATTTTTTTATATCAGATGTTGAGTTCAAAGAAGACAAATATATCTGCGAAGACAGTTTGTAAATCGGATCAGTAGTTTTCGTGTTAAAGAAAACAGTTTGATACAAAATCTGACCCCCTCTATTGTCCCCTTAGGGGGGTGGGGAGGAAAATTTTTATTCACCAGATGTCAAGTTGGAAGAAGACAAATATATCTGCGAAAACCGCATTCAAATCGGATCAGTAGTTTTCGTGTGATGCTGGAACAAACATACAGACAGACAAACAGACAGATAAACAGACAGACAAAAATCTAACCAGATATTTGGCTTCTCGATGTAGTGACACCCCCCGCTTATTATTTTTTGAATATCTTTAATGTACAGATTTTCCATTTCTACACTTTTATTATATACAGTATAGTTTAGAATTTAAATCTAATTGAACAAAATGTGGCAAAAAAGAGAGAAATACAAGTGACTTATGGTAAAAATTCATCTATTAAGTACATAATTGAAGACGTGAGTAGATGAACATGATAACTAACATTTTGTATCTAACATACGGACATTAACTTATTTTTTCCCTTATAATTTCAACAAATCTTGTAACTTATCTACTTCGTCAGCTGGTTAACATAATATTATCTTTCTGGCCACACATAAACAGCACAGTTTTATTTTATTTCAAATAATTTTTCCGACCCTAAAACCTCTATTTATGCAAAAATTATCGTTACTTATTGTATTTCTCTTTACGTCTTCAATTATTATTATGTTTACCTATATACGCATTTTTAAAACAATACCAGCAGGCGTAGCATGGTCACCATAGAAACGGTTTCTTTTTTTCTTCTTCTTAATATGGCACTTTGGCTATATAACCAAGGCTAATGTCAAGTTTGTTATGGCGGAAAAACAACAACAATAACACAATTTTAGAAAAAAAATAATACAAAACACAACCTCACTCTTTCACATTCCCGGCAAAACTCCAAATCTTTTCTACGGAAGAAACATACTGACAGATTTTATCGACAAAATGGTGGATTTCCATTGTCTAACTGTCACTTTGTCTATTCTTCCGTAGAAAGAAACCGTTTCTATGATGACCATCGTGAAAGCGTTTAAAATCATTCAGTAAATATTAGTATTTAAAACTACGAATATTAAAAAAGATAAAATAAATTTAATATAAAATTGTACATAATTGAGAATTAAAATTCCTTATCTCGAAAACAACTGAACCGATTTTGATGAAACTTGCAGTTTTCCCTTAGTTAATCATACCTAGTACAACAAAAAAAATACATATAAGTACACATACATACACTTATGAAAGGCACAATTGTTCAGACGCTGATCTAGACATACCTATACGAAAACTGGGCAGTTCTGCAAATATTACATACATACGCGTCGAATTAATAACATCCTTTTTTGAAGTCGGTTAAAATGAGTTGATAAAGAAAGATTGTGTACCAAAGCATAAACTAAACTAAACTCTTTATTCACTGTGTGAATAAGTTCGCCCCCTGCGGAGCTGGTTCGGTGTACACTTGTTGTATTAAAAGAAATAAAAGACTGATTATATTTAAAAAAATGTATTCTATTATTAAATTGGAATTCTCTTTATATTTCTAATTAAACCTGTCACGTACGTACATTTATCATACAAACCCCAGTTCTTGCTAGCTTCTTAGCTAGCGGAATAAACTACAATTAAAAATACATTCGTCCCAATAAGCATCATTCCCAACGTGTTTTGTAAACTTAAAACGGAGCTAGATAGAAGATTTTATGATAAATCTTTTTTTACCCGACTGTAGCGAAGCTAAAAGGAAAGTAGTACTCTAGCCCTAGATCAATGTTTTTGTGATTACTAACAAGCTAATTTTTTGTGAGTAGCTACATTTTGATAAGACGAACAACATTTTTATTTTTTAAAAATCTCGAAAGTGGTAGCTAACAGAGATAGAAAGAATTTCATACTTTGACTTGATGGCCTAAAATATGGATTGTTTTGTTTGTAGGACAAGGTTACTCTTAAATTATATAACTACTAGACGTTCCGCACGACTTTACCCGCGTAAATTAGATATTTCACAGACAAATTAGTCCACAAAAAATAGCCTATAATCCTTCACGTGGTCTAATTCTTATCTGACTCAAATTACAGAAAAATTGCTCTAGTAGTACGTGAGATAAGCCCTTTCAAATAATTTCCCCCGTTTTTTTCCACATTTAGGGTTCCGTTTTGGGGTTCTGTAATCAACAAACTTGGTTGATTACTGTACCCTAAAACGGAACACTAACCAGCAGATTTTTTGTATATTGGTAGGTTAATAGTTAAATAATTTAAGAGTAACCTTGTCACAATAAAACAATCCATATTTTAGGACCATGAAGTCAAAGTATGAAATCCTTTCTATCTCTGTTAGCTACTACTTTCAAGATTTTTCACAGATAAAAAAGTTGTCTCTCTTATCAAAATGTAGCAACTCACAAAAAAATTAGCTTGTTAGTAATCACAAAAAAATTTTGTTCTAGGGCTTCCTGACTAAAGGCTTTTTGGTAGATATTTTCATTTTTTTTACATGATCTTATCTTTAGCTTTATTTATTTCTTTTTTATCATGTTTTGTCATAGTCGGGTCAATTTTTTAAAACTTATTACTAGTTAATATCTAAGCCAGTTATATCGTAACAATTTCTTGCACGCAAACGACACAAATACTCGATGTGTGTTCACCGCAAATATATTTATTACATTTTAGGCAGACCTTTCTAGTATTTCTTCGTTTCTTGTAATTGCACATAGAACATGCTTTCCTTTTTCCTTCGGGTAACGCTTTTTTCTCTGTGGTGATAGCGGGACATGCAATATTTTGCTTAATTAAAACGGCTCTAATATTATCTTTAACCGATTGAGGCATTTGAATAGTATTCAGACGTATTTTTCTCCAGGGATTGGCAAGGTCCGCGTGCAATTTATTCATAAAAATCCTGCGCTGCATAGGTTTGCGATTCATGCTTTTACTGTTTTGACAATACAAAATGTAAGAATTGACGGTAATCATGTTAATCAAACTATAAAATAAGCTTATTGTCCAGCTGCGGGTCTTTCTCTTGCATGTCATATCCGAGCACATTTGATCGAACGCGAGAACTGAATTTTTTGTTGAATTATAGTTTTCTAATATGCAAGGAAATTGAGATGAAGAGTCAATGGAATCCTTCTCATCGCCAGAAGATAAAAGATAAAGAATTTGAGATGAACTTAAATTATACGATAGGAATGTCACTGCACCGACGGAAGAAAATAAAGGTGTCCCAATGTTGCGATTCGTATTACGTTTTAATTCTTTAGGAATTTCTGGACTGCCTGGTTTAAGATGTCCTAGCATAGTTAGCTTGTATGGTTCTTCTAACAACTTTTCTGCGAGATACATCGACGGTTTTAAACATTTCATGGTAACATTTGTTTTAGTACCATGAATAGTTTTTGTTAGCTCTCTTACGTAAAACTCGGATAGCGAGCAACCACCGGTCTTAGTGTATTTTCTAAGATAAGGCAATGCACTTATCATATAGTAACTAGCACTGTCGCACATCGTCATGATCTTGATGCCATATTTTTTTTCATTATCAGGAAGAAACGTTTTGAAACAACAATTTCCCCTAAATGGTACAAATATCTCGTCAATAGTTACATTACTTCCACGAATACAATAATTCTTACGACATTGCGTGAGAAGTAGATCCCATGTGTTTCTCATAGGATAAAATGGGTCTGATTCATTTTCTTCAATTTCGATGGCACTATCATTAAATCGTAAATTTTGAAGTAGAAACGAAAACCTCAAATGACTCATACACGATACGTATTGCGTTCCACGAATCTCAGAATTGAAAATTTCGTCAGGGGTAAAATGATTATCACTCATTGCTGCAGTAAGAATCAGGACACCTATAAGTGCTTTAATTTCATCTGCATTTGTATTACTTATTGAATTTTTGTATTTCATATTTGATTTTTCAATTGAAATATTTGTATATTTCACGATTTTTTTAATTATGTGATCCGTAAAAAACTTTTTAAATATTGAGAGAGGGTCATCGCAGCTGTCTGGATCTACATTATTCCGAGATCCACAAGAAGACTTTATTCCACTTTCATGCTCAAAATTATCTGCTTTGCCTTTTGACACACGTTTTTTTAACGGTTTCTCATCATCACTACTCAAATCTTCCATACTCATCATGTTAAGTAGAAATTCTTCAGATTCTGAAAAACATTTTGAAAGTTTAGACATGGTTCCAAATTAATTTATTAGCCAAAAAATTAACACAAAGTAGAAAACAATATCGCGGTTCAATTCACGAACGTCTGCTTATTTATCTCTATAATTATATCTCTGTAATTAATTCTAGACTGCAGCCTCTGAGATCGATAGCTAAAAAAATAAGTATGTTACCACACCTCACCACCACACAAGCTTTGTCGCTTAGGAATTGCTCGACTCTAGAGTCGAGCAGTTCCTGAGTCTGAATATGGTCAAAAGATTGAATAAAAAAACTCAGTACATAGCCAATAAAATAATAATATCTATGTACAATAACTGTAGAAAAAATTGGGATTAGGTCATCACGAGTAAAAAATAACTTTTATTTAAAACTAATTTATTATACGAATAACAGTTTACACATTTTAAAAAATATCATCGTATTATATTTATGATGCTTATATTATTTATTTAGGTTATAGATTTAGTTTTCCTTGATTCAAAGATGATTTACTAAATCTCCATCAATATTATTGATTCTAGTACTATTCTTATTTCACTTATTTTTCTCTTCTTCGTCTTTCGCAGCATCCATGTCGGTTTCTGGGGTGTGGTCAGTAACATTAATACTTTCTGAGCTTTCATTTAAATTAGAACCAGTATTATCCGGTTTTATGTCATCAGCGAGATTTTTTGGGCCATCGTCATTTAGATTAAGTTCATTAATATTTACATTTAATGTCTTTTCATTTGTGTTGAGGTCAGTAACGTCAATATTTTCCATGGTCTCATTAGTTTTTGTATCTGGGATATTAACATTTTCCGCTGTTTCATTGACATTAATATCAGTTACATTAATGCTTTCTGTATTATCATTAAAATTGTTTTGACTGTTTTTCTCACTGTTATCATTGACATTTGAATTTGCAGGGTCAACGTGCTCTATTAATTGATTTGGATTTAAGTTTAAATTCTGTGTATTGGTATCGGAAACATTAAAATTCTCTATTGTATTACTTAGAGAGTCAACGACGTTATCAACACTGTTTAACAATGAAGTGGAGGCAACTAATGAAGGCACAACTGATTCGTCTATTGTAGACGTTGAAAGCGGATCATTAACAATTTGTGAAGGAACTTTATCCATTTCAAATGGGCTCCTAAAGTCAAAGGGTTCAATGTTGAGATTCATTCTTTGCGATAGTTCACGTTCTAATTCTTCACCATCAGACAATATTTCGATAGGAGCTTCATCTCGAATCACTTCAATAACATCATCGTCAGATTCAACAGTTTCAGTTTTTTCTGAATTAGTCAGGTCGACGTTCTTATTGGCTGAACCTAAAATAAGAAAAAGCTGTAGTTAAGTAAAATAAGGGTGCTATCTTCTTCATAATTAAGTTTTAGAACGGTTCGGGTAAATAATAACTATCATAATTGATACGAAAATCAAATTCACCAAAGAATAAAAATATAAAAAAACTTTGTTGGATACATTTTTATTATTAAAAAGTTAAGTAAGAACTCTTATAAACTACTTTTTATAATAAATAAAGTTTATAAAACGGAGCCGTCTTAAATTTAAAAAAATAATTTAAATACATCAAAAGACTGATTGATAAAGTTTTGAAAATGTATTTTAATAATAAACAATCCACATGCTATTGTTATTCCTAATTTGTAAATATTTTATTTTTACACCCTTCACAAATAAGAAAAAATACTAATTTATAATATAATATTAAATCTATTTTAATGGTTGTGCAAACCGTTAACGTAGACCTTCCCTGCAATAAGCTTGGCGCTACAGCGACACGACAGCTTACATCGCATAGCACAACGCCAATAGCTTTTTATATCGTTTCCATATTCCCGATGGAATCTGTGTCCGTCTACTATCATCACTAGTCCTCCCTTTGAAGTAGCAAAGAAGCGAACTGAAAAAGACTTTACATGGTTAGGTATATTTTGTAATTTAGGCACGAATCTTTATCAGGCGTCTTCAAGAAGTTAAATAATTATGATAATAAATTGATGATACATAATATTATTAAATAAACATTTACAATTTTGTAAACCCTGACCTAATAATATGTAAAAATGGCACTTTATGAACTAGGTTAAATGTGTCATTTTCTAAGAATAGACTGAAAACGCCCCTGATTTTAGTGGTGTAAAGTGTTAAACAAAATTAAATCTATAGCTTAGTTCGTAAAGTACCATTTTATTTGATTTTTTCCGATCGCCGCCGCTTATCGGTCTAATAATATAAAGGTTCACCTATAAAGGTGAACCTTTATAGGTATTATACCTTTATGGAAGTGTTTTTATCTAAAAAAAAAAAAAAAACCTTGCTCAGTTGTAAATTATATATAACGTTTTAATAAACAAAATGCTTATTTGGATGGTAGAGTTTATTGACATTAATTAATTTTTAATGTTAATAAACTTTAGCATAATAACTATTTACAGAGTTATTAAAGATTGGAAACAAATAACATTTTTGTGAAAATAATTTATTGTACAACAATGATCAAAACATAATATTGGTAACATTATAAAAAATCCTTTAAAACTGACTCCTACAACAACATTGACTATGCATATGAAGCGTATTCATATAAGTGGATGGCAGAATTTGGATAAATGGCTATGTTCATTGTTCAGATTGACAATTTGGTTGTCTATGGTGTGCACCTTAGCTGTGCAACCGGCATGTGTCGCACACTTCCAGATCTTCTTAATGTGATTGAGGCAGTAGCTGCGGCAAACGAAAGCGTATCCACCCACTACTAAATGCGTTGTACCTCTAGCCGTGGTTTTATAATAAACTGGAAAATATACATTGACATTATTTGCAAAACTAAATCCGAGCGACATAATTCAAGGAAGTTTAAAATAGCTCAAACACTAACAGAAGGATGTGAAAAAGCTCTATCTCAGGGGTTCCCAAAATGTGCGCCCTGGTGCGCCGTGGAAAGACATGAGGGGCGCCGTGAGCCGATCCTCCATCATTATCCATAACCACAAATATTATAAAATAAAATTATAATATGAATTATACAAAGCAGGCAAATTATTAATTTGTATAAGTATTATTATTAACTTGCTTAACCGAACTATAATCATTAAGGGGGTTAATTTATGTATCTTTTTGTAATAGCTAGGCAGACTAGGGCACCGTGACAAAATATTGGCTTGTAAGTGCGCCGCAGGCTGAAAAAGATTGGGAACCCCTGCTCTATCTCAATTCATTAAACTGACACTTGGCAAGATGATGGCTCTAAAGCCCCGTATTCACTTTGATTAGTAATAAGTGCAAGTGATTAGTGCAGGTGATTAGTAATCAGGTAAAAGTACGTGTGGACAGGGACTGATTAGTGCAAGTCCTTTGATTTCTACTAATCACTAATCTCTTGAACTAATCACTTGCACTCGCACTAATCAAAGTGAATACAGGCCCTAAGGCGAAACCGCACTAAAGCGACACTACGCTGCAGCATAGCGACGCGACACTTCACGTTCCATAGAACTGAATAACGTTTTGCGCGGCTTTGCTAATACAATTTCATAATAATATTATGAATACCTATTCGAAAGTGACGTGCCGCGTCCGTCGCTGCCACGTAGCATTTTATAACCTAGGTTCGAGGCTATTAGTTTCATGTTGCTTTACGCCACTACAAAGCAGCGGCGGCATGGGTCGCTAGACCAATGTCGGGTAGAAAATGAAACCTATAGTCCAGGAGTTCCCAATCTTTTTTAGCCTACGGCGCAGTTACAACTTACACGTTACAATAGTTATTCACGGTGCCCTACTCTACCTAGCTCTATTACAAAAAGATACACAAAACCTTTAATGATTATAGTTAGGTTAAGCAGGTAAATAGTAATAAACAAATATTTAATCATCTGCCTGCTTTACTTAAATAATAATTAATAAGTTTATTTTATAATATTTGTAGTTTTGGATAATGATGGAAGATGGACTCACAGCGGTCCTTTTGCCTTTCCACGGCGCACCAGGGCGCCTCGGCGCACACTTTGGGAACCCCTGCTATACCCTATTCATAAAGTGGTACTTGTTTATTTTTTGTAAATCGCGGTGATCGGAATTCGAAACGGTACCTTTAGTACGGTCTTACCTTTACTTCTATTTTCGGCAATACGTAAAGACAAAATGATTGATAGAATAGTGACGAAATGAATAGATTAAAAATATTTATGTCAGAAGGAAGGGATGTAAGTAAGCAGAATAATAAAATCGTGTTTAAATTACCTACCTATATCATTACCTTAATAATATATTATTTTAAAGTAAAAGAAAAACGGATGTTCTTTTTTTAAATAACTGATTAGTCGAAGACATATAAGTTTATATCCAGATATTTCACCATTTTGTATCAAAACTTGATAAGTGCTGCATCATGCAACAACTGTGCATGCCTCCTCAGAAAAATAATAACAAAAGCGTATTAAAGAAGTATAGTTCTGAGCTACATATTATTCGTAGGTTCTGAGAAATGTATAATTATTGTACTTTAAACCAAGTAATTTCTGAATATGTAGTCGTATGTGAACCATTATGCAGAAAAATGCAAAACAATCACCGAAACTGACACTTTTATTCAAATTGGCCGTCCTCCATTAATTAACGTTCGACATAACCTCTTTTTAACCGACTTTCAAAAAACGAGAAGGTTATATGTTCGGCTGTGGTTTTTTTTTTTTTTTGTATGTTCAACGATTACTCCGCCGTTTGTGAACCGATTTTCGAAATTTTTGTTTTGTTTTATTAGGTTTCACTCCAATTTGGTACCATGTTCACAAAAATGGTGACCTGATGATGGGATCCATGAGTAATCGAGGGAACTCCTCAAAATTTATATGGAAACATATGGTGATTTTGGTTTTATGAGAAGCATCCTAAGCATATGCTATCAAAACGCAAGATTTTACACCGAGGTATACTATGGTTCCGAAGATACTAAGAGAACTCCGGATTCTGCTATTTTATATATAGCTAAAAGTGTTAGTCCTTAAGAAAATGATCATTACCACCTATTTTATTCACCACTTTTTAGCAAATAAACGAATTGAATTGAATTGAATTCCTTATGTTTTGGAGTTTAGGCGCTGTTTTAAGAACTGAAAGCATGTGCTACTATGCATATCACAAATAAGTATATCACAAAATAATCTCGTCACGATGAAAATTGACATGTTTATTTTTTTTACTTCCATAATTTCTTTATAAAACTCACAAATTATCAACTGCATAAAAGATGTATAATTTCTGGACTGAAGAATAATCAGAATTTATGCAGAATATATTCAGGGCGTTGTACATTTATTCAGCTGCTATGTGACTATTAATCAAATGTTATTATATATATTTTATAGATATGTTATTATATATATTTTATAGATATTTTGTGCCCAAATTGCTTGAGTATCATCTGTATAAGCGCTTACACAGAAGTTATTCAAATACTTTATCCAGCTTAAAGTCAAAAGAATTGCTTTTACGCAAAACTTATTCAGCTAATCTGTGTTGATTGGGCGCCTATTAATATTAATTTATTATAAAAATTCAAACGAACTGAAAATGTACTAACAAATTTTATTTTAGCTTAAATATTCCAAAAGACACCGTAGAATCTACCTTTTCGCAGTTTTAAAATTTTATTCAATAAAATATTTAAAAATGAATTCAATGTTAATTATTCAATGTATTTATTGTCATTCATTTTATTCATATAGGTAATCATTTCCGTGCATTCTTGGTGGTTATGCCTTGACACAAGTCGCTAGAGTAAAAATTTTCTTTGCACAAGTCCTCAAGTACTTAGCACGGGGTCAGACTGATGTGGTGTAAAGCGTCCATAGATATTGGTTCCATTGATTATTAACGTTGCTATTGTCGATGATTCTTTTTAATTTATTTTGTAATTGTTTTAGGTTATAACGAAAAAAAGATTTTTTTTTCATCTACATTTTTCACGTCAAACGAACGGCGTGCGTGGTCGTTTGACCACTCGAACTCGGATTTACTTATAAAATAAAAATAAATTTGAACGGAGCATAGGTAATCGCCTCCAGGTAGTAGATTAGTAGATAAATCCTAAATAAAAAATTGGGTATTACAGTAAATATTGTATTTATAATAATGTTGTTATAGCTACGCTAGGCCTTTCAAACAATTATTGTTTTTGGAAATGATTAAAGTTTTAATGCACCTTGCATTAAACTAAATTATACGTTTAAGTCATACAAAATTAATATGACATATAATTTAATTTTCTACAAATTATGAAATTAAACTTCACAACAAACCGTGACACTAAACATTATGAAGAGGCCGGCATACACTTAAGTTTAATTAGGCGTTTGTGTAGACTAACTGCCGCACTCATGCCCGGGTTACACGAAGCTAGTTTTTCAAGCTAGGATAACAAGCTAGTGTTAGTAAGCTAGCAAGCTAGTGCTTCTGGCTTCGTGTAGACAAAGCTATCTTCATTTGTAAGCTAGTAAGCTAGTTTTTAATAGGATGGACACTAGTAGCATCCCCCCACCACTGATTTTACTATCCTGGCTTGTGTACTAGCTTCATGTGTCCGGCGAAGCTAGTTTTCAGTTGACTCGTAAGCAGTAACCACGCCATTTGGCGTCTCAAGACTCAACAGAATATCAAACAAATCAGGCGTCATTCGCAAAATACTCTTATATTTGCCTAAACCGAAATTCTTCCAAAGTAAAGCAGATGGTCCACGTTCATCTCTTCTTAAAATTCACGGTCGTGTCCACAGCCGTTCTTGTAATTCATCTTCTAGTTCGTCTAGTGCGAATTGGCACAGTTTTTGAAGTAACCGTTTTTCAGTCGAATAGTGTTTTTTTTTCGTGTGCAGATCATTTTGGACGTGTGGTCACCCCGGTCACAGCAATAATACTTTTTTTTTTGATGCGCAGGGGAAACCTATCATGGGTGCCCCGGGTTGGGGATGTGCCTCGGGGTGCTTCAGCTAACTAGCTGAAGCACCCCGGGGGTATGTGGGACTCTTACCCACTAAAAACCCACTGCGGTTTGTCTTCAAAAAAAAAAGGTCAGCAAGCCAGGACAGTTTGGTAAAAAACTAGCTTGCTATTTTAGCTTGAAAAACTAGCCTCGTGTAACCCGGGCATCCGAGATTATGTTGTCTTGTCTTGTCAAACTTGTCAGACTCTTCATTAAATTGAAGTTAAATCATCATTAAATATCTCTGAGTGCGGCAGTTAATTGTTCTTTGAATTTATTAGCAAGGTAAAGGTAAGTATATCTATTAACCGACTGGGGGATGATTATGTTGGTCGTTACCAGGGATTAATTTATCGTCGATAGTTTGTATGAACGCTTTGCAATCGTCCACCCACTGCGAACAACACCATATCTCATCTTCGGAGTCCAATGTTTGTTTCACATACGTGTATTTGTCGTATAACAGCATGGAGTCGTAGCTTACAGGCATTAATAGCACTGAAAAAATGTCAAGCTTTAGACGGAAACGAAGAACGAAGAAGCAGAAAGAATAAATATTATACTGATTCCTGTTTGCACCAATCGTTTCCTAACGCTAAGTGATCCCTAGTGGTATTTTAGTTTAAAAACTAATACGTTTTTAAAAACGTTTATATTTTTCCAAAGTTCATAGGACGTAGATAACAAAAAAATAGTAAAATCTTGAAGGATATTACCCTTAATGACCTCTAAGGAACACTTAGCTTTAGAGGGTCGTTAGTGAAAACAGGAATAAGTGTCTTACATACTTATATATATATATATATATATATATATATATATATATATATATATATATATAATACTGGAGATTACACGCGACGCGCTATATGTAGCCTATATCCATCAGCGTAGTGTAGCCCTTTGTGACTAGACACAATGCAGTGAAAATATTTCTTACAAGAAAATACAAATTTTAATCCATTTAGCTGAACATTAATTTTGATACACCGTTGTACAGACAGACCCTACAAGTTTTTGTGACACCGAGTTGTGTATTGTTATATTACCTTTGTAAAGATAATATAGAAATATACTAGTTTCTAGAAATGGTGGCTTGTGACTTGTGAGGCGTGTGTGGTCTGTTAAGGGCATGAATGTCATTGATCTAAGCCTATACTACGTCAGACTAGTATGGTACGGTTCGATGCTATCAACCTAACCTACCATATTGGCTTGTATAAAAAAGTTTTTAAAAAGTTTTTATATAAAACATTTATTACTCCTGATTCTAAAGGGTCAATTCAGACCGCAACGCGATTACGCGATGCGTAGATAAACAGATTTCTATTCCGTGAGACGTCTTGCAAATCTCCAAGACGTCTTACGGAAAAGAAAATGCAGACGTATGAGTGGTTATAATGGCAACAATTTGAATGTGACTACAATTTAATAGGGAGTATTAAATTCTAGCGCAAAGGTCAGCACAGACAGCGTTATAAGCACGTCATGCAGTAAAGAGCAAAATGTTGCATGTTGGACGTCATGTCATTTTAGAGTGTTGACAGACATAGAATTAGGACGTAGTACGTAGAAGTATTTTGATATCGTTGTTGACAAACACGTTGTCCAATAAAACTTTTTTACTGTCTATGCTGGTGCTGCCCTCTAGCATGAAAAATTGTAAGTAATATTATTATTATATCCTATGATTTTTTTGTTCGCAAGTTTTGTAGCATTCGTTTCAGTTTTTTAGCTTCTTTAGATTTTTAGCCCCTAAATACATTTCATTATTATAATTTAATCCCACTATATCCGTATGCAATTGAAGGTAAAAACATAAAACCTCTAATGTATAATCACAATTTAATGAATATTTTATTAACAAATACGATTTCTAGGGTAGTAATATAGAAAAATATTTTTCACTAATTTCAATAGATATAATCCCATGAAATTATCATAAATTATTATTAATTCACATTATTATTATTTATTCGGTATCAGACGTTTCAACTTTACAATTTGTTTTTTGTCTATTATGTTCCAAGCTTTTAATAAAATGTCGAGCCTTGAATCGTCGAAGCCACTTTTCGTTTGCTATAAAATTATCATTTCCACCGAGCGTAGCGTAGAGCTCCATTGCTTTGTCACACACGGCACTAGCGGTTGTACTCTCTCCAGATGCTTGTCTTTCTAGGAGCCAAGAGTATAATATTTCATCTAGGATGGAATGCTTTGAATTCTTTTTTAACTCTTTAAAATTACTCCATTCCTCACTATATAATATTTCTTTTTGTTCCATTATCGTTTCCGCGTTTTTCTTTATGTCTGTTATCGTGGAGTTGCCTACTCCATATTTAACGGCCAACTTTTTTGCCACCTCTCCTTCCTTCAAAGCTTCGAGGATATCAATTTTTTCCCGTAAATTCAAATTTTTCTTTTTTCGTAACGAAACGATACTCTTTGGTGAACAAAATGGAGGACTTCCACGTGACGGTGACTTTTCTGAAAAGGACAAGTGTAATGTAAATATAATTTATTATACCTTTCTCCCTCAGTCCAAAAATTATAATTATGTATATTCGTGTAAAATCTTATAGCCATAGTTATAAAATGTTACGCCTTGTATCGTTGAAGTCTTTTGGATTTCAAAATAATATTTTTAACTAGTAGAAGAGCATGCATAACTATTAATATCCTACACATGATACATGATGAAGAATCTTAAATGACTATTTTTCAACGAGCCAAGCGTTTTTATCTATTATAATAATATTGAAAAGATATAATATTACTTAAAGTCCTCACTTTCTAATTTTTCTATTTTGTCCATTATAGTCTCCGCCTTCTTCTTTATGTCTGATATCGTAGAGCTACCTACGCCATATTTTTTGGCTAATCTTATTCCTAGTTCCCCTTCCCTTAAAGCCTTTAATATATCATTTTTATCTTGTAGTGTTAATGCTTTCTTTTTTCGTTTCGGTAAATATGGACCCCATTCCAAGCTCTCTAAGGACGACGAACTTTCTGAAAAAAAATTTTTTTTTGTAAAACAGACTATAATTTGAAAGCTATTTTCCTATACCATTAATAATTATTATATAGAAGAAACAGGGCAAGATTTTTATGGTTAAGTAAAAATGGGTTCTCGCGGTATTTAAATTTTTCGCACGCTGATCGTGGTAAGAAAAAGAATCGTGAAAAGAATAAAAAAAATCTTATTATTTTATTAATGTTGTATATTATTCTACAATGACATTATACAATGCACTGTATATTATTATACGAATAGCTAATAATTTAGTATTATATTAATTGCGATGTTTGGAAATAACATACTTGTGGTGAAGGTCGATTCTAAACAAAGAAGCCCTACCGTTTCTTTCTCGCCAAGGAACGGCATGTTCCGCCCGGTCCGTACTCTGGGCGAGATTGGGGGCTCCCACTGCTGATATATTATGTGGGACTCACTGCACCCGAAATAATTGTAAGCGGTCGTAGCCCTACCCACAAAACTCAGAGGTACTGCAATCGCACCTTGCCGTAACCACAGGAACATCAAATTTCCTTCCACGAAAGCAAGCCCTATCCTGAGTCCCCTTCTCAGGTTTACAAATATTTTTTTTAATAAAAATGTATTATTATCAATTGGATTTAATTGTTAATATTAATTTTATTATGATTTTAAGCAATTTTTGCTCTATCCCGTCGGTACCGAGGAATCGTCAAATATTACTTTAAATCCATCGTCGCACAAGTTCACATTGGGTGGTGGGTGATTGTGCGATTTCGATACTACTGCACTTCTGCCCAGGCTGACGGCAGCCGCTCTACAGCCCTTGAGTCTTCGTGAACAGTACCACGAGACTCGACCGTAAGCGTTGCTCTTTTGATAACTGTACGTGTAGCCGTCGAGAAGTAGTAGCGGATGCTTCCCCGCTCTTTTAGTCCATACGAAGGTTCCTGAAATGTATCTCCTAAATCAAGAATATGTTAGGAATGACAAAATAACAGTGACTGTAGAGTTGATATTAAAATTGTCAATGAAATACCTTGATATATTGCAACTCTATATTATCTACAATCATAGTGAAATTAGGAGTGATTACGTAATAAAAAGTTTAAAAAAATATATTATAAAGGTTGTCTAGCATAAGCTTAAAACAATATTTAATGTTAAATCTGACCTCTCAAGATCAAACCTGACAAGCTTTTAAGATCCTAAATCAATAAAAAGTTTAAAAACAACTCCCGCGCAGTTGGCACAAATTAACATACACTTATACTCTCATGTAGAGACCATTCCTCAGTTTATGGATTCGCTGCTGCCGGTGGCCATGGGAGCCAAAGTCTTTGATCAGCTCTCCAGCATTCGAGATCATTATGTAGGCCTTACAATCGGCAGTGTTGGTGCATCGCCAACGGTGTCCAATCTTTGATGAGAAACCGAAGCAGTAGGTGTAGCCTTTGTAAAAGTAGTACCTTTTGCCATTGTTAAATGTAATGAGTTTCGCTACATCTGAAATTACCGACCATGAAAACATGAGACTAATGCTCACTAGTCACTTGCGTCACGGATCGAGGTTAAAATTAAAGGGTGTTATTTAAACGGTTAGCAAAGTATTGGTATATTTGTGAGCAGAAAATATATGTAATTGGTAAGCTGAAATTGATAGTTGGACAGCAACTTGTGTTCAGCAAATATTTATAAATCAAGTCTGCAATAATATATATCATTCTGAACAGCAGTATTTTTTTAACGGCTGAGTATATAAATCAAAGCTGCAATGAGTGACCTATACCTAATTAAATTTTAGTAAGCACTCAGAGCTTACCAAAATTTAATTAGGTATAGAATTAGCAAATAATAAATAAATATCATACTTAAAAAAGCACTAAATGGGCGCATTACTTACAGATGATTCATTTATTTATTCTCTCTCAGTAGGTAGGTTACTTTTAGTATTCTAGCAGGGATATTATGAAGGATTAATAAAGAACCCTTTTTTTTTTCTTATTATTTATTATTAAAGTTAATTAAAACGTTTTATAATTATTATATTTAAGAAACAATTTTTTTTTGTTATTAAAAATTAAATTATTAAGTATAATCAAACAATCAAAAGATTATTTTTAATATTATACTTATTGTATAATTAATGCCCGTTTTGCCTTTGAATGCCACGTTTGCTCTTTTCCCCTATGGGAATATTTTTGCTTTAAGTGGAGGCACCACATGCTTTAAGGGGATCGCTATGCCAATCACGTGTTTACATACGTAGAAATTTAAAAAAGCTGGGCAGTCACATTTTCCCTCTCTTCATTCCTCTTTCAGTTGGCAGTGAAACAAGCCACTTACGGAAATTTTGTTTCTTGAAATCATCAAAACTTTCCCACTGTGCGTCGAAAACTTCACAATTAGTAGCTTGACCAGCTGAAATTTGATAATAATTATAATTGTCATCTTTACGCAGCATAATTACTTCTTTGTTTTTTTTTGGCCCACTGGTAGCCGGTAGGCTTCTGTCCAGTGCAGTGTTTTGTAGTTAAAGAGGGTATGTTTGCAATGTAATTGTGTTCAGGGTTAGTTATATACTGGTGTACCATTTCTTCTGCAACCACCAAAAATCTGGACAAAGGAAAGCGTTCTCGAAGAGTGTGGGTGTCCTTTATAACTCTATTAAAGGACTCCAAAGCAATGTTGGTTGATGGAGAATTGGGAGCCGCTCCCAAAAACCAGTTACGATTTTGTTCTAACCACTGTGCTTTGAAATAAGTGATAAATTCAGTCAGATCTTTATATTTTTGAAGAAAAGCATTAGAACCTGCGTCAAATACATTCTCGTGAGTTAAAGAATGCAACGAATCAACATCATTCAAAATATTATCACGCAAAACCTTGCTTTTGATCCTTTTAACCCTTTCTTGAATTTTTCTTTTTGCGTGTGCCCAACACATGCGCACTACCACATTATCTCCAAAAACTTCAAGAAATGCGTTTTGAATACTTTTGGCAGCATCACAAACCAATACTTTTGGATTCCAAGAAATTTCAAAAATTTCGAATATTTTGTCCTTAAGCCCTTGAAACATCAATTTGAAGTCTTCTTTTTGTTCATTACTTGAAACCGTTAAACATATAGGATGGAACTTGCGGTTTTGGTCCGTGGTTCCACAGACTAAAATAGGAGAACCCTGCCAGATGATTTTGTATGTGGCATCTGCATGAACGACGTTGGCAATTTTTGAAATTTCTATCAAATATTTTGTGGAAATAATAAAACGGAAAATGGGTTTTTTTCATCACTATCATTAATTTGGTGACAAATCACAAAAGCTTCATGCGGATCTATTGGAAGACTTGAGTGTGAATTGATCCAAGCTGCAATCTCCTAAACTTATGGTCGACTGCCCGTATACAGCACGACGTCGACGGCTTAGATAATTTCTCAACTGAGACATCTTAGGAACTTGAATATTTTCCATCTTTGTAAGACTTTGCATTATTACTTTTGGTTTCATTTTTAAATCAAATAATCGATCAATTTCGTTTTTTAGAGTGTCACACAAACCGTAAGTCGAGGCAAAATACTTTTTTTTGTCATGATCGTGATCAGCATTAGTTTTAAACAAAATCACGGAATCTGCAGTGCTGTCCAATAGTAAATAAATCCTAGCAGAGCATTGTGGGCCACGTCTTTTCAACTTGTTGCATCTATAATATTTCTTATTCCCGTCTTCTGTTTCGTGACAATAATGTAGTGCCCAAGTACCTTCAGTTTTAACATATGTTTCGGCTTGTTCCCAGTTATCAAATTTTTGAACTAAGTTCCATTTCAAACACAGCTTCTTTTTCTTCTTAACTACCAAATGTTCTTCACTATCACTACTATTTTTCGTGTCCGAATCGTAGTCTGAAACTAACATCTTGTCATCAAACAATCGAAAATATCAATAATTATGCAAATCTAACACGATAACAAAACTGCGATACAATTTGATTGCTACAAATCGCCACACAATCACCGAATGACAGTACTCGCACACGATTGGCTACCTACGTTATGCGTCGGCTTCCGCTCCGCCCACTTTTAACGAACATTGCTGATTTTTCAATAAATACGCAAAACAACTATTTAAATTTTAAATTGCCATCCAAAATTAAAATATGCTTTCCAGTCAAATAAGTTGCTTGTAGAAATGTTTTCTCTGCTGACCGAATGTATAATATCGCACACCAAGTAATTATTCTGCCGAGTGACTGTTTATTTTGCAGATACATAATAAAACTCGCTGCCAGTTTGTGTTTAAATTGCTGACCATTGTCATGATTATTTACAGAACACGAATTGCAGCCTGATTGTAGTTATTGCTAACAGAATCTTTGTATGCTGACAAAATGATTTATTAGCGGTTATTTCTTGCAAACAAACTTTTAAATGGCATGTACAATAATTACTTCTCATAATTAATTAATAAATCTAGGTTGAATAATGAATGTATAAGTACATTTTACAAAGTTTATTTGTGACTAGTTGCTTGATTTGGGCCATATTAAGTAACATATAATACTCAATATTTTATAACTGTCATTATAACATTTATCAGAGTAAATATAGCTAACGAGTAGGCCGACTCAGAAGAGTTCCGAAAAGGCTATGGGCAAAAATGTATGGGCTCCGTCCCCACCGACCAGCAATCATAGAACTGATACCAATGTGCTCCTAAAGTACCCCCTATATAATTAAAATACTTTGTTTTAGATAAATCAGTTGGAATATATATTAAAAAAAACAACCATATTACTACTAGACCTTGCCAAGATCTACCTAGGTGTAATACGGATCGATTTTGTCTAATATTTCATTTGGGGGTGGGCATTAGCGGCTGTAACATAGTTATTTAAGTTCTGCAGCCCCACCGTGCATATTTTTTTTTTTCATTTTTGTACTGTCTGTTTTTATTTAAATAAATACATTTTATTTTACTTTATATATTACTTATTCAAATATAGGTGTTACAAAACTAAGTGATAATACTTTAGGGGATGTATGTGTTCCTGTCATAAAGTTCACTGTAAAAGTAGCAGCGCTGAAAGTACCGCTGTTTTCAAATGAGCAAACGGGTCACTTGATGGAAAGCAACTACCGTCGCCCATGGACAGCCGCAACATCAAAAGAGCTGCCGGTGAGCTGCCAGTCTTTTAAGAGGGAATAATATGGTAATAGGGTAGGGGAGGGTAGGGAATGGAATAGAGTAGGGAATTGGGCCTCCGGGCACAGAATACATAATTAAAACCTGCTCCGGGCTCCGGTAAACTCACTCACTTGGCGAAACACAGTGCAAGCGCTGTTACACGCCGGTTTTCTGTGAGCCCGTGGTATTTCTCCGGTCGAGCCCGCCCATTCATGCCGAAGCATGGCTCTCCCATAGTGCTGTGCACTAATGAATACATAAATGAGTATGTATTTTGGAATTAGTCGTCAATAATACGTTAACTAAATATTTGTTCAAACGTAAGATACCATGAGAACCCCATGCATTTGGGCAAAGCCGCCATAGTATAAAAATATCATCTAGCCAAGATCTATCAAATGAGCTACATTTCATTTGTGTTGATGGGTGGGGACGATTCCGCCCATAGTAATTTTACGTTTGACGTACTTAGGTAGTAGGTATGTCATATCGACCGGCGCGCGCCGTACTAAATGCGTTAGGGCTACTCAGCATAAATTTTGTTCAAATTGACACTTGCGCCCAATATTATATTCGCCCGTTTGTTTGAAGTCGATACTCCTTAGTTGTCTACTCTGCATTTATGTACTTAAATAAAATTTATGTCAGCGCAAAGTCAAAACAACACGGTCGCAGTCTGATAAAAGGAAAAAGTATAAAAGGAAAAAGTATAATATAGTTATAAAGTATTAATAAAGTATGTATAAGTTAGTCATAAAAGTATAATAAAGATGATTTGATTTGATAAGGCTGCGTTTCCACTGAAGCGGAGCGGAGCTTAGCGGTGCCCGAATTGACCAATCACCATGCTCGAAATCTTCGCTCCGCTTAGCTGTCATTCCGCTGGAATAGCACGATTGGTCAATTCGGGCACCGCTAAGCTCCGCTCCGCTTCAGTGGAAACGCAGCCTTATAAGTAATTACCCCGACTATCGCGAGTGGGCGCTCATACTCGTTCTCTTCTAGATTTTGGTATACCGCCCGCTGCTGATTTTCACAAGTTGTCGTATCTTGTGTGTGTGTTTGCCCGATTTTCTCAGAATAATTAGATCATCGCTGGAGTGCAAGGCCGCATTGCAACCAGTACATCTCCATCGGATGATGCCGTTTTTGACGCGGTGCTTGTAGAATGTCGCACCCTCGTACAGCAACTGCTCTTTACCGTTGTGCAGAGTTATCATTTGCGCTGTTCGTAAAAATATTTCAAAATTACTATACTAATTCATAAAGTACCAGAACACAGATGACGCCACCGTGGCCAGCCTCGAAAAAGATGGCGAGCTGGATGCTTACAAGCCAGGCTTGCCTACGGTGGCGTTAGAATGAAGGAAATGGCACACTTTGGGAAGTTTTCGCCTAGCAGAGAGACAGTATAGGCTCATAAGAAAAGCTAAATTATGCGAAAATCCTGTTTTGCAATACCCTACTGACAAATAACTGGTGAAATGTACACGGTTCGCATGGTTACTTTGAAATTTTCTTTCCACGGAAGTATAGGCTCATAAGAAAAGCTAAATTATGCGAAGATCCTGTTTTGCAATACTCTACTGACAAATAACTGGTGAAATGTACACGGTTCGCATGGTTACTTTGAAATTTTCTTTCCACGGAAGTATAGGCTCATAAGAAAAGCTAAATTATGCGAAGATCCTGTTTTGCAATGCCCTACTGACAAATAACTGGTGAAATGTACACGGTTCGCATGGTTACTTTGAAATTTTCTTTCCACGGAAGAATGGACAGTGACAGGTTAACAAGATAAATCCGTTATTTTGTCAGTGTTTTTTTTTTTTTTGCATTTAAACTGTGCTTAAAATATCCTCTCAAGAAATAAAAAAACAGAAAAAACTGTTTAATAATAACAAAAACACTACTGATTAATTCCTTCTAAGACAACCTTCGCATCAAATATTTGGGAGTTGGAACTTGGGAAATGTTGATTCAGGCGACATCGTGATGGGAATGTCTGGTGGGCCAATAACGTGTAAGGAAAATACATTAAAAGATTTCTTTAGTTATAATATTTTTGGCTTTAGGCAATTATAATAATTTAATATACTGGCCTATTTTATTTGTAAAATAGGGCCGAGGTTTGTGGTAATGTTTGCCCGCTACTTGTTTAATAATCAGATCTTTAGTAGTTTTCAGTCAAGCCCTGCATTTGGGACTGCTGGTAGAGTACCAACATAGTACATTATTCTTTGTGACTCGTTTCTTGTACAGGTCAACTACGATTACATGGCGCGCCACATCACACACGTCACATCCTAATTAAAGAGTTTGTATGTAGTAAATATTCAACCAATCACAGTACACGTAATATTTCTGTTAATGTCACTTATCGCCAAGATTTGTTGGTCAACTAATCATAACTAGCCTACCGCGCAAGACAACGCACTTCAAGCGTTTTGACAACGCACTTCAAACGTTTTGAATTTTGGAGGGGCGCGCCATGTTATCGTAATTATTGATCTCTAGAAGCAGTATTCTTTGTACATCAATTGGGTTTTTCCACCAACCAATGTTATTAACTTTCTTATAAAATGAAATAAAAACTTAGAAATTCACAACTAAGTTTGGCGATTTTCTGTCTTCTCAGTTCAAACCTATGTAATCCGGTCTACAAACATTATAAATTTTAACTATAGTAGTGACGTCCAAAAAATCCACTTAAAATACTTTTTATTAAGTCTAAGAAATAAACTAGGTAGTACATAATATGTATATGCATTTATGAACAACTAGATGACGCCCGCAACTTCGTTGCGCCAAAATTCGTTTATCGCGCGGGGGACATTTTCCGGGATAAAAGTATCCTATGTCCTTTCCCGGGACTCGAAGTATCTCCATACCAAATTTCAGCAAAATCGGTTGAGCGGTTTGGACGTGAAGAGGCAACAGATAGACAGGCAGACACACTTTCACATTTATAATATTAAAATGGATTTCTTACAGTTTAAGCACCTTAATTTGTAAATAAACATTACTGTTATAGCTTACTTTATTTGTTTCAATCCTAAATTTTTTGTTGTTCTCTAAACATCTTATGCAATATAAGCTCTAGATGTTATAATTCTGCAAGTCCTAGACTAATCTAGAACTTGCTGAATGATTTATTATCAGCGTTAAGACGCCATTCGGAAAACATTTGGGGCACGCGGATCGATAATTCTAGCAATTAGAATAAGTACATATTATACTTTGTTAATTTTTAACTTAACTGCTTAGTTCTTTTGAATTTTTAATACATAATATTATGTATCCCTCCATATTTGTCTACAATATCTCTTCGGACGGGGTGGTTGTGTTCGTCCATTACTAGTTGAACGATCAAATCTTCGGTGGCGTTAAGACGAACGGTGCACTTGGGGTAGCTGGTGCAACGCCATCGTATGTGATGCCTTGAGACTCCGTGCTTAAAGAAGTAGTAGCCGTTATACATCAACCGCACTCTTCCATCCAAAAATGTGATTAGCGTTCCTTAAAAATCGTTTAACATATTTATTTTAGAAAGAATCTTAGTAAATTTACAATTAAAAGTGACAGTCACGGAAGAAACATTAGAAATAGGTACAAACTAGAAATACCGATGATCAGACTTAGTAAAGTTAGTAAATCTTTTAAAGGTCAATGTGTACGCCTTTACAATAAAATCCCAGAAAACGTTCAAAATCTTTCCATTTATAAATTTAAAAAAGTAGTCTAAGAACGTTTGTGTGCCAAAGCCTATTATGCCTAAGGTCAATGATTTCATAAACGATGGCAAATCTTGGGAGTAGGATGGCTGCTTGCAAGGCTGCTTCTACATTATTATATGACTTACAATTTATGTATGTATGTTGACATTGTATAATTTTAAGTTACAGCATTGTAAACTTTATTTTAAAGGATTCATTTTTTTCTCATTTTTTGGGTAAATTTACTAAAGCTTCTAGAAACAAGTGTTCAAGATGTGATTGTGAATTGTCCATAAAACATTTACTTATTGATTGTTCTATGTTCCAGTGGCGAGGGGTGAATATTTTGAGAAGGGAAGCCGGAGTAAAAAATCTACTTACCAATTTTGGTAATTTATAATTGAATAAAATGCTTTTAATTTTCAAAACTAAGTTTGGAAAACAAAGTTTCCTTCGACAGCAAAATATAATCTGTCAGACAACAGTCTTTCTGAATTAATGCCATATTTTCCGAACTACACGATTACGTCGTACGACTCACAATTCACAAGTCACAATATAAATTAATTTAATTCACGACACTCTTCTAAGTTCTAACGCTAAAACAAAATTTAAATTCGACAAAACAAAACAAACGACATGTTGTTTACAAACACACTATCCGCCATATTAATTATGTCAATCTAAAAACCAGCAAAATAAAAATGTATTACGCGCCTGTCATATTTAGTACCGCTAAAGGCATTCTTAATAAAGTCGTATTACAAAAAATCCTACCAAAATAAAATGTATTACGCGCCAGCAAAAGTATAATGTCGCTACATTCATTCTTAAATTCGATTCATAACAATTTTACTTCATGACTCATCTATCTCGCTTGCACTTGTGCGTTGCTAATTAACCTTTCTCCGTAATAACTCGTCGGGCATCGAGTTATTTCCAAGTATATATCGCGCGTGCTAGAACGAGACAGAACATGACGACCAGTTCACAGGAATGAAAAGGACAGATGCTTACTATGAACTGTCGTTGTATGGAGAAATAAGCCGCTAATCCTGCGGCTTATTTGATTCTCTGCGCCCGCACATTGCATTGCCTTTTAAAATTTGTAGGCGATAGTTATTAATTCAAACTATGTATTTCAAGTGAGAGAAAAATTTATTGCATATAACATTGTGAATTCAAAGTTTTTTAAGTAGGTATGTAAAATATTTATTAGATAAATATGTCGTTGGCCCATATATTCGATTTTTCTAAGCCCTAAGGGAAGCCGATGGGAATCGGGTTATATGGACGCTTCGCCACTGCTATGTTCAGTTCAGAAAGAAGTAGTGTAAATCTTCAAAGTACATTAAAAGATTGTCTATCAGATTGGGAAAATACTGTAGAATTTCTAAAGTTAACTGGATATTATTCTTTAATCTAATGTAAACTTGTAGTCGCTTAATGACCTTTGATGTTTAAAGCGACTTAAAATAATTAAATAAAAAAATAAAAAAACAAGTGGGCCCCGTGCGAGTTTCTTACGCTACTAACCGGTGGTAGGCATCATGTAGACTTTCAGAAAATTTTTGCAAAAATTTATTCTGAAATAAAAAAAAATTGAGTTTGAGGTTAAATTTATATTAGTAATGAAGATAAAAATCAAACATTACACATAGGTATTTTGACGATTTTCATAAAAATACGTGTAGACTAATAACTAATAATTGTATATGTATTTTATCGCGCAAGAATCGTACACTTTTTTCGAGATAAAAACTATCCTATGTCCTTTCCCGGGACTCAATGTAACTCAATTGCAGAAGTGAATGTTTCAGAAATCAAAGTAAAGTGATGCTTACTGTAATATAATTTTATAGATTGCAACCAGAAAAAACACAAAATCGTTAAAGTAAAATTAAATAATAAAATACGAGTAAGTATGTAACTTATGAGACTACTATCTAAATTCTAAATTGAGTCGCACAAACAGAAAAACATGGAAGTAATACAAAAAAAAAAAACAAAGACAAGCTTTTTCTTTCACAAAACATCTAATACAATCTAATGGTGAAAGAAAAAGGAAATTGATAATAATAATAGAGGCTAACTCTATTGATTTTTTATAATCTAAGTATATTTGTTTTTTCTATGGTAGTCCTAGTTTTGGAGTCTATTACAAATAACTATTGTTACTAATACAAAACTTATCTAAGATAATAATAATTATTAAATTAGCTGCATCTTTAAACTGAGACTCACCTATTTAAGGTGCTTGTTACAACTTACACCCACCGAGTAGAGTGACGATCCAGTGCTCATTTCCAATCAAATTGTCTATTAATACAGTCTCGTCAGCCTACACGGTAGGCGTTAATTGTAATCAGGGCCTAAGTTACCTAGTATATTTGAAGATTACATAATCTTTATATGTCCCTGATCGCTAGTTTCATCTAAGTAAAGAATTTTCGAACGGGGTGGTAGTGTTCGCCCAGCACTTGCTGAATGGTCGAATCTTCGTTGGCGTTAATACGGGCTGAGCATCTGGGGTAGCTGGTGCAGAGCCATCGTACATGCTTCTTGGTGGTTCTGTGCTTGTAAAACCGGTAGCCTTTGTAATATAGGTGCGTTTTTCCATTGGACAACGTGATTAGCCTCGCTAGAAGAAAATATTTACGAGTATAAGTACCAGTTTTAAGATAAAAAAGCAGGTTGTATTAACAGGTAAATATGATACCTATGTGTAAAGAATATCAGTCAATTTACAATTCACATTAATTTTATTGAAAAATTAGAAACGTATATTACTAAATAGTGTTTTGCTCGTTTTGACGTACAATTTGAAGTATTGGCTTCTATTGAGGCTCCATTTCAAGAATGAGACTCACCTAGTTAGGTTTGAAGATAAAAATATTTATAATATGATGATCTTATACATGTCCCTGATAGAGAGTCTCATCCTACGAATAATAAAAACTAAGGGAACGTAACTCCCATACTTCAACCGTTTGTAATATTGGTTTCTTTTTGCACACTAAAATATGACAATAGCTACGAAACACTAACACCTTAATCTATACATATAATAAAATCGTAAGTCAATTCTGTACATTGAATATTTTTGAAAAATAATACTTGGGACGTGATCTACAATCGATATGGAAGCCAAAAATATAGTTTTTAGAATTTTTGTCTGTTTGTCTGTTTATCTGTTTGTCTGTATGTATGTCCGGGATAAACTCAGAAAGTACTGGATGGATTTACTTCAAATTTTTCACGGATATTACTTAGAGGTCGGGTCAACACATAGGCCATATATTTTAACGATATCACATAGGGTGGGGGGAGGGGCTCAATTTTCCATATTTTTAGTTTTTTGCTCATATCGCTAAAACGGCGAGTCGTAGAGAAAAAAAGTCCGGTACGTAATGAAAGTTCATAAAATTTCCTACTTTGTCCTTCACACTTTGTATCTATCTCCACTCCTTGCCTTACTACGAGCTTTTATCTATCTTATCTTCACCGATTTCGAGTGTCGTTTGATTATACTTTTTTAAGAACGAAGTGTAAAACTAAAATAAACATACGGTTTTCGAGTGTCATTTAATTTGGTGCGGCTGCGCACACCCATACAACACCCCCCCCCCCCCCCCCCCCCCCTCATGGTTCTGTTGCTTATAACGAAATTGTGTCGTGGCGTTTGTATTGCGTCTTATTTCTCTTTTTTAGGAAAAAACTAAGTCAATATAATCATCATATAATAAAATCGTAGGAAAGTCAATTCTGTACATGGAATACTTTTGAAAAATAATGCTTGGGGCGTGATCTACTATGCTAACACGGACGAAGTCGCGGGCACCAGCTAGTTTACGAAATAAAGCCGTTGACAATAATTGTCACTTCTATAAAATATACACATAATTGTGTACCGAATACATGCTTAAAGTATGCATGTATTCGGCTGGCCGATTCTGTATCGTACATTTGTGAGTTAATCACTGAGTTAGTAACTAAAACGGAGGAGTGAGTAATGGAAAGTCTAACTTTTGTATGCAAGTCAATACAAAAGTTACACTTTCCGTTGCTCATTTTCTAAACTCGCGGAACAAAGGAGTATGTTTTAAAATGTATGGAGTCTGGTCCAAATTTCCACCACTAACGAGAACTATAATAATAGTAAAATTGTCTACTAAATACATGGTCATTATAACCAACCGCAATCAAAAATACTCTGTCAGTGAAAAGTTATGGCTGAACGAAAAGTTATGTCTTTTACCATTTTGTATAAAAAATAATTGTAGAATGTAATAAAAATGTATCGAGTTTGGTGTAATGCAATAACACTTAGGTACGTAATCGTCTGCTAAATACGGAATCATTATAACTGCACCGCAACCAAAAATATCCTGTAAACTGCAAAAAGTTATGACGGAATGAAAAACTTTTCTACGATTTTATTCCATAAAAAAGTGTTAATATGATCCATTGCACTTTTTAACTACTCAATCTATATTATGCCATACCTCTTGGTATTTCCTATTAGGTTTTCACTGAAATAGATGAATATCATTTTCACTCACAAAAATAATTTTTCATGATAATAATAATATCAGAGTCATAACTTTTGACAGCTTATTGTTAATTTGTCTCATAATGAAAGTTAATCTATATATTTTAATGGACAATGAGTCAGTTTGGGTATCGTTAAGGGTGGAAATTTGGACCACTTTACTTCATTCTCCCTTTTGACACTCTTCATTAGTTTTTGTTACTCGTAGGTCTTATCTCAATAAAAATTCTTCGAACGGGGTGGTTATGTTCGCCCATTACTTGCTGAATGGTTAAATGTTCGTTTGCGTTAAGACGAGCTGAGCATCTGGGGTAGCTGGTGCAGAGCCATCGTACATGCTTCTTGGTGGTTCTGTGCTTGTAAAATCGGTAGCCTTTGTAATATAGGTTCGTTTTTCCATTGGATAACGTGATTAGCTTCGCTGGAACAATATATTCATAAGAAACGGTTATTGAATAAAACACACACTTTTGCTTGTGTATAATGTAACGGGTATGCTATGTTAAAAGTATCAGCCAATTTACAATTCACAATTACTTTATTTAAAATCTTAAAACTAAAACGTATGTTCATTTCGACCTACAATTTGAAGTATTGGCCATTGTGGTCCTTAATATATTTTCGGGCGGGGTGGTTGTGTTCGTCTATTAATTGCCGAATAGTCAAATCTTCGTTGGCGTTAAGGCGAGCCTTGCACTTGGGGTAGCTGGTGCAGAGCCACCGTATGTGTTTCTTTGTGATGCTATGCTTGTAATAGCAGTAGCTTTTGTACATTAGGTTCGTTTTTCCATTGAACAATGTGATTAGCGTTCCTTAAAATATTTAAATAGAATTAGATTTCATAATAAGGTCTAACAATAAATGTTAACGGTGTGTTAAATGAGCCATTTTCAAATAAAATGTAGGTACTTGTGACTAACATGATCAAAAACGTGACTCCAACTGTTTTGAGACATACCAGGGGGGTGTGCCAAAATGTTTTCGTTTTCGCTTCGTTATAGAATCGCCGATAAAAATGTATGGAATTGACATACCTAAGCGTTCGTTAATATGACGTTGACGTTCGACTCGTCTTATATCATGTGAGTCATATTTATTGCAAAGCAGAGTTTACACGAAATTATGTTCTACTACTCAAGTTGAGTAGTGGGAGCAAAAATGTAGGTTTAATAAAACAAGTAGATAATATTATTTAAATCAAATCAAATTATTATTTAACATAATATACTTTGCCTCTAAGAACTATTCGAAGAAGAGAGATGACTCTTTATCCAAAGTTTACTATGCAGTAAATTTTATTTTGCATATTTTAAGTACATATGTATTTTTTAAATATGTGTTTTATTTATGTAATCTTACAAACAAACAAGAGTATAATCGAAAAAATATTTTGACATCAACCTTAGATATTCTCCGTAAAATTCTTTATTAAATTAAAGTTATCACTGAAAGTTTCAGGGTGTGATTAGCATGTCATCGTCCCTTAATAACGGCTCGTACTAAATTCTAACATATTCTCCAGTTGGGCTGACATAGTACCGTTGAGATGGGTGATTGTGTTCGCCCAGTGCTCGTTGGACAGTCAAGTCCTCGTTGAGGTCCAGCCGAGCGGTGCACCTGGGGTGGCTGGTGCAACTCCAACGGACGTAGCCCCGGGTGACGTAGTACTTGAAGTAGGTGTAACCTTTGTAGAGCAGCCGTGTTTTCCCGCTTGAGAATGTGACCATTTGACCTATTAGATACATTTTAAGAATCAATCGAAAATATATTTCATACCCTACGGCTGAAATCTACGAATAATAAGAACTAAGATAGAGTAACTGTGTCAAAAAGTTTGTTCCGATTGTACAAAATATGACCCCAATACATGCATACTTTATGCAAAAAGAGACCCGAATACATGCAAGAATTTTGTGTAATAATTATAGAAGTGACAATCATTGTCAACACCTTTATTTTGTCAATTTGAATGTAGTGTTTCGTAGCTATTGCCATATTATATTTAAATGTGCGAAAAGAACCTTGAGAACCAAATTCAAAACGATTGAAGTATGAGAGTAACTTTTCCTTAGTTTTTATTATTCGTAGGCCGAAATGAAGTGAAGAACAGTTAAGTGGGGCTTTTTACAGCTGTTGTCTACGGTGGCGCGAAAACTCACCGTGCTGCGGCCGTTCTGTATCAATAGAATAAATCTTTGATTATTCAAATAAAAGTTATTAAAAAAAAACAAAGATTCCAGATTAACTATTATGTAGTCTGAAAAAGCACCTAAAATGTTAAAATAAAGATTAAAAAAGCTGATTATTAAGCTTTAATATAAGTTTTAATCACAAAACTAGACGAACCGATGAACTATCAAGACTAAAATTTGGTAAGTCGGTTCAGCCGTTCTCAAATATTCGAGAGACTGACAGAATTTAAAAAATAATTTTCATTCATAAAGATTAAAGATGATAATTATGCAATCATAATTTTCACCTGAAGAAATTTATCCCTTAACCTCATTAAGACCCTCTCTACTCTTCTTTCTCTTTACATTTTGGATAAATTTTTATTGCTTT
Organism: Lysandra bellargus; assembly: GCA_905333045.1. Classification (NCBI taxonomy): domain Eukaryota; kingdom Metazoa; phylum Arthropoda; class Insecta; order Lepidoptera; family Lycaenidae; genus Lysandra; species Lysandra bellargus. The sequence goes on along the minus strand of HG995322.1, from coordinate 718,103 downwards.
CGTTTAGAAATGAGGCGAGTTTTTCAGTATCTACCGACGTGGCAGTGGTCGTTGTTGTGATACAGAACATTACCATCGACCACGACCATGTAGGCTCTACACTTCGGATAAGACACGCAGTCCCAGCGCTTGCTTCGGTTTTTGTTGTAGTACAAATATCCTCCGTACTTCAAACGCTCCTTGCAATTCCTTTCCGTTGTTACGTAATATGCTAAAAATTATCGTTTTTTATTGAAATGTATTGATAGTGGGAAGTGTTTTATTGATACGTCGAACATACAAAAGTTACCATGCAATTATGCATGTAACCATACGTATTGCAGATTTTTTCTACTATAGAAGTGGTACCTGGAAAACTGACGGATTTTAAGTTATGATTCCCTTCTGTAACCTTCTGACCGTACCGAGAAAAAGACAAAATATTCGTACCAATTTATTTCAAAAACTTAAGCTAGTCCATACACCAGGTTTGATTTCAACTAGTCTCCTGGCCACGTGTAGATGTAACGTTCTACCACCACGTAGGACAAAGTCCGGCGTGAGCTCTATATACGCCGTGCACTTCGGGTAGAGCGTACAACACCACCTACTGTAATTCTTGCCCTGGTACCGCTTGAAGAACGTATAATCGTTGAACACAGCCTGAGTCCGTCCGTTAGTTGTCGTTATCATCCTCACTGTAAGGAGTAGCGTTGTTTAAATTTTTCTTAGGTCAGCAGCCCCGCAACGCAGTCTTGTAATTAATGCCCGGGACAAACGAGGCTAGTTTTTCAAGCTAGTGTTTGTAAGCAAGCAAGCTAGTACTTCTGGCTTCGTGTAGACAAAACTATCTTCATTTGTAAAACAGAACTAGCATGCTCCGAGCTAGGTCAACAAGCCAGGACAGTTTGGTAAAAAACAAGCTTGCTATCCTAGCTTGAAAAACTAGCCTCGTGTGTCCCGGGCAATACTTTAAGATTTTTATCTATCCTATTTTTTAATAAAAATAAGAAAAAAATTAAGTCAGAAAATAATTTATTACCACTAACTAATTTATTTACATTATTATTAACATTTATTCTATGACATATAAACAAAATAGTAAATACTAGTTACAATAACAAAATCATCAAAGTAGCCTTCCGGTTACTTTGATGTGATAGCTAAACACAACATAACTTCTGGAAAGAAGTTATGTTGTTTTTAGCTATCACAAAATAAAAAGTATATTTAGAATGTGGTTTTTACGAATTTTCCGCTAGCACATTGATAAAGACTTTTTCTCGGGTGGATGTGATCAGTTCGACACTTTAAAATCATATTGTCGTCTGTAACATTCAAGTAAGCTATGCATCTGGGGTAGTTGGTACAGACCCACTTCTGACCCCCTCTCTTTAACTTGTGGCGAAAGAAGTAAGTGTACCCGCTGTGTTCCAACCAAGTCCTTCCGTTTTCCATCTCTATCACATTTGCTGAAACAATAGCGTACCATAAACAACAATTAAACGAGTTCAAGTTTGTACTTTTCTCATTAATCATGAGCAAGAAGTACTATTACCACAAATAGTTCTTATCTCTTGATCATGATTCGATATTAATTCTTGCGGAACTACCTTACTCTTGCTTTATTTCATACTTGCCAAATGAATCCCTCCCTAATAACCTGTTACAATTGAGTTACTATCAGAAAAATTATTGATTAATAGGCAGGTGGGCCTACCTAATTTGGTTAGGATATTATGTCAAGCCCAGCTGACGACCGATTAGTTATTAACACAACCCAACTCCACCCAGCTTGAGTGACCTCTCTTCACCAAGCCAATGCAACAACATCTAAAGGCAAAGGGTGCAGCATCATACCCGAAGAAATCCGATAATGTCGGATCTGCTGGCTACTGCGCGGCGGAACCACACACGCCCCTTCAGGGCATCAAAAATTACAAAATAGTGAAAAATTTATGATATATTTATTGCAGTTAGGTAGTTTTCTATATGTATATGTATAATAATGTATAATTTAAAAAGTCCAAGACGTCGATGGACTTACAGCTGTTGATTAAGAGAAAATTTAATCTTGATACGTGACGAAACTATGTAAAAGAGACAAACAAAGGATATGGGTGACTGGCCTATAGACGACCCTAATTATTATATGTAATTAAAAAAAAAACATAACCGAAATAAATAACGCAGGTCCGGTAATTATTACTGGCTATTAATAATTTTCTCTATTAGCTCATGGTCACTTATTATGTGAATAATATGTATTAATAAGAATATTTCTATTTATATTATAAGTAAATACATAGAATATTTCCTCATAAAATATACGACCGCAGTGACTTTTGACCAAAAATTGACTTAGGTTTTCTTGATAGCCGAGTCTAGTATTATAATAAACGATAATAAAATAAAGTACATATTGTCTAATAAGTAATAACTACTTTTACTGCGCATGTATAAATGCAAATTATTATAATAATATTATAATAAATGAAGCTATATGAAGCCGGTGTATAAAAGACACCGGCGTTACCCGATATTGATCACAGATGGCGCTGTCCGGGGGCTACATCGCGCTAGTGGTATTACGTCTATATTACTACAAGTGACCTCTTGGCTTAATTGGCCATATATAGAGTATACAGATTATGAAATTTTTGAAAGTGGCCTCTTTCTAAGGTCATAAAATTTAGGGCGTTCCCTAGACCCTACGGAGGTTCCGTAATTTACCGCATTTAGGGGATTATAAACTCATAATTTGAAAGCCACAAAAATACAGCAATAATCTTCAGCATATCAACATTCCTTTCCAGTTTCCACGTTTTGAATTTTCTATTTATGATTATTATACTAATGATATCAGCTTCCAAAGTAAAACCGATTTATTAAAATTCAAGCATACATTCAGCAGTAGTATTTACAAATTACTGTTATTTGAAACACACGCCAATAGATCGACAATATCAAAACCTACATATTCCACGTTTTAAATTTTTTTTAGGTAAATTTTGAACTAAGATAAGTAAAAATATAGTAGATTAGGAGGTCACGACATTTTTGGTAACGATATCCAAAATGACTTATTTTAGATTGACAAGATAAAGAGCAACTCTCTGATGCCAAATATGTCGGTCTGCCTGCGTAAAATAGTTGCGTTCTCTGGATAGGGCGCCTGAAAACCCAATTATCATGACCAAAAAAAAATATGATAAGGTAAATGGCTGAGTAAGTTATATTAGGTAAGTACTAGTTGTTCTCATATCAGTAGCGTAAAAACTGACCAAATATTCGGTTGCGTTATGAAGCAACGAGCGTTCAAACGTGACTTAATATTGTGACCAAAAAAAAAAAAAGATCAGGTAAATGGCTGAAAATTACAAATCGTAAACTGTCACTAGCTTATTGGCACCAAAACTGACCAAATATTTGGTTGCAATTCATAGTTATCGGCGACCTATGTCTGAACGTAATATATTCTTTTAAAAGTATTTTACTAGTAAAGTGCTTGGTTTAAAAACGAAAAACACACGCTTTTATGACCGGTGAGGAAACTTTTCATCGATGATTAATTAAAATATCTAATCGCTAAAAAATCTGAAATCTCACCCTGCTCCGTCATCAGACTCACCACCAACCAAGTGTAGCGAATTAGGTCATCAGTAGAAAACAAATGAGCCCAAGCTCAAGGGGTTTCGCAACAGCCATGAAAGAGTTATATTGCCCACCACGACACCATCATATCAGAATATACGTTCAGACATAGGGCGCCGATAACTATGAATTGCAACCAAATATTTGGTCAGTTTTGGTGCCAATAACCTAGTACGTACTGACAGTTTACGATTTGTAATTTTCAGTCATTTACCTGATAATTCTTTTTTGCCACAATATTATTACTTAAGTCACATTTGAACGCTCGTTGCTTCATAACGCAACCGAATATTTGGTCAGTATTTACGCTACTGGTATGAGAACAACTAGTATTTACCTAATATAACTTACTCAGCCATTTACCTTATCTTTTTTTTTTTGTTGGTTACGATAACTGGGTTTTCAGGCGCCCTATACAGAGAACGCAACTACTTTACGCAGGCAGACCGACATATTTGGCATCAGAGAGTTGCTCTTTATCTTGTCAATCTAAAATAAGCCATTTTGGATATCGTTACCAAAAATATCGTGACCTCCCGTAATATAGGGTTTTGGTGCGATCTTGGCAACGCGGCAAATGTATGGCCAAGGTCGTTTGCTCGGGGGACGGCCTTAAGGCTCCATTCCACCGCGGCGCACGCTGTGCACGGCCACGCGCATGCACGCACGGACATTAAAATTGCTTAGCTCTCTAAAGGTCATTTTCATATATTTTGTGGAGACTGTGGAGTGTATACAGGTTTTTTGTAGATAAGAAATAACATCGATCCATCCGGGTGTCCCTTGACACCTCTCAAGTTTTTTTAAATATAATTTTGTAAGTGATATAAAAAAGCTAATAATGTATTACATGTATATGTTACCGTTAATGTGCGTAAGCCTGTTAGACTGCAGATTAACAAGGTTTTCTGCAGATTATCTGGGTGAATCAGTTAACGTGCAAAAAGTTATAAAACAGGTTCTAACGGATGGTATCAAGGAATCTGCAGATTACCTAGGTAATGTGCACGTTAACGTATTCTGCATTTTAACTGTAACATATTATGTAACAATGAATTTAGGATAGCCATAATTAAATAGATACAATAACAGATGTTAGAATAAAACCACAATAAAACAAACAATATTTCTATATGATGTTATAATTAATTGTTAACAAACGTTATGAAAGACATGTATCATAACAAAATGAAATAAAATTAGCGCCTTATAAATTTCTTCACTGTTATTATAGTAATTAAACTTTTTCCCCGAATCTTTTGGATTCACTATTAGTTAGTCAGTTTTTATTTATCATAATATTCTTTGGTACAGGCTGTAGTTTTTGTAAACCACTCTTTTCTGTAATTCCTCCTTGACCTTAAGAATATAGGGCACTAGTTTATCCATGGTTTTCATTAGTAATATTGTTTTCAATTGAATTTTTTTTTATTCAATGCTATCTATCTCATTAATCATTCGATCACGGATTCTTCGAAATGCTATTGTATTCTATTGTTGTCGCGATCACTGCTGCTCTAATGGGGCTTGAAGGATTAATATTTCCTTTTTCAGTCTGTTCATATTAATTATTATCAAATTCTTTAAAACCGGTTTAATTTTTGTCATTGTATCCAAGAAACTACAGGCAACAAAGTGATATCATTTGTTGATTGTTCTTTCTCAATTCTGTTTCGTTATTTCGTTCCGTTTCCATATTATTATCTGTTGTAATACATCTGTGCTATTTATTGTAAAATATGTATACTTTTTATTTATATTTTTGTCGTTTTCTTGTCTTTTTTCCAATGCATTTAGATTGAGCTTTTTCTTTGTATTGTATTGAATATCTTTCATTTATAGCGGTTGCTATCAATGATATTCTATGTCACTAACGTAACTAGATTGGCAATTTATGGCAGCAACGTGTTGCCACTTCGAAGATGCCTGCAGCGCAATAGTATGTCTATTGCGCTGCTGCAGGCATATCTGGCTTACAAAATGACATAATGATATTTTGAACTATCAAGCGGACGCATTTCAGAGAATCGTTTGGAAGACGTTGCTACTCTAGTATTTTAGAAACTTATTGGTTGCTATACTTTCTTTTTTAATACTTTCTACCTCTGTTTTATAGATAGCGCGACTTGTAGACATAAATCTGGATGAAGACTTCATAGTTATTGTATCTTCTGCAGAAGGTTCTCCTGTCTTGTCTTCTTCTTTCTCAGCAGAGTCCTGGAAATTTAAATAAAATTCCTTTTTTAATTTTAAATTATATACTAAAAATATTGATCGATATTAATTACTTTACCTGTTCATGATCTTTAATTATTAAAATCTTGTTGCAAATTATGATTTTCTCTCAAACAATCAAAACTGTCTTTGACATACTCTGTTTTATTTATGTGTAAGGAAGTTTCTTTATTTTCTGACTCTGAGTCACGACAATAGCTGATGCTAACGTCACTCTCAGTTGTAGTAGAATTTTGCATTATTTTGCGTCTTTTTGCGGGTCCTTTTTTTGCGACATATGATCTATTTTGTTCTTTTGGTGCTTTGGTTTGAACCAGTATATTGTTGTTTTGTGTAAGTTACAGTCACAACATATATTTTTTTCACAATCAAAGCAACTCAGCTATTTATGTTTGATTTGTGGCTTGCCATCTCTTGAAATTTGATGTCCATTTTTTCTTTAGAGAATATTAGTGTGTAATGTAATTTGGTTTGGGTCTATTTATTTTCAAATCAAGAGCAATGTTTTTGTTTTCGCATTCAGAGTACTCAGAGTACATATTACATTTGAAGCATTTACTGCAGGTTACTTCTTTCATAAGCTCATCAATATCAGTGGTTTTAAGCAAACCCAGTTTTTTCTACGATAACTATAAAGGATAAATTGCAATGCTTAATGCATGCACAAGTGTTACGATCTTGAAGCCTTGTTTTACTATTGAGAACGGTCGAAACCTATAAAAAGTTCGCAAAGATGCTTTACCACCTTCAGCCCCATATAGATCCAATAAACTGGTTTTAATACTTAAGTATCTTTTTTGGATTTTTTGTTTATTTCACGTTATGCATTCGTTTTTTCCGGCACTAGGTCGACTGACGTCCTCTCTCTCAAAAAGATTTTGTATTTCGTTCTTGTATTTCTTAATGATTTCTTTTCTTGCTGCCCTTAGTCTTATTCTGCCTTTTGTCTTTAATTTATGTTTGTTTCCTATTTTATTTGTTGATTTTTTTTAAATACTTTTTTCTCCTCAGGCTCAGCTTTATGAAACTCTTTTTTAAACAATATGTAATGGTGTTCAGGAACAGTATTTTTTTAACCTCTTCTTTTTCTTCTATACTATGTACATATATTTGGTACCGTTTCTTCTATAAAAATATTTGTTTTCGTAAGTGGAGTATTAATTTGATGTTCATTTTCAGGCTTTTCTTTTAGTCCATTTTCTTAGTTTAGCTTTTTTAAAACATCCAATCGCTTTTTATTATATACAAGTCTGCCTTAAATTTTTGTCACATCTTTTTAAATGAGTATTTTCTTCAATCAGCCTTTTCTTCCTTCATTTCTTTTGTTTTATTTCTAATCTGTAATTCACTGTTTTTTGGTATTTTAGTTCTAGTTTCCTTTTTTATTTTAGCACGCTTTGCATAATATGCTTTTCGCCATTTTTCTCTAAGCTTTTCTTTTTGTTCATCTGTCAGAGATTCTTTTTTCTTTTTTATATTTTCTTTAACTTTATCTAAATGCCTAATTCGCATTTCTTCATATTTATTTGGGTTTTCCCGTTTCAGTTTTTCTCTATATTTTTTTTGCCTTTCGGCATTACTTTTTGGAGGCATTCCTAGAAAAAAAAAACAATATTGTAAAAGGATACATGGTAATTAAATAAAAAAAATGATATGGATTTGCTTTGAAAATAAACAAATTTAATAGGACATATAAAATTTGATTAAGTCTTAAAAGATGGCATTTTTTTTGGAGGGTAAAAATATAGTTAAAAAAAAAATAAGTAAGTACATAAATTATAAAATAATACGATTTTATTTATAGCAATTTTCGAAGAGAAATAGTTTTCCTTTACATTTATATATTTTTTTCTTTGTATTACAGGATAAAAACAAACAAAACTAAGTAGTTGATTGTTTCGCACTCTTCGTTTTACTCATACAGAATTATTTTTAATAAATAATAAAATACTCATATAATATACAGGATGTAACAAAACTAAGTGATATCTAATACTTTAGGGTGCGTATGTGTTTCTTGTAGGAAAGTAGCAGCGCTGAAGGACCAAATTTTAAGACTCCTTAAGAATCGATTTTCATATATAAGGCGCCCGGTATGAGAAAAATCCGAGGGGTAAAACCTACTAACAAGTAACGAAAATGTGTCACGTTTTTGGACGACGAAAACTTTCTAATTTGGCTGTGAGTGTATTAAGACCATAAAGGTAATATACCTGTCGGAATATAATATTATATAAAATAATATAATTATATAATAATATAATTATTTCAAATTCAAGGAGGGGATAGCCGAGGTGTTGCCTTTGATATTAGAAGAAACCCCGTTCCTCTAGGCCTATTGGAAGCTGAGTTATGGCCGCTTTTGTTCGACGTTTGACAGTTGCCGAGCTGTCAATGTCAAAGTTTGAATGCTTGTAACTCGGCAACTATTTGTCTTGGATATGAGTTTCTTCGGCTTGATCTTCCTGGATTTTTCTCCTCTATTCGATTCTGGCCTTAGAATTGAGAAAAAAATATTTTGAAATAGCTATGGCAGAAAGGGGTGTAGATAATATTGCCGGAACATCTGATTTCATATTATATTCATCTTTTTTCAGTTGAATAAACTCTTTTTGCGTATGGTTAGATACTCGTACTTAAGGAGTAAACTCCAGTCGTGCGTTGGAGCTGACACACTTTTTTTTCATATTTGTATGGTAAACTCGTTATGCTGGGGCGCTTGCCCATACAAAAGTGAATAAAAATTTGCTCTTCCAGCGCTGCTACTTTCACAGTGAACTCTCTCTACAGGGAACACGTACACACCCTAAAGTATTAATATCACTTAGTTTTGTTACACCTTGTATAATAAACTATTAATAGTTTCCGAGTTTATTTGAAGCAAACAAACGAACTTAAAAAAACTTTCTTTCGTTAGAACTACAAAATATAAAACTTTTGCGATGTTACTTACGTCACAAAAGTTTTATATTTTTTAGTTAAAAAAAAAAAAAAATTTAATAAAACAATAATTTTTTTCTAAAATATGATTTACTAACAACCCGCCCTGGCTTCGCACGGGTTCCTTACTAATAACATAATAACTAATAAGGCATGGTACTTTAACAAGTAACATAATATAGGCTATAAAGATGATATATAAAATAAAAAAACTAAAATAATCTAAATGCAATAAATGAAAAACATTTTATTGATTGGTGAAAACCGCATGATAATCCGTGCAGTTTTTTGAGTATACCGCGAACAAACAGACGCAACCGCCGCCCCGCGAACAGATAATATTATAATATAGTGATATAAAAATATAACTTTATTTCTGTACTTCTTTAAATTATATTTATTATATTTTATGGTCACTGTTTAAGCATTTGTGTACTATCCCAACAAAAAAAAAGTTAAGTTATGAATGCAGTATTGTTCTAAAATCTAAATGATCTACAGAACATACTTAACTGCATTCATAACTCAATACGTAACTTTTTGTGGGATGATACACCAAATGCTTCACAGCGTCTTTATACTGGGTGCAACAAAACTAAGTGATAATACTTTAGGGTGTGTATGGGTCCCGTGTATGGGGAAACTCGTGACCCTGGGGCGCTTGCCCATGCAAATCACAAAAAATAGGTCTTTTGGCGCTGCTACTTTCACAGTCAACTCTTTACAAGGAACACGTGCAAACCCTAAAGTATTATCACTTAGTTTTGTTACACCTTGTACATGGTCGCTGTTAGGCATTTGTGTAGGTTCATAGTACCTATTCCACAAAAAAAAATATATGTTAATTATAAGATATGATAAGTTATGAATGCAGTACACAAAGGCTGGTTTTGTCGTTAAAACCAGCCAAATGCTTAACAGCGTAAATACATAACTTTATTTCCGTACTTTTATTTTTGCATACCGCCCATCTGAACATCGATGTAGGTAGTAATCTTTATGGTTGTGAGTTCCTACGCCTTCACTCACAAGGTTACCGTTTACCAGCAGATACGCTTTGCACTTGGGGAACCTGGTGCAACACCACTTCTCCCCTTTACCCTGCAACGAGTAGCGGTAGAAGAACGTGTAGCCGTCGAACATGAGACATCTTTTACCCGTTACCATTGTTATTAATTCAACTGCAATATAATTAAGTGCATTACTTTATGTGTCTAGAGTTGGGAGTGACTAGATAGTGCACTCGGCCAATTAAATTGCCGAGAGCACCGCTTTGCCACTGACTCGCCACTTTAATCGGCAGCAGTAATCAAGGCCTAAGCAGTAAAAAACTGACTGACGACGCAAGCTACACAGGGTGTTAGTAACAATACAAAGTGTGTGTATGTGTCCCCTGTATACAGGGTGTAACATTATTATTTTTACCAAAAAATTAAAACCTAGAATTCGACTAAATATCAACTATTTCTGTACATATACTACAGTCTTCATTATATTGAAGTCGGTACCAGCTAATTTAATCGTGAGTTCAGTAATGTCAGATTATCTGAAACTTTTGGAACTTGTACCGACTTCAAAATAATGAATACTGTAGAATAGTTGAGATTTGTCGACCTCTGTAGCTCAATGGGTAGAGTGTGTGGCAGCTCAAGCCGGGGGTCGCGGGTTCGAATCCCGCCGACGGAACAAAAAGTTTTTCAATGTTTCTGGGTCATGGATGTGTATTACATATGTGTATCATATAATAAAAATCTTAAATATGTATGTATAATATAAAAGTATTAAATATATTTCCGTTGTCTGGTACCCGTAACACAAGTCCTTCAGGTACTTAGCACGGGGCCAGATTGACGTGGTGTGAAGCGTCCATAGATATTATTATTATAATTTTAGATATATTATTATGATATATATTAGATTTATGATATATATTAGACATTTTGATTGATTATGATATTTATGATATATATTAGACAAATTCTGAAAAAGGCACTATTTAAGTGTAAGAGTTATTCAATACTTTTTAGTTCATATTACTATTGTTTTTACCTTGGAAGTCGGTTTTAATTTTTTTTTTGTTAAAAATAATAAAATCACTATTTTAGTTATCTATAAAATAAGGCTTTATGCATAAATAACCAATACGAATGTTAACTATTCACATTATGTTACTGTAAGCGAAATTGTGGTAAATGCTTGCAGTTATCTAAGCGATGCTACAATTTCCAAACTTTCATCTTTAAAGGTTCAGGAGTTCTGTTCAGTGCCTTTGGACCTAGAGACACCTTCGTATGAAATTTCTCTTATTCGTAACATGTGTTTAACTTACTAGAAACAACGTTTTAACCACTATGAGTGTTTTGATAAATTTCAAGGATTTCCCTCGATTGCTCATAGAACCCATCATCAGCTCACCACTTTCGTAATTTTTATACAAAATTAAGATTATATATTATACGACAACACGAGAATTTTAAAAATCGGTCCACAAACAGCGAAATCATCATCAAAAACATCTGCTTCGATGAAAAATATCACGAAAAGTACCAATAATCGGGTCATAGTGCCCCATGGTATAATATGGTCGTGATGATGATGATCAATCAAAGTGATGTGTTGGCTTATGTTTTCAGTTGTTTAAACTCAAACTCAAACTCAAATTTTTTTTATTCAGAATAAATTTTTGCAAATATTTTCTGAAAGTCTACATGATGCCTACCACCGGTTCGGGAACTAACCCGGCGAGAAGAACCGGCGTAAGAAACTCGCAGGGGGGCCACTTTATTTACCAAAAAAAGTGAGAAAAAAATTAATCTTTTAAAATAAAGTTTACAATGCTGTAACTTAAAATTATACAATGTCAACATACATACATAAATGTAAGTCATAAAATAATGTAGAAGTAGCCTTGCAAGCAGCCATCCTACTCCCAAGATGTGCCGTCGTTTATGAAATCATTGACCTTATAATAGGCTTTGGCACACAAACGTTCTTTGACTACTTTTTTAAATTTATTAATGGAAAGATTCTGAACGTTTTCCGGGATTTTATTGTAAAGGCGTACACATTGACCTTTACAAGATTTACTAACTTTACTAAGTCTGATCACCGGTATTTCTAGTTTATACTTATTTCTAGTGTTTCTTCCGTGACTGTCACTTTTGGTTGTAAATTTACTAAGATTCTTTTTAACATATAAAACATTATCCAAAATGTATTGAGAAGCAACAGTTAGAATACCAATTTCTTTAAACTTTTCTCTCAGAGATTCAAAAGCTGACATTTTATAAATTGAACGTATAGCTCGCTTCTGCAGCACAAAAATCGTATTAATGTCGGCAGCGTTTCCCCATAAGAGGATGCCATACGACATTCTACTATGAAAATAACTGAAATAAACTAGTCTTGCTGTGTCTTCGTCAGCAATTTCCCGTATTTTTCTGACTGCGTATGCTGCAGAACTGAGCCTATCTGCAAGATTAGCAATATGAGGACCCCACTGTAGTTTACTATCTAGTGTAATGCCTAAGAATACAGTGGTGTCCACCAAATCCATCTTCTCATCATTTAATAGTATATTGGTTTTAACTTGCCTAACATTGGGCAAAGTAAATTTTAAACATTTAGTTTTCTTAGAATTTAGAAGTAAGTTATTAACGTTACAACGCCGAAATCCCCGAACCTGTACCTATAAGCATTTAAAAGTTCTGTTCGGTACCTTCGGATCCAGGTTAAACCTGGTGAGAAAGTCTTACTTTTTGGTAGCATTTACTTCGAATGCTTCAGAAAAAATCGAAATCACTATATGTTTCCATACAAATTTCAAGGAGTCTCCTCAAGGATCCCAACATCAGATCACGACTTTTGTGAACATGGTACCAAATTCAAGTTAAACCCTATACAACACAAAAAGAATTTTGAAAATCTGACCACAAACGACTGAGTAATCGTTAAACATACTAAAAAAAAAAGAAAAAATATACATACATCCGCATTCCGCACGTATTACCTCCTCCTTTTGGAAGTCGGTCAAAAACTAAATGGTAATACCACGGAGCTAATACAAGAGGTGTCGTAATCAAGTTTCCTTATGAAACGACGCGTGACAATTTGCGGGGTGAGGGGGTGTCAACATTGAGATACTATATATATACTACTAGCGACCCGCCCCGGCGTCGCACGGGTATAAAATATATAGCTACTGAAAAAAATATTAAAATCAATAGCCTATGATTTACTTCTTATCTGTGCCAAATAACATAAAAATTGCTCCAGTAGTTCGCGAGATAAAATAATTCCCTCTTTCAAATAATTTCCCCCGTTTTTTCCACATACTCCTATTAGTCTTAGCGTGATAAAATATAGCCTTCCTCAATAACTGGGCTATCTAACACTGAAAGAATTTTTCAAATCGGACCTGAGATTTTTCTGAGATTAGCGCGCGTTCCTGAGATTGGCGCGTACAAGTTAGCCATTTCAAATAATTTCCCCCGTTTTTTCCACATTTTCCTCTATTTCTTCGCTCCTATTAGTCTTAGCGTGATAAAATATAGCCTATAACCTCCTCGATACATGGGCTATCTAACACTGAAAGAATCATCAAAATCCGTTGCGTAGTTTTAAATATTAAAGGGAACAAAGGGACATGAGGGAAAAAAGCGACTTTGTTTTATAATAAGTATAGATAATCCTTTATCTATAGGTGTCAAGCTCCGCCCACTTTACAATATTTCATCTATCGGCTAAAAGCATAACACCCCTCTTTTTTGTCGGGGGTTAAAAACTACTAGCTTAGGTCGATGTTGATGTTACTACGTAGTTCAGCTGTCTTACACTAGATGTCAAAAGTCTTCAATATTAAGGGACGTACTCAGAACTTTAAAAAAAATATATTTTTTATTATAATAAGGTCAAATTAGGGTTAGCATTTTGACCGATTATTTTATGTAAAATAAGGGGACAAACGAGTAAACGGGTCACCTGGTGAAAAGCAACTTTCGTCGCCCATGGACACTCGCAACATCAGAAGATCTGCAGGTGCGTTGCCGTCCTTTTAAGAGGTAATAGGGTAGGGGAAGATAGGGAAGGGAATAGGGTAGGTTACCTGTTATTATCACAAAAAAATTAAAATAAAACACTTCAAAGAAATGTCCGCAAACAAAAACGTTTAAATTATTTGTCGAGCCTACGGTTGACCAAATGTCAGCGCGCGTCAACATTAGCAAGCAAAACTGTCATTGCGATACTTAATAAAATAATTTAATTCTAAATACGGCCCTGGATATTTGTGACGTTTAAAATAGTTATCGTAGATGACGACAGATGGCGGTTTATAAGTAACTAGCTATTTGAACGAGCTTTGCTCGGTATTCAATAAAACACGAATAAAATGACATTTTCGAAAAATGATTCCTAGCTAGATCGATGTATCGCCCCCGAAACTCCCTATATACTAAATTCATGAAAATCGTTGGAGCCGAGATGAAGATATAATAACAAAAGCTATATAAGCACAAATTTAGATGTTAAATGTGTTTAGGACTAAGTGTATAATGGTCTTTCATGTATGATTATTGCAATAAACTTATGCAAAACGAGCTTTTGCCCGCGGCTTTGCTCGCGTTAAGAAGTATTATTATATACAAACTTTCATCCCCTATTTTAACCCTTTGGGGTTGGAATTTATCAAAATCCTTTCATAGCAGATGCTTATGTCATAACATCTACCTGCGTGCAAAATTTCAGCCCGATCCGTCTAGTGGTTTGGACTATGCGTTGATAGATCACCATGTCAGTCAGTGACCTTTGAGTTTTATATATTTAGATTATACGCATTTACGTATGTATTATCTTTCAAAGGTTTGGCCATCTAGTGTCAAGTAGTATAATTAACGCTGGAAGCTAAAATGTTCTCGAACTTTTGTATTTAAATTACATTTAACCCTCTACCTGACCCTAATTTCTCATACATAACTAACTACCTGGAGTCTCTCAGACTCCCGTATTTTTGAACTCTTAATATACAAAAAGTATGCTATATGAAAATCAATTAAAAGAAACTTGTTATAGCTTAGATACTTCTTTATTTTTAAAAACACTGTAACCTTATATAGCATACCGTATACCTAAAAACTACAAATTTTTTCAAAATGAATAAATTTTTTTCAAAATTCTAACACTTTTGCTAAACGAGATCTTAAAAAAATAAACAAAAAATAAGAACTTTCTTCATAAATTATTTAAACATTAGTCACTAATCAACAAATTGTGACATACAAATTTGGCAAAAAAAAATCTTTAAAATAAAATTGCAAGGCTCAAACTTTACAATTTTTCACGGCATATTGAACACGTCGTGTATGAGCACTCCAGGCAAATAGGCTTCTTACATATGAAACATAAGTATCGTGTCTTACGTTTCTTCTTCGGGTCACATGTAAAGCAGTACTTGCGTATTGCCAACTTTTCAGGTCCTCCATAATTACATCCTGCAGCACCTGAAAGTGCATCTTGGTCAAGTTTCGGTACTCGACGAATGGAAAATCATCGATGTCTAGCTCGTTTTGATCAAAATATTCCTCTTCATTCGAAGAAAGGTCTTCCTCCGACCAAAGCTCAATATTTTTATTTTTTGACGTCTTTTAAAATAAAACACAGAAAACAAGGTTCTTGAAAAAGTCGCGTAACTACCTACCTGGAGTCTACCACATAGTGGACTCACCAAAATGCAACGCAAGCGCCTGTGACCTCGTCGAGAGCAGGCGCGGTACTTCGGGTAGAGAGGCGAAGGTACATGGAGGTACGACCATCAACGAACCTTGCTTGTAAAGATATGAACAAAAATAGAACTGATGAAGTCTGAGAGATTCCGGTCAGTTAGTTAAGGGTTAAAATTATTTACAAATGAAATGTGATGGTATATTTTATATTATCAGAACGTCTGTCTCAGTAACTTTGACATTGTAAAACAAAATAACTCATCCTTTCCTTGTTAAAAACGCAAAGAACACTAATTTATTGGGAGTATGTGTGCACCTAACAAACGCTAAAAGTGTACTGAGTTACTGACGCCCACAATGATGACGTCAGGACCTAGTTGAAAATCACAGTGCACAGCTGTTGCTTAGGCCAGCTCCTCTTTGTATTAGCTCCGTGGGTAATACTTTAGAGTTTAGTGGGTGTATGTGGTCCCTGTATATAGAGTTCACTGTGATAGTATTACTAGTGAAATAGTTCTTTTTAGATATCAAAATATTACCTACGCTCCGATAGAACCACAAATAATGACAAAACTTTAAGCTACCTTTAACGATCGATTGAAATATGATCTATTTCTGTTTAAATTCCTAGATTTTTTTCTGCTACTATATTTTGTTCGCTTGCTTAATGCTTTTCTTTTCGATGCATTTTATATGGCCAGTTTGCTCTACTTTTCTGTTTTCCTTAAAAATATTCGTCGTAATCTATCTCTTTTTAGATCTTCATTCTATCTAAATTCTAAAATATTTTGAGGGTATTTTTTATATTTTTCTATTAATTTCGTCAATAGAATAATATAATAATTACATTTCTCTTGTTTTATTAAGCGAAGACGTATAATAATGTATACCCTTGGTTCAAAAAGTAAGTACATAAGCAGAATGATTAACTTATCAATATCTTTATTTATTTAAATATCCGTAATAATGTAAAATATAAAATTAATACATAAAATTTCATTCCTCTTTTTTTTAAATAGTATTCCAAAAATATTCGACATTAAACTACACAAATATATATACCTTAAAGGTAAGAAATACACTTTCGTTTCGTAGCGCAACGCTTCTTTCACACTTCCACTGAACTTCATCTTCTCTCTATCGTTCCGTCCGAACATGATAATAAAATAATGTCCAACACTGCATTATTACGAAGCATCATAACAGGTTTACATTACTCCAATCCTGTGATCCAATTGCATTGCTATTGGAATAATGTAAACGGGTACTGGAGTGCACCAGATTGCAATGAATTGTATTCCTGCAAACCCGCCATTATGGCGTTGCTCTGTATCTTCTTCTTCTTTAAAAATGGCCTCCCATAAGAAACCCTGTTCTGTATCTGTCCACTGTCAAGACTACGTATAATAAGCTGGACGTATTTTCGCTTTTGTATATCGACCATCAGAGCAACGAATGAGATAATCATCATTGTGGTTATGAACGGCGCTGTGATGGTGCACTAGAAGGTTGTCCTTGACCAGAATGTAGGCTTTGCACTTAGGGAACCGGGTGCAGCACCACTTCTCTCCTTTCAGCGCCATGGTGTAGCGGTAAAAGAAGGTTTTTCCCTTGAACATAAGACAGGTCTTACCGGTCGTCATAGTGACCATACTTGCTGCAAATAATATCACCAATGGTAAAATGACTGTAAATTCCAATTGAAATAAAATATTATAGAAGCAGCAGTGGATTCAAAAAGCGTGCTCAAAAATAGTGTTACTGACGAAAACAAAAGAGCAAGTTTGAAATATTTTATTACAACAATCACTATTTGAACATACTCGTGTCTCGTACATCAAATAAATAAAAAAGTATCTATATCTTTGGTCGCTGTAACTAAAATTATTCTCACCAGGAAAATATATCACATATGAACATAAAGAACTAAAATTCAGTCTTTCAGGAGATATAGTATTGAGTTAATATCGACAAATTAGATTATACTTTATAAATTAAAACAAATAATAAAATTAATAACACCCTATATCTATTCAACCTTAAAAATTCAATTCTTAAAAACTGAGATCTTTTGGCACATTTAGTCTACTCTAACTCATCAAGTACTTTTATAACACTACTGACCAGTGGTAAGTGGTTAAAGGTAGTTCATACCGTAGAATAACATAAAATATTATAGTCCTGCATATTAATAATCAATGAATTATGAACAATAAATAATAATATTATAATTAGTTTTGTGGAAAATCGGTGTAAGACTCATACTTTTGTGAATATACCTAATTCATGTAATTCTAATTACTGTCTAATTAATCTCTACGTACCTAATATTATTTTTTAGAGTGCACATTTAAACAGTAAAATCAATAAATTATGCGTGATATTCACAACCATTGTAAGATTTTGGCAAATAAAAGTAGATACCTAGGTTATAAATCTAGAAAAAGGTGTAACGAGCCTATAATATTAAGTAATAAGTTTAAAATACTACATAATATTGACTAGAAAATTCGTATTGCTTGCTATGTAACTCACCAGAAAAAAATGTAATTCAATGGCATTTCTGTTGTTATTATTGCTTATGAGTTATGACTTATGACTTTGAGTTATTACTAACGATAGGCTATATTTCTAATATAATACTGACATTGTAATATTAATAACTACTATATAAAGGTACTATATTTACCAGTTGTCATAGCTAAGTACGGGTATTTTATCTCTTACATAGAGCTAAATAATTGATTAAAGCAATGTTTGTACTAGGTCTTATCCTATGTTTATACCTCACAGGTATTCAGCTGATCTTATTATCTTAATATGCTTGCAGTATGCAATGCTGTCTTACCAGGACTTATCTTAAGGTCCTTTTTCACACCGGAAGACCGATTATTCCGTTTTGTGCCTATCGCGTATGTGTTCGAGTCCGGTTAGGTCGGCATGCGAACTGCCCATCTAGCATACGCCAACGAGAAAATTTTGTCCACACAATTTCTCGATGTTTGATGGCGTTTCATAATTTTTTTCTCGAGTAGATCTGTCGTCAAAATCTATCGACATAATGTCAAAAAATGTTTTTGACATTATGTCGTTATCGACAATATAACTACACACGAGAGTGAGATATCTCGAGATTTTCTGGTTGCGCATCTTAGGCCGGCAGGCCTCCGAGCCTTCCCGTATATAATTTAAAAAGATTTAATTCATCACCTCTTAACAAAATTACTATGACTGAGGTTAGTTTCAAGTTATGTATTACCAATACAACCGCTTGCGACCGAACATTCTGGTGTAGAGTCCTGATTGGTGCTGCTTGTACTCTGGCGGGGGATGAGTGTGGGAGCCATTCTTCCTGGAGACGTAAGCCTGGTTCGTGACGATGACGAAGGCGTTGCATCTCTTACTCTTCTGCGAGGAGCAAGTCCACCTCACGATGTTCTGCTGGTACATGCAGTGGGATTTGTGGTAGGTGTAGCCGTTTACCATCAGGAGAGTCCGCCCAGACATCAGTGTGATCATTTTAACTGAAACAAAAGGTGTTCAGGGTTTATCAGAATAGCTATTTAGTCTCTGGAGTGTTGGTATAAAATTCTATAATAATATAGTAGCTTATCAAAAAAAACATACGCGTAAGTCAGTCAGTTTTTTCAATCTTTAATTGTATTTACAAATACAGAATACTTATTTTCACACACAAATGAATTAATAAGTACGGTAGGTTAAAATTTAGACTCTTTACCACCATTGCAATAATTTTCATAATTTACACTTTAATGTATTTACCGTCGTGTGCCCTCCTAAAAGAAGGCGGTTCGTGCGTATGGGCACCTTTGCTCTGGATAACGCGTGTCTGGTCTTCGGATACGACGACGAAAGAATTACACCTTTGGCTTTTCTGCGATGAGCAGGTCCATCTGAATGATCGAGATTTCGTGTAGAATTGTTTAGTTTTGTGGTAGGAGTAGCCGTAATATATGAGCACGGTTCTTCCAGAGATCAGTTGTATTATTTGACCTAAAAAACAACAATTTATTAGCAGCCTTACATTTAAGAGTGCATCCATAGTAACGCGTATTTGAAATTACTTACTTAGTACTTACATCAAACTACAAGCAGAACAGTTTACGAAGAAAATAATAACGTTCGACTATAAAACAATGAAATTTGTTGTTTATTAAAATCGAATATTATTCAAGGTCAACGAAAATATATCATCTCATCATTGGTCTAATTCTAGCTTTTTGGATTTCAGCCTCATGTAAATTATTCGTATTTATTGCAACATGATTAACAGTTATGTGGCTTTTCTTTTCTTTAACAAGAGCGTAAGTCCCGTAGGTACGTCCTAAACACATTAGATTTTGTAGCTATATAAAATCTGTAATGATATTTCGTAAATAAAAAACAAAACTTGAGAGGTGTCAAGGGACACCCGGATGGACCGATTTATAAAAAAAAAAAAAAGAGAGAGAGAGAGAGAGACAGAGAAATAGAAACATTCGCTACCGCACGGCTTACAACTATAGCATTTTTGCTCTAGTTGTAATAATTTATACCGACACTTTTGTGTCATGTTGTTATAACTTTTTCCGTCTAGCCCCCATTCGCAACGCGCGATAAGGAACTTCGTTCCAAAAATATACGAGGCACACTCTTTACTACAGAAATCAAACAAACTTCCTATCTCAATAACAGTCATCGTTAATTTCCCCGAGCATTTCAATTTTCTTCTGTTAATACATGACTGACTGAACCATTTATGTATTTCTTTTTAACCGTATATTCAAAGCCCTGTCGCAAAAATACTATTCTACCCCCTCGTCTGACAAACGTGGATAAAACTTCAGAATACTTTCAGAAGTTTTGTAAGGAAACATTTATATTAATAAAACTTTTCCTTTACTTCTGAAAGTAAATATCGAAATTAAAAATAATGATAAGCGGGAAAGGACAGGTGATAATTTATAGGCATATGCCATGCCGACCGCCCAGGTGAACAATATTATAATACTTGAAAATGAGAAGTGTTAATAATAGGCCTCGAGGTCTTTGCACGCACCGACGAAAATGCCTTTTATAAAGTTTTATTAAATAACCAAAAAGTAAACAAAAACATTACGGCACATATTAAATTTTTAGCCGCACATCTAAAAATTTATCCGTACGTATCTGCCACTAGACAACATTTGTAGTCTGGGTGGAGGGTGTGTATGGTAGCCAACGCTTTTGAGTAAAAGTTTTAAGTCTTTGGACACTAACACGTAAGCTTTACATTGTTTGCTCCTCTGGGACGAACATTTCCAACAAGACGCTGTCTTCCCATCAAACTTCTTGTTGAAAGAATAATTTTCGACTAACACGAGAGTTTTGCCATTGATCATTGTCACCACTTCAAAGTCTGAAAGAATTAATTATTATAGAGGTACATTGCTGCATATTAACAATTCTTAATTTAAACTTTCGACATATTGTCATCCAAAATTATCTGATGAAACGATATTTTTTTGTAATTTTTATAAAAAAAATGGATTGCTATATTATATTTCTTCGTTTCAAATAAAATATATTTAGGAACAACCCGGTTTCGCTCAGGTTTTGCATTCGAGCGGAGCCAGAGTTGTAACTTGTATCACGAGAATGGGTTAGAACA
The DNA here is from genome assembly GCA_905333045.1 of Lysandra bellargus. Classification (NCBI taxonomy): domain Eukaryota; kingdom Metazoa; phylum Arthropoda; class Insecta; order Lepidoptera; family Lycaenidae; genus Lysandra; species Lysandra bellargus. The sequence continues at coordinate 696,926 of HG995322.1, read as the reverse complement.
CATGACACAACTCAGAATCTCATTCTTTACATCCTGAGACTGCATTTTATAATATTCTTTTTCTCACCTCCGGGCGGAAAACGTCAACTTTCTTCCCGCTGCGCTGTTGCCGTTTTCCGCCTTCGTCGATGAGAAATATAGTATACGCACCATGGGCAGTAAATAAGAAAGCCTCAGATCACATGTTTGTTGACCTCGGCTTCGCCTTGGCCAACAATTACATGTTATCTGAGACATTTCTTATTTTCCTGCCCTAGGTGCGTAATGTACTATTTTTTTTTTTGCCTTTCATATTCTTTGTATGTTTCTGAGCATAATATGCTTAATTTCTTAGTTTTTCTTTCATCCCCGTTGGCTTTCAGCACCAGCCGTTGCCCTCATTTTCCTTGAGTCGCTACGTCTTGCATAAAGTATAGAAAGTTTCCTTTATAACCTGGTAATTTTTCGTATGAATATTGACTTGATTATTACCGTGTTTATAATAATATGGAATAATTTTTATACTAGGTATAGAGTTAAAAAAAGTTAGTAAATCATTAAAATGTGACTAGTTTATTTTAGAAAAAACACACTCTTAATTAAATTCAAATAATATTCCTTAAAAACCTAATAAGATAACATTTTGTTGAACAAGATCAAAAAGGTAACACACGGTCGAATATCACAAAATTACTTCAAAGTATGAAATAATATTAATTATCTATTAAGACTAGGTTTTAATTTGGTATGAGCAGGTCACAGAAATAAAACTAATAATAATCGGTTGATGTGTACCGGGCCAGCCATGTCTATAAGAATCTACGGAAATAATTCATAGGTTTATAATGGTAAACTTCAGATATCTTGACAAACCCAGCCAACAAATCACCACAAGGTCTTGACTCTTGACACAATCCGGCCAAAACACTAGGTCAATAATCTACCTATTTTTTTGATGGTAGATCTGCCCCTTAGACAAAGTATCTTTCGATAAAAACGATGACGAAATTCGTCATCAAAATGTATGCAATTTGACATAAGTCATCGCTAAATGACATTTCGCTTGCGAAGACTAATGTCAAATTCCATACATTTTGATAACGAATTTCGACATCGTTTTTAACGAAAGGGACTTTGTCTAAGGCCCCTGCCTATTTTTGTGATACTATATCTTTATAGCAATAAAATATTTAACCAATATCATGATCATCGATTATCAGATTTTCTCGACGATAACTGTTCCAGGGTATTCAGTCACGTTGCATTCAATAATTTGGTAAAACGCATCGCTAAGACGTGATGTGTCTCATGCAAGGTATTTTGTCAAATCCCATAATTTTTTATGTTTACATTGTTGTCGAAATTACTGACTGCTAAACCATGGGCCGGTCCGCTATTTTCTATTTCAGTAAAAGTAGGTATTGTAGCTTTAGTATTTAACATAGTATCCGTTCATATATCTATAGTACGGTGGATCGTGGTTATGGTTAAGGTTACATTTAGACCAGTCCCACTTGTCTTCAGAGCAGTAGGCGTAGGCCCTACAATTGTCCTTGGACTTGTTCGAGCACTGGAATCTTTGGTACTTCCCGCGGAAGTTGGACTTATGGAACGTGTACTTCCTTATCATCACTAATCTCTTTCCTGAATATAATTGGATCCATTTTACTGAAACATTTCAATTACATTACCCAGAAGCACAACTAATTATCAAATGCAGGGGTTGTGTTAGTTTGTAATGGATGTGGAAATATATATTTTATTACAATAAGAGCATATAAAAGACAAAAAAGGACGACAATATTTTCTCGACACCAGTGGCGAGGGGTGAATATTTAGAGAAGGGAAGCCGGAGTAAAAAATCTACTTACCAATTTTGGTAATTTATAATTGAATGACATGCTTTTAATTTTCAAAACTAAGTTTGGAAAACAAAGTTTCCTTCGACAGCAAAATATAATCTGTCAGACAACAGTCTTGCTGAATTAATGCCATATTTTCCGAACTACACGATTACGTCGTACGACTCACAATTCACAAGTCACAATATAAATTAATTTAATTCACGACACTCTTCTAAGTTCTAACGCTAAAACAAAATTTAAATTCGACAAAACAAAACAAACGACATGTTGTTTACAAACACACTATCCGCCATATTAATATGTCAATCTAAAAACCAGCAAAATAAAAATGTATTACGCGCCTGTCATATTTAGTACCGCTAAAGGCATTCTTAATAAAGTCGTATTACAAAAAATCCTACCAAAATAAAATGTATTACGCGCCAGCAAAAGTATAATGTCGCTACATTCATTCTTAAATTCGAATCATAGCAATTTTACTTCATGACTCATCTATCTCGCTTGCACTTGTGGGTTGCTAATTAACCTTTCTCCGTAATAACTCGTCGGGCATCGAGTTATTTCCAAGTATATATCGCGCGTGCTAGAACGAGACAGAACATGACGACCAGTTTACAGGAATGAAAAGGACAGATGCTTACTATGAACTGTCGTTGTATGGAGAAATAAGCCGCTAATCCACGGCTTGATTCTCTGCGCCCGCACATTGCATTGCCTTTTAAAATTTGTAGGCGATAGTTATTAATTCAAACTATGTATTTCAAGTGAGAGAAAAATTTATTGCATATAACATTGTGAATTCAAAGTTTTTTAAGTAGATATGTAAAATATTTATTAGATAAATATGTCGTTGGCCCATAATATATTCGATTTTTCTAAGCCCTAAGGGAAGCCGATGGGAATCGGGTTATATGGACGCTTCGCCACTGCTCGACACACATTTTGCATCCAAAAACATTGCTACAGTTTTGAGGGCATACGTCGCGTCTAAGTATTTTGATATCGTTACCTCGGAAAACAAATTTCCTTGACACAGAACCACAATGAATTAGAAATAGAGAGACGAGTAAAAAGCACTTGGAAGAAATATTAGGGACTGAAGGAAATTTTTAAAAGCAGTATGCCAGTGAAAATAAAGAAAAATGATATGGATAACTGTATTCTACCATCGCTCACATACGGTTGTCAAACATGGAAATTTACAAACCGAGTTAAAAACAAAATAACCACTTGCCAAAGGAGCATGGAGCGCAGCATGCTGAACATAAAAAAGTACAAAAAATATGCCACTCCAATATAAGAGAGATATCAAGGGTAACAGACGCACTATCTTATTCGAAGAAATTGAAGTGGCGTTGGGCGGGCCACGTGGCGAGAATGAGCGACGACAGGTGGACAATTCGGCTGACTTCATGGACTGGTCCTAGGCGAACCAGGAAAAGAGTTAGGCCAAGAGCACGGTGGGCAGACGAGATCGTAGAAACCGCTGGTAGTTCGTGGATGACTCGTGGATGAATAATGATGATGGTAGTTAGTCTCTACAGGTAGAGACTATTGGACATCTCTCGAGGAGCTCTTCACCCTCAAATAAGAGGGGTTCACGTAGTGCAGAATCTTATAAAATATTTGACGAGCAATAAAACAAGAAATATTGTACTTTTAGCAAAATCTTTATAATAATAATTAATTAATTTTATATTCATTAACAAAAAATTAAAACCGACTTCCAAGGTAAAAACAATATTAATAGCTTCCTTATAATATGAACTAAAAAGTATTAAATAATTTTTCCTATCTAATATGTAGTGCCCTTTCCCGAATTCGGCTAAGGAAAAATTATTTAATACTTTTTAGTTCATATTATAAGGATGCTATTAATATTGTTTTTACCTTGGAAGTCGGTTTTAATTTTTTGTTAAAAATAATAATTTCACCCTTTTTAGTTACCTAGTAGGTAAACTGTTAGTGCCAATTCAAATTGTATAAAAAAATAGTTTCATATTGTCTTCACTAGATGTCACTGAGCTGTCGCTGTCGCTTGTACGTAGAAGTTTTATATAGGTAGTTGTAACTTGTAACAGATTTCTGTTGTGTTGTTGAAAGTTTGTAAGCAACTGACAACTCATTACTCAACAGTAAGCTTGCCGCTTTGTGTGAGCAGTGAGCATTGAATTGACAACATAAATCATAATATTGAGTGGTAATTGATCTCGTATAATTGTTATTAAGTTGACCTCCGTCATAGTCCGCGAATTTATAAGTGGTCGTCGGCGTATATTCTACGTATCTTATTACAATTTGTTAAGACTGTTAAGAGTCATACGGCATACCCCAAGGCCCAAATATCAGGTAGATAGATAAATTTAAACAATACTTTTAAAAAAATCTAAGTGAACACGTGCTGCAAAATGCTCGCAGCGCGGCATCACAATAGACAGTACTTCGACTGCTAAGAGACGGAAGAGTATTAATAACTGTCGTTTCTTTTGGGTTTCGCCAGGATAAGTTAAAGGCTGGCGCGCTGGCTGGTATAATTTATTTTTAAAAATAAGATTTTGAAATTGAATTCTGACAGTTTTCTTTGCATGTGCCAAAATATAAACAACAACTAAATTTTTAGGTTACGACCCTAGCGACGACTTTTGTCATAATACGTCAAACTTAAAAAAAATTACATCAGTTCTAAGTCGGCATACTCTATCATTCTGTCTACTCTGGCGGCATGCCGCATGCCCTGACATTCCGGTTAGAACTTGAATACGATGTTTAATGGCGCCGACCGCCGTGTATATTAAACAGCCTAATATAATAATTGGTGTTGTTATGTACATAATTATTATTATTGTATCCATACCTATGCCTTGTACTATTATCTATTTTGTGCCATGAGACATTAGTGACCTTAACACGACGTGGTAATGATGATGATGATGATGATGAATTTGAATTGCATGGTAGCATATGCTTTCTGTTCTTAAAACAACGCCGAAACTCCCAAACGTGTATCTATAAAGAGTCAGGAGTTCTCTCAGCATCTTCGAAACCATAGTAAACCTTGACCCAATATTTGACTTTTTGGTAGCATATTTTTAGTACACTTCACATGAAACCAAAATCACCATATATTTCCATATAAATTTCGAGGAGTTCCCTCGATTACTCCTGGATCCCATCATCAGGTCACCACTTTTGTGAACATGGTACCAAATTGGAGTGAAACCTAATACAACAAAACAAAAATTTCGAAAATCGGTTCACAAACGGCGGAGTAATCGTTGAACATACAAAAAAAAATATATATCCACAGCCGAACATATAACCTCCTCGTTTTTTGGAAATCGGTTAATAAATCAAATTTATCATAATTTATTGTAATACTATCTTAATAATATTCAATGTAACGATTTCCATATTATATTATGTATTCTTAAATCTATGGAAAACATGCTTAAGACTGGGATCAATCTCAATCCAAAACGATAACCTTGCACACAACCAAAGACCAAGCGTATACGCATCGCAATAAGATTCATTTTAGCTTAGCATAGAACTGTAGTTACCAGGGGCGGATCTTATCTATTTTTCATGGTTTTTTAAAATATCTTTGGAAATAAATATTAAGGTATGTGCACACTGCACAGCTTTTTTGGGTATTTTGATTTAAGGGGGTACCAGGGTTTCAAATTTTTTTTAAATTTGACACCAATTTTGTTGACACCGCACGCTATGAACCGAAGTCCACGCGGACAAAGTCGCGGGCAACAGCTAGTATCTCATATTTTTTACATTTCGTTATTACATTAGAACTAGGTAAACCGGGAGACACGGAATAACAAATTGGGGTTTAACGTATAAGTTATAACTATTGAACGAACGTGAAATAAAAGGCTTTTTGTATTATTATTTTTTTTATTTAATATAGAAAGAGCAACGAAGTCTTCTAAATGGTCGTTGCATGCACATCATCGTAGTTTCACATAATATCCATTTTCAAAAGTAAACTTCGGAGGTTTGTATTTATGCGTCAATTTGCTTTTTAAAATATCCACGTGACTTCCTACAACAGTAACACTTGCTTTACAGTTCTTCGGGTGGTTGGAACAATACCATTTTGTGTACCACGACGTTTGATAAGCTTTATGGAAGGTATAATCCCCAAACATGAGTAGCGTCGTACCAAAGCGCAGCTGTATCATTTTGGCTGTTAAAAGATTGGAATTGTGTTACTAATCCAATTCGTACTGGTCACACATTTAAGCGGTTATTAGATACTACCACACAAGAAAAATTTAGAGGAAAAAAATATTCATTTATATGCCTTAACTTGTTAAAGTAATATGTATTATGTGCCTTAGCTATGTATTTGAAAAATAAGGTGTACCTTTCATTATACTTGACCAAGTAACAAGGTGTAGCTTGTTACTTGGTCAAATGATAATGAAAGGAAAAAAATGTATAGTCACGTATAGTTTGTAATTACTTAACAATAATTTAGCGCTCTTTTCTTATGCCTTTTGCCCATCGGTGTTGATTGTCCTGACGACCAATAGCACGTTTTTGACGTGGTAGGTATACTTATTAAAAATTGCGTGCAATAAAATCAAAATACAAAATATCTTAGTTTAACTGCTTCATAGTAACATATATTATTTCTTATTTAAGTCTTGCATTAGTGAAATCCATACTAATTCTACAGGGTGTAACAAAAACAAGTGATAATACTTTAGGGTGTGTACGTGTTACCTGTAGAGAGAGTTCACTGTGAAAGTAGCAGCACTGAAAGACCAAAAATTTTTTTTCTCTTTTGTATGGGCAAGGGCCCGAGCGTCACGAGTCTCCCCATACAAAAGTGAAAAAAAAATTTGGTCTTTCAGCGCTGCTACTTTCACAGTGAACTCTCGACAGGGAATACGTACACACCCTCAAGTATTATCACTTGTTTTTGTTACACATGTATACATATTATAAAACAAAGTCGCTTTTATTTCCGTCATATCCCTTTGTTTCCTTTAATCTTTAAAACTACGCAACGGATTTTGACGATTCTTTCAGTGTTAGATAGCCCATTTATCGAGGAAGGCTATAGGCTATATTTTATCACGCTAAGACTAATAGGAGAATGTGGAAAAAACAGGGGAAATTATTTGAAAGGACTTGTCTCGCGAACTACTGGAGCCATTTTTATGTAATTTGGCATAGATAAGAAGTAGACCACGTGAAGGATCATAGGCTATCGATTTTCATCAGTTTTTCAGTGGCTATATTAATGGTTGTTTTCCCGCAGTAAAATGATTCTATCTTAGTAGTACAATAGATTTGTGAAGTTTTTTTTTATTCAAATCATAAATAAAATTCGGCCGGGTCATTGTCACTAGCGCCTATCGGCTATAAAGTTGCCATAGTACGTCATACAAAATATTTTTAATTTTCAAAAAATAACATGCATGATTCGATAATACTATAGGTAAATCGTTCTACTGCGGGAAAACAACCACTATTTCACGTTGTATTTTATACCCGTGAGACGCCGGGGCGGGTCGCTAGTATTACAATAAAATAATACTATAAATGTAAAAGCATGTCTGTCTGTTACCACTTTACGCAACGCTGAACCGATTTTGATGAAAGTTTGTATGGTGATAGGTATTTTATCTGTTTTATTTATCTTTAATCCAGAAAAATTGTACGGTTCCTTTTGCGATAAGCCTATTTTGGCGCAACGCGGTTGCGAATACACCAATTACGTATAAAAGTTAGGTATAAATGTTACTATGCAGGTTCATATTGACTAATAATCCTGATTTCAAAATAACGAATTTTGGGGGTTCGTGGTTGTGCTCGACCATGGACGTCACATGACGTCACTATCTTATTGAGTTTATTCATTCGAATGAACGAAGCGCAGTTACGCACATCCAGGAAAAGTTTAACTATTCTAACACTAACCAAAAAATCAAGAAAAAAGTCAAGATAAATATTTATTTAAATACAATTAAGTATTTATATTTACAATTTTACAATACTGATAAAGTTTACCCTAGATACTATTTTATTGCAGCACTAATGTATACAAAGTATCTGCAGTTTGCTTTCAATAAAATAAACTCAAACGTGTTATGATCCCGAATTCACAAAACACCAAAGTAATCACACGCGTCGCTTCGACTCTGCTCCACATAGTCGAAGCGACGCGACACGTTTTTCGCAAAAGCATCTCTAATCTCTATTGTTCTACACTCTACAGTCTACAGGGTAAGTGATAATACTTTAGGCCTTAGGGGGGTGTTACATTATCATTTATATTGGATCATTTATAGGATCATATATTATAGGATCCAATGAAAAATGATTATTTGATCAAATAATCATTTTTGATTGGATCCTATAATATAATATGATCCTATAAATGATCCAATATAAATGATAATGTAATACCCCCCTTCGGGCGTGTACGTGTTCCTCGTTCACTATGTAGTGTTCAAGTAGCAGCGCTAAAAGGCCAAATTTTGGAACGAAGTTCTTTATCGCGTGTTGCGAAAGGGGCAGGACAAAAATAAAGACGAAAAGTTGAAACGACTCAAAAGTGTCGTTACAACTATAGCAAAAATGCAATATTTGTCCCTTGACACCTCCATTTTTTTTTCACTTTTTAGGGTTCCGTACCCAAAGGGTAAGAACGGGATCCTCTTACTGAGACTTCGATGTCTGTCCGTCTGTCTGTCTGTCTCCAGGCTGTAACTTAAGAACGGTAATAGCTAGAGAGTTGAAATTTTCTCAGATTATGTATATATGTTGCCGTAGATTATATATACCAACAAATACTAAAAATAAAATAAAATTAATATTTAAGGGGGGCTCCCATACAACAAACGTAATTTTTTGGCCTTTTTTGCTCTATAATCTATATCAATAATGGCAACAGTTAGGTATTTGAATTTTTCTCAAAGTCCTTACTTAAAATAAAATAAGAAATTAAGGGGGGCTCCCATACAGAAAAAAACAATTTTTGGCCTTAACTTGCTCTGTAATGGTACGGAACCCTTCGTGTGCGAGTCCGACTCGCACTTGGCCGATTATTGACACACACGTCGACACGCGCTTCCATATTTTTATAGAAGGTACTTATAAAACAGAGATGAACATTACTGTAGGCAAAAAACATGACGCGTCTAGTCGCGATTCCCGATGAAAACGCCATCTCCTACAAGAGATTGATGATTATATTTAAACCAGATTACCTCAACCCAGACTAGCACACTAATTCAGATAATTTTGCTTCTTAAGTCTTACGTAAACCCCGGTGGAGGAGATTGCGTACGGAGCCGGGGGATGGTTGTGCTCCCCGCATCTCTTCGATATCTGGTTATCATCTGTAACGTGGACGTACGCTAGACAACCCGTGGTGGTCCGGCTGCTGCAGCCATACCTGTGCCCATCCTTCAGCAGCCCATTCTTACTGTACGCGTAGTCATTGATCAGCAGAATCACATTCCCTTTTATGGAATTTAAGTACGTCGCTAGAAGAAAAGGACGTTCGGTATTAAAGTCTATGCACATACAATATACATACAGTCTGTCAAGAAAGACTAAGCTGAACAAATTTTTTTAAACATAATCAAGATCTGATGTTTTTTGCCTTGTATTTTGACAGACACCTCTAATTGTGCTCTTCAGATATTGTCACTTATACCAAATTTTTTAAAATTGATTTTGTTTTAGTTATTAAATAGTTATATTCACCGTCTACTCTTTATGACGAGCAGTAGTGAATTCAGTTAAAAATATAGATTTTTACAATATTTTTTCTCTCGTATTGTTTTAAAGTATATTTTTACTGTCAATTTTTTTTTAATTTAAAGACCCACAGCCATATAGAGGGGAAGCAATTCGGATTGCGTTGTGGCTTGTGACATTGTATAGAAATGAATTAATGCGCTGCTACATACTGCTACCTGCATTTTCAATACATACATATTTTGGATGAATTTTTGAAGTGAAAACTTCTTTAGCGGCGTTGAGCACTTTTGTGGGATGGGTAAAAACTGTGAAACTCGCGTCAGATTTTCGTGTTGATCGAAAAACTATAGAAAAAGCGTAAGACGGTTGGAGAGTAGTGTTTTGTGTCGAACACGAACTCGAACGAAATGTACAGTCGGGGAAATGAGTTGCTTAGCAGAAATGTACAGTCGGGGAAAATTGTGCTAAGCAGAAATGTACAGTCGGGGAAATGAGTTGTTTAGCAGAAATGTACAGTCGGGGAAATGAGTTGTTTAGCAGAAATATACAGTCGGGAAAATGAGTTGTTTAGCAGAAATGTACAGTCGGGGAAATGAGTTGTTTAGCAGAAATGTACAGTCGGGGAAATGAGTTGTTTAGCAGAAATGTGCAGTCGGGGAAATGAGTTGTTTAGCAGAAATGTACAGTCGGGGAATATTGTGCTAAGTAGAAATGTACAGTCGGGAAAAATTGTGCTAAGCAGAAATGTACAGTCGGGGAAAATTGTACTAAGCAGAAATGTACAGTCGGGGAAAATTGTGCTAAGCAGAAATGTACAGTCGGGGAAATGAGTTCTTTAGCAGACGCGCTGATTAAGGCCGCGTTTCCACCTGCAAGACAACTGTCGCGAGACAGTCTGTCTGACAGCAGCTTTTTTTCGATTGTCGATATCTTTTAATCGATTGTAAGGGTTTCGATTAATTAATTAAAACGATCGTTTTTTTTATTATTTTTTTAATCGATTTTCATAAAAATGGGTTAAAAAAATAATGCACAACGTTAATAATCAAGTTTTCAGTTCTGCCGGCACTCCCGGAGTGCAACCCGTCTTTTTTATGGATGGATTCACGACGACATAAAATTTTAGATACTTATTATAAATTATTAAAAATTCTGCTCCGACATAGTATAGTCATAAGAGTAAACGATTGCACTGTTTGCAAGAAAAAACGACGGAATAAATAAAATATTTTATTTTTACTGTCTCCTAATTATAGATAATTATACGTATGAGTGTAAATTGTCCTTGGCGTCATAATTATAAAACAGCGTTCATCAATTCTTAAATCATCAATTATGAAACAGCTTTACCTGCAGTTTACGTAGAGTAAAGTCCCAGAGTTCGTAATAACGAATTTAGGCGGTTCATGGTTGTGCTCGACGTTGGCTCTCATGATCTCATTTTCTGTAGACATTCGAATGAAAGCCTGGCATTTGTTGGTCTGGCGGCATCTACAACCGTACCTCAGCCCGTCGTGGTGTTTGTTGGACACCGAAAACGTGTATCCGTTGAAGATCAACACATTCTGCCCTTTCGCGCTTTTCGCGAAATGTGCTAGAATTTAGAACATATACATTATGCATCACAAGTAGGACTAAAGCGAACATTTAAATAGCTAAATTATTATAGAACGAATTTGTACCATAATACGGCAAAAACTATGCCTGTTTTTACAACTTTGCGCAACCCAGACAGGTCGGTGGAGTTGACAGGCCTTGTCCCCCCAATAACATCTCCTGGCACTTTGCACATGGCAAATCAATGGAGGACATGGGTCTGGCGACCCCACTAGCAGGCAGCTGGTAGATTCGTCACAGAACGATATTTTCTTAACATCTTGAAGGTTGAAAATCCACCCAGCTAGAGCAACCCCACTCCACTAAGCCAATGCCACAATATCTTAAGGCAAAGAGGATTGGAAAATGTCGGATCTGCTGGCTACCATGCTGGGACCACACATGCCCCTTCAGGGCATCAAACATTGTAAATAGTGATAAATATAATTTATGGACGCTGTTAAGCATTCGCGTGTTCTAACCCACAAAAATATTAAGTTACTAGCTGTTGCCCGCGACTTCGTCCGCGAGGACTTCAGTTTATAGCGCGCGGTGTCAACAAAATTGGTGTCAAATTTAAAAGCTTTTTAAAACCCTGGTACCCCCTTAAATCAAAATACCCAAAAACAGCTGTGCAGTGTGCACATAATATTTCATTTATTAAAATTAAACTTTATTTATACCAAATTTAAAGCTTATTTAGCCCCCCACTACACTACTTTGGCTTTACCCATAAACTATTTATCATTGGTAGGTTTAAGGTTACGTTACTGCATAGATGAAGTACTGACTACTGATTATTTAATAACGTGTAAAACAATCGGAAGAATCGAAAAACCCGATTCAGCATGGTACCGCCTCTTATAGAAAGACTTACGAGCAAGCGATAGCGTGATGTAGGCGACTCTTAGCGCCATCTGTTATGAATTTTTGGAACTAACTTATTTTTAACAAATTTACACATTTCACCCCCTTACAACCCCTTTTTCCAGTTAAAAAGTAGCCTATGTCCTTTCTCAGACTTTAGCCTACCTGTGTGCAAAATTTCATTATAATCGGTTCAGTAGTTTTGGCGTGAAAGCGAGACAGACAGACAGACAGAGATACTTTCGCATTTATAACATTAGTATAGATATGGACTAGTATAGATGAATAAGTACAGTTATGTTTTTTCGATGATTTAGAACAAGACTGCATTCAAAATTTAACAACAAAATAATTGTGGGTTAGGACACTAATGCTTAACAGCGATCATATAGTATATATGTTACGCTCAAAGACCGAAATCGCTCAGTGAGCGAAAAAATAGCTCACAACGCGTTGTGGTCACAGTGAAACAGCTCTAATAAAAACGGCCACGACGCGTTCTGGCAATCACAAAAAGGCCATAACGCGAAATTCGTGTCGTGGCTGATATGCTATTCGTTTTTCTTGATTTGATCTTGATTGATTAAACATCCATAGGTATGGAAGATTATATTTGAATTACCACGCGCACTACAAAATATTTTTTCTTTTACAAAATCACTGCACAACGTGCTTGTCATTATATTATTTATAAAATATCCATAGTTCCATACTATCCGTACTAATATTATCTGTATGTCTGTCTGGCGCAACGTGTTGTCGTTTTTTTAAATATATGTATAAGTAAAGTAATCTGATCTCAATAAATAATAAAAATGTAGTTTTATTTTAATTAATATAATTTAAATATAATACTGGTTGATGTCCGCTACTACGTTGCGCTAGACAGACAGAGAGACAGACATTAATAATAATTATTAGTACGGATAGTATAAAACTGTGGATATTTTATAAATAATAATGATAAACACGTTATGCAGTGATTTAGTAAAAGAAAAAATATTTTGTAGTACGCGTGGTAATTCAAATATAATCTTCCATACCTATGGATGATTAATCAATCAAGAAAAAATAAAGAAAAACGAATAGCATATCAGCCACGACACGAATTTCGCGTTATGGCCTTTTTGTGATTGCCAGAACGCGTCGTGGCCGTTTTCATTAAAGCCACGACGCGAAATTGGCGTCGTGGCTGTTTAACTGTGACCACAACGCGTTGTGAGCTATTTTTTCGCTCACTGAGCGATTTTGGTCTTTGAGCGTAACATATATAATTATAATTAAGTAAGTTTTCTATACGACCCTAATTGTTGTAATAAAAAAAAAACTATGCCTGTTCAGTATGCACAAATAGCCACTACAATTACTTACAAGTGATAAAATCCAGTAGTTTGAGAGTGCAGAGAACCATAGAGAACTTTTTTTTTTCTTTATTGGAACAAAAAACAGTTACATGTTAAAATCTTAAACTAAGTACAATTAGATAAACAATAAAGACAAAGACATAACCCACACTATTGTTCGCGGCGTATAAACTTATTTTTAACCGACTTCCAAAAAACGAGGAGGTTATATGTTCGGCTGTGGATATTTTTTTTATTTTTATTTTTGTATGTTCAACGATTATTCCGCCGTTTGTGAACCGATTTTCGAAATTTTTGTTTTGTTGTATTAGGTTTCACTCCAATTTGGTACCATGTTTACAAAAGTGGTGACCTGATGATGGGATCCATGAGTAATCGAGGGAACTCCTCGAAATTTATATGGAAACATATAGTGATTTTGGTTTTATGAGAAGCATCTTAAGCATATGCTACCAAAACGCAAGATTCTGCACCAAGGTATACTATGGTTCCGAAGATACTAAGAGAACTCCGGATTCCTTATAGATACAAGTTTGGGGGCTTTGGCGCTGTTTTAAGAACTGAAAGCATATTATGCTACTATACAAATTACATTCATCATCATCATCCTCATTACCACGTCAGGGTCACCAATGTCACCAAAATTGAACATAACAAAATATTCAACCTTATCTCCAGAGCGTAAGGCACACATTTGACATTACTTCTGAGAATTAAGTTGCTTCGATAATACAAGTAACATGCTAGAGTGCACAGCTGTCACACTTACCAATCGCGGCCACGGGCGGCCGTAGACTTCTCAAGCGATACTATGTATTACAATAATAAAGATAAAGTTTAAAATCATATGACATTGAAAGCCTCGCCGCTGCTAAAATTCCGGTTTGGCGCGGCCCTAGCACGTGTCCACTTCGATTTTTGAAGTGAAAGCTTCTTTAGCGGCGTTGAGCACTTGTGGGATGGGTTAAAACTGTGAAATTCGCGATAGATTTAGATACAAAACGCGTAAGACGGTTGGAGAGTAGTGTTTTGTGTCGAACTCGAACTCGAAATCAATTTGAAACTAGATCGAAACTTGATCAAAACTTGATCGAAACTTGATCGAAACTTTATCGAAACTTGATCGAAACTTGATCGAAACTTGATCGAAACTTGATTGAAACTTGATCGAAATTAGATCGAAACATGATCGAAACTTCATCGAAACTTGATCGAAACCTTGATCGAAATTTGATGGAAACTTGATCGAAACTTGATGGAAACTTGATCGAAACTTGATCAAACCTTGATCAAAACTTGATCGAAACTTGATCGAAACTTGATCGAAACTTGATCGAAACTTGATCGAAACCTTGATCGAAACTTGATGGAAACTAGATCGAAACTTGATCGAAACTTGATCGAAACTTTATCAAAACTTTATCGAAACTTGATCGAAATTTGATCGAAACTTGATCGAAACCTTGATCGAAACTTGATTGAAACTCGATCGAAACTTTATCGAAACTTTATCGAAACTTTATCGAAACCTTGATCGAAACTTGATCGAAACTTGATCGAAACCTTGATCGAAACCTTGATCGAAACTTGATCGAAACTTAATCGAATTTGATCGAAACTTGATCGAAACTTGATCGAAACCTTGATCGAAACCTGATCGAAACTTGATCGAAACTTGATCGAAACCTTGATCGAAACTTGATCGAAACTTGATCGAAACTTGATCGAAATTTGATCGAAACCTTGATCGAAACTTGATCGACACCTTGATCGAAACCTTGATCGTAACTTGATCGAAACTTGATCGAACCTTGATCAAAACTTGATCGAAACTTTATCGAAACTTGATCGAAATTTGATCGAAACTTGATCGAAACCTTGATCGAAACTTGATTGAAACTCGATCGAAACTTTATCGAAACTTTATCGAAACTTTATCGAAACCTTGATCGAAACTTGATCGAAACTTGATCGAAACCTTGATCGAAACCTTGATCGAAACTTGATCGAAACTTAATCGAATTTGATCGAAACTTGATCGAAACTTGATCGAAACCTTGATCGAAACCTGATCGAAACTTGATCGAAACTTGATCGAAACCTTGATCGAAACTTGATCGAAACTTGATCGAAACTTGATCGAAATTTGATCGAAACCTTGATCGAAACTTGATCGACACCTTGATCGAAACCTTGATCGTAACTTGATCGAAACTTGATCGAAGCTTGATCGAAACCTTGATCGAAACCTTGATCGAAACTTGATCGAAACTTGATTGAAACTTGTTCAAAACTTGATCGAAACTTGATCGAAACCTTGATCGAAACTTGATCGAAACAACTTGATTGACGATTTTTTAAAAATCGATTTTCATAAAAAATCGGTTTAAAAAATGCACAATGTTAATAATCAAGTTTTCACTAATGCCGGCACTTCCGGAGTGCAACCAGTCTTTTTTTAAATGATTGTTTAAAATTATCTGCGGCTGATATTATATTTTGCAAGTGTGACTGTTAACAAATTGTAATAAGATACGTACTTCAAAATTATGAAGATTGAGTACAGAAATAGTTGAGTTTTAGCCGAATTCGGAAAAAGGCACCATGAGATAGGAAAAATTATTCATTACTTTTTAGTTCATATTATAAGGATGTTATTATTGTTTTTACCTTGGAAGTCGGTTTTAATTTTTTGTTAAAAATAGTTTAAAACCTTATAAATAACAAGCTGAAACAACGTTTATCAAAGGTCAAAATATCGTAATAAAAGTGAAAAAATCGTAGTCCTATATGAATATAAGAAATAGGAATGCTTTAATTTAAAGTAAAAAATGAATTCCAAAATATTAAGTATATCGATACTTACTCGATAAGATTCTGCGTTGTAGCGTTATTTACAACTATTTGGTATTTTCATTCATGACGGCCGTTTACAATTTTTTTTTACATAGTTCATTTAATTGTACCTACTAAGGAATATGAAAAATAATAAATAATAAACAGGAAAAATAAATAGTTTTAAAAATTCGTTAAGTACTTACGTAAAATGTACCTTAAAGATAATATTATACATATAAGAACAAATATGAACTAAAAATAAAAACAGCATTCACTGCTAGTTACTACGCCCGCGGCCCGCCCCAAGTGACTAATAAATAATCCTGATTTAGTAATCGTGAATTCGGGCGGCCCGTGGCTGTGCTCGACGTTGGCTCTCAAGATCTCATTCTCTGTAGACATTCGGATGAAAGCGGGGCATTTCTTGGCGAGGCGACTCCTGCAGGCGTACCTCAGCCCGTCGTGGTGTCTGTTGGACACAGTAAACGTGTATCCGTTGAAGATCAACACATCCTGCCCATTCATATTTTTTGCGAAACGGACTAAAACAACACAGCTTCATTTAACTACAAAAACATCAAGCAAACGAATATGTACTTCAATCAAAAAATGGTCTTATGCCAGCCATACATGCTACGGTTTACCGGAGAGGTCCACCTGTGCAGGTAGACCTGCGCAGGTAGACTGGAATGTGTGTGGGAATAGACCTGTGCAGTTCTCTCCGGCAGACCGTAGTATGGCTTACATTAGCAAATTTATCGACAAAATTATGATTAGAACATGTCTGTCTCTGGCTGTCGAACGGATGAAGCAATTTCATCCGCTCAAGAGGGACAATACGATAGACAGACAGACAGATACGTCAAACATACCTCCCTTTCTGCGTTGGGGGTAAAAACAGCGCCCGTGAATCGTATG
This sequence comes from Lysandra bellargus, assembly GCA_905333045.1. Lineage (NCBI taxonomy): Eukaryota > Metazoa > Arthropoda > Insecta > Lepidoptera > Lycaenidae > Lysandra > Lysandra bellargus. The sequence continues at coordinate 679,762 of HG995322.1, read as the reverse complement.
CAAGAAATAAAAACATAATTTGATCATTTTATTTCATTTTCACGTTGAAACCCCTGTAGCTATTATATCCTTGTTTCGTTTTAAAAACCTTTTCAGCCATGTGCTGCCCGCCATTTTGCTCGTGTCTTCAAAAGTGTGTTTTATCCCGCGTTCTTCACAGTAAAGAAAGGCATGTTTTCGTATGAATATGCCATCCATGATTGGACTATTTTGATTGAGTTTTAACAGTAATTCTTTAAATTCATTTTCCTGTTCATCTGTTAAAACATAGTTTCGTCCGAGCTTTCTTCTCTCTTGGTCTCCTAGCTGTATGTACCTCTGTAAGGTTCGAATCGGGACGTGGTAACAAAGGGAAGCGTCGCGATAAGTCATCTTTTTGTTCCTTATATCATCGATCGCGTGTTTCAAATCCTCGTTGCTCCACCTCGCATAACTTCTTACACATTTTATCACCGCCAATATGTCTGAAATCAAAATAGGAACATAATATTTTAGGATTAGTTCACAATATGAACTCTATATTTTATAGTTCACACTTCAGTAAAATAATATGGGCGAAATACTTTTTATGGCAAATCAACATTTGCCGGGACAGCTAGTATTATATAAGAAAACTGGGCACTTTTGGAGACATTATTTCATACATACAGGTCGAATTGATAATCTTCTTTTTTTAAGTCGGTTAAAATCGGAAGGGAGATGTTCGACTTGTATGGCGCATTTTCACTGGTCGATAGGGTCCGTATGCGGGGTGCGAGAGATTTCTGAAACGCATGCCACGACCAATAAAAATGCACCATTAGTTGTTATAGACTCCCCGTATGCTGTATACCGTATGAGCACAGAATATAATAATATATATATTAGTTGGTACGACTTACGAGTTAACGACTAATGAAAATGCGCCCTTAGATCTCTTCGGTGAGGCGTGTAGTGATGGTCGTCTGCTTCAGGTACAGAGTATTGGTTGATGGTAACAATAGTTGCGCCAGGATGTCGCTGCCCACCATAGTCCATAAACTTAATATAGGTACCTAGCAAGCGAGATATCAGTATTAGTAACACTGCGTGCTAAAAAGAGACGTGTGATTAGTGATACAAGACGGCAGAACTCTTTTTTTCATCTATTTGAATTTGACAGTCCAGTTGACAATTTAAGCTCTTAGAAAGATGTTTCATAATTATACATTTAACACGCACATGTAAACATATTTGTACACACAGATGAAAATGAATTTTGGTTTCGTTTGACAGCGCGGGGTTGTTCCTCTATTCCGCTAGGTATATTAACTGTATGCTGCCCACCAGACGTTTTGCCCGGCAATTTCAATGTTATGCAGGGTCTTAAATATAGCAATACCATTTGTTTTACAAGTTGCGATCAACTTTCTGATATTTTTAAACGATTTTTCTTGGTTGCGTATTAAAGGGGAAATTCACGTTCAGTAACATTAACCATAATTGCAATGTTACATGTAATGTAATAGAAACGGATGTTATATTTGATTTTTTATTAGACTCACATTCACACACAAAATGCAATGGGACCTACAATAAGGATATTGAATTACTACAACATCGACATAAATATAGCTTAGCGTACATTTACTGCGTGGCTGAAGCAGATGCAAAGAGTAAAAATCTATACCTAATTATAATTAATAACACTAGGACAAGATACACAACATAAATAATATTATAATTATACCTACGAATAGAAGATATTTAATTCCTAAGATAACACCTATTACATTGCGATACCTACAGTATTTTTAGTTTAACTTTCTTATTTAGCCAATTAGGAACTTTAAAAGTTGATGCATACAGCATACTAATAATAAAGGTACGAACATAAAATTAATTTGGGCACAATAATGCACTAGACTCTAGAATCAAAATATGATCCTATACTAATGGGTCAGTTATAAAATTGACCGAAATGCACAATCGCTTCGTATAAATACATATTTTTGTAAATATGGAGACTAGATTTATAAGGATGACAATATTATTATACCAGTAAATACCGAATCGCAGGTTCCCATAATAATAGGAAGCCGGCCTTTACTTGTCACAATTAGTTAATAATATTACCGTGGGAAATGAACAACGGAACGCCACGGAACGCCACCTTTTGTGAGATAAAAACTTACAATATGACAATAGGAAAATCTACAATAATTCTATGCACTTTATGCTGCCAAAGCTTGTCTACCCGGATCCGTGACAGCGGCTGCTGGGAAGTAGCCGACACAGAGAAGTGTGCGAAATAATCCTTGAGTGCTTTAAAACTATAAACTATATATTTTATTTAAGCATAAGTAATCGTTATAGGAAATTCCTATTTTCCACTAGCCCTAGGTGCTACGATTAATATTATCAAACGTTTAAGACTAATCAAACGTACAATACTGTATGTTATAATAGGGCGGGTGCTTGTTATTGACCCGGACGTAGCCCTCCGGCGTCTTGATGAAGTGTAAGGGTTCGTGGTTGTGTTCGGTAACGGCCAGGAGGATCTTGTCGTCCTTGCTCACGTGGACGTGGGCCTTGCACGACTTGCTGTGGTAGCAGGAGCACGTGTACCTCGCCCCGCCGCCGCGGATCTTGCCGCTCTTCGAGAAGGTGAAGTTCTCGTACACCAGCAGCTTGCTCCCGGTGGCGAGGTTGATGAACTTGGCTGAAACTTTGGTAGAACCAAGGTTATGGGTGTTCAAAACCGTTTTGAAAATAACCACACTAATAAATGCTATAATCACGCACGGTAAGCGGTAACGAATCAAGGATGTATAATGTCTTAACGCTCATCTCTTCTTCTTCTTGTCAGTGAAAGGGAAAGATATACTGCTTGTCAGTGTTTTTTTCCCGCACGAGATTATTTTCATGTGTAAATGTTATAATTTTTCCGTGATTCGTGACCCGATAATAAAACGTATTTAAATACGAAAAAAATATAGTTATTTTTTTCGTACTTAATATATGTGTGTCCCTTTAAAGGGACGAACAAAGAATCAAGGATTCTGGAAGTGAGTGTAATTTTAACAGAATTATTTGTCCTCACTATCCTTAAGTTATATTAAAGAAAGTACCCATTAATTCCTAGAAAAAACATTATTTTAATAATATTTTTCTGACACGTCTAATGCCAGTTAGCACAAGCAATACTTAGTTTTCTGAGGTCAATAATTGGATTGGTTTAACTTCAACGTGATAAGAAATCTCAAAGCGCCTTTAAATAGATAAGCGACACGACCTCAAAACTGCTTCCTCTGTATTTCGTTGAGAGTGGACTCATTACCAGCTGTGACGAACATTGGATACATAAAATAAATAAATAAATAATCGTGTTTATGGTTTTTATTTCTCCACCTTATGACATCGAAACGGACGAAGATCTCCTTGCACTTGGCCTTACTGCACTTCAACTCCTGATCCGTATCTTCCTATAAGTTCCATTGTCAGACCTGACAAAGAACACCGGAGCGTGGTTGTGGTTAGTGTTCCTCCTACCTATGATGTTATCGAAGTCGACGTGGAGGAACGCCTTGCACTTCTTTTTACCAGTGCGACTTGAACAGCTGTACCTATACCCGTTGCTGAGGACCCCACTTTTACAATACGAGTAATTTTCGTAGCTAAGCAAGCGTGAACCATTAGAAAGAACGATGAACTGTGCTGAAACAAACCGACGTCTTAGTTGTTAGATTGCACCCCGATGGAATTTAATTTAGTACAATTTAATTTTAGTTGGACGACTTTGTGACAAAAATCACAAATGACCTTAAGGCGGGCATAAACCCCAATTTGTTATTCCGTGACTCCCGGTTTACCTAGTTCCAATATAATAACGAAATTTAAAAAATATGAGATATAAAGCACAATATTTAAAGGAATTTAAACCATAAACATTTTTATGAAACGTTATACTTTGGCTGTAATTAATTTACAAACACACCTCCGACAAAAATCTTATTCATCGAAATATAAGTTATAAGAAGGATAATTAATTAATTATACATTTTATTTGAATAAATTGTTAGTAAATCTATATAAAAATATCCTGAACCGAACAATTTTGTTTCTTAACATTTTTTTCCAAAGATATTAAAAAAAACATGAAAAATAGAGAAGATCCGCCTCTAGTAACTACAGTTTTATGCTAAGCTAAAATGAATCTTATTGCGATGCGTATACGCTTGGTCTTTGGTTGTGTGCAAGGTTATCGTTTTGGATTGAGATTGATCCCTGCCTTAAGAAGCTATTTCTCTGGAAATTAGTAAACATAAACCAACCAATTTCTAGGGTTAGGGTATACGGTTGTAATGTTCATTAAAGAACATATAATTTTGAATAAAACTATACTGTATAATATATTAAAGCGAATATATTTTGAAACACGTCAACTTTAAAACAAAGTTACACATTGATATGCAAATTCACACATATTTTATATTATGAACATAAAATAAGATTTAGGTACAATATACTGAGATCTTTGATAGAGATAGACTCTTGCAGTGCACTTTGTGCTTAGTTTATTTAATTATGACCACCATAATAACACACATATGACAATTCCTACGAAAAGACAAAATGAGAGATAAAGAATGTAACCGATATTTTGTCTTTACAATCCTGCCAGTATTCTTATGTAGCACTTTATTGTGGTTGTGCAAATGAGCTAGGACTTTTACAAAATATGCAATTAATAATAGCGAAACGAATATAATATATTAAGTAAAAAAAATAATAAAACATAATTTGAATCTGTTGGCAGCTTGACGAGGAAATATGATAGGAGAACGGTATTATTGAATTAAAATTAAAATTCTTCTCTAGAAATTGTCTACAATTAAACCCTTTCAGACCATTTTTTTTTATTCTAGGGAGTTTTTAAATGCGAACTGTATTTTTCCGATCAAGGAAGTTATCATTAACCATAGACACATTATAAATAAATAAATTTTTTATGAGTAAATCCCTACGTACCCAAAAGCAGACTTACAGAAAACAGACAGAATATGGTATTCACCGATGTATGGTCCATTTGAGAATATAACTAGGTACAATCTACATAATAAAAAAAAATACTGTCATCACATTTTTCATTTTTATTATAAAAGTAAACAAAATTAAATGTAATAAAAAATTCTACAAAGGAAACAAACATTTACGTAATATTTTCACAAAACTATTTAATATAATGGAGGAACTTTAGGTGTGAAAACTTCGAAAGCAATTCCTGCCTTTGGTTAAACACAAATGCACTTGGCACGTTATGCACCTAATGTAAGATTTCCCTTTGCATCCCACTAGTCTGCAGCGTGTTCTGGACCAGTCGTTATGAGCAGGAAAATGACCTACACCAGGGGTCACCAAATGGCGGACCGCGGTCCGCATCCGGACCGCCGACCCATTGTATGTGGACCAAGCATGTTCGAAGATGAACTTCGTTAAAAATTAATTCCGGTCTCGCATGTACTATGTAGCAACAAAAATTGTTACTTTTCTCATTGATAAAAATAAATAACTTTGTACTTTCCGTAATTACATTTGTTTAAAAAAAAAATATGTATGGACCGCGAAGGTCATTTTATTTCTTAAAACGGACCCCGAGCGAAACTAATTGGTGACCCCTGACCTACACCGTCCCGAGCTATTTTACTTGAAGGACGCACTTCTTCCCGTCTTCTGCTTTTTACCGGTATAGGACTGCTGCTACTACTCGATCGACCTCGCTTATCAGCTGAAATTTAATTTCGAAAAACGAAGCTATCAGCTAGTTGTCGGCGAAAATGCTAAAGTGAGAGCCGTCCTGTTTTTGATGTCCCGAACAAATCCTTATCAATACTATAATCACGGTAGGGTTGTACAGCTACTAGATCCGATGCGTGGAAAATATTCCACGTCCACGTGGATGATAATCCACAAACACCAATTATTTAATTTTACCATGAATCTTATTCTAGGTAAGTAGATCAAGCAGACCAACTCCTCTTATTAGGTGGTTATACTTTTTAAAGATTTCAGGTCCCTCAACTTCTATAAAGATTCGATGACAGTAATTCTCAATTACATAAAATATAATTTTATAAGGAGAATTCCCAATAACCGTAATGTCCTCTATTGAATATCGTATACGGTAGGTCTGAAAGGGTTAAATTGTTAAATTTACTAAAAGATATTTTGGAGATTATATGCATTGGATTAAAAAATAAAATATAATAATAAACAACCGTAGTAATAAAAATATCACAGTTAAAAAAACACCAAAATCAAACATTGTGCTAATTCTAAAAGGTACAGCTTACATTACCTACAGAAAAAATATACAGCAATAAATGTGTGATATTCTTTAAATAAGTAGGTATTATAAATTTAAATCAAGAAACTAACATATAATTAAAAATATAAATTATATTTCGCGTTATCTGACTAGTTGCAACTTAGGAATGCGTTATTGCTTCAAAAATATCACAATGAAATTTAAAATTAAACTATTTTAGTTTTTAAGTACCTAAAACAAAATATAATTAATAATATTATCATGTGGATAAGTCAGCTTTTCTTTTTGATCATCCTAATTTCTAATTCTACTACATTCAACTAACCATCAATTGGTAACTTATTTGTTATTGGAATGAATTTATGAACATTTTTTGCTTTACAAAAATCTAAAATTCTTTCCCGTGATATCTATCTACATAGGCTAATGACTAGTGGCCTTTTTTATGTACAAAATAAAGGCAGGTCCAGAAACAGCACTGGCTTAACTGGTTAATGAGACATTTGGTGCCACAGCGTACATCCACAAAATTTTCTACCGCAGTCCTTTCAATAATAATATTTAAGAACTAGATAAGAGTTAAATGGGTTAAACACCGATATGTCTTCCCCGCCAAACAATTGTCTGAAAATCGTAGGCCTCTTGAGCTGAATCTGGAACCTAAGTGACATCACGGTCAAGTAAGCGCTATGACTAGACTAACATTGACTAGACCGGTGGCGTCACTCCTTCCTAGCGGGTATACTGAATGCCGGGTGGGTGTGCTCCATGTTCCCCCTTACGATGGTGAGATCATCAGCCAGGTGCAGATACGCCTTGCACTTGTGCCACCTGTTCTTAGTACACCCCCACCTGAACCCGCTTCGGGTCCTGCTCTGCTTGTAGTAGGTGAAGTTGTGGAAAATTAGCCGCTCCTTCCCCCGTGATGTCATGAATATGTTGACTGAAACAATAAAAAAATTATTCACGGCCCCAGTTGGTAGGAAAGGATACCAAGCTTTCGGTTCTGTAATCAACAAAACTTAGTTGACTACGGTACCCTAAAACGGAACCCTAACCAGCAGATTTTTTGTATATTGGTAGGTTAATAGTTATGTAATTTAAGAGTAACGTTGTCCTAAAAATAGAACAATCCATATTTTAGGACCATTAAATCAAAGTATGAAATCCTTTCTATCTCTGTTAGCTTTCCACTTTCAAGATTTTTCGCAAATAAAATGTTGTTTCTGTTATCAAAATAAAGCTACTCACAAAAATTAGGTTGATAGTAATAAAAAAAAAGTTCTAGGGCTCCCTGACTATTATTATTTCATAGACATAATTCCTGCGACATGCTCAGATTAATACCTACCTACAGATCAAAAATATGTGGTTACAGACTGGCCCTGTAATAATTGTCTAATGCAGTATTTAAGATTCAATAAAAAAAAACTAAATCTATTTTCAATTTGACAACACGTCGCCTGAGTGCTAATATCGTCCAATTGACCAAATTTTTCACTAGACAGGTTTTTAAGTTTATTTTTGTGATGCATGCGTAAGGCGACCAATCACTTAAATGACTGTTTATAATGATAAGTGGAATCAAAAACTACGTCTTCAAAATCAGAATATGATGACGTTTCGTTTATTTTTAAGTTTAAAAATGGACGTTGAACAAAATACCACCTACAAAATTATGCTTAGCACAAACCAAGTTGTCAAATGGGTGTTTTGTATTGACGCTTCCGCTTCGCAGTCGCGTGGTCGCGTAGGTTTGTGCTAAGCATTATGAATGTGGACTTAGAACAAAACTGCATTGCACTTAGCACAAATTGCAAAATAATCGGTCAGTGCTTCTTTGTTCAAGATACCACTTCAAGGTACAGGATGCTTCAAAATAATTATGTCATCACAAATTTTTTTTTTTTTATTTGTAAGTACTTATTCGTATTCTTATTTTAGCCACAAAATCTCACTTAATATAATTATAAATGAAAATAAAAGGCGAAAGGTTATCCTATCTAAAAATAGTATTAGCAGTAATAAAAAAATGCATCTGCATGAAATGTGTAAGAAAGAGTGAGTTTATAATGAATGGGGTGTGCGCTGTGCACTGTGCAGTGTAATGCTACGTTTCTACGCTTGTCGAGCCTCGGCAAGCGTCCACAAGACACAAGCGTCCACAAATCTCGCTTTGCATTTGGAAGTCGTTTCCACGCTTGTGAATGCGTCAGTGTATTCCCTCTTAAGGCGCTATATTGAAAGTAATTTTACCGCAAGGGCAATTTTATACTTAATTTGTATGACTATAAAGTCGTGAATACGCTGCGGCCAGAAGCTATCGGCTCGCTCGGAAAACATGCGAAAAACGTAATTTTAATTATTTAAAAAATAGCTAGAAGCATTTAAGCAAAATGCTTCTATAAGATTTTGAGTTGCAAAGGTGTCTATCAATTAGACTAATTTTTTACAATACATCTATTTTTGTTTAAAAATAATCTTCAAATTTCGTATTTTTAAGAGGTCATTTCGATCGAGAAATGTTTCGAGGCAAAATACATTAATCGTGTTTCTGGTTCTTCTCAAACCTAGATAAGGCTATGAAGATAATATGTATATCTCATTACCAGATTTGTAACATTTCTGAGGGTCCTATAGTATTACGTCAAAAAGGACAGTTTTTTTCAATATAGCGCCTTAAAAGGCCGGCAACGCACCTGCAGCTCTTTTGATGTTGCGAGTGTCCATGGGCGACAGACTACCGTCACCGTAAAGCAACTATGCTTTTCATCAGGTGACCCGTTTTCTCGTTTGCCCCCTTATTTTATAAAAAAAACATCCAAGCATAGCGGACACCGAACTTGTGTCGTTTTTATGTTTGACTTTACACGGTACAGCTAGGTTTAGATGACTGTTCATTTTTTTTCATGTGGAAATAGTACACGCGGCGTACTGAAATGTCCAATGTATTACAAAAAAAAGTTCTGCAGACCCGTTTTTTTTGTTTATCTTTTAGAAAGTAATATTGAAATGTAAATGTTCTTCGACTGTCTTCTTTCTTTTTTGTCCTTGTTCGATATTTATTTATTCTCAACGTATATTCATCGAAATATTTAGATTTTTGATCAGCAGACAACCGATAAAAGTTTTGTTTTATCTTTTCTCTTTGAATGCTAGTAAAATTATATGAACATTTATATGGACATGATGTTTCGCAAGGGGTTTTTATTATTTTGGCTGGTTTTATGTTTCCTTTCCAGCTTTCATATTCTTCACCTGCTTGTCTTTTTCTTTTTTTTATGTTTCGTTTCCATTGGTCAGGGTTTCTGGTCCTTTTACGCGATTTCGCAGTTTCTTTTTCTAAAAACAAACAAAATATTTTCTTAATACGTATTAACGTTACCTATCAACGATATACCCCAAAATGATACCACATTTGCCTTAGTAGCTTATAGTTACGGAGAAAATAAACAGACTTTGCCAAATTACTTTGAGCTATTCTGGCAATTTTTTTTTTTTTTGTATGGGAAGTATATATAGTCACGTGATAACGTCTTATAATTCGATATGGGGTGCGCGCACGAAAAACATGTGACAGTTCATGCGGCGTTACCTCGCTCTGAGGCGTTCCATTTACACTCTCAAGTCTTTCAACAACCGTAAGGCCCACCTGGGCCGCGCTCTTTGTTTCGATTATATTACGTATTTCGATGACTTAGAGAATACTTTTGTATGAAGAAGTTTGGTTAGTTATGACCTTTGATACATTGACCACACTCTGAATGAAAAATAAATAAACAATCTGTGAGCTATTAGTATTATTTCGGCTATTCAAAATTGTGCTCTATTTCCTAAGTGTCAAGGTATGACTTGTGCTTTGTTCGAAGATTTTACTGGATTTCACGAATGTATGTAGCGTTTTTTATTGCGAATAGTTTATTTTACTCATTATAAATATTTTTAGACAATCATTTGAAAGAAATACATCCAAATAACTTTAGGTTACACTCTAAAAAGTTTGTTTCTATTTATAGAGATTCGGAAGCGAGGGTTAAGGGGTTAAGGATAGTTGAACGTGACAACGTCAACTAATATAATATATTCTGTGACAACGTCATACGTTGTCACGTTCAACTATCGTCAGTAAACCGACTTAACAGACAACCGATTTTTTTATTACTATCAAGCTAGGCTTATCAATAAAAATCTCCTAGTGTGTGTAATGTTTTATTTAAAAAAATGTATGGTAAAAGCATAACTTCAAAACAATATTAGCTGGACGCACTCCTTCACCATATAAACTAAGGTCCGTCAGGGTAGCATAGGCACTTTAGCAGAATTTCAAAAAATATATTACCTGAATTAGTAGCTAAGCAATTGCTAATTAGTTGCCAAATGTGCAAAATATTCCACATTTTTTACGCTCGCGTATTATTATAAAGATTTTAGAATGTATCATTTCCGCTAATCTTTTTCAGTATCGTTACACTCGTTAAAAAATATGTCATTAAATCTAAAATGAAGTCTATTTTAGATTTAATGACATATTTTTCCAGATTTTCATTTCTTTTTACCTAGACCATCGATATATATTTATATTCAACCACACAAACCAATTTCAGCCACCTGATTATTGTGTAGTCATTTATATTTTACTATTTAATATCTGATTATGGCGACTATGAGATAAATGAGTACCACTCTAGTGACAGTAAACATTTTATTAATAAATCATTAAGTATAGTTTATTTATCACAAAATCATTTCCATGGAATCATAAAAAATATCAGTTTAATTATATTTAATCTGCTACATTTAATTATAACGGGCTTCTTAGATCTAATATAACCTTTGAGTAAATACTATTAATTACTAACATAACAGTAGGAAAAGCTAATAATAATAAATACACATGGTAACTAAATAAAACGGGCACAAAATTACCAATTAGTAAAAAACCAGTAGTGACAAGTAGAGAAGAGCCTGTGACGGCCAGGTGTTCCTCTAGTCTAGACTTAAACTTTAGGGTGTCTGGCAGTTGAAAGCAACTTTCAAAATGTCCGAGAGTGGAAAACGAGATCTACTCCAGTTCAGTCCACTTACCGCGAAGAAGATAAGCTATAAAATTGAGTTTTACTCTTTTTCGATGGTCAGGTAGCCCTTCAGAACTGGATAAATCCTAAAGTAACCGCGACCGAAACTCAATAGCTGGTCGTTCTTATCTCTATAAAGCAGGGAAACTTTCAGCTTTTCTGAAATGAGGAAAGTCTGGACGTTGCAGGCTCTTGGTCATATTAAGGTTCTCTTACTCTTAAATAATATTGTCTATACAATACTGTAAACGAGACATTTTGCCTCGCATATCACTCAGTCACCCATATCTGCTACATACATGATAATATGTGTTTTTTTTTTCATGAAAAGCATTTATTTTTCTGCCTGAATGTTAACTTCTTATATTAGGTAATTTATTGATTTTACCAAACCTTATATAAAAGACAGAAGAGCAAGTAAAAGTATCATAAAGGTTAGGAAAAAGGCTTTTTAATTAATTACTTTATTGGAATCCAGCCCGAATATTTACCATAGAGTGTATAATAACTGCCGCACTCAGAGTGGAACATTAATTACTTAAAATATGTAGTTAATTTAAAAATTTGACATTAAGCCCCGTACATTATCGGTCAAGCTTTTTATTATATTGAAGATAAATCATAATTAAATGTCTCTGAGTACGGCGGTTAGCAACTAAGCAACTTAAAATGATATAGCTCTTAGATAACACTAGAAATCATTGCTTATACATAATTTGTTTTTTGAAGACAGGCACATCGGTTCGTTTGCTTCTCTTATTATTACCACTGAAATATCGGTTAAATCTTCGGACGAAAACAAATTACTTATTTCGTGCGAGCCTCTTCTTCAGGATTCTCTTTGACAACGAAATTTTGTTTACATTTTTTGGTGTCTACTGTCTCATCACTTATAAGTTTAGCGTAATCAACGTTTGTTGCGATCTTCACTTTCGTTGTCAGTCTTAGTTATGAATATTTTGATTAACTACATGCATAGTATTCAAACTCTATTGCCATTATTTTTGCTGCTATACAATATTTGGGTTGAAACGCGAAAAATTGTACTTAATACTATTTTTCGTTTGTCCCAATTTTATTTGTTTAATAATTGGATAGTTTTTTGATAAATTTGAGTTTTTGTACATTGTTCTAAATAACGAGCTTCTTATGTTTAGATAAAATCTCCACGAAATGCTACCCTAAACAATTATTTTTTAAGTATATTTTTTCTATAAGTACTGGTTTTACTTTCATATAAAAACGTTTTGTCCAACTGCTGCTTTTGTGTGACAAATTAATAATGTTTCCAAAACTGAATTTGTTTCTCGTATTTTTAAATTGTTATTACACTTTACGATATTTTTTCTACGTGTCCTAAACGAATTTATAAAAAATATCGCTTTAGTTATCATTTCAGTCGATTTCAAAAATGTGTCCACTTTTCTTATGAGTGTGTAACGTCATGAATATAACGTTTGTTTCTTTATGTTCAATGAGTAATTTGTCAGTTTTTGCTATGTTCATAAGTCAACACTGTCGAGCGAGATGCGAACATTCAGAAAAGAAAATCGGTCATACTTGTTCGCCAAGTTAAACTAAGACACAATTTGTGTTCACTTCAAGATTTGTCGCCAAAAATATTGTTTATTGAGTGTTTGATTAAAAGGTAAGTACGGCTTATTGTGTTTTTTTTTTTTTTTGTTAACAAGATTTAAAAGATTCGTTATTACTGAATACGGTAAATTTACGTCCAAATCTGTAGTTGATTGGAATAAAGTGATATTTGGATTTTAGGTAATGTCGCACGCTTTTTTACGTCATGAATGTTACAATGTGTAACAAAATGTGTAACGTTACAGTCATGACCAGTTCTAAGGCGGAGACTACACTTGAAAATACTTATATAATAACTGTTGTATTTATAAATAACCCACAACGGTGTTGATAAGTTTCGTAAATCACTATTAAGCTATTGAAAATTACATACTCTGCTGAAAATTCAGCGATCACCATCGACTCGTGCCCGATGTCAGCCACGTTCATAGCATACTTACTTGTATTACAATTTACTATAATCTTATATCTTTAAACGAGCAATTCTTGTATATGTCACCGTAAGATTGGAAACACCGCGAGATTGTAATATCGCGAAGTGATGGAACAAACTGTTTTCCGGTGATTTTAAATTAATTATTTCGTATTTAAAATAACTCCGAGATTCCAATATATATATATATATAATTGGAATCTCGGAATCGGCTCCAACGATTTTCATGAAATTTAGTATATAGGGGGTTTCGGTGGCGATAAATCAATCTGGGTAGGAATCATTTTCATAAAATGTCATTTTATGTGTGTTTTTTGAATATTTTGAATACCGAGTGAAGCTCGGTCATGTAGCTGGTTAAATTTTTATATCTTGATATATTTAACCTTTTTTTTCCTTTTCCATTAGCCTTTAATAAAAAATTGGATATACAGTTTATATTATAGACTAAGCTTTATGATGGTCATGTACGTAACATTCGGTCATGTACGTAACGTGTGTTACGATGTCATGAATGTTTAGTACAATTTTTCGCGTTTCGACCCATTTATGTTTGACATTCGAGGCACGAGATAAAAATACTTAATCAGGTTTGGTACTATTCTTATTTTTGCTCTTCCTTTTTACTTCACACGTAGGACAATTAGTTAGAAATATTTCTATAGCCTTTTTTGGTATATAAAATTTAGGTTTTATTAGGAATGACATTTTGTCCCGCCCACCGTGTTTGCAGGATCTATGGACTTTGTCTAGGACGTTAAAGTATTCGTTTTTAGGTAAAATTCGCACCGTTGGGTCCTGTGGAGATTTTTTTTTTAATACTAAAACCTCTTCATCTGCTACTACCATAATATCATACTTTGATAACCAGTAATAATCCATATTCGTCTTGCCTCTGGTCATCGCTCTAGCTTGGCGGATATTATTCATAACCATCAAAATCCTTTCGGCTGTCCACGGTTTCCTTTGAGACCCTAAAAGGAAGTAATACTACATTAAATTTTATGACACAACCTACGACACAGCTAAGATATCATGGGGCATTTTGACGAACATGGACCACACATGATGAACCAATACAAGAAAATCCGTAACTATAATATTGTATATTTAATTTTGCATAAGATTGCGATTTGTAAGTGATCGATGTCAATTGAAGTTTGAACATGCTTATTATATTCATTATTGTTTATCCGTCATGGTCTAACATCTATAGGGGTTCTAATATGAATATTACGCAATATTAAGCAAACCAACCTGTATGTTGTTGTTCATACTGACTCAAAAGAGACTCGAATGTTTCGCGAAAACTTGCAGATGACATGGTATAATTTGGTTCTTCCGTGCTCACCCACCATTCTGAAAATAAATTCAATTTTATAACAATGACCACTAGAACGAAAAACAAAAAACATAGATTGCGCTATTTTTTGGTGGCTACGGTTCAAACCACGAAGATAGCCGTAAAACAAATTGTCGATGAAGCGATGAAGTTGATTCTTAGGCAGACGGCAGACCTAAGTCAGTTGGTTGAATTATGCCATCTCAATCTTTTGGCTGGATTTGACATAACGCTATCAAATATATATTACGTACGACCGAGTTCTACCATTGGCCATGGGCAATGCCACTTTATGACATAATATGCAATAGTTTTCATTTTCTACCGACGTTGGTCTAGCGACCCGACTAGACTGCCGCCGCTGCTATGCAGTGAGCAAAATGTCATAAAGTGGCATTTTATTTTTTGGAGGTCTCGGTCGCTTGCCGCGTTGATCGAAACGGTACGTTAAGGTCTAATAACAACACCGCATATTATTGTCACACCGTACTATATGGCAAAATGGTTTGTAGTGCTGGCTTCTCACGACGCGTAATATCACGAGCCGCGCCGCGCCAGCTCGAGCCATGCGCCGTGTGAAGGCAGTGGCTCGTGGTGGAGCGGGCTGGCTCGAGCACTAGCGTTCAAAGGCGTGTCTCGTGATACTACGCGCCGTGAGAACGGGTGGTAGCGCGGACTCGCCTGTTGGCTCGTGCTTGCTCGCACAAATCGGCTCGGCGCGGCACGGCTCGTGATATTACGCGCCGTGGGAAGCCAGCATAGAATCAACTAGTTAATATTATAAAAAAATAAAAATTACTACTTATCTACTGGATTTTAAAGATTTACAATTGAGCTAAACACTTTTGGATAAACAATGTTTCAACGTAATTTTCAGAAATACAAAACATGATGATATATTTATTTAACAACAGCAATGTTTTGTTTTGTTATTAAAAGAAGCTTTTTAGCATAATAATATTATGTTAGTAACAAAAAATATGCTTTTTTTCGTAAATGAGACCAGCATCAGAAAAAACTTAAAACTGGGTGTTGTTTTTCGTTTGCTGACCACCACTTGTAAGGATCAGCTTTTCGATTTAGGAAAATTATTTTCTTTACGTCCTCTTTATCAGTACTATTTTGCATACTATCTGAGCAGTTCCAGAAACTGTTTTGTATTTAAAAATCTGTTTTATTTCATTCAAGTTTCTCTTCTTTCGATATCGAAAATTATCGTCATCGATACTACCAGATTCATTAAAACTTATTTTCACGGCTTATTGTTTCTTCTGCTGTAACAAATCCTAGAAAACTTGTTTTGAAGTGTGCTATGTTAGTCAAATCGCTATTCGTGGCAACTCTACTGTGTATTATATATACCGCCTCTCTAAAATTGTTAAGCAGTATTTCATTGTTTTATAATATATTGTGTCGTTTTAATACTTTTAATTCTTCCTTAATTTGTTCCATAAATTCTTAAAGGGTCCCTTCCTTATCTTGCTGCACGTTTATTTTTAGTTTAATAATTATATTATTTACTGTATTTAATATACTGCTCTTCCAGTCTTTTGCATTCTTTCCGTTAAGTACGATTTCCTTGATTTTTTTAGATTTATGCCCCATATTAGAGACTTCGACATTTATTGTATGGCAAGTGCCATACATATCTTAATGTTCGATTATTCAGATTTTTCGCTAAAAACAAATTATTCAGGTCTTCTTTGTTTATAATTGACCTTTGTCTCAATGCACTAGCAGCTAGCTGTATAAGCGGGATAAGTAAAGTATACACAACACATAATATTATAAATTAAATTTAAAAAATTACGCCCTAGACAAGCGGCAAGCGATTATCGTAAACGCTAACGCTAACGCCATAAAATGTATGGATTAGACATTAGTATTCGCTAGCGAAGCGATGACTTATGTCAAATCGCATATATTTTGTGGCGTTAGCGTTTACGATAATCGCTTGCCGCTTGTCTAGGGGGGATGATAGGCGAGCTTTAAATACGCAAGTTGCGAATAATAGAAACATTCGTGTCGGTATCGTGGTTTATAATTGGAAGTGGGTAACATGTAACAAAGAACCAGGCGGGCTAACTAGGGTTGGTCTTACATTTTCTAGAATTTTGTTTTCTAAGTCTCCAGATAATCCTAGCGTTGGACCTTTCTTTCGGTGTCAGGTCTTTCACTAATTTTTTATTCTTATGATAACTTTCTCTTTTCCTTTTTTTGAACTCTTCATATTTCTTAGGATCTTTTTTCAATTTTTCTTTATATCTTCTTTGCTTTTCAGCCATAGAAAGCGGCCTTTGATCTAAAACACGAAAATAAATAAAATGTAAAAAATAGAGAATTGACTAACAAACTTTTGAATATCTCCATACTAATATTATGCCAAAGTGTCTGTCTGTTACCTCTTCACGACCAAACCGCTGATAATGTCCAGGATAAATTTGCACTGATATAAGCAATAAATTACTTAATTATTTTCAAAACTTACCGTGACTTCGTAGTGAGTCAGAGGAACCACAATCAATACTGCATTGGGTATGAGCGCCACCGAACGAAATTTTTTAAATGACAGGAAAAAAATCTGTAAATACTAATAATATATTATTATAATGATTTACAGCTTTAAGACGGGGATTAATCTCAATCCAAAACGATAACCTTGCACACAACCAAAGACCAAGCGTATACGCATCGCAATAAGATTCATTTTAGCTTAGCATAAAACTGTAGTTACTAGGGGCGGATCTTCTCTATTTTTCATGTTTTTTTTAAATATCTTTGGAAATAAATATTAAGAAACAAAATTGTTCGGTTCAGAAGATTTTAATATAGATTTACTAAAATTTATTCAAATAAAATGTACAATTATTAATTATCCTAGTTAATACTTATATTTCGATGAAATAGATTTTTGTCGGAGGTGAGTTTATAAAATAATTACAGCCAAAGTATTACGTTTTATTAAAATGTTTATGGTTTAAAGTATTTTAAATATTGTGCCTTATATCTCATATTTTTTACATTTCGTTATTATATTGGAACTAGGTAAGCCGGGAGTCACGGAATAACAAATTGGGGTTTATCCTCGCCTTAATGACCAACATCATATATAGTATTTACAGAGTTATTTTACAGAGCCTATAATTGGCTGCATACAATGGCGCTGTCTGTCTCTTTCATATTATAACGATCAAGTTATGGTAAGCTAGTGGAACGCAATAATGCAAACAAATTAGGGATACCTAAAGTAGGGTTGCCAACCTCAAATTTAAAAAACCAGGATTTGAAGTTGGAAAAACCAGGACAATTCAGTATAAAAACAGGACACATTAAGGGGGCGACTAACCCAAAATTGACGATTTTATAATTCATTTTCACACTAATTGAAAATAAGCCCCAAATTGTTTCATTTTCTAAACATAGATACTGCATTTTATTTCCAAGAATTTGATTTGAGCGAAAGCGAATAATTATTGCCGTAACCGTGCATTAAACTAAGTTAATATTTTAACACATTGTATAAAATTCTATCATTGAGACACTGACTTGGCGGATTTTGAAAATGTTGTATATTTATCGAGTTATTAAGAAAAAACTAACTTGGCGATGATTCCGCGTTGTCCTTTTTCACCTGGCATATGAAAGACGGGCGTGAGTGTAAAGAGAGAAGGACGATGTTTAATTTTTTGCGTTAGTTTTACTGCTTTGATTTACTGCGCGACCATAATAGAGCGAAAGAGATATTATTAACAAACAACGGGCCCTTAAGTGGCACGTTGCGCCTTTGTTTTGAATTCGAAATAGCATGGCAGCGCGGCAACGCAACTACTTGCGAGCCGTGCGGCCGTTAGTAGCGTAAAAATTTGAAAAGAGGCGCGCGAATTTCTAAATTAAAAAACCCAGGACAACCCAGGACGCTGCTTAAAAACTAATCAGGACGTCCCAGGACACTACAAAAACCAGGACATGTCATGGGAAAACAGGACGGTTGGCAACCCTAACCTAAAGGCAAAGAGGAAATTTGTATTTGTAGACAATTTTGTCTCCTTAAACCGTTTCTTATTAATAATAATCAAAAGATTAAATATTGAATATAAAAGTGATGTTATTTGTTTATTTAACTTTTATTTATTTACTTATTGTTTTGTTATTTGTTATTGTACACAAGACACTTATTCTAAAACAATGGGCATTGTCAAAAAAAAAATCACAAGTGCTTTTTATATTTTTTTTCGTTGAAATAGGATATTTTAACTGAAATATTTATGAAATAAATATTTATTAAATATAAATTTGTTTAGTAAAATTTCCTTTCAATCGTCTTTACAATGGCTGGTTCGTCAAATGTAAGTTCTCTTATTTATGTGAAAGCAGATTCGAGAAGCTTACCAAAAGTTCGAACCGTAATAGTCGAGTTTATTGCTAATTTAAGGTTATGTCTTCCAGTGATGACGTCATGATGGTCAAACTAAGGTTAAACATATTTGTTTAAAAATATAAGTAACTAATGGGTATTTTTTTAAATATTTATTTACAGAATAACGATCACTGACCTTATTCTTCGAAATGTTTTGTAATGGGCATAATTAAAAAAAAACCGGCCAAGTGCGAGTTGGACTCACCCATGAAGGGTTCCGCAGCAGCAATAAGGTTAATTTCTATAAAATGAAAAGGTTTTTGATTTATTGTTATATTTTAGTTGATTTAATGAAAGTTAAATCTGGGGGCACGGCAGTGCCCCAAGCCAAGCTTTTTAGCAAAGGCACGGCCGTACCATACTTTTCTCGAAGCGGTTCGCGGCTATTTCACACCCCCTTTATCTTCGATGTTAACAAAGCTAGTGATTTCAAATTTTGGTCACTAGGAGCAAGTATTAAAACTAGCTTAACCTCCATTACATGAAATTTCGATAAATAGTTTAATAGTTACGGATGGTCAAAGTTAATACATTTTGTCACTCACTGACATATAGATCATCAAAATTCTAAGGTACTTCTAACAGACTTAGAACCTTGAAATTTGGTACCCGGATAGGTCTTTATTCACAATGAAAGGAAAAATTATGAAACCGGCCAAGTGCGAGTCGGACTGGCGTGCATAGGGTTCCGTACCGTAAATTTGTATGGGAGCCCCCCTTTAATAATAAGTATATTTATTTTTTATTATTAATTATTAAAGTTAACATAAAATTGAGGGTTTCCTGAAATTTTCAAAAACCTTAGTCTTACCATTATGGACATCCGGGTACCAAATTTCAAGGTTCTAACCTTGAAATTTGGTACCCGGATAGATCTTTATTCACAATGAAAGGAAAAATTATGAAACCGGCCAAGTGCGAGTCGGACTGGCGTGCATAGGGTTCCGTACCGTAAATTTGTATGGGAGCCCCCCTTTAATAATAAGTATATTTATTTTTTATTATTAATTATTAAAGTTAACATAAAATTGAGGGTTTCCTGAAATTTTCAAAAACCTTAGTCTTACCATTATGGACATAGAGCAGAAATAGGGAAAAAATCGTGATTGTTATATGAGTATACCCTTTAATAATTTATTTTATTTTTATTACACTATTAGCTTTTATAACGACACCAGAAATACATAAGTTCTCGAGATCCAGCCTAGTGACATACGGATGTACGACGGACAGACAGCGAAGACTTATTAATAATAGGGCCCCGTTTTCATCCTTTGGGCAGGGAAACCTAAAAACTGAAATTGAAAAATAATAGTATAATACTTTAAGAGCCCGGATAACCCTCGAAATTCTCATACATACGTAATACCAAAATCATTTTGTCATACGAAAATATTTAACATGTTTAAGTTATTTTTCAGCTTAAAATAGTAATTACCTAGGTTCCTGAACAAAAATTAACTTCAAAATATTTAAACACTAAAAAAATTTTTTTTGTGTATAAATTTTTACTAAATTTACTACTAAATATTTAAACACTAAAAAATAGAGTAAAACACTAAAAAATTTATAAATAATTAGTAAATTTACTACAAAATATTTTAATACGTACTAAAGAATATTTTTTAGAGTTGAAATATTTTGTAGTAAATTTACTATTTTTTTACATATTTTTTAATGTTTTACTCTATTTTTAGTGTTTAAATATTTAGTAGTAAATTTAGTAAAAAAAAATTTTACACAAAAAAAATTTTTTTAGTGTTTAAATATTTTGAAGTTAATTTTTGTTCAGGAACCTAGGTAATTACTATTTTATGCTGAAAAATAACTCAAACATGTTAAATATTTTCGTATGACAAAATGATTTTGGTATTACGTATGTATGAGAATTTCGAGGGTAACCCGGGCTCTTAAGTATTAAATAAAATAAAATATTTTTATGTTTGTAACTTTGCAAGAACAGCATGAGCTTCGACTGCATATTTTTTGACGTACAAAAGGCTTTAAGATAGTTATGAACTTAATGAAATGGTATTAATTAAATAAAAAATAATATTAACAACGTTAATAATGAAACAATAATTAAATTCGATTTAAATATTATAAATGTAACCACTAATCAGTACTGAGGTATACACTCCTTACTTGCTTGATATAATATGGGAGTTTTAAGTTATCGCGTAAAATAAGGTGTGCTCCTTTCTGCGAAGAACGTCAAGACGCTTACAACAGTGCTGCTATGTATTCAACGGTAATGCTAAAAATGACCACCTTCAAGTATTAGCTTAAGAGTCAATTACATATTATGAACTCAGAACTCAGAAGTATTTACGTTACGTTGTCCACCTATAGAACTAACGAAGCCTCAAATAAAAATATAAAGGAGATAGGGAATAGGTGCTAAGCTAAGTACAGAAAAGTTATATAACGTGACCTGAAAAGAAAAGAAAAAAAACCTTCAAAAAAGAAATGAAATCCCACCAAAACATGAAATGTAAAAGGAGCCAAGCAAAATATTGCATAGCTATTCAATTCAATACTTCTGTCGTAAAAAGTTTTCGGATCACATTCAAGCCAAGCCTTCAACTTATTTTGTAATTTAAATCAACATTCACTAAATGTATCAATAGATTTCTTTATTTTATAATTATTATAGTGGGGACACACATTTTACCACTTTGGAAGAGTCTCTCTCGCAAACTATTCAGATTAGAAAAAAATGATATTAGAAACCTCAATATGATTTTTGAACACCTATCCATAAATACCCTATACGCATAGGTTAGACGAATTTTTTTTTTTGTTTCAGTTGTACCTATGGGGACCCCTAAAATTTTTAATAATTTTTCCATTTTTGTATCAAAATCTTAATGCGGTTCACAGACTACATCTACTTACAAAGTTTCAATAGTATAGTTCTTATAGTTTCGGAGAAAAGTGGCTGTGACATACGGACGGACAGACAGACAGACAAGACAGACAGACAGACAGACAGACGTGCCGAATCTATAAGGGTTCCGTTTTTTGCCATTTTGGCTACGGAACCCTAAAAATGGACAATCCCAATTGACATGGAAAGACAACGACACAAAGGACTGCTTTTAGCTTTCAAAAGTAAGTAACTTTATTTACATTTTTTGCTATTTATCTGAATACTTGATAGAAGAGATTTCATTAATGTGAATTATATAACAATTTATATTTCGTTCATAAATATTATGCTTCATCATCGGCAGTTGAAGTATTCTGACTTAAATTGTTATTATTAGTAGCATCTTTTAATCGTTTCCTCTGTCTATAGTTCAATGAACCTTCTTTCCATTTCTTTCTAATTGATCGTTTCTCTTGGGGTGTCATGTCTCTGACACTTTTTATTTGCCCTTTCTCCTTTTTCTTTAAGTAACTCAGCCTCTCTTTCTCCCTGTACTCGGCTAACCTCTTAGGATCACTTTTAACTCTAGCATAGTACGCCTGTCGGATTTCCCTTTTTCTTTTCTTCTTATCTTCTTCACACTGAATTCGTTTCCGGGTTATCGTTGGCAACGTGATCAAATATTCTAAAATAAGCAGGTAAATATATTAACATTACTATAAAAATATAAGTAATAATTTCTCTCCTAGAATTCCCTAACGTGAGTACAAAACATGGCCATGGTAGTATGTATGAAAAATTGTTTGAAATGGGATATCCCAACGCTATTTCCAATTACCTACAATGCATTGTTTGCGGTATGACTTGCTTATCAAAATCCATATTATTATGTTAAACCGAAGCTTTCAGGCAAACTATGAAATATGTATTATATTATATTTTCAAGTTCGGCCCTCGACTCAAGTCTTTTTATTTTAGCATAGTTTTTATTTTGAGTCAAAAATCTTAGGTGAATATAAGTACATATTTTTGAAGTGAAAACTTTTTTAGCGGCGTTGAGCACTTTTAGTGGGATGGGTAAAAACTGTGAAACTCGCGTCAGATTTTCGTGTTGATCGAAAAAGCATACAAAACGCGTAAGACGGTTGGAGAGTAGTGTTTCGAACTCGAACTCGAACGAAATGTACAGTCGGGGAAATGAGTTGTTTAGCAGAAATGTACAGTCGGGGAAATGAGTTGTTTAGCAGAAATGTACAGTCGGGGAAATAGTTGCTTAGCAGAAATGTACAGTCGGGGAAATGAGTTGTTTAGCAGAAATGTACAGTCGGGGAAATGAGTTGTTTAGCAGAAATGTACAGTCAGGGAAATGAGTTGTTTAACAGAAATGTACAGTCGGGGAAATGAGTTGTTTAACAGAAATGTACAGTCGGGGAAATGAGTTGTTTAGCAGAAATGTACAGTCGGGGGAAAATTGTGCTAAGCAGAAATGTACAGTCGGGGAAATGAGTTGTTTAGCAGAAATGTTCAGTCGGGGAAATGAGTTGTTTAGCAGAAATGTACAGTCGTGTGCTAAGCAGAAATGTACAGTCGGGGAAATGAGTATCTTAGCAGAAATGTACAGCGGGGAAATGAGTTGTTTAGCAGAAATGTACAGTCGGGGAAATGAGTTGTTTAGCAGAAATGTACAGTCGGGGAAATGAGTTGTTTAGCAGAAATGTACAGTCGGGGAAAAATGAGTTGTTTAGCAGAAATGTACAGTCGGGGAAATGAGTTGTTTAGCAGAAATGTACAGTCGGGGAAATGAGTTGTTTAGCAGAAATGTACAGTCGGGGAAATGAGTTGTCTAGCAGAAATGTACAGTCGGGGAAATGAGTTGTTTAGCAGAAATGTACAGTCGGGGAAATGAAACACTGACGATTCAAAGGTTAGGTAAGCCTGTAGGGACATTTTAAAATATAAAAAATAAAGGTTAATATTTTCCTAAGCTTCGCAGATATTTTATTTTGCACTAAATTTAATGATTTAGTCCTTGTTGTCTAAAATATATTTACAATTCACCTAAATAAGCAATATTTTGAATATATTTTCTTTTTCAAAACTTTGAAATGGCTGCAGTTTCTGAACCCACCGCTAAAGTAAAAAAAACGCTCTTATTTTTTTTCTCAGTTTTACCTAACGTAAAAAAACCCACTACTACACAAATAGCACCCTCCCCTACTATTAAGTAGGTAGAGATCAACTACGATAACATAGCGCGTCCCTCCAAATTTCAAAACGTTTTAAGTGCGTTGTCAAAACATTTGAAGTGTGTTGTCTTGCGCGGTAGGTTAGTTATGATTAGTTGACCAACAAATCTTGGTAATAATTAATAAGTGACATTAACAGAAATATTACGTGTACTGTGATTGGTTGAATACTTAATACATACAAACTCTTTCATAAGGATGTGACTACACACATTGAAACAGTCATTTGGAGGGGCGCGCCATGTTATCGTAGTTGATCTCTAATAGGTATGTACTATGTTATGCTTCTGTCATTAATGAAAAATCAGATTCTCTTTGGTATTGGTTATACCTATTATTACAAGGAACATAATAACTCCATGACATCGAACGAGAATTCAAATTACTTTTTCATTTTTGCATGCGATTTGTCTGCGTAGATGTACAGTTTTTTTTTTAAATTCGATTTTAATGCATAGTGATACTTGCCGCGCAGGTATCTCTTTGACAATATTTCCAATAAACTGAGTCATTATTAAATTCTTTCTTTTTATAATATATTTTATATCCTCCTCGTAATAATATCAATCCTTCTAGAGTATGTAAATTTAATTACTCTCTTACAACACGATCTAAGTTCTTCAAAAAATATTCCTGTTCAAAAGAAAATATCGTTAATAATCACCGTGACCTACACCAAAATGCCGTGGACAGGTAAAAAGATTCGATATTCAAGATTTATTGTTTTCTTGTACATTTCTTTAAAATATATCATATTTTTTGATTTAACAGTTTACCATCCACACTGATATTATAAATGCGAAAGTGTGTCTGTCTGTCTGTTACCTCTTCACGCCCAAACCGTTGAACCGATTTGACTGAAATGCCATTAATTTGGCATGGAGATACTTTGAGTCCCGGGGAAGGACGGTCCCCGCGCGATAAACGAGTTTTGGCTCATCGGAGTTGCGGGCGTCATCTAGTAAACAAATAATCCCAAGAAATTATTTCTTTCTAGGATTTCTATCCAATGATCAAATAATACAGGATTTTTTTTTTTGTGTTTTGCACCATTCGCTGGCGTTGCTAATGTTAATATTTTTTCAAAAGTGAGTACTAAGGACATTCTTCATTGGAAAAGAAAACATCGAGAAACTTAATTAGACAAATGTGTTTTATTAGGAAAATAATTTTTGCTCTACAACAGAAAAAAAAACTACAGAAAGAAAATTTTTCATTTGTCTTTGTTTAATATATTTACAGACGAAGATCACAGTAAAAATCACAATTTCAAGGTCATACAGTTTATAAGTTATATACCAGCCAAAATTTCTAAGTAGTCACAGTACGTGTTTTAAGCTAATTCGTTGCGTTATATTATTATGGTAATTACAGGCCGTTGCGTACAGCTTATCTTTTTGTGCCCTTTTCTTCGTGTATTGGGTGATGGTAAATCACTATTGTTACAGTTTGACGTATGTTCCATCGGAACTCTGGTAGTATCTGGTCGGTGGATGGTAGTGGATTGCGCTGGAGACGGTTATTTTCATCAGGTTGTCGACGTGGACGTAGGCGTTGCAGTTCGCCCTGGTACAACGCCAGTGTGCGTCGCCGCTTTTCAGGAAGTGCTTAAAGTAAAGAGGATAGTCGTTGACCATTAGCAATGTTTTCCCACTTTGCAACTTCATAGGTATTCCATATTCTGAAACGTGTTGTTTGGTAAATTTCGGCATATTCAACCTATCTTCTATATCAGAAGAATTATGATCATCGATGACTAAACAATGTTATTAGTTCCAAAGTAATAATTCTGGGCTGGAGCGTATTTTGGCCTGGCTTTACAGCGGGGCAATGTCGCTAGTATTCTAGGCACTCTCCCTAAATGCAGCAGTCTGGATGACAACCTTTTTTACATTTAATCTGTTTACTTATTATTATACTAGTTTTTATTATAGTTTAGTATTTATTGTATTGGTTAATTTTGTTTTCTTTTTATTACTTTATTTTATTTTATCATAATGTATTTAATAAAGTATAAACAATAATTCTCTTAGTTGGTTGGTTGCTGGCTGACTAATCGTGAATTTTTCACGATCTTATACATTTTCTTAATACGCCGGACGATGAATCCTACCTACCTAATAGTAAGGGAACACGTAGCCATGGTAACGTCGCTAGCCACGTCGCCATTGCGTCCCGGTGAGGTATGGCCCTTAGGTTTAGCTTTTTGCAATGGTTCCATGTTTTATCATTTTCCATAAGCAAAATAACAATGGACCAAGAGCCTGCGACGGCCAAACTATTTCCTCATTTTAGAAAAGCTGAAAGTTTACCTGTTTATGACCTTTACAACTTTAAATAAGAACTAACCAGCAACTATAGAGTTTTAGTCGCGGTTACTTTAGGAGGTATCCAGTTCTGAAGGGCTACCTGGCATTCGAGAAAGAGAAAAGCTCAATTTCATAACTTATATAATATATTCTTTGCAGTAAGTGGAATCTCATCTTCCAGTGCCGGTAATGTTTGACAGTTGGTTCCCACTGCCAGACACCCTCAAAATCTTAGGTCTCTCAAAGTATCAACTTTAATAAAGTATTGAAATTATACTTTGAGATTACTTATTAGACGCTCTGTAAAGCTCACAAACAGGTAAACTTTCAGCTTTTCTAAAATGAGCAAAGTCTGGCCGTCGCAGGCTCTTACTCTACAATATGATACTAATAAGTTTGGATAGATTAAGATTCGAAGTTTTGAACTGCCGATTTTTTCCATATATAAGGTAGTTATTTTTAACCATAGAAACACAACACGTAGAGCCAAGCTTTTGAATCTACACGGCCTAAGTCTACCGACCCTAACTTTAACAAATTCCACATATCAGTAAATATGCATGCTGTATGGCTTGGCTGTTTCGTTACTTCCTTCAGATCAGAAACTAAATATTCGCATCACCTCAAACAGCGGTGGAGCCATACATATTTACTGATAATATTATGTAGAATGTGTTGAAGTTAGGGTCGGTAGAGTTAGTCCGTGTAGATTAAAAAGCTTGGCTCTTTAAGAGATCTTATATCTTTTTCACACGGCAAACCTGATGTGGTGGTCTTGGCAACATTTTACATGACATGTTTTTGGTGGGATCCAAATTTTGAGTATATATTACGCTTTTTATGTAAGTATTCAAAAGCTTAAGCTATTCGGTCAGAATGATGATGTATGGTAAAATGCCGGCTATTGCCATAACAATTGTTAATCATAAAAGTATAAGATATACACAAACTTTAACTTTGGAAATAAAATTTGTAATAAAATAAAACTTACCTACATTTTGGATATTAAAATGTAAAAATTTTAGCTTCAGGTGTGAAAACTTAGAAAGCAATTCTTGTCTTTGGTTAGACACAAGTGCTTGCACTTTATACACTTAATGCGGGATCTTCCTTTGCATTCCACTAGCTTGCAGCGAGTTCCAGACCAATCTTCATGAGCAGGAAAATGACCTACACTGTCCCGAGCTATTTTACCCGACGGACGCACTTCGTCCGCTCTTCTAGTTTTTACTTCCGGTATAGGACTGCTGCTGGTGTTCAGACGACTTCTCTTAACAGCTGAAATTTCATTTCAAAATCTAAGCTATCAGCCAGCGTCGCGAAAATGCTAAAGTGAGAGCCATGTTGCTTTCGGTATCCCGAGTACGTCGTTGCCAATAGTATAAATTATGATTTTTTAATGAAATAAGGGGGCAAACCAGCAAACGGGTCACCTGATGGAAAGCAGCTACCGTCGCCCATGGACACTCGCAACATCAGAAGAGCTGCAGGTGCGTTGCCGGCTTCTTAAGAGGGAATACGATCTCTTCTTAAAGGTTTGCAGGTCGTATAGGTCCGGAAATACTGCTAGTGACAGATCTTTCCAGAGTTTTACAGTGCGCGGCAATGATGGCTTTATATAGTCTTGTCCAATTGCTTAATCCGATGCGTGGTGATGATTATGATCCGCAAAGGTCACTTCTTTAATTTTTATAAGTCTTATTTATAACTCATTATATCAAGTTCAACAAGCATATTTACCCCTCCTTGACCCCTCCCATTGCGTGGCTCTACTTCTTTATGATTTCAGGCGGCCTGAAGTAGAACCACGCAATGCAGGCCTCTCA